>CP129445.1:8784642-9427500 GCA_030445155.1 Quercus variabilis | reverse complement strand
TGGTTGATAAGGTTAAACCAAATTGATGAATCTGTCAAAATCCTTTTGTTCATGGTTAAAATAGCTTCTTTGTAGTGGTAAGGACCATAGGCTCTCGAGTAGTGGATGATTTGAGCAGGTCATTTTCCTTCACCAATGAAGTCAGCCCCATAATTTGCTTTCAAAGTGCCTGCTGTGTATCAAGTTGCTATCAAGATTCGAACATAGTCCCCATACGCAAAGCTCATAGCCCCTTTGAATACTTGAATTTGTTAGCTATGATAGGTATGTTGAAAACATTTCGAGAGGATTGCTTGCTTTACGCATCTCTCCTAGTGTTGATTTGCTTGTAAATATCATGGGTTTGGGTATTCTTTCACCCAGGTGCCCCACCCCGATCCTCTTGTACCATAACTATTGGATAAGCTTAGCAGCGGTATCTTTGCCTCATAGATGAGTTACTGTGAAGCTTTCATTTCAGGATGGTTTAGATACTTATTTTTTTCGTTCAGCTTGAAATTTATTGTAGATAAGTTAGTCATTCTATGAAATGTCTTTACTTGTGGGGAATCTATCGTATCGTAACTTGCTTGTTTGCATGAAAAAGCTTCAGCATTAGCTATTCTCGGTAATGTGCTTGTTATTTTGACAGGTGCTATTTTATGACATGAAACTTTGTGTACGCAGCTTGTGGCTGCAGTTTGTGAGCATTCGGTGTTGTTCTTTTTTTCTTTTTGTTATCTGATATTGAGAGCAAGGATTTGGTTCTCTCGGCCTTGCTTGAATGCTGATGTTTTGAGCTGGGATTTAGTGCTCTCGGCCTTTGCTCTGTGGAAAATTAGTTTTTATGTAATCCAGCAAGCTATACTCTTTCTATTTGTTTTGTGTTTGTTATATGTGTACTTGCGTGAATTAACTTTGCAGGATAGGAAAGAAACATGAATTAACTTTGTTGCCTTCTCCTTTGAGGGGATAAGTAAGACATTTGTTCTTTTACTTAGGCATGATAGAGCTTCAACCAAACTCTTTGTTCTTTTACTTTTTGTGTACGTGATGTTCACTTGCTTTTTGATAGTGTTATGGTACCAGCACACAATGGAGGTGGTAGTGTTATTTTTCTTGCCTGTTATTTTTCTACCTTTTGAAATGGACCTCCAATATTTTTAGGTACCAATATTTTTAACATTGTTTTCTTTTCTGCAAACCAAATTCTAAAATCCTGGAAAGCTTGACGCCAGAATGCCTTTCAATCCTCCTTTTGCAGTAGAATAAATCAGTTTCTTGTTCTTCTCTAAAAGTAGAATGAATAACTAAACAATTTCATGCTAATCCAATGGAAGCATTTCAAGAGCATGCTTGCTTTGCGCATCTCTCCTTGTGCTGATTTGCTAGTAAATATCATGGGCAGCAGTATCTTTGCCTCATAGACTGTGAAGCCTTCATTTTTGGTTTAGCTTGAAATTTATTATAGATTCTATCGTATCGTAAGTTGCTTGTTTGCATGAAAAAGCTTCAGCATTAACTGTTCTCGGTAATGTATGATTGTGTTATGCAGCCTGGATGAAGCTCGTCCAACTTTAGTTGTTTATTGTGACAAGTGCTATTTTATGACCAAAATTCGGTGTGACAAGTACTCAGCCTGTGGCAGTTTGTGAGCTAAAATTCGGTGTTGTTCTTTTTTCTGTGGAAAATTAGTTCTACTTGCATGAATTAACTATGTTAATGCGTACATAACTTTGAGGGGGATAAGTAAGACCTGTCCTTGGACATGATAGGCTTCTAACAAAACACTTTTTTTTTTTCCTGCTTTGTACGTGATACTCGCCTTAGGCATGATAGAGAATGGTGGTGGTAGTTATTTTTCTTGCCTTTGGTAGTCTGTTGTACTTCACTTGCCTTGGCAGTGTTATTTTTCTACCTTTTGAAATGGACCTCCAAAAACAGGTACAATTGTTTTTAACATTGTTTTCTTTTCTGCAAACCAAATTCTAAAATCCTGGAAAGCCTTTCAATCCTCCTTATGCAGTTAGAATAAATCAGTTTCTTGTTCTTCTCTAAAAGTAGAATGAATATAACTAAACAATTTCATGCTAATCCAATGGAAAAATATACAGCAGAAGGACAGGAAGAGTCAAGGGCACTAAGAAGCAGTATTACCTAAAAAAATCACCATGTAATACGGTTTAATTTCAAATGTATATACATCTAAAGGACAGGAAAGCTTAATGTATAATACAGAGACAAAATCCTAGAAAGCTTAAATGCCTTTCAATCCTCCTCCTAGCCATGATCCATCCTCATGCTAAGACCCAAGTTGTGGAAATTCAATCCTCCTACACCATTGGAAAGACAATTTTCAATAGAAGGCAAATTGAAAGGTAGCAGTAAGAAGCAGTAGTACCTAACACAAAACATGTGAATTTTTTTTTTTCAACATAATGAATTTGCTAAACAAAATGCTAGACAAGCCAAACTAAATTGAACATAAAAACAACCAAAAATTAATGACACCCAGTAAGCGTTGGAAAAATTGAAGTTCACATTGCTTGCTTGTCCAGAACAAGGAATATCATGCAGCTAAAAAAATCTCCACAGCCTTTTATTTAAGAAATTCAATTCAACAAATAATAATAATAATAATGAGAGTTGCTTGTCCAAATCAAGGAATGCCATACAGATTGAAGATAAAAAGTACAAAAGGAAACCTGGGTGCTGGAGTGAGGAAGCTTTGAATTAATGAACGCCAGGGTAGCTGCAAACATTCAAAACATCCATTAATAAATTGCAATATATATATATATATATATATATATATGTACGGTTTTATTTGAGCATATAATGGATTATTTGAGTACCTGTACGGTATTATAATGAAACCAAAAGAGCTGACAAAAAAATACTCCATCAAAGTGTATTGGCTATCGTTAGACGTTAAGTCGGTGCTACCAACTGCTTGAATGATGGCATCAATAGCCACAGCACAAACATCAGGAAATAGCTGATGCAACATAGCATCTGCTTGCAAATGTGTAGCCTAGTAAAAAACGAAAGTATTTCTCATTATTTATAATAATAGCAATAATAATAACAACAACAACAATGATAATAACATACCTTTTTCTTTCTAATTAGGTGGGCATGGCAATTTCTTAGAAATAGGATGAGATTGTGGGGGCGCTGAAAATACATCGTATTAAAATTGTCCTCAAAGTGCAGAACATCTTGACAAATACTTGTGGGAGGAATGTGGGTCCACCAATTAACAAAACCATATTCCTGATTGGAGAAACCAGCTAATCCAACTACACTATATGTATACTCTTTCATATACTCGTCCACTAGTTGTATAAAATTAAGCCTTTCAATTGAGTTGTAAAAGAGAGGGTGAAGAAGCTGTAGGACATGATAGTCTGTACATTTGTAAAATATTTCTGAAAAAAAGAGCTTCACTGTGTTTGAAAACTCTATTTTAGGATAGTCTTTGAATGATACTTGTATCAACTTAGCAACCATTCTCCTAAAATGCTGAATATCAATCTTTATCCCATTAGATAAAGAATTGGAATCAGTAGCTTTGACGGTTGGGTACGGATAATGTACATTATAATTTTCTGTTATCCTAACCCGATTTAATATATCCCCACAGAAGTGCCCCTCCCGATAAAATGATATTAACATTTTTCCCAAATCTAAAAATATTTTTCCTCCAATATTGCTAGTACCAGTTACACGACCCGCAGAAATCTCCCAAAGTTCAAGCCCCGAATCCCTACCAAGTTTATCCAAAAAGTGTTGTAGAGTCTGAAAATGAAACACATTAGGAAATAAATATCAAGAATTCATTTGACTTTGTAATGCAAGAAAATCTAAAAAGATAACCATGGTTTTTAGTCACGGTCAAAATTTTATACACAATGAATAAAAAAAAAAAAAAAAAAAAAAGATTCTGGGTTTGAGATAAGAAACTTACAAAATTAAGTTTGAGATCCGTGTTTCGTATTGCAGGGGGCAAATCTCCATATGATTCTGGGTCTTTATTGAAGTCAACAATGTTGGCTATTTTAGGGATGAGGCCCATTGTAAAATAGGAGAGTTTAGGATTTGCAAAGGCTACTGACTGGAGAGGGGTTAGGATTTGCAAGGCTACAAGAGAGAGAGAGTAGAAAGAGTGAATGAGAGCAACAGGAGAAAGAGTAGAAAGAGAGTGAATACTGCTGGAGAGCTACAGGAATACGAATGCTGCTGGAGAAGGAGAGGGAGATATATAAAGAAGGAAGAAAGAGAGCCGTTGGATGTAGGTAGCCGTTGGATTTCTTACTTTCTTTGCCGTAGCCGATGGTTGGTAGCCGTTACTTTCTTTGAAGTTAATTGATGAAGTTCTTTGCCATAGCCGTTGGATGTAGGTAGCCGTTAACTGGATTCACATCAGGTGCAGTCTGGTGCAATTTAAATCAATGGCTGAAATTGAAAGTTGAAAAAGTAATTTTCAATCTCAACTATTAAATAAAATATATTAAAATAAAGTAAAAAAGTAAAATAAAATTGTGAGGAGAAGGGGTGATGAATCCACCGTTAACTATATATATCTTTTCGGTTCTTTGTAGGTGAACACGTGAAGACTGAAATTGATATGAATCAAGCACTGACTTATTAACTATCTAAAACTTACTCGCAAAGATAAACTCAAATCAGAACAGCTAAATTTCAAATCAAAAACAGAGTTTCAGAGGCTTTAGACGTCTTCCACAGTTCCACTTCCACATGACCTCTCAATCCGCATCTCACTCTCTCAGAATCTCATCTCCTTTCTCTCTCTAAAGTCTCCGCTCTTCACTCCACACTCTCCGAGCCCTAGTTGCTGCTGCCGCTGCCTCATCACCACACCTGACACTGCTTTTCCTCACCTCACTCACTCCACCGTGGGTCAAGTCTTCTCAGCCTCTCGGTCTCAGGTGTATGTTCTTCCTTTTTCATCTCTCTTTTTCTCTATTTTGAGATATGGGATTATCATCTTGTTCAAATTGTTTTAAACTTAAAGATCATAGTTGTGAGAAATTGCTTAGTCGTAGAGTTGCATGTAGTCACTCTCTCTATGATTTTCTATTTGATTCAAAGATTAAAGGACCAAAACTAAGCAAGAGATTGAATTCAAAAATGCCCCTAAAAATTTCAAAACCCCGCCATTAACAACACGCACTTCCCTTTTTGCAAAATAAAAATTCTCTCTATCTCTGCTCTCTCTCCTCCAAACCTCCACAGTCGTTGCCTAGCATCACTGCCGGAGCTACGTTGCCGAACATCACTAGTTCCGACAAGACAGGCCTTTGTCCGGTTGGAAAACCCCCCAAAATCGTCTCTCATTCTCGTTGCTTCCAATCCCCAACTTCGGAAGCTTTCTCGTTTCATCCAACACCTGATGTCACAAGAAGGTTTTCTTCTTATTTTTTGTATTTTTCACATTTTTTCTAAAAAAAAAAATTTCTTACCGAAAATAAAAGGGTATATTTTTATGATGTTGGATATGGCACCATAATCTCTCACCTTAGAAGGGTCTTATTTTTATAACCAAATCTTACTTGAAATGGTTTTGTTCTGTTATGGGATAAGAACACCTGATGTTGCAAGATCTGTATGATGACGAATTTGGTTTTGGTCTGTTGCGGGGTGAGATTTCGGGTTGGGGTTTGGAATTGTGAGTTAGGAGTTTATTAGCTATCATTCCTTGCTTTAGTTTGTATCTCTATTTTAATATCAATCTCTATAAAATTAAATGGGATTGTGCTGCTTAGATTAAATATTGATGGTTCCTTGCAGCTAATGTACAATGCTACTCATGCTGGTTGCCAAATTGAATTCAGATCATATATTGCTAGCAGTGTACGTTGTTACTTGAATGTAGTTCATATTGCCTTAGCTATAAGTAAGTAGGAATTTGGTCCATTTTACGATGCTTTGATTGTGTGTAATTTGTTGGCCAAGACCAACCTCCCTTGCTTTTTTGTTCATGCTCTCGTTAAATCATGCATATAACATGCTTGATAAATTTCCCCAATAATTTAGTTAAGTAAAAACTTACTGTTAATGCATTTTAAATTGTTGGCTATGGACATAAGTTGATTCTATGTTGGGCTGTATCTTTTTTTTATTGTAGAGTATATCACTACTGTTATGTTTAGTATACATTATAATTTTGTTAATATGATGGCGATGTTTGATTAGTATATATATCTTATAGATTATATTTTTATGTTTCTTTGAACCATGTTAGAGAACTGCTGATATGTTTCCTTGGATAGTTTTAATTCTACCCCATTGAATAGTTAGAGAATTGAGGTGTTGCAGTTTCTTATTATTTGAGTCCCATAAGATAAATAATATGTGCTATAGGATTGAGAATTTGTATTGCCTAGGTAGGCATTAATCTTGGGTTTTGAGTTTTGGTAAGTTCTTGGTACTATAGAAATATATCTGTTTATCTTTTTTAAACTAGAGTGATGGTCTTGATGATCAGTTACAAAGTTAAATAGTTATTTGACTTCAATTTTTTAAGTTCTATTGAGTAATAATGTATGTGTTACCTGTTGGTTTGTTGGTTGTAGGGAAAGAAAGTTCCAAGCTTCACGAGGAAGAGAGTTGGGAGGTCTGAATTAGGGAGGGCATTCTTTGTTGGTCTAAACAGAATAATATGCTAACTACAAGAATGCATGCAAAAAGATTGATAAAGATAAAGTTGATCAAGATAAGTTAGTTGTACACCACAAGGAGGAGAAAAAGTTGAGGATTGCGTTGTTGTTATAGTGAATTGCATTTGTAATTATTGTGACTCCTATGATTTGGTGCAATGGAGCTAGAGTGGAGCACAAAAAAGATTTTGCCAAAATTTAGCTAATTTGGATCAAATGTATTGCCATTTTAATGTTATTGTTATGATTTGTAGCGTACTTTGTCATCCATCTAATGGATTGTCTGTTTTGAAAGATTAAAATAAATAAATAAACATGGCATTTTGTTCCTAAAATCTCACATAGTACTTTTTGGAGGAATTATAATATTGATTTATACAAGTATTCCAATTGCTGAGACAATGGTAGCATTTTCAACATAACCAGATGTAGCAAAAGCAAAGTGGGATCCAATTGGGATCTCCTACAAAGACTAAAGCTTATGTGTGATTGAAAAGCCACTAACTTGAGCCACATATTTGACACTGTACTCAGTCATCATTCATGATGTCTACACAACCATTATATCATCAATGCAACACATTGCTCTCAAGGTCTACTATAAACTCGTAGCTGGAAAAAATTTCCAAGTAGTTTCGTGCCAAATTAGCAAAGATGCTTATTACAGGAAGTGAGCTTCCACAAATATAATAACAATTCCATAAACAAAAAACAACTTTACATAATTTCATTCCATAATATCACACCTCTAATGTTTTGGTGTAACCATCAATATATTTATCAAAAATTATACACTTGGTTTTGTTTGATAACTATAAAGTTTGTCTATCATGCTTCTTCGATCATTGTGTGCTTGGTGGGGCTGCCACGCTTCTAAAAGTGTTCTTGTAAAGAGGCTTTTAGAAGCGTTCTTGTAAAGAGGCTGACTAACAACTCCATGTTCCGGTGGCCTTCTCTTCCCTTTGGGATGGACCAAATTGCCATGCTCATCACCAACAAAAAATGCCCTCCCCTACTCAGAACTCCCAATCATCTTCCTTGTGTGAAGCTTGGAACTTTCTTTCCTTACTACAAACAAACCAGCAATACTTCATATCCTCAATTAATCTACCTATGTAAACATTTAAGTGTTAATCCCTTAAACAACATAATCTGCTGCTGCTTTTGCTTTTTTTTTTTTTTTTTTTTTTCTTTCTTTCCGTTGTTTCTCTCATCGTCAGGACATGTCCTAACATTGTGCCCAACCTTTTTGCATTTCCCACACCTTTTATATGATCATAGTTCTACCAAATCTTGTATGGATTTTTAGGCTCATCAATGTCTCTTTTTCCACCTTCATTGCAATTAGAGAGTTAAAAGTAATTTCTAAAAAGGTTACTATCACTGCAACAATTAATTAGAAATGCAAATCTGAAACTTAATACACAACTCCCAAAATATGAAACCTAAACTGCAAATTACTTTTATAGTCACCATCTTCGTGTTGTCTGGTTTCCTTCTTTTTGTGGAACAGGTCACACAGTAGTTGATTTGTCTTCAATCAGTGGGTTTAGGTGTTTTAATGGTGACTCCTGGTGGAGGTTATAGGTGACGCAGTGACTGCCAATGATGGCTTATAAGGTCAGCCACAAAGTCATAAAAAAAGAATTGCTACCAGCCACCCGCTGGTCCTTAGCCATAAACACACACACTCAAGTGGAAGCATATATAGAGAAATATATAGAGAAATAGAAATAAGGATGCTAATTAAAGAACATTAGCAATACCATCAATCCCGTTTGAAGCTTAATCATAGCTCCACTAATTTGCTCACTTTCAACTTTTTGCTGGCATATATTTAGGTGTTTTCCAATACCGTAAAATTCCTTATTGTCTAGCTTTACTTGAATTCCTACAAACTACCCGATTAAATTAAGTGAGAAAATGAGCATAATGATTCTAGTGTAGAGAAAAAATAATAATAATTCCCAAAGATTAGTAATTTGGCATAAATAGAAGAATGTGTAAAAAATTCATTAAAAATTGAGAGAGAAAGAGAGACAGAACCTTTTTTTTGAATTCCTGCAAACTACCCGATTAAATTAAGTGAGAAATGAGCATAATGATTCTAGTGTAGAAAAACAAAGAAGAAACAAAGAAAAGAAAGGATTCCCAAAGATTAGTAATTTGGCATAAATAGAATAATATGAAAAATTCATAGAAAAATTGAGAGAGAGAGAGAGAGAGAGAGAACCTTTTTTTATGAGAGAAAACCATGTATAGAATGGAATAGATAGTTACCAATTTATAGTAAGACAATGTGAATAAGAAGGGACAAAATAAAGGAAGATGAAGAGAAAGAAGAAGAATAATAGTTATGTAGAGAGATAGTGGGAAGATGAAAAGAAGAAGAATAATATTTATGTAGAGGATAGTGAGGAGATAAAAAGATAAAGATGGAAAAAGGTTGGAAAAAGTGTAAATATTAAAATAAAATAAAAAGTAAATGTTAAAAACAATTATAAGAAAATTGGAAAGAAAATGATAATGAGGTGGACGCTTATGTGGCTCAACTGGAGCGTAGCTACAATAAATGCTACGCTTCAGCTTTTAGTAATACTAGTCGTAGACCTGCGCATTGCGTGAGATAATTTTTTTTTAGGGTGATCTTATTAAATATATTTGGGGTAATAAGTAATAACACTCTCCCATTTTGTTTATATTAATAACAAAATATTTTAAATTTATTTAAGAATCTGTTTATAAATGTTTAACCATGTTTAGTAAAGACATTACTCATAACTTTAGAATTAAAATACAAATTTATAAAATACCAAAAGATTAGAAATGACAAATCTCTCCATAACTCATTGGGAAAAGAAAAGGGAAAAAAAAAAGAAGAAGCAAAAGACATTACTTAATATTTTGAAATACACCTTAATTTAAAATTTTAAAATAAGAGAATTTAATTTTAAAATTAAGGATAATTTTGGAATCTACCTTAAGCACAGGCAGTTTATTACACAATATTTTAATATTAATTTAACAAAATTTGGTTAAACAAATGTAAAGGGTGAAAATATTTTTTCCTTTCAAGTTTAGGGTAGAGTGTCATTTCTTCAAAACTCAAGGAAAGGGAATGTAATTACCCCTATATTATTATTATTATTATTATTATTATTATTATTATTATTATTCTTGTTGTTGTTGTTAATAATTGATTTTTCATTTTCTTTTAAGTTAGTAAAAACCTTACATATACCTTTTTATTTATTTATAGAATATACTCTTTTTTAACCTTTACATATCTTTTTTTTAATGTGAATATTTTATTATTATTATTATTGTTGTTGTTGTCGTTGTCGTTGTTGTTGTTGTTAATAATTGATTTTTCATTTTCTTTTAAGTTAATAAAAACCTTACATATACCTTTTTATTTATTTATAGAATATACTTTTTTTTAACCTTTACATATCTTTTTTTTTTAATGTGAATCTTTACATATACCTTAAGTAAACTCTATATATTCCACTTCTTTAGATGCGTAAAATCATAAACTACTACTTCATAATGATAGTAGCTAATTAATTTTATCACTTTTTTTTTTTTCATAATTTCATTTATAATGTTTTTTACTATTATCATATATTTACTGGCTAATGATTTTCATAACAGAGGTGTTAAATGAGATGTAACATTGTTTATTAGATTTTTAAATGTAATTGTGTATGAAGATTACATATATATATATATATATATAAAGTTAAATGAAATGTCCAAAAAGGGATTTTAAAATTTTCTAACTTTATTTCTTATGTAATTTCTATTATTACATGAGAACATCTCCTTTTAGTTATGAATTAGAGTTTAATTGCTATGATTGTGTATAATTATTGATTATTGATTCAATTTTTTAAGTGAATGTAACAGTTGATTTTATTGCATTGTAAAGTTTTTAATGTTCTCCATATTGGTCATATTTATTTTTATTTTTACTTCTCCTTACAACCTCTTTGTTTTCTAATTAATAGTTACTAATTGACATTTGATTTTTTTTTTCTTTACCATCTCTCTCTCTCTCTCCAAAGGCAACCTACTATTTTCCAAAATTTGATGATGATTTTATTGCATCAAATATGCATTGTAGTTTTTTTTTTTTTCATTAATTTTGCTACCCTTAAGTTAGTATATCCATAACTATTAGTTTCTTTATATTAAATTTGGTTTGATATCCTCATTATTCTTTTTTTAATTTAGTGTTTCCCAATTGGCATTCGTTTTGTAATATATTTTTTCTTTGATGTATTGGGTTTGAGAATGAGTGTGTTCCTAGTATTACTCCACTTTATGATGATACTTTTATTTATTGAAATTTAGTATAATTTTTAATTTTTAATTTTTTAAATAAAAAGGAGAGAAAAATATAAATAATTTAATGATATGGAAGATGTGGGGAGATGAATAGTGATATTAAGGTAGAAGGTAGTGGGGAGATAAAAAGATAAAGGTAAGGAAAAAGCTTGGACAAAGTGTAAATGTAAAAAAAAAAAAAAAAGTACAATTTTTTAAGGATAATTTTATTATTTAAATAAAATATTCCATATTTAATTATTAAAAATAAAAAAAGAGAGAAAATATAAATAATTTAATGGTGTAGAAGATGTGACTGAATTTAAATGTTGAACAACATAAGATAAGAAGAAAAAAAAAGTAAAAATAAAATATATAACAATAAATACCAATAAAGAGAACAATTGCACATAAAAGATTTTTGTTCTTTCTTATAACTCAAATTAAGATTGATGGTTTTTTTTTTTTTTTTTAATTATGTGTTTTAGGATTTTGTTCTTTCCCTTTTATAATTTTGATTGAATTTTGGTTTGGATTAATACTTATTTGTTTTTGGAAATAGAAATTTGAATATGCCTGCCAATTTTTTGACTTATAAATTATTATAAAATCTATTTTTTTTTTTAATTTCTTTAGTTTTATTTTAATTTTGGTTAAGTTAACACTGTAATTTTGTGATGATTTTTTTTATTATTATGATAATTTGCTTATTCCTTAAGAGATGAGTTGTATATTAAGCAAATGTAACACACTACAACAAAGTTAGAAGAATATGGTTCACCTTAAAAATTATTAATAAAATACACAAAAAATATTAAAATGATATATTTGTAGAGATAAAAAGATTAAAAAAAAAACTGTAAAATCTTTTTTTTTTTTGAAAAAAAAGACAATGCTTGAAGTAATTGTTGCTTTTTGTATATTACACTTCACTGCATAATATTTATATTCCCATGCATCGTGTGAGCCTACAGCTAGTTTCCTATAAAAACTAAATGATTCTACAAGCCTTCTATTGGGAATAAATTCTAATCTTAGGTTGCTAAATGCAAATGTAGTAGAAACATGGTGAGAGAGAATAATAGGTTGTGCTCATGGTTTGTGTAATAAGCATGTGATATGATTGTGGGCTTCCTTTATAATAGGATCTTTTGTTAATCTTAGAGCAAACAAAATGACGCCATTATCCCCACCCAAAATGTTTTCCTATAATGACAAGCTTTATCTTTTAACCTCTAAGAAATGCAAGGCAATGGCCAAAGGATATGCCCCTTTAATATATTGTCTCTAATCAAATAAACAAAGGCTCCTGTCCCCTTTAGGTACAAGTTTATATAGAATTCAATTGTTTACTATTTTTTCTTTTATCTGTAAGAAAGAACCATCAACCTTAACTAACCAAAAAAAAAAAAAAAACCATCAAAATTAATTAGAGTTATAAGAAAGAGCAAAAAAAGGGTAACATTTAATAATTAAAGAGAAAAAAAAACAATTTAAAAAACAAATCTAAATGGCATTAACCAATGTGGAGTTTTAAAGAACTCTTGGTTTACCTAGAATATAATAGAGAAAATAAAAATGAGACTAATACTAATTCTAGGAAACATATATAGAGAAATAGAAATAAGGATGCTAATTAAAGAACATTAGAAATACCATCAATTTGCTTAATCATAGCTCCACTAATTTGCTCACTTTCAACTTTTGGCTGGTATATATTTAGGTGTTTTCCAATGCCGTAAAATTCCTTATTGTCTAGCTTTACTTGAATTCCTACAAACTACCCGATTAAATTAAGTGAGAAAATGAGCATAATGATTCTAGTGTAGAGAAAAAATAATAATAATTCCCAAAGATTATTAATTTGGCATAAATAGAAGAATGTGTAAAAAATTCATTAAAAATTGAGAGAGAAAGAGAGACAGAACCTTTTTTTTGAATTCCTGCAAACTACCCGATTAAATTAAGTGAGAAATGAGCATAATGATTCTAGTGTAGAAAAACAAAGAAGAAAAAAAAGAAAAGAAAGGATTCCCAAAGATTAGTAATTTGGCATAAATAGAATAATATAAAAAATTCATAGAAAAATTGAGAGAGAGAGAGAGAGAGAGAGAGAGAAAACCTTTTTTTATGAGAGAAAACTATGCATAGAATGAAATAGATAGTTACCAATTTATAGTAAGACAATGTGAATAAGAAGGGACAAAATAAAGGAAGATGAAGAGAAAGAAAAAGAATAATAGTTATGTAGAGAGATAGTGGGAAGATGAAAAGAAGAAGAATAATATTTATGTAGAGGATAGTGGGGAGATGAAAAGATAAAGATGGAAAAAGGTTGGAAAAAGTGTAAATATTAAAATAAAATAAAAAGTAAATGTTAAAAACAATTATAAGAAAATTGGAAAGAAAATGATAATGAGGTGGACGCTTATGTGGCTCAACTGGAGCGTAGCAACAATAAATGCTACGCTTCAGCTTTTAGTAATATATAGATTTGGAATTAAAATGAAATTACTCTTTTAAAACCTTCTTCTCCCCCGCCCCGGTGGATGGCTTTTGATGGGTTTTGGGATCAATGATGATGATTGTGTATTTGACTTGATTGCTTCTTGTTTGACCAGAAAAACTACTTAGATGTTTACCGCTTTGAGTCTTGGGGGAGTTCAATGATCCCAACATATGTCTCTGGACAACAGGTTTGCTATTGATCTTCACATCATGGAAATGCATTTAAGATTTTCCAATTGCATATTGATTGTTGTATTTTTTTACTCTATATTTGATCTGTTCTATCACTTCTTTCCCCCTCCCACTGCTTACATTTATCAGTTGGATGGAATTTCAGCTAGCATATAACTCCCCAGAATAAATTGTCAAAAAAAAAAAAAAAAACCCTAGAACCCTTTCTGCTCTTAGATATGTCATCTTTTTTGTGATATAGTTGAAATGCTAAAATGTGCTCAGCTCAGCCAACTTATTAGAATTTTTTGGACTAAAAAGATATTAAAATATTGACAAAGGTTTTAGCTAACTCGTAGTAGAAATGAAGAAATAATGCAGTTCACATTATACAAGATTCCATTAGTCAACTTGATAGTCTATCTGAGTTTGTTTAGAACTGTGATGTTGTCCTTTTTCACATGCCATCTTTTCTTGTGATAACCATTTCATTTTGATATACCTTTAAGGATGTATCATCAATGATCCTCCCTTGACTTTTTCCCATGATTTGTATATCTTTTCAATAAAAGGAATTGAAAGAGTAAAATTTTCAATTTGCATGGTGGCATATTAATGTATGTTCAAATAGATTTTGATGTTGAGAATCTTGGGGTGGGGAAGGAGGGGGGGGGGGGGGGGGTGGGGTTCAGTTTGTATTATAGGAGAGGTTATTTTTTGTGCTCTTCTTTAAGGGCCTTCTTTCTTTATTCTCTCTCCATTCAAACAAATATGCATATGTGATTATCTGCACTACTATTTAAGGGCCTTCCTCTATTTGTATTCGTACTTTTTAATGCCCAAAATACCCTCAAATTCACTTGTTTAGAAATATAAAATTAAGTTTAGAACTCCTAAATTTTAGATAAATTTAAAAAAGCAGTTTACCAACAAATGGTTTTTATTTTAAAAAAAAGTTGCATACAAGTTTTTTTTTTTTTTTTTGTTCTCTTGAATATATACACTCCCATGTTCCCGCTAACTTTATACTTCCAATAACAAGCATTTACTTCATTCTACATGTCTCTCTATCTTTATCATTGTTTTTTTTAATTAAATCCAATCTTGCACATTTATTCCCACATTCTCACTAATTTCAAAGGAAGGCAATCACTCAAAACTCAATTAATAAGGTATGAACATACCATTTGTTTTTAACAAATTTCATTATATTGCTATCTCTTTCCCTTTGTCTTTGTCTTTCTCTCTTTCTCTAATTGCTCCACAAAAAAAGAGCCTCATTTCACGCACAAAGCGCATGTGATGAGGCTTGTTATTATTATTATTTTTTCACATCTTCTTTTCTTAAAGGATGTCTCATACCTCAGACCTCTTCCATGAATAAGGGGGTAATCCTCATAAAATGAAGGGTAATACTAGTAGGATGAGCAAGTCTTTCGAGCAGCCAAATAAATTCATAAAGCTTCAAAATCATAGTCTAAAACTGAAACTTTGATTCTCTCGTCTAAAGTTTATGAGAACTTGTTTCAGTTGTTTATGTTTTTTTCTGAGGCTACTGTGTATAGTTTTTCCACTGTCCACTGAATAAGACCACACAGATCTTATCATACAATTATGTTCTGAACCTTGAGGGTTAGACTTTTCTTTGACTTGTTTAATGTATCTTGAAATTTATTACATGTATACTGGTTATTTTACAGTTTGTACGAACATCGAGTGAAGCTGATCTGCTTAGTTGTATGGACAAGGTGAGGAAAATAGATACTTAATCTGGGTTGATTCTGGTATGGACTCCTTATTGTCTGAAATTTGGATGATCTATTCTCTAGTTAATCAGACGGTGATAATTGTCACTAAATTTTTGCTTCTCCTTTTGCCCTTCTTTTTTGGATGTAGGAGGGTATTGGTACAGATGCGACGATGCATGATCACATAAAAAGCTGCATGATCGGTTTTATGCGACTAAGGACTCGAACATGCGTTTCTCGCCAACTAATCTAGTAACTTCAGAGGCTCAAACTCTTTATGATATATTATTTGCTGTCTCATGTCTAATAAATTTTTTCTTTGATAAGTAATGAATTTTTTTATTATTAAAATATCAAAAAAAGGGACACCCAAGTATATAGGAAGTATACACTAGGGACAAGAACAATTAAATACACAAATTACTAGCATCCATCAAAGCAAAAACAGAAAAAAATAGATTGACTGCCTCCTACTACAGACAACCAATCCAATAATGTTTAGAAGAAGAAAAAAAATTTAATTTCAAGAATTGTCCTTTCAGAATCCTCAAAGCTCCGGTTATCTCTTTCCCGCCAAATGCACCACATCAAGCAATGAGGAACAGCCAACCATATATACACCATGTCACCTAAATTTCCCTTGCCAACAAGCTAAAAGTTCAACCACCGTCTTCGGCACTATGAAATGAATACCAAACAATCTTCTTAGGATCATTTGCTTAGATTTCCTAATTCATTTATTGGTTTTTTGTATGGGGAAAAAACTGAAGTAGCTATAGGTTTAGAATGGATGTAGACTTTAGGAATTAATTAGTTGTCAAGCTGTCTATTGTTTTCCAAGAAAGTAAATCTAAGAGCTATTTTTGCAATTTAGTCTCTGTTTGTTTTGTTATAAAATGTTTTCCAACATAAAGTGTTTGCAGCATAAACATTTTCCTAGGCGTATGGTTGCATTCTTGAAAATGCTTCGAAAAACATTTTCAGGTGTTTGCCCATACGTAAAATGAAAAAAAAAAAAAAAAAAAAAAAAAAAAAAAAAAAAAAAAAAAAAAAAACTCACATCTCACAACCTAATCCACAAATCTCACAACCCACTAGATACATGCACCAACCAACAAAATCCACCATATCAATGCACAACCTACCAGATCAGAGAAGCCTAGGGACCCACAAGAAAACCTAGCCACCACTGCCTGTAGCAGAGATAGATCCCTTTGTGAGTCCTGACGATATTGATAGTGCCGTGAAAGGCCCTAGGCATGTTGGAGACTTCGTCTGATAGAACCTCACTGCAACATCAATAGTGTTGAGACTTGAGAAACCTAGAGATCCATGCATTCTAGAGACTTTGTTGCTCGTTGCCCAGGGATGGCAACGGGGCAGAGTGGGGCCAGATTATGGGTACTTTGCTCCTACCTCGTAGCCCCTCAAGAACCCTCTCCATGTTAACCCACCCCACCTACACGGTCACACCTCTTATAATATTATAAAATTATCAGTTTGTTGTTGGGTTGGGGATAGAGTGAGGTTTTGGCAGGATGGGTGGTATGGGGATCAACCTTTTCAATTGGCTTTCCCAAGGCTGTATGCTATTGCCATTGATAAGGAGGTATTTGTAGAAGCTTCTTTGTCAAGGTAGGGGGCGGAGGATAGAAGAAGTTGGGATGTTCGTTTTATTAGAGAATTTAATGATTGGGAGATGGATGAAGGGCTGCATTTTCTTCATATATTGGGAAATAATACTCCTCCAATGGCTATGGGAGACCGGATGAGATGGAAGTTGAATCCTAATGGGGATTTTGACATCCGATCATATTATAATAAATTAAGGGACTCTCCCTCAATTGTCTTTCCTTGGAAAGCTATATGGAAAGCAAAGGCCCCTAGGCAAGTTTCCTTTTTTGTTTGGTGTGTAGCTTGGAATAAGATCTTAACGGGTGATAACTTGAGATTGAGGAGATTGGTTTTTGTGGACTGGTGTATAATGTGCCGACATTGTGGAGAGACGGTAGACCACTTACTTCTTCACTGTGAGATGACCTATCAGTTATGGAGCTTTGTCTTTATAACTTTTGGCTTGCCTTGGGTTATTCCTAGATCGATTCCAGAGCTACTTTTTGGCTGGTGGAATTGGTTGGGGAAGCAATCGTCTCAGATTTGGAATTTAGTTCTGTTGTGCATCCTTTGGTGTATTTGGAAGGAATGGAATCGGCGGACTTTTGAGGATTTGGATAGTTCTGGTGATCAGCTGCTTGCTTCTTTTAGTGGAACTCTTTTTGATTGGTCTCGGGCATGGGGACTCATGACTAGTGATTCTCTCCCTTCTTTTCTTAGCTCTCTTTCTCTTTGTAATTAATATGCTGATTGGCTTTTTTTTTTTTTTGTTTTTTCTTTGGTTTCTTTTTCTTGTATTTTCTAGGTTTGGTCTATGTTATTCATGCATAGAGTAGCCTTTCATATATATATCATTCTTACTTATCAAAAAAAATAATATTATAAAATTATACTTGCAATTATATTGATCACACCAAATCAAACTATTTTTCACTTTGCAATATAAATAATATAAACTAAAGTAAATAGCATGACAGTAAAAAAAAAGAGTCTTCATATCCAAGCATTTTAATACTTAATATTAAAATTTAGTAAGGATCTTAGGGGTGTTTTTGAAATATGAATAAAATAAAGGGAGATTTGTAAATATATGGGGGCAACCTAAAGCTATCCTTGTCCTGCCCTGGGGTGCAGGGTGAAAATGTCTCCCCATCCCCGCCCTTCCATTTTTGTGGGGTGGGGAAAATTTGTGCTGGGGGGAGTAAATTGCCACCCCTAGGTGGCCTTTATCATTGGTTGCTAGTTGAAACCCCAAGGGTCTGTGTGAGAGAGAGAGAGAGAGAGAGGGGGGGGGGGGTGTGGATTTGGAAAATGTTTTACAAAATTTTTGGCGTAAAACGTTTTACAACTTTTATCCATTGTGTTTTTATGGTCAATAGAAAATATTTTCGGTTTGACCAAGGTTTTTTCAATGAAACAAATACCTGAAAATGTTGACAATGTTTTCCGAAAGACATTTTACAACAAATGCAGCCTTAGTTCCTGTCCCCAATATAGTTAATTTTGTTAGAATCATGATTAAATGATTAAATTCACTATTTACTAACAACTTAAGTTTATAGGATAATAAGTAATTTAACATGGTATCAGAGTAGGAGATCTTAAGTTTGATCTTTGCGCCTTCACTTGACCTCCCATTTAAAATGTTGAAAATGCCAAGTGTTGGGCTCCACTTTATTAAGGGAGAGTTTAGGTCCACACGTGAAGAGGTGTTAGAATTATGATTAAATTTATTGTCTTCTAACAACTTAAGCTTTTGGGAATTGGTAATTTAACAGTGTCTTTAGATATGCAAACATTTTTGTGTGTGTGTATGGCGGTTAAGAATAAAATTTTTAAAATAAATTAATGGTCCATGTCATTTACTTCAAAATAAAGTAATAAATTTTAATGATTCATATATTTTTTAACAAAAAAATTAAATAGCACACTTGGGTATGCTTTTGTGCTTAAGCGCTAGAAAAGCATGCTTCAGGTGTGATTCATTAAGCAAAGTGCTTAGGCCTAAGGCTTTGAGTTTTGAGCTCTAAGTGCATTTAAGTGTGCTTTAACAACATTTTCAATTGTTGAGAAGCTCACAACCCCATCCGCAGTAGACCACAAGCCACGCCTTAAAGACCAATTGCGCTGTTATCAAAGCCAAGTTGTTAGCCTCCACTTTGTCATTGTCCAGCCCACCATGAACTATGCTCAATGGCTCAAGTTTCTCCCATCTTGGAAGAGTTAGTGTGGACACCAAATTAGAGTCATTAGACCATTAATGCTGATTGATTTTGTTGTACCTTTTTTTTTATTATGTGGAATCTCACCAAGGTAGGGCCCTTTGAACGTACCCCTAGGGAGTAAATCACGGATACATGATCCTATCCACCAAAACTATGTATCAGGTAATCTAGGGGAACTTCTAGTGGGGGTCAAACTCAAGATGTCTGGGTCTATAGCTCATCCCAAACCTGTAACCACTAGGCTGCACCTTGACAGGTGATTGATTTTGTTGGACTTGATTGATCGTGATTGGTGCTAATTGATGTTATTAGAGAGATTTGATGCCTATTTGAATTTTATTTTCATATTTGATGTAATCTCATTATGATTTAATTTTTTTTCCATGTTTGATGTAATTTGGGAAGTCTGTTTAAAAGACCCAATGGTATCTATTGTAAGCAGTTGAAACTGGATTTATAAATTTGGGTTGAGAGTTTTCTTCTAGTACTTTGTGCTAATTCCAAGCAGGCTCATATATTGATTCTTGGTTTCCTATTATATTTGGTGCTGATTCCAAGCAGACCTAGGTGCCCATGCTTGGGTTCAATTTAATATATATATATATATTTTTGTTTTATTTGCTTGATGTTGATGTTAAGAAAATCCTAAGTGCTGATTCCTAGGTCATATCTTTTTCTTTTGTTCTTGTTTTATTTCCCAAATAAAGTCCCTCCCTTGGAGTCAATTGTCCTGCATCACATTGGCCATGGGTTTCCTCTGTTCTGGCCACACAGCTTCAGTGGGGCTTCAAACTAGTGTGGACTCATATAGTTGTTTTGGACTTTGCACAGTTTGAAATTAATGAAATGAACTATTCTTGCATGCATGGGCTTGCAAGGGGTCTACTATGTCACAGGTCAACGGGGATACCACAGCTCCAAACCCAACACTGTTGCTGCTATTTTTTTTTTTTTTTTTTGGGGGGGGGGGGGGGGGGTGTGGAACGATAGAGTGCCTTAAGCAAAACCATGACAAAAATAGGAGTGGCTCATGTGAGTGATTGGTCCTAATGACAGGTTGACACAGGACAACCAGAACAAAACTGAAATAACGGAAAAATAAAAGATATAACCTAGGAGTCAGCACCAAGTGGGAAAACCACTAGGAGTCAACACCTAGGGTGGACCTGGAGTCAGCACCAAGTCAAAGAAAGACAAAACGGCCATTGTTTTCATTCATCAAAATATCAACTGTCTCCTCAAGGAGTACAATAGGTTGCTTATAAAGGATTGTTAAACCCTAGTTCTAATTGGCTAGGAAACCCTAATTGCCTTATTACAAAAATAACCTTACTTCTAAATTAAAATACTAAAAGCCCAATAAACTAATAGGACCTAAAAACATAAAAATACTAAAAGCCCAATAAACTAATAGAACCTAAAACATAAAAATACAATTGGCTTGTAAACATAAATAATACTAAACAATAAGCTTCTTGCGTGTCCCGCATCACAGGTCTTGGTCCTAGCGATGATTGAGTGGCACCAGAACAATGATAGCGAGTGAAACAACTTGTAGATGGAGTTTTGGTGGTGGCATGACAGTCTAAGATTATTGACACCAAAATGTAGCTCCCTAGCCTGTTCCCACACAAATTCTGCAGTGGGGAATAATTTACCTTGACATACATACATATTATTTATAGGCAAGTAATTACAATATTACAAATTTTCCCCTCATACCTAACTGTAAACAATAGGATTTGATTTTTGTTTTTGGGTACCAAATATCACCTGAAATACAACAGATAAGATGACAATGCTTTCATGCCTATTGTCTATTGGGCCTCCTTTTCCAACAACCTGTCTTATGAACAACCGTCCTTGGCATCACCGATGAGACCCCAAATAAGGAAGGGATAAAGGTCTAGAGCTTGGCAATAGAACAATGGCTGACTGACTCCAACCAAAGCTTCATTATAGGTCAAACAGAGGACTAGATACAGACTCCTTTGAATGCATTTCCTAAAGGGGGATGGACTGCTACAAGCCTTAGGTGCAACAAAGCTCCTACAGTTAGTTCCCTTTAATAAAGGTCAAACACAATTTCTTTATTGTAGAATTGACGCAAGGGAAATTTGAGAAGCTTAAAGAAAGAGAGAATTGAATAGAGAGAGAAAGTGGCAGCAGAGAGAGGGAGAAAGAAATCTCAACCTCAATCTGAGACTTTGAGAGTAATTTTTATTCAATGGAAAATATTACAATGGCCAAGCATGGCTATTTATACACCAAGGGGGTTGTTATGATGACGCTATGCTGAAGTTAATCCAATTATGAACCTCCCTAACATACTGTAGCTACTCATGCATATAAATGACTAATCACTTGCTTAAAATCAATTTAACTACTATAACATTTATCTCACATGTCTAACTAACTTCTACAGCAATTATCCATGTCTAAAATAATTTAATCATGTCTTAAAAAAAGATACTTTGCTGGGTAGCTGATTTTGGTCACATCTATCATGCTTTTGTGGAGTAGTTGATTCAGCCACCTCATCATGCTCTAGTGGCACGGTTGGCCGCCTCATCATGCTTGCATGATTGCATCAATAATAAATTGGTTGGGTTTTGCATCCTAAGAATAATGGAAAGCTTGGTGTGTTGTTGGAGTTTTGGGTTGGGAAAATTTAATTCAGACATATGGAATATGGTTCCTAGCTGTTTGACGTGGATTGTTTGGACGGAAAGAAATCGGCGCTCTTTTGAGGATATTGAGAAATCCTTGGTTCAATTACAAGCTCTATGCCAGAAGACTTTATTTGATTGGTCTAGGTGTTGAGCCTTCTTGGATTGCTCCACTATCTTCGAGTTTATTTCTTCTCTTAGTAGTGCACTTTAAGTTTGTTCTTGCTCTTTGAGGGCATTTGGATTGAGATTATTCTCACGGCGCGTTTTCATTTTCACGTTTTGAACTTTTTTTTTTTTTTTTTTCAGGCGTGAGAGGGAGCAAAGCGGAACTGTGCGCTACTATGCGGCTACTGTTCATGTGAACAGTAGCTGCATTTGTTGACTTCTGTCAATGAACAGTGCATTTGTGCACTGTTTACGGACCCACAAATTTCATTTTTTATCAACTTTTTCATTAAAAATGAGTCCCACGGTACTATTTACACATTTAAAAATTATTTTGCTACAGTGTTTTCAGTTTTCAGTTTTCAATTTCAGCAACAATAAGTTCAATCCAAACGGACCCTTTGTTGCTGTTTGTTTCTTTGTTGCTTTTCCTTGTGTTCACCATCATGAACACCTTGTATTGGCTTACTTTTGTTTTTAGTTTGTTTTAATAATATTCTTATTACCTATCAAAAAAAGAATAATCCTTGGAGAAATTTTCTATAGTTAGAATATTTACCAAATAAGAAATCACGAAATTAGGAATTTGAAATTCAAACATCATATTTTTTGGTAGAATTCATTTTGATCTTTTGTTGCTAGCACCATATCCAAAAGAATTTCACTTGTGAAGTGTATTTTTGGCTTATGTTTCCTTACAAAAACTTTTATCTTTGATTGCTTTAATCATATGCTTCTATGATTGCAAATGTAATTAAACTCCAATGTTGAGAAGTTGACATTCTAGAGAGCTTGAAACCATCTCTTTGTAGTTTTGTAAAAAGAAGTATTTCTTTAAATTGATTTTCAGTTTATTATGATTTCAGGGTGAGGCACTTGTTATGGGATATGATGACATGGGGTAAGTAATTTAGTTTTTGTATTTAAAGATATAATAACAATGTCTTGAGACTCAGTTTAATCTTATCTCAGATACGGAGGTCTTTTTTATTTATAAACTGGTTGACTATGGAATCCATCGTTATCATAGTTGCATGTTATGTGTAGCTGTAAGGTGCCATGGATGGTATATTAAGTGTTGAGGAAGAAACAAGTTAATTAGTAACAGTAAGTATGCCAATGTTTTGACTTTTGTTTTGCTACATATACATTTGTGTGCATGATGCCTTACATTATATTGAATATACTATTAATGCCATGGATTTAAAAAAAAAAAAAAAAAAAAAAAAAAAAAAAAAAAAAAAAAAAAAAAAAATAAAAGGATCAATATATTGAAATGAGAGAACTACTATAGTACATGGGAAGAAAAATATTGTAACTCCCCTAAAGAATTAAAATATGAATTTTGAAAGATCAACAACTTCTACAAAATAAGAAGAATCAAGGCTGGCTAATATTTTCTTCCAAGATAGTGTAAGCTTTGATACCTATTGGCTGTGAGTGTATCTAATAATAATGAGTTTATGCAAAATTGAAATAAAAAAAATACAAGAAACAATAACTCATGGAACACAAAGATTTACTTTGTTCAGCTTTAGGCCTACATCAATGGGTGGTATCTAGGAGAAAGTTTCATTAAGAAAGTAGGAGATTATAAAAGTGGTACAAAAGAACCCTCTCAAACTCCAAATATAACCATAGGGCTCTCACTACAACTAGCACACCACAAAAATTCCTAATTATTTAAACCTGGTGTGCTAAAGACCTAATTTGTGTGTTGAATAATGAACATGGATGAGTATATATTTGAGTCCAAGGCATGTGGTGTGTTGCAGTTGATATCAAAACTAAGTAGAATTTGGTTCACAAGTCCTTCTTGTACACCACAAGCAAAAGAAGACAAAGACACAGTAAAATACTTGACCAAAATCATGCCCCCAGATAGCGATTTAAACGAAATCATTGAGTGCCCTCCTCCATCAAAATTACAATTATTCCATTCTCTCCTAATATTCTGCATAAGACATAACGGAGTAGCACCCCAAATTTAAGTCCTTGTCACTGTACCACGTCTCCTTATCCAGCAGTGAGAAGATCCATCAATGTCTTAGGCATCTCCATTGAACTCCAAAGGAAGAAAAGAAAAGTGCCCAGAGTTCTCTTGCTATCAAATAATGAAGCAAAAGATGATTCATTGTTTCTCCACTTTCCTTACACATACAACACCAATCTACCACAACAATAGGTGATTTGAGGAGAGTTTTTCCACTGTCAGAATTTCCCCAATGTCACGAAAGTATTTCACTTTACATTAATATTTAACTGTAGTGAGCTTATAGATCCCCTCAAGAGTTGGACTGAAACTTTATGTTTACTGTATTTTGAAGTATATTTGGTAAGAATATATTTTTGTCTACACACAAACATCCATTATCCGTAATAATATATATGCCTTCATATGTGTAAATGGAAAGAAAATGAGTAGACATAAAAAAATGAGCTGTGTTGTATATATTATTCAGCCCTCTTACTATTTATTCTTTATATAGAAAGGGTCATTACAATAGGAAAAGTAATATCCTGTAATATAACAACCGGAAGGCCGGAAGGAAGGTCTCCAGTCATTTCATTCATTCAGTGCCTGCGGTGAGGTTTGACCCACAGTACCAGTTTGTGGGGGAGGTCATCGCCAAGCAGGCGCCAAACTTTGCTCCAAATGACACCTCAACACCAGGAAACTTCCTAAAGGCTTCTAACTCTTCTAGAAGAGTACAATCCACACATCACAATGCTATAGTAACATCTTTCCATTTTTTTCTGACACCCCCCTGCATGGTGTCATATAGTTCCAGCTTGAAACGTATAGATTTGAAACCAAGCAAAGCCAAACAGAGACTTTATCCAGGTTAGGTTATCTTTATCCTGGATAAGGGACGAACAACTACGAATATCCAAAAAGATGGAAAGCTTATAATGTTTTGGCGATCATTATGTTTTCAACCAACGATTACTTTGGCGACCACTACTTCGGCTGAGCAACTGGTAAACACACCATTATGCTCTATTAACCAATCATATAGTACAAAAAACAATCAAGAATGGTGGAGGATGTTTGAAAACCACCATGTATCCACCAGGGATGTGAGTCGACTCTTGAACTCAATCAACAGCCACCAAGAACAACAACTACCAAGATAGGCGGAGGATGGTCGAAAATAACTTAAGATCTGCTAACCAACCACCAAGAACAACAACAACCAAGAGCAATGACTCAGCTCTGAGTTTTTACTAACTACAAGCTAAGTAACAGTTTTCAACAAAGAAGGTGCGTGAAGACGCTTGAGATGCTGGATGTCTTCCCACACCTTACAACAATATTTAATTGATGAGGATCAGAGACACAGATCTTTAATGCTCTGATACCATGTTAATGGAAAGAAAATGATTATACAAAAAAGTGAGGAGCGGTGTATATAATTTAGCCCTATTGCTATTCTTTCTTTATATAGAAAGGGTCATTACAATGGGACAAGGAATACCCTTCAATATGATAGCTGTAGGGGCAGCTGTTTGGGACCCCTCAATTAGGAAACTCCCTAGAAGCTTCTGACCCTTCTAGAAGAGTACAACCCATACTAACATCTTTCTATTTTTTTCCCAACTGTATCAAGATATTTGAGAATGAAATTTGACTTTATAATGTGTAAGAAAATTTTTACTTGCAAATTGGGTTTGTTTGGAGTTCATTCGGTGATTCCTAAATCTGTTGTTGAACTTTTAGCTTGTTGGCAAGGATGGTTTGGTTGTCATCGGAATAGTCATATTTGGACGATTTTCCCTCATTGCTTGATGCGGTGCATTTGGAGGGAAAGGAATAGCATGAGTTTTGAAGACACTCAAAGTTCTATGCTTGATCTCAAGTTATTTTTTTTAGAAATTTATTGGATTGGTTGTCAGCCATGAGGAACCTTTCTTTATTTTCCATTGCTGACTTATTAGATTTATGTAGCTTTTGTAATTGATTGTTTACCCCATTATATTTCCTGTATACTTGGGTAACTCTTTTTTTATGATTTATATAATTCTATTACTTAAAAAAAAAATAAAAAAAAAAATTACTTGCAAATTGTCAATTTATAATTGTCGAATGGGTAGAATCGTCCCAAAACTCAACAAAATCAAAATCCATTGATAGTTTCATAGGTGTATTGTAAAGCAATGGATGACCTTATGTGGTCAACTTTGTGTGATTTACAAAGTATTGGCATAGAAATGGTAGGAAAATAGTATTTATTCAGTTGATGTATGTATTTGAATCATAGGTCAATGTTTAAAACCTATGTTGCAGTGAGGAATTATATGTGTGTTTAGATATGTGATTGTTATTATGCTTTGGCTTAATATTTCTATAGGTATAAGCTTTGGAAACCATATCTTAGAGCAGTTATGGAGCGTGACATGAAAGCAGTTAGTGAAGGCACTAAGAGAAAAGCTGAAGTTTTGACAACTAGTTTGCAGCAGATGAAATCTTGCTTTGTAGATGTAAGTAGGCAATTTGCCATTACTGTGATTATGGAATATTAGTAATTTGTTCCTTTGAGGTTACGGTCTAACTTTGATTTCCTATATAGAATTGTTTCCATGAGATTAAACCACATGTAGATTAGGAAACCCTATTTATTTTTTAAAATTTCTTTTAATTTGTAGATATTGCAAATTATCATTGTGGGGAAATGACATGCTAATACCTAGATGCAAAAGTAATACATGTTCTCATGTATGCGTACATATGTGTGAAAGAAGGCCCAATTATTTCTTTCATGTGAAATATTTCAATAAGACAAAGTGGGTGATGTGGAAGCGCAAAGACCATTTTATTTGATTTAAGAAGTCAATTGCACATAGTTTTTTTATTTTTATTTTTAAACCAAATAAATCATTTAAATCAGCTATCAAATATACTCTGAAACACTGACGCGGCTACAGAGGTGCCACACTGGCGTTCGACGGGCGATGCCACCACCCGCGCATTGGTGCCACGTTGCTCTTTTTTTCTTTTTTCTTTTTTTCAATATGGCGCATATCAGCAAACCAAAAAAAAAAAAGCGACGCGGCATTGACGTGCGGGCAGCGGTGTCACCTACCGCACGCAGCGACGAACGCCGGTGTGGCACCTCTGTAGCCGAGTCAGTGCTTCAGAGTATATTTGATAGCTGATTTAAATGATTTCTTCACAAAATTTTGTTTGAATAATTTGATAAATTATGTTATATATTTTTGGGCTTTTTATTATTATTATTATTATTTTTATTAATGGTAGTTTATTAACTTATGTGGTAAGAATTTTCTTTTGGCGATTCATAAAATGATCCTTAACAAAGTTTTATTATAAAATTTTTTCTTTCAAATAATTAAGTTTAACCACAAAATAACCATTAATAATATTCCCACGTATTGTGTGGGTTTGCGACTAATTTAATCAAAATAATTATTTTGTATGTTAGGGTAATTGTTATCTTGTGTTGGCAACCCTGTTTTCAAGACCATTATTTAATGTATTTGAGTTGTAAGTATTAGTGTCTAGGATTGTGTTTGAAGATCTAAAGACACAAGAATTAGGAAGTATTCTAATTTAAATACAACATTTTTACTTTTTAGATTTAATTTTTATTTACTCTATACTAAAAATTGGTGAGAAATTTTCCATGCAGGTTGGAATTTTACTTTATACTCTGTAGTTTAGGAAGTTAGTTTACATAAAGTTTCAATAGAAGACTTTGATGAAGTTGATAATAATAGGTGAAAATCATTAAGAGCTTCACTCTCTTCCCTTTCACCAGAACAACTGGAGTTTGAATGAATAATTACTAATGATTCTTAAAATAATGCAGAACTGTCTATTCCATGTAGCACATGTGGAACACCATGCATTCTGCGAACTGCTAATACGACAAATAACAGGGGAAGTAAGTTCTACTCATGTCAGTCGCAAGAGTGCAACTTTTTTGTGTATGTAACCCTATTTGCAATGAATCTTGTCTTCTTCTCAAAAAAAAGAAAAAGGGATAATTATAGGAAACCCACTTATGGTTTGACTAATTTGCACTTTGCCTACCCCGTGGTTTAAAACTTAACACTTTGCCCACTTATGCTTTATTCTGTTTGCTCCTCGTTACCTACCTCACCCTTAAACGTTAGAAAAACACCTTTTTATTTGAAATCACGACATAAAACGTATCAAAACTTCTTCCCGTCAAGAAATTTCTCATGAGACCTATTTTCATATGAAATAAATAATATGCCTCCAAAGGTCTATTGAGACAGGAAAATGCTTCTACTTACAATGCAAGACAAAACCTGCATGTTGACTATATACAAAAGCCATGAAACGGAAGGATTCTTCAAGAAAATTCCATTTATGCGAGACATCATGATTCACAAACTCCTCCAGGTTGTAAAGAGACATATAAGGAGCTTCTATGTAGAAGTGCAATCACAATGTTTGAACTGTGAATTATGTCTTTGTTTAAGTGACCCAATATGTATAAAAGATCTTAACCGTAAGTCCTCAACCAAGCATGTTTGTCTCAGTCAACAAACCATTTTACACCAACTTATGAATCATTTCTTAAGAATCAACTTGATTTGCAACTCTTTTAAGATAAGAACTCCTTTACATTCAAACTCCCTACTCACCCTTGATTCACCATAAACCTCTGCTAGAACAGTTGCCATCCTTGAAATGGTGAGAACCCAACCAAAAAGGTGAAAACCCACAAATTTCAGCTATACCAACGTACCAATTTATCAAAAGGTGAAAACTCAATCCAAAAAATTTCAAAATTTCATACCTGGTTTGCTATAGCTTCAAATCAGAAAAGCCTCGCAAAAACCATAAGTCAAAATTGCTGGAAACTTGAAAATACTCTTGAAACACACGCAGAAAATCACAAACCCAGCTCAATGCGGTGGAACTTCGGAGTTCTAGGTTTCGTGAGAAATTTCCTGAGGGGAAGAAGTTTTGATCCATTTTATGTTGTAATGTCAAATAAAAATGTGTTTTTCTAATGTCTAAGGGTAAGGTGGGTAACGGGGAGCAAACAGAATGAAGCACAGGTGGATAAAATGTTAAATTTTAAACCACGGATAGGCAAAGTGCAAATAGGCCAAAATACAAATGGGTTTACTGTAATTATCTCCAAGAAAAAAAAAAAAAAGGAAAGTCTGTTTCCATATAGTTTATGCTTTTGGTGGGAGTTGACATGATTTTAACAATTAAGTAGCTAGGAAAAAATTGTTGAATACTTTACTGATTTAGTTCAGTTTCAGATCCTTGAGGCTAGAAGTAAAAAAGTATTTTCACTTATTAATCTGGATATACACTTATATCCTTTACTTTTCTTTTATTTTTTTTCCCCCAATGTTCAAACAAAGTTGTATAAAAAAGCTGCCTTGGAGAGTTAGATGATAATACATCTAATCACATTGGATAAATATAGATGGTGGAAAAATAAACAATTTTCAACTTCCTTTCCCCTTAAATGAATGGTTTACCTACATTCAAAAGGGATTGTAACTTAATTTGATAATTTTTTATGAATTTAGTTTTGGCTACAATTTGCTGAACTATAAGCTTTTTCTAAAGTGACAGCGAACTGAATCTTCTATGTTCTTCAGCAAGTGACTTCAATTGAAGCATTTCCTAATAAAGCTATTACATATTTGTGTCAAACAATTCTGCTTTTGTTGGAACCTTCATCTAAGAACTGGTTCATACTTACACATCTGGTTGCCTGTGATGCAGATGGGAGGATATCAACAATGTCACTGGAGGGAATGTTCAACGTGGAAGAACGAGTGTCTCAGCATCTAATACCAGCAGGAGTGGTGGCCGCGGTAGAAGTGGTCGGGGTGGAGCACGTGCTGCTACTGCAACTTTTGTCTCAGCCACTGGTGATCCTGTTACTGGCAGAAGATGTTTTGTTTGTGGTGATCCATCACATTTTGCAAATGTGTGCCCAAATCGTGGTTCTTGATGCTGTTAATATAAAAAACTTTTTCAAATATCAATATATACATGGATGGTCTATTGTAGATAAAAGAATTGGATTTGGTACCCATAGTTTTGTTGTTCATGGGTAGTAATTTATGTATCTTATAAATTGTGATTATCGGGTACTGTTTAATTAAAATTATACTAATAGATATCATGCATGCAGCAAATCCTTGCCCCAAAACAAATACTGTGCTAAAAAAAAAAAATGCACGTTAGTACCTCTGCATAAAAGTAGCAATGCTGGTGTAAATCGTGGACTGCTTTGTTCTTCCCAAGAGTAGCATATGGCGTATAATTATGCTCAACAGAATCAAATTTTAATTGTTTTTCTTTTGATCTTTATCAATGTTCCTAAGTTCATATCTTGAAACCAGTTGATTTGATTGTCATAAATACATAAAGGAAAGACGATTTACTAGCTCTAGTAAAGAATTCCAATTAGCAAAAAAGAAAAGCCGAAACCCAAAATAAAACGGACCAAATGGTTTTCATATTACTAGTCCTATTCTACTCATTACTCAAGAGTCTTTTCGGGTTTAATTTTCTCTCTAATCATCTTCCCAGGAGCATTGGTTACCTGATATTGAACCTAAGCTAGCCACACCTCCAAACCATCTACATATTGGACTTGTCTTACTAATTTATGGGCTGCAAAATTTCCTCTCCTCTCTATACCTCCCATTTTCTAAATGCTCTCAACCTAGCCATAATAATAGTACCGTTTATTCCATAACCATTATCTAATGTTCTTCACATAGAATATTGTTAACCTGAGTTTCACCACCATTTGAAGGTACCTAAGAGAAAAACATGCCTCTGCCCTCTTTACCTCAAAAATTAAGCCATACAAGAGAAACATATATGACCGGACATAAGCTTCGTACCTTAGCCTGAATACCAAATAACATTAGTAGAAATATCATTAACCTTAGTAATTCAACTTGATATAAATTGATGATGTTTAAAATTGGTTAAGTCACGTTGCCCAAACCCACTGTCTTCCATAAAAGGTGAAGAGTAAGAAACTGCGGAATGAAAATAAAGGTGAAGAGAAAGAAACGTGCAGTAAGAAACACCGGAGTGGTGCCAGCCTAAGATCCTTCAAAGATTAAGTCAAAAACTCACAGTAATCTCATTGAACTCGAAAGAAAGAGCTTGAGAAATGTGTTTTTCACGTAGCTTGAAATTGGGGTGTCCCAATGTTTATATAGGGGTCTGTGAATGACCACCTTAGCTGAATTGTAGGGATTTTGGGTTATCCCTCAGTTTACTTATAGGAGGTGGGAGTTATCCCACATCTGATTTATAGGAGATGCGAGTTATCCCTTTGCCAGCAATTACGTGAATGTAGGAGAGTCTTATGTGATAGCTACTATACAAGTGTTGTAGTGTAGGTTTCGTTTGCCCATCTTCACCTTTCTGCCTATTGAGGTGACGGACTGGTGACAAAGTCAAGCTCGCAAGCGCTTGTTCGTCCGTTCTTGTATGTGACAGATGACTTATTGGAGTAGACGCGATATGTTGCATTTGCTACATTAAGTCTTTCACTTTTGACAAGTCAGTATTTTCGGAAGCCATAACTTACATTCGGAAGACATAGCTTACATTTGGAAGATGCAGCTTGTGTTTGGAAGATTGACCGTGGAGTTAGCTAAAAAGTTTCCCATCATAAATTAACAATTGTGGAAATATAATTAAGATAAGACCATATACATTTAAACATTAACACGAAACTTAAAGTTTAAGTTTCACTTTAACTTCTTCTCAAAAAAAAAAAAAAAGAAAAGAAAGAAAAAAGTTTCTCTTTAACTTATCAAGTTTCATGTCATTAAATTGAGATTGGAATTGGAGGTTCTATTATAAAATTTCCTCAAGAAAGTTAAAAGTTTTTCGGGGACAAAATGGGCTTTTGCCCTTTTCAACCAAATTAATTAGCCTTATGCCCTCCTTCCCAAACTAAATAGGGAAATGCCCTTATTTTAAAACTCGATTTTTGATAAATCGAGTTATATTAAAAAAAAATCTAGAGCCCTATAGCGGCGTTTTTAAGGACCTATAGTGACGTTTTCAAGACCTATAGCGACGTTTTTTAACTCGACTTCCATTAAATCGAGTTATAGGCAATTTTTTTAATTTTTTTTTACCTATAACTCGATTTCATATAAATCGAGTTACAAAACGCCACTATAGGTCTTGAAAACGTCACTATAGGTCCTTAAAAACGTCGCTATAGGACCTAATTCGATTTATCAAAAATCGAGTTTTAAAAGAGGAGCATTTCCCTATTTAGTTTGGGAATGAGGGCATAAGGCTAATTAGTTTGGTTGAAAAGGGCAAAAGCCCATTTTGTCCGTTTTTCGGTTGTAGAATTGTGTTGCTAGGACTCAAATTCAAAATTAAGAATTCTCTGGGTTCAACTTGATTAACTCCGTCATGAGTTGATCACAAAACAAAAAAAGGTAAAATTGAATATATGAAATACAAAATGATGAGTAATGAGGCACTCATTTGAAAAACTAAGCAGACTTCTCACCTAGGTCCTAACATGCAGTAGGGGCCAAGGCAATGTTCTTTATTTACATGGATAGAGTTTTCCACCTGGACCACCATTTTTTCCCCCAAATTGGATAAAAATATGAAAGAAAATGGTATTGAGAAAAAAAGTACAAAATTATACCCATTTTTTCGTTCTTCTACTTTGAATAATAAAAGTATTTTAGTAATTTACTCTTTTATCTTTTCATTCTTTGTCTCTTCAAAGCACACATAGTTTATTCTCCCAACCAAACAAATCCTTTTGTTGAAACAAACACAACATAATTCTTTACACTTTATCAGTTCTTTCTATTCTCAGTGCAACCAAACATGACGATTCCTCCTCAAAATTCTTTGGAGTTTCGGTGAATGGTTGGTTCCATTCCACTATCAAAATATTTCCTGAACTTTATCTTTGTTCCATTAAAATGCATTATTCCATTAAAATACAAATAAATACGGTATTATGTATTACACTGTGTGCAACAAATTTTTCCCAATAAAATATGGGATATATAAGATATTTCAAACACACTTGCCAAAAAGAAAAACAGCTTACACCAAAAACTGATTGGTATTTTAGTTTGATAATAAAAGGGCCATCATTAGGAGTGGACGCCATAAATTGAAATTCTCTCTCCAAAAAAAAAAAGTCTTATATTCTTATGAGAGCCAACCAAAGTTACTCCACTGTCTTATATATGGATGGCATGAATATATACTCTACAACTAACAAAGGGGAAAAAAGGAAAGGGGAATATGTAAGAGGGATTCATTATATTCTTCTATTTATATTGTATTAAATCCCTTTAGTGTTTGCAAACAACTTTTTCTTTTGGTTATTTAACATATTTTCTCTTGTATAGTTTTAAATTTTTTTTTCAATACATAGTTATACTTGAACCATTTTTTTTTTTAAACCTCATATAATTGGACTAGAAGGTCAAAGCTAGAATAAATATATTTGTAGGTGAAAGGGAAACCATGCTCATGGCGCATCCACTCTATGAAGGAAGTAGCACCATTAAACAATAGCTTGCAAGGGGAGGGTGTCCAAGAGCTTATAAACACATGGTTAAACTTATACTTAATCTATATGGGACATTAGGATCATAACAAAAAAACATTTGAAACCCGACTTAATGGCTTGGTGGTGGTGGTGGTGGTGGGTGCCACGTAGGATTTTCCTGTTAGTTGGATGATGGCAGTGATCAAAATGGAAATGGCTTTCAATTTTTAGGGACTAAAGTAGGTGCGTCTAAAAAGTAAGGAGCAAAACGAAAATCAACCCAAATGTAGTGATCAAAATTAAGTGCATTTTCACCTTAAAAAAAATAGAGGTGCTTCCAATTGTCTCTACTCGTTTGCTAGGTCTAAGGAAAACTGAATATATGTGGGACATTAGGATCATAACAAAAAAACATTTGAAACTCGACTTGGTGGCTTGGTGGTGGTGGTGGTGGTGGTGGTGGGTGCCACGTAGGATTTTCCTGTTAGTTGGATGATGGCAGTGATCAAAATGGAAATGGCTTTCAATTTTTAGGGACTAAAGTAGGTGCGTCTAAAAAGTAAGGAGCAAAACGAAAATCAACCCAAATGTAGTGATCAAAATTAAGTGCATTTTCACCTTAAAAAAAATAGAGGCGCTTCCAATTGTCTCTACTCGTTTGCTAGGTCTAAGGAAAACTGAATATTCGTTGGTTTAATTTGACATCTTAACATCATTGTCATCTCTTGTGACCCCACCATTTTAAATTTGGGTGTCAAAAAATGATTTATTTATTTATTTATAGGTAACCGATAGAAATTATATTAATGAATGAAGAAAATTGATTTTGAAGTGGGGTAAATAATTTCTTTTCTTATTTTTTTTCTTCAAAAATGTGAAGTACAAAATATGTTCTACTTCATTATAAAGATTTTATTTTTTGAATACAATAATATTATGTCTCTACTCATTTGCTAGGTCTAAGGAAAATTGAATATTTGTTGGTTAATTTGACATCATAACATCATTGTCATCTCTTGTGACCCCACCATTTTAAATTTGGGTGTCAAAAAATGATTTATTTATAGGTAGCTGATGGAAATTATATTAATGAATGAAGAAAATTGATTTTGAAGTGGGGACAATCATTTCTTTTCTTCTTATTTTTTTTCTTCAAAAATGTGAAGTACAAAATATGTTCTACTTCATTATAAAGATTTTATTTTTTGAATACAATAATATTATGTCATTTAAAATTTAAAATCACGTGACGATGAAAAAGAAGATAATTTTTTTATTTAAGGTAAATCACAATAATTTCCCTCATCAGGAAATTGTCAAAAACCACCCATATCGTTATTAATGACACTCCACTTCTTGAGATTTTGATTTATATAACCAATAACCCCTTATTACCATTTATCACCTTTATAAATAAAGTTAAAATCCATATTTTTCAAATTAAATTCTCATCTAGAATAATCTCAAAATAATGCTTCTTGACCATATTGCTCATAAAATAAGAAAAAATGTCATACACAGATTGTAAAACTCTCATTTTTGCAAAATCTATGAGGGGTAATTGATAGGCTACTGTACTCTCAATTGTTTTAGGAAAAGTTAGTCCTTTTTGTAGTGGAATCAAGATAAACAAAATGAATCAAACAAATGAACAATAAAATACAATTAGATAAACAAAATAAAATTATGTTCGGATTTAATTTTTTAAATTAGGGGTTCATCTTTGATAACTCAAGTCTTTGACCCAACAAATAGAGAGAAAGTATATGTTGTTTCTGAAACTCCAACTCAGCATTCATGTGGTGTTTCTAAGTCCAATAATAAATTGACACGTGTATTAAAATGACAGGTCAACATACTTAGGCCACTTAAAATAAGAAGGCAAAAATGCCCCTAAAAAATTTAAAATCCCGCCACTAAGGCTAGGTTTGGATAGCATCTGGCATCTTTGCGTTTGGCGTTTAAACAATGGGTCCGGTGGACTGTTCACGAGACCCACAAGTATAGAATTCAGCAAAATTTTCATTAAAATTGGGTCCCATGGCACTATTCACATATTTAAAATTTATTTTGCTACAGTGTTTTCAGTTTTCAGTAATAAGCAGTATCCAAACAGACCCTAACTCTTGCTTTTTCCCTTTTGCAAAATCAAAAATTTCATCTCTCTGTTTCTCTGTCACACCATCATGGCACACTAGCACTTCCATCTTCTCTCTCAACTCCAAACCTCGACAGCCATTGCCTAGCATCGCCACTGGAAATAAAGACACTACCGATCATCTCCAGTTTTGATGAGACCAACTTTTTTCTTGTTAGAAATCATCCAAAATCGTCTCTCCTTCTCGTTGTTTCCAACCACGGACACTAGAAATTTTCTTGCTGCTTCTAACACTTGACTTTGCAAGAAAGTTTTCTTCTCTTTCGTTTTATTTTTTGAATTTTTTTGTTTACATGTGTTTTGTTTTTGCTTTTTTTTCCCCTTAAATTGACACATACATTCATATGCAGAAAGGAAACTTGTACTGTTTGATAAAATGCTTAAGTGAAGATGGATGCACCAAGCAATAATACAGTAAAATGGTTTTTTTTTTTTCCCAAATAAATGTTCTTTTGGATCAGGTTAAAAGTGGTTAGTATGATGTAGTTTTATTGGTAGAGAAATAAAGCTTCTTTCTTTGTTTATCAGTTGATTTCATGTATTTGGTGGTTGTGCTTGATTTTCAGATATTATGTATTGGTTAGACAGATTTGTTCTTTTCCAACTATGCATTTTGAAGATGCTTTCTTTTAGAAGTGTTTAAGTTTGGAATATATATATTGGCTTACTTGGAATTTTCAGAATTTGTTTAATTCCTTGTAATAATTTATTTCATGTTGCAAAGATAGATGTGATGCTTTTGCTCTGTTGTTTTTGCTAAAGGAGTTGATTTTGAGAAATACTCTCTTCCTAAGAGTCTCCTCTAAGGTATTCAATCTATCATTTTGTCTTATTTTCCTGGTTTAAGTCTTTGGTTGAGTTAGTATGGAAAACTAGTCGCTAACCAGTGCTAAGCATGGGAAAGTTTGGCAATTTTATTTTAATATATCATATGTATTTGTTTCTTTATTAAGTACTAATAAATCAAAAAATGTCAATTAATTTTATATTAACATGATATAATATTATATATGTTATCTCTAGAGTATATATGAAGAAATAAATCAAGGTTAATAGTAACTTAAGGGTTATTTCATAGGTTCATATAACAATTTTCACATTAAAATTGCAATAATATAACAACAAAAACTCACATACAAATAAATACAAAAATAATTTGTTTGTGCTTGTATGCTTCCACTTCTCATGGATGGAAATCTTCATTACTGTATACGGTCGTATCTCTATATTGCTGTACATTCTGCAGAGGGATTGTATTTTTTTATGACGTAGTCTCATTTTTCACCTCAAGGCAAAGTTAAACATGGCCCCAAAGAGCAACAAAAAGTTGTTTTCAGGCCCTTAGCAGTGTTCTTTTTTTTCCATGGTACCTTAGATACTCCCAAAAGTGAAGCTTATATGCCTTGAAAAGGGAAATAACTTATTAAATTCCTTGACAATAACAAAGACCTCCCTATGAAAATGTCCACTTAACAAAATAATAATCATATTCTTTAGTTTCACTAATCCGTAGTTGAAGAAAAGTGAGGTTTTAATATTAGAGAAAATACCTTTTCCACCAGTTTCTTCATTCACCCTTTTAAAAAAATCATCTATCTTGTAATTGATGCAAACATTAGCTCCACGATCCTTGCAAACAGCTAATTTTTCATCATTTCCTGTCAAACACAATCTAAAATATATTATATATGGAAACTAAACTTATGCAAGCATTAGAAGAAAAGTGATATTGGACTATCAGCAACAATACTGAATTGCAAATGTACCAATACTGCCATGAAAATGAAGTTTTAATATTCATCCGTTATGCTGGCACAAAAGGCCTTAGAGGAGACTCTTAGGAAGAGAGTATTTCTCATTGATCAGATTGAATACCTTAGAGGGTTTGGTCACGTGTTCCCATTAAAAAAAAAAGAAAAAAAAAAAGAAAAAAAAAAAAGAAGGAAGATGTGGCTCACGTGTTTGGTCAGAGTGGCACAAAGAACAAAATAAAGGGAGGATGTGGTGGCTCACGTGCTTGTTAACAAAGGGCCAAAGGCTGAAAGGCATTTAACAAAACTTAACAAATAAAAAGAAACAGAAAGCTGGGCTCTGCGAAAAACAAGGAAGAAGAAGACGAAGAAGCAACGAAGAAGAAGAAAGGGGTTAAGGCCGGTGAAATTGTGCCGGCGACAGCGTCTATCTTGTATCAATATCCACCGGTATTTTCGGTTTAAGTTTTTTTTTTTTTTCTTTCACCGGCCGATTTTCTTTTTCCGGCCAAAATACACCATATTCGGCCGATACAATCCGATTCGGCGCGAATCGGCCCGGTTCGGCGCGAATCGGCCCGGTTCGGCGAGAATCGGCGCGCGTCCGGAGACGAAAAAAAAAAAAAAACTGGACGCTGTTCGACGCGCGGTCAACAGCGTCCCTCGCGCGTCGCCACGTAAGACGCAGGTGCGGCGGCCATTTTGCCGCGTCTGTGCTTCCCAGCCTATCAGTCCATTCAGGAGATGAGTCAGACCAAGGTCCATTCCACTCAACTTCATTAGCCCATGGATTTCTAATTTGAACAAGCTTGTGGCCATCAACTTCTCTAACCTAAATAATTGTTAATTAGAGAAAATTTATCACCATCAATTTTTTAAGTGGGTATATGACAGATATTATCAGATAAGTAGCTTCCGAACATACCGGCAATAAAGAGTAAGCATGCCCTTGCACAATGCCACTGGAAGAAATGTGCACGTCAGAACCTGATGGACTCCCAGCACCAAGCAAAAACCACTCTTGTTTGAAGCGCAACAATTGAGACCACAGTCTACCACTTGCAAGATCAATTTGGGCCTGGGAACTCCTCATGTCAATTTCCTTACCAGCACCCCCAGTGAGGTCCACTAGAGCATCCTAAACAAGCCCGCCTTCTAATGCCTCGTAAGAGCCATGCAATTTGGCATACGCCTTCTCCAATACAGAAACCCAGAGCTCATTTCCCTTCCTACTGGTAGCAAATGCTGGTTTACCTGGTGCTTCGCATGGAATCCAATCATCGACAACAACTGGAACCCACTCGCCCTAAACAGAGACAAAAAACCATAATATGCAGTTGCTACCATGCTAATCACAAAAATAACCAACAGAAACTATTGTAACAAACATCAGGTATCTATCATGGCAAGACATAACGTAGCACTCAATATCACGATTGACTACGATAAGTCGTCAAGAGTGGGAACCACAACCTTCCATATTCCTGGAAAGAAATTTAGCAAGGTAATTCTTCAAGCAAAACCAGGAAGGATTCCTCTAAAATGGGTCTACACCCCAACTACTAAAGAACCAAAACCAGACCAAACTGGATCTTTCCCAACTTGGTGAAGAGAAGTTACGCCCCTAGTCCCATTGGTGGAAAGCGGGGCATTGGCTTTGCCCAATGTCTTAATACAATTATCAGCTAATTGTCCTAGACACAGAATTTTTTTTTTTTTTTTTTTAATAAGTAACGTGAAACTTATATAAATAAAACCACCCAATTACACTGGAAATGTATTACAGGGGCAGAGCATCAAGAGCCCAGAGCAGGTAAAACTAGCCTCCATTGAAGGAGAGTAAGAAAGAAAAGAGACTTGATCTTGGAAATTGACCATTCACAATCCTCAAAACATCTAGCATTCCTTTCCCGCCAAAGATGCCAAAATAAGCAATAAGGCACAAGCCTCTAGAGAGCTACATTTCGGTGTCAACTGAACTTACCCAGCCAAGAAGCAAACAGCTCAATAACCCTCTCCAGCATAACCCAATTAATACCAAACAAACCAAAAACCATGGACCACAGCTTATATGCTATGGGACAGTGAAGAAGTAGATGGTCCACCAATTCCGCACACCTTTTGCACATATAGCACCAATCAAGTACTAAAATATGTCTCTTCCGAAGATTATTGATAGTTAGGATCCTACCTAAAGAAGCAGACCAAGAAAAGAAAACTACCCTACTTGATGGCATGGAGACAACTTCAATTTCAAAATTATAGACATTGAATAACTTTTCTGCAACAAATTTATAGCATTTGAACCTTCTAATCATATACTGAAATTCTATGTTGGAACTGGGAATATATATATTGAGAGATAGTTTTCCACACAAGCTTTTTAAGTGCTTTTAGAACTTTTGGTTCTTTCAGCTAACACGTCAAAGGCCTTCTGCTAGTACCAGAAAAGGTTATTAAATTTGTTCATTACATTACAAGAGAAGTCAAAAACAGGAAACAAGCCATTGGTTCTCCCCACCCTCCACCCAAAAAAAAAAACAAAGCTAATTACCTGAATACAGAAGCGGACTGTGTAAATTCCTTCCTCATTATATTCTGGAGTTATAATCACCTCTGATATTCGTGAAACCTCCGTTAAAACTGCTACAGCACTCAAAAACCAACAATCACCCAATCGGCCCTGTTCAATAGACAATTGAGCAATTTAGTAAAGCAAGAAAAGCACTCAACCAACTTTTTCAACAGACGTAACTCTTAACAAAAATGTACATGGTTCAGACTAAAGCTTTGCATAACATGTTGCAAAATGGACCAAACCTGACAAACATCTGAAGGATTTGCAGCCCCTGTAAATTAGCATGGACCAGAATCCAGACGGCTCTCTTTCACAATTTCAGTGGGCCTCATCCACTCAGAAACAACCTATATTGGGAAGCCAATAAGATTGCAGCAACCATGTCAATAACACATCACTGACCCCCCACCCCCCTTCAAAAAAAGCATAAATATATATAATAATATAAAAATACATCTAACAGCAATCAATTAGTCAGGAAAACACACCTGTAACTTCAAAGGGGGATTTTCAGGATCTACAAACAACGATTGATCATTTGGAGGAAACTCCTGATCAGTGAAATGTCTTTCTCCTCTTGCACAGAGGGCTTCTTTGACAGCCAGTTCCACTGAAAGCGTCCATTGATTAATTTCTTCCTGTATTTCCATCCTGGGTTTCCTAAACCTCCAGGCAAAAGAATCCACATCAACCACAACCCCATCACGGTCCGACCTTCTTCTTCTCCCACTTGAATACTGCCCATCCCAATCTACATCATCCCTATCATATAGATCTACATCCGCAGGATCACTGTCCCACCCATCAATCTATAGAGAGCACATTAAGCAGTAAAGAGTGAACAGGTTCAGCAAAACACATTAAATATTATCTTCAGCCTTTTTGAAATCAACCAAATACACTATGATGTGATATATTAAAGCATTGAAAGGCACATACTCTAGAAGGTGAATCAGCCCATTGCCAATTATCTTCCGGAAAATCAATGGCATTGTACTCAGCTGATCCAACAGCAGCATGAAGAGCAGCGATCTCGTCTTCAGTCAAGCACCTTCCCCAAATGAAAACATCCATGATATGCATCTTGGACTCAACTCCTTCACTATTTGATCTCCCAAATGCATCAATATCTATAGGTGGTCTAACACCAACCCAAACTTCTGTCCCCTGCTCCCAAATGCTATTACCCACATGCAATGGTAACCCAGTCTGGTAGCCATCAAAACCACCATCCAGAAAACAAGTTGCCTCACCTAAATCAGCATCAACTGTCATTGTCACAATATGCCACCTGCAAAGCATTTATAGAACACCAGTGAGTGAGTTCTAGTAAATGAAGTACTGACAATAACAACACAATGAAACCATGACTCAGAGACACACAATGGGAAATGAGTACAAAATAAACTCTACAAAAGAGAGAAGAAAAGCATATGCACTACAATCTTGCTGAATTGTGCTAAGTACATTCTAATAAAGAAAAAGCCCAGACCTTCCATCTGCAATACTTGTGGCACTGATACTCCACTCTTTTGCAACAGTTGTTTGTCTATCACCTTTAGTAATCAGTCGAAGCCCAACTTGTCCAGCCTCAATACCTTGTTCAGAACCAGCCACTAGAATTTCCCAACATACTTTTTTCTGGAATTCAGTGCCTAATAGACAAACAGGTCCAGACTCTGGTTGGATCATCACCGCAATGGAAAAACTGACCTTTTGACTTTGACATACACTGGGATAATCTGGCCACAGTTTCTGCCACTTGCAGTTGGATCATCATCAGCACCAGTAACCCCCGTCCGCCAATGACATTAACAAGCAATAGTTTCAGAGTCAGACTGGTTGAGAATACCAAAAATGAATGGTCTCCATTGGCTATCAGAAATCAGGGTGGTCCAAATAAATTAGACTAGAAAAGGTGGGGAAAATATTTAGGTAAGATTGAAATAAATGTAGGTGATGGTCTGGATTCAATGTTACATGTAGATATGTATATGGTGACAGTAAGATGGGGTTAGTGGATCACCTTCCTGTCGAAAGAAATGTGGATATGGCTTGGACAAAATTTGCACAGATCTAGAAAACTTCAAGAGTGGGACATTGAATACAAGTGGTAATTTGTCAAAAATCCAAAGAAAGAGTATCTAATGTAAGTGGTTATTGTGCCTAGAGGCAAAGGCGTAATCACTCCCGTTGTTTACTTTAATATATTAATGTTTGACTGGCCAACCAAAAATCAAATTATTATTGAAAAACTCAACCTGAATTGCTCAGCAAGCTAATTGAGCTGTGCGTATCCTTCGTGCAATGCTTGCAACCCTTTCTCGTGCAAAAGAATCATCAAGAACAGCATCACCTCCAACTGCACGAACTGCAGCTGTCATGGCTGTAGCCTCTCTGTTGCCAGTGTTGGGAGTAGACGAAATAAGTGAATCTTCTATCTCCTTCCATTTACGTTCTTCTTTCTCCAGGAGAGCCTTCCTTCTTTCTTTTCCTCTTCCCTCTTCTTCACGTCTGTGCGTTAAGATTTCCTCTTCCATCTCCTTTTCTCTTATGTAGCTACAAAATTCATTTAGATAGAGGTTTAGAAACACTAAAAATTTAGGATTTTCCAATATGGAAAATAGCAAAACCCAAATTCACACGGGGCACAGTATTTCTTTTTCAACAAGTAACTACCTCTCCTGAATAATTTCAAACTGCCTGCGGTCCTCTGGCATCCATTTTTTTTATTTTCTTGGCGCTTAAGTCTGAAAATCCTATGCTATCAAGAAATAGTCTCAGGCAAACCTCATCCTACAACAGCACAAAAACAATTATATCATTATCTACAATCAAAAACATCATGCATGGAAAGCAGTTCAGAATTTCTTTTTATAGGTCACCTGAACTCGTTCTGCCTTAGCAGTCAAACCAAGCAAAAGAAGTAAATAACCACCAAATTTATCCCACATGTACACCCATTCAATGTTGATGGCCTCTTCCAAAGCCAAAATACGTGCATGAGCACACATTTCTCTTCTGTGATCTACATCATTGGCAGGTTCACAGCGGAAGATTCTTTTATATCTCATTCTGCAGAAGCATGATCCAGCAACTAATTCTTCATTCCTTAAACGGTCTCTGAGTTTCATGACATCAGCCCTAGGAAGCACAAAATTTCCAGCCCTGTCTCTCATAATGGTAGGGTCTCCTACCAAAAGAGCTGCTGAGCTGGCAGATCTCTGAGGAGCCGAATAAGTTCCAGATAGTGCATTTCGGGTCTGTGAGACAAATAAATTGAACTCCAATGAACTTCACAATTAAAAAGGAATAATTTCCTTCTAAAAGTGTGCCAAAATTATTAAAAAATAAAATATGTGACATTGAAAAAATGAGCTACCATCCTGAAATAAGAGGTAAACTGGTAAAGCAAATACAAGTTTCTAGCTATGTTTTGAAAAATATAAGTTACTGTTAGCAAAAGGCATAGCTACCATATATGGCTGATATCTAACATTGTTGTCAATGCTATGATGACAGTACCACCGAATATGTATCATGCAAGGAGATAACTTATGACATCAATAAATTTCCATTGGGAAGTTTAGTTCATCATCCAACACCAGCATTGTTGTATTAATCAAAAAAATTGAGTTTTCTTGTTGCACCACTTCTAATAGGTTCTCAGATATGTTTTCACAATTTAGTATTTTTGGCATCTAAAAAGTCTGCTTTGGTTCTGGACAACTTAATCTTTATCCTTTGTAGTATTATTTTTCTTAGATGAACACTCCCCTATGTGCCTCCATTCCCTTGTGTTTGAGGTATTGCTTCCCAATCATTTGCTGGAAGAAAAAATTTAGTGCTTAAATGTAGATAAATTTTGATATCTCTGCCTGACAATCTGTATATTATTAACTTACTGAAACAAGAACTTGTCCAAAACTGTTCCATGATTGTAGTGCCAGCAAATAGAAAGCACATTGGGATTATTTATAACAAAGTATCTAATAAGTTTTTGACTATGGCGGATATCTTCTGTAACAATTTTGTAACCATTACAATACCATCAATCATCACATTGTCAAAAATCAGTATCACCACCTCTAATCATGAGCAATGTTGAAATGCAAGGGAACCACCATATATGCCTTGGCTAAAAGAGAGGGGAAGAGAAGGGGTGGGGTACACTCATTTCAATGTTTTAATTTCAACAGCAGTTTAATCTATATCACCGCAAAAGCAGAACTCGTAAAATTAGTTCAAATTATATACCATGGTCAAGGAGTTTTTATTAATGACTACCTTCTTTAATATTGCCTGGCCCAATACCAGTTTGTATTTGCTTTGTTCTGTTTTTCATTGTGTTTAATAATACTCTTATTACCTATCAAAAAAAAAAATTGTAGTACATGCAAGCTTCCATATTAGACAACACCAGTAAGATTTTTGGATATAGCTTTGAACACCAAGCATAGCACCATAATCACAAGCACATGGGAAAAGTAAGGAAATAAACAGAGACCAAGTAGAACAGTATTAGGTGCATCTCACCAACATCTAAGTTCAAGTTTATGCAATGTTCTAATAAACAGACAAAACTGACTAACCATAATGTGTATGTGTGCGCACACGGGCATGTGTTAACATATGTATGCATGTGTAGCAGTGAGAAAGAAAACCAAAGACAAACAATAGCGTTGATCAGAAACTCTAGATAACAAAAAATTAATTGATATACCAAACTGCAATAGTCACAGAAAATCATGCTTGGTTGAGTTGAGTTGACAAGATAATCAAGAACAAGCTACACTTCAAATATAACAAATCTCACCCCCCCCCCCCCCCCGCGCCCCCAAAAAAAAAAGAAAAAAAGAGGAAGGATTGTTGGTAATTATCTAGAAATCTTAGGATAAGGTTCAAAAGCCAACTTGTAACAAAATCGAACACACCTTCGTTGCAGATCGAGCGATTGCTTGAACAACAGTTTCCTTACTGAGGAAATGCACAGCATCTTCCATCGTCTGGAGATTGAAGTAAAAAAATTCTTCTTAATGGAAGCAAAACTATGAAGAGAGACATGAATCAATGAACACAGTTCTTTCATATAACAATCTCAAAAACACCTTTCATGCTATCATGACATAAGACTGGTGATCTGCCAATTGAGGAAATTATTTTAGAAATAAATATAATTTTATTCAAAAGAGGATATGGTTCACATACACAGGATGCGTAACCAACCATTCCTAAAGAATTGCAATCTCATATTCAAAACTCTAAGAAATCAAATAAGAGACAATGAGGGAATGATGCCCAAGGCAGACATTTAATCATACACGGACCTCAACATATTGGTCACAGTTAATGCACAAACCTTAAGAGTCAAGCATGGCCGAGAGACAGCAAATCCAAAGGCTACAACAAGAGTAATTGCTGACCCAGCAGCACCAGCAAATGGTGGATAAATTTTCAAACTGGCAACAACCCCCCGGCCCTCAGTTGCCAATGCAATCCCATAAAGCATAAGAAATGCAGCGCTGTCAAGCAATTTAATTGACAGATATTAGATGGGAATAAATTATTTGATAACTCACTACACAACATTTTGATAGCGAAAGTACAGCACAATAAGTTACAAAAGAGTTAGACACTAAAATGAAAGAAAAATTAAAACAGGACACTCGACAAACCTGACATTCTTTCCACAACCTGCATGAGCATCGCAGACATATACAGGCAATACTCTTGGAGAATAAACAACAATTGGAGGTGAAAGAAGATCCTGCAGAAAATAGGTTATCTATAATGCAAATGTAGATAAGGTAAAACAACCAGAAATAAGACAAAATTAAATACAAACATAAAGATTCAAAGTTTGAATGAAGTTAGATCAATGTAACTCACAGTCAATGCTCTTCCAGCAAGAAGAAACAGAAACAAGAAATAACCAACCGATGCTCCAACAAATGGTTTATCTGAACAGAAAAGGTCAAAAAGGAAATGTCATAAGCAGCATCATGATGTTTTTTGCAAGAAAACTATGACAATGTGGGGGTAGAAAAATAATATTGGGTGGTAGTGGATTCTGTTTTTCACCTTCAAACCATCCAACAAGAAATGCTGCCAAAGCCAAAAGGGAAGCAAGAAAACAAACAAAGAACATCTGTGTTCTGGTCAAATAAAAATTGTTTGAAGCCCAGTGGTGGATAGCACCAATAGCTAGTACCATCATGAGAAGAACCAAAAGAAATGCTACTCCGATCTGTTTCCAATTAAAAAGAAAAAGGCACCAAGTTAGACAGGTGCACTACAACTTTAATCTAAAATAAGCTGCAAACACCAAAGTGAGCCTCACACTCCAAGGTTTGACAACAACTGTAACAGCTGATATTGCACCAAGCAGAAGGAGAAGGCCAATGCTAACAAATACATATACACCTCGAGAAAGTCTCCAATCATCATCTTTCCTACAAAATTTACCATAGCGCATTAGAAGGAGAGCAAGCAGCCATCATACTATAGAACTTTAAAATTTCTGAACAATGCATTTGTTTAACTTAAATGGTACAGCTAAGTTTTCTAAATTAAATTAACATGAGTAGTTACTTACCATCTACAAAAACCAGAGCAAACTGACAGCACTGCTGGAATACAAACTAAGTTACCAAACTAAATTTGCATGAGTAGTTACTCACCATTTATAAAAACCAGAGCAAAGTGATAGCACCGCTGGAATACAAACCAAAGGCAGTAAAGCAGCCAGGAAACCAGTGTTTCTTGGAACCTGGTCATCCCTTGATTTGACAATTTCCAAGTAGGATGCACCACAAAATGCCACAAGAACAACTACGAAGAAATCGCAGCAGCAAAGAATACATGGATTAACATGTCAATATAACCCAATGGAGTTCCAATTGAAGGGTACAGAAATCAAAGCCAAAGAAAATTTAGACAATCTACCTGAGAATATCCCAACACAGATGGCAGAGGAAAGAGAAAACCGATACGTTGCAAACCACGAAACAATTGGCAGCACACCAGTAACCACTAAAACAATTGCAGATGCCATCGCCCAGCCAAGGTACACGGATGATACATAAGGAGAGCTAAAGCTTTTCAGGTCACCACTCAATCCCTTGTATCCTAAATCATCTAGAGGCTTTGCCAATATAATTGCACCTAGAGCTAATACAGATCCAGTAAATACTGATATGCAAATGGCCAGAACAACACCCTAAAAGAGAACAATTTATAACAAGAACTGAGAAAGGAAAGCTAGATATTTTAAAACAAATTCCAGGATAAAAGAAAGAGAAAAGAGTGAAAAAATTAATGGATTAATTCAAATGCACAAGTGCCTTAAAATTCAAAGAATGATATGATGTGTCATTAGATGTTACAGCTAAAATACAAACAGCTAATAAAGTTCTGCAAGAAAGACTATATTTAAGGCACTTTATGTAAACAGCCAGATAAGATTATTGAAGTAATTAGTAATAAAGAGAAGTTATAATGGAGAAAGAAAAATGAAGCAAGGAGATCTCTCAGTCAGCAGTATATAAAGAAAGAAAGGAAGGAAAAATTTAATTGGAAAACAACAAAGTGGAAAGAAAAGTGTAACAGGGCCTTCAACAAATAAAGATTTGTTACTGCCTATATTATTAGATTTTATGTAAATAAAAATCTTTATTAAAGCAGCAAAACTTTCAGGTACACAGGGAGTTACAAAGAAAAACCAACATCAAGGTCTCACCGAACATGGCTCTAACAAATCTGAAAAAGAATCACAAGAGAGAGCTTGAAGAGCAATAACTGAATCCAGAAAAGAAAAAGAGAGAGAGAGAGAGAGAGAGAGAGAGAGAGAGAAGAAGAAGAGGATTTAAGCTCTATGATGGACCGCTCACGATCCTCAAAACTTCTAGCATTTTTCTCCCACCACATGCACCACATTAGGCAATATGGTACAATCTTCCAAATTGCAGCATTACAGTGCCGACCAAAACTGCCTTGCCACGAGACTAGAAGATCCATAACTCTCAGTGGCATAACCCAATGGATACCAAACAAACAAAAAACCTAGGACCACATCTTGGAAACTATAGGACAATGTAAAAGTAAATGATCCATATTTTCCCCATTATGTTTACACATGACGTCCCCATCAATCATGCTAATACCTCTCCTACATAAATTATCCCTAGTCAAAATCCTCCCCAACACAGCACTCCAAGAGAAGAAGGAAACCCTAGAAGGGATCATAGATCTCCAAATAGATTTCCATGGAAAATGGATTGAATTAGAGGGACATAAATGCCGGTAATATCCTAATACCTCAAAACCCCTACTCTTATTAGGCTTCCGACACATCTTGTCATCTCTCTTTCCAAGCACAAAAGATGAATAAATTAAATCCATAAACCCACCCAACGAGTCCAACTCCCAATCTTGTACCGACCTGGAAAAATGAAGATCCCAATGCTTCACCCCATTGTTGAATTGCAGTAAACCTGCAATGGAAGAATCTCTATCCCGACTTATCAAAAATAACTCTGGGAACTCCTTTAGAGGGGAATCCCCACACCACAAGTCATATATATACATGTCAAGACCAGAAATATCGGGAAAATGTAGCAAATCTAAAATCAGCAAAAAAGCAAGGAGAAGGAGAAGAGGCAGTATAAATGAAGAAAAGAGAAAGCAATATACAAAGGAAAAAACAAACAGAGGATTGTGATTTAATTTACATAAGAAAAGTACATGTATGGATAGCATAAAATAAATGAACACACATTCAACAAAACTAATCCTATCTACACTAGCCACACTTTTGAGCGCATGTTCTGTGCATTTGTTAATATAAACGGCAGAAGCACATATGGTAATACCAATGTAGCCAACACCAGCCTCCCCAAGAGGACATCAATAAATAAGAAGACAACGAACCTTCAAAGCAGTGGAAAGGCCAAAACTGTTAATTATGACTAATAGAAATATCTTACCAACTGAAAAATAAATATATAGTGCGTGCATGAGATTTCATACAAGAACACATATCAAGATCTCATTTACAACTGTATATTTTAAAAATAATCATGTAGTTACATAAGTGCAGGGAGGGTGAGAGATAAAGATCAAACCTCCTTTGTCCCAGGAGTTCGATGATTTCCAGCATTACCAGCACACTGTACTCGAGGAACCCAGAACTGGTAATTATTACGGATCCATATGGGAATGGCAACAGAAAGGCATGCAACCATTAGTGGAACAGTCAAAGACAATCCAAGAAGAACTGAAGATTTGCTGCAAAACAAACACAGATATCAATCAAAACAGCTAATAAAACAGCCACATCAAAAATGAAAAGAAACAAAAGTTTTTTACTTCAGATTTTAAATACAAATCACTCATCAAAATTGATTCATGAATATAAGGAGGATGAGAAAGAATCCGATTAAGAAAATGTTCTTAGTAATCATATTGCATTTCTGTATTGTCTTTTTTGTAAGTTTGAACCTATGATCTACCCCAATCACTTAATAACATATTCAATTATAATTTAGTTGTTTGAGTTCCTAGACAAATATTAGATGTCTGGGTACAAATGAATCACTCTTTCTTCACTTCAAGACCTAAATACTTTTTTTTATAAGTACTTCAAGACCTAAATACAAAAAACATATGTAAACTAGCCAGTATAAAGTGACCATTAACCAACTGATAAATTATGGTAGTCCCAAAAGTTCAAGCTGATAATCAAAGGGTAAAATTAATGATTTTGATCACTTAACCATTAATCCAACACTGCCCCACATATGTGGGCCTAAATTCCAGCTCAATAAGTAGTGCCCAACAAGTGGAAATTTTAACCATTTAAGTGGAAGGTAGAGTGGAGACAAGATTCAAGGTCCATTTGAGAACAGCTTATCTAGCTTTTTGCCGAAACCTTTTTTATTTAAGCGTGCAAAAGTATAATTGTACCTTGAAAAAGTGAGAAAAAGCGGGCAAAAGTGAAGTTTTAAAAAGCTTTACATAAAAATTAAAAGCTAAAAACTAAAGCTTAAAGCTGATGCCAAACTCACCCTCAAACTCGAGTTCACCTACTTTTATACTGTCAATCCCAAAGACTTAAGCTAATAGGAAAGCATATTAACCATTATTCTAAAACTCCCATGCTACCATATAGCTAGTAGCCTAGTACAATGGGGTGATTGGGAAATTAGAACTCTCACGGTTCTCACTCAAGCCAAAAAGTGTTGTTGTTACTTGACCTAGGCTAAAGATGGAAAGACCACTAAAACGTGTAAGAAATAGAACCATGGAAACATCTAATAAGGAAGAAAAAGATTGAGTCTAACCCCTCCCCCCCGCCCCCCAAAAAAAAAAAATAGTTAGATGCATATGTAAAGGTGCAGCAAGCCCCATTCCGAACGCATTTTATCAACTACATGATCCTTTTTGGCCACTCTGCTCAACCTCAAGCCACATGCGGTGCCTTCAACTATCTTCCTCACTTACTTGTCTATCTTTTTGGCCATCCTCTATCCATGTGGTGCCTTTACCAATCTTAATCAAGCATAACCAATTAACCATAATTGTTCTAGACATACATCTCCCTAACTGCACACCCTGCGGTATATCATAGAACGTAGCCTCCTAACAAGTTCTTCCATTTAGTATGGTTTTTATCCATAGGACACACCATTCAATGATGCACTTCTAATTTAATCATTCTTCTCTATCAACCTCACTTTTATATACCTCTACTTTATATGTAAACCAACCACAACAAAGCCTTGGTCCCAAATTTTTGGGGTCAAACTATGAATCCTCAATAGATTAGTCAGGATAGGCCACAGGTATTTATATGTAAACCATAAATAAAAATTAAAAAGGATGCTGATGAGTATTATGCATCTTTCCTTCAGCTGTACCATCTTTTGCAAAAATTACAACAGAGAATCAATCTTGAAGTCCAGCTGGATTGGCAATATTTCTACTGTGACTAAATAATTTCTTCATTATTGTTGTGTTTCTCCTTGAGTGATAAAATACTGTCACAAATTCAAACACCATACATTTTTTTTTTAATAGGTAACAAAAAACTTTATTAAAAAAGAAGCCAACCTGAGTACATTGGGGATGTACTGTGGGGGCAAAAATCAAGAACCATACATGAAAGGGAACTCCACTACAATTCCTGCAGTCTTTTCATTGATTCACCATGCATTGTGACAATGGCCTAAGCATTGATAGAGGCCACTCAATGAACATACTACACAACCATCTAGACCCTATTGCTGTTATAATCTCATATATGATGAAGTGTATGTAAGATAATCAATTAAGCTGATAAAAAATCAAATTAAAAAATGCTGCATTAAAGCTCGATTTCGGAACTAAATAACTATAAAAATGGAGGATTCATTTTGTTCACATTGATAACCATGTGAACAAAATTTAATATTTTTAAAAATGAAAAATGAAAGCAAATTATATGCTAATTAAAAAAGGCAAGCAAATTTTGGATGTCAGGATCTGCTAAAATCAGTCAACCATTCAAAGGAACCTCTAAAACAGTTGTATAAATTCACAGAATCATTATGTTTATACATCAAAGGATATGCGCTCCATTAAACATTATCAGCACGGTAGAAAGAACTCGAACAGATAACAATGATCTATTGAAACATATGGACCATACCTCAGGAAAGAAAGCAACAGTCCAACGCAGGTGCTGAGTAGCCAAGCAATAAAGCCATACTGCAAAAAATTGCAAAATAGAGATAAAACACCCAATAATGCTATTAGAAATAGCTTGTAATGGATACTAATGCACAAAGTTAAACGCATTCTTAAATTACATATTGCAATAGATAGCTTTTTTAAGTATTAGAGTTAGAAGTAACAATTAGCTTTATGATGGAGATAAACTATTTGGTACAGGAATTTGCAACTGAACTACCATATTTATAAAGTCACCTTAGATTAGAGATGGAGTAAGTGGTAGTGCCAGCCTTTGTTAAAAGGCTTTTACTCTGTGTAGGAAAGCTGGGTTAAAGAAAAAAAATTAAGTAAGCAAAATGCTTGTAGGCTCATAGCAGCTTTTCTCCTACATATTCCTTTATTTAGATAAGCACTTTCATTCAACTTACAGAAAACAACTGATCAGAAAGACAAGCAAGTAGGCTTCCTTCAAGAACGAACGGTTTATTCATTTTTACAGGTTAATTACAAGACTATATACATATCCAACTCAACTTCAAAGACTTCCACACTGCAGAAAATTCAACTGTAACCACTTCCAACATAAAAACCACCATATTTCCATATCCAATACATGCACTCATACCTTGCAGGGTTTCAATGTCGTGCCCACATCTTCCACTTGAAGTGATCGTAGGAAAGCCATGATTGAACATACAACTGGAGAGAGCAGCAGCACCGCAAAGCCAAATTCAAACTACAAACGCAACATTTCCACCAAATATCTAAATGAGGTGAAACAATGTCATACCAAAAACACCTCTAAAGTATAAAAACCCATTTAGTTCCCACCATCAAACTGGAATGATTTAAAAACCCAGCAGACGGCCACCAAATAAAATGAAAATTAGTCGAAGGAAGAGAGATCCTACTACCTGTTGGTGTGTAGCATTAATGATTTTGATGGTCTTTGGACGAAAAATTGTCACAATGATTGTTTCAAGAATGAAGACAAAACTAAAAAGAACCCACGCTCGCTCTGGAGTACCTGCTACATGGTGTAATACAAGTCTAGACAATTGAAGCCATTTTTCAAGCCCACGAAGTCTCAGCTCTTCTGACAAAGAAATTTGGTGGGGCATAGCATTGTCAACACTGTTTGAGTCAATTACAGTGATGTCAGTGTTGTCACGATGATCCCTATCTGCATCCAAACTACTCCTTTGTAGCAATGCCAATATAGTTGGATCCAAGTTCTTCTCCTTCAACATCATGGCAAAATTAGGATCCAATCCTTATCTTGCAATAAGTTAGTCAATTCTAGGTCACCTTGCCTTGCCCTTCTTTTCAACATAGATGTAATCCTAGGGTCATTCAGCCTTTCTTGGAAGGCAAGAGCTAAATAGTCTAACGCTTGTTGATTTGCAGAAGTTGAAGCACTAGACTCACATCCTTGGCTTTCGAGCCCACTACTAGAACAAACCATCAAGGAGCTAGTGTGATCAACATTTTTATCAGCACACGACATCCCTATCTCAGCCTCTTGAATGACAGAACAACAGGAACTGCTGCGTAATGCTAAACTTGGCCTTCCACTATCTATGCTATTATCACTGTTTATTCCCTCTTGTGAACTAGCTGTTCGACACAGGACAGCATTATTCCAGGAACCACCATCAACTGTGCATTGTGCCATACTTCTGCCACTTGCTTCAATTACATTACCAAGGTGACCCACTTCAACGCTACTACTGCATTTCATACTTGAGCCGCAACCTTCAGAAGAGCTAGATGAACTGTTCTGTTCCTTTTTACGAAATCCCTCTCTTAGACGAATCACTGCGCTCTGTAAGGCATCCCTCCTAGCTGCCAATGGATTCGTAGCTGATAAATGACGAGAAACTGCAGCCCCCAATAGAAAAGATGCTACAACGGCATAACTAACACAATGCCCCAAGTACCTAAAATGAAGAAGAAAATACAATGACTGTGACAACAATGACAAAAACCAGTGACATTACAATTGATGCTTGAGATTAGAAAGTCTATAACAAACCAGTAATGCACTCCAAAGCAAATTAGAAAAACCCGAGATGTGCCAGCTACAAACAATGCTGCAACACGACTGTTAAGAAGCTTAAAGCCATACAGGCATGCGCCCATATACCAATCTACATAACAACAAATGCATTTGAATAAATTAGCACCATAATAAGTAATAACATCTTGTCGTTGAAGCAAATACAGTAATACAAATTGCCAATTACATACTAATAGAGTGATTAAAAACATACCAAGAATGATAACTGCAGCTGATGTAATGGCTCCCAGCCAATGTGCCTCCTTTGCTGTTACACCATACAAGATGGAGTACACAAGAAGTACCATAAGTGAGCCGAGGTAGAGAAGTCCGAGATGTGAAGCCCTATAAATACAAAGCAAAAAAATTAAAATATGGAAGACAATGGAACAAGATTCAAGATGAAGAATAAAATTCAGATATATCAACTATGCACCATAATTGTCAAGTAGAAATTGAAGCAAGGTTAAACTGCATATTCGGTCTTCAATATTTGATCTTTGTTAAAATCATCCTTATTCTTTAAAAATTGTTTAAATCTAGTCCCTATACATTCAAAATTGTTTCAAAAAGGCCATTATCATCGTTTGATTGATGGAAATGCTGATGTGACAAAGAAAATTCATGCCATGTCATCAAAGCGATCACAGTTTCACAAATTCTATTTATTACGTCAGAATTTTCCATCCATCAGATGATGGTAAGGACCCTTTTTTTTATAAGTAATAATGGTAAGGACCTTGTTAAAATATTTTAAAGTATAAGGATGATTTTGAAACAAATTTCAAAGGTTGAGGACCAAATATGCAATTTAAGCTTTAAACAGGTAAAAATCTAACATCCAATCTAATTTTAGAACAACCACACCCTCCCTTCCCAGAAAGAGAGAAGAAACATGTCAACCTCAATGAAGTACAATAATAATACCTACTCTATACTGCACAAATCCCCATTTTCAGCTCGTCTACATTGACCCATGAAGAAGGTTGTGAAACAAATTATGCAACTATTTAAATCACAAACTTAAAGAACCTTGCCATCCTAGTAATAACCAACAGCTATCAACAATATGAAGATCCAGCAACAGCTGATTAAATATAATAGCTAAACTTCAGCACAAAAATAATGACTTGCCTACGAGATTGACGAGGATACAATTCACTGGGGTCTGGTGGCTCTGGTAAACAAGCCACAGGACCAACTTCTATACAATCAGAATAAGCAAATTTGAATGCCCGCTGCACATATTCATCCACATCCAAGCCATTTCCTGTATAGTAGGGAAGAAAGTTGTTAAGAAAAATAATAGCAGCAACTACAAGATTCATGCCTTGAGTAATTCAAAGTACCACAGTGCAATTATACCCCTGTAATCACGTAAGTGAAGAAACAAGCATCAGGATGAGAAATTACAAGGCTTACCATTAAATACCAATCTGCAAATAAAGAGCATGTTGATTGCCAAGGCAATTGCTGATACACCAAAGAAGAACCAGAAGGTGAATATCTCTCAGATGCACTTGAACTAGCTGTAACATACACAGCACAAAGTTCATATGCACAGAGTAGGAAGACAGCCAGAAGAAGTAGAATAGCAACAGCCCCTGCTAAAGCAAAAAGGAGGAAGTTAAATGCATGGATAAAGTCCACTTTAAAAGCCTGTGTGTGTGGCAAACATGTTAAGACACACTATAAATCTTTTTTTTTTTTAAGACATACTATAAATCTATAACAGAAATTATTCCCCCACCCTCTATCCTTCATTCTCCCTATCAGCATTGAAAAGAAAGCTTAACAACAAAATTAGAGATAATAACAACAAGATAGAAACAAATCTATGCCAATGAGCTCTAGCTCGAATGGCACCTCATTCCCTAGTAAGACTAAGGTGGAAGGTGAGGTCATGGGTTCAAGACCCACCGGGATCATAACTTACCTATAAAATAAAAGAGAGAGTGAGAGAGATAGAAATAAATCTATTTAACAAAATAAAATATAACCTCCCATCAACCATTACTCAAAGAACACATTTTTACAACAATTAACAAAGAAAATTCTCTGCTTGCTCGTTTTATCCATTCTTTCATTTCCCTTTTTCTTAATAGGTTGCTCCACCCACCAATCATCCTTGTTAATTTCCCTATTATCCGTTTTCTTCTGCCTTTCTCATTCTTTCTTCTTCCTAATCTATCCCTCTTTGTATCCACACCTCAAAATTTAAACCATAATCAACAAATAATAAAATAGTAAGTAGTTGGTCCTTAATAGTATGTTTTTCTCTAAATACTTAAGGCAGTATGTTCACCTTGTCTTACCCACTATGAATCTATAAAAGTTCAAATATGCCATCTGAGGTGGGCTTTCTTACCACACTTTATTTGAAAGTGTAAGGATCCATTCCACTCATGTTTAGAAAGCTTTTGCAAGCTTTCATAATCACTTTGCCATCGCTATTTCATATGCTTTCTGTTTTTCAAGTTGGAAAGAGACCACTCTGAGCAGACAAATTATAGTCAAGCAGCTGGACTATAAACTACCAAAATTTAAGAGTGTAGCCACCATTACTGTGCTAGATCTAGATCCTAATTCCTAACTCCAAAAGTTAATTTTTTAACCCCCATGGACATAATCTATGGGGAAATCATTACAGGTAAACTTTTTTTTATTGATAAGCTACGCATACCTGATGGGCTTTGAACCCATGAGCTTACCTTCCTGCTCTTACAATGGAGAGAAAGTGCCATTTAAGCAAGAGTTCGTTGGCACAGTGGATAATTTCATCAAGAGGAAAAAAGGTTTTTTTACATTGGTGCTGTTTATTTTTAGATGGAAAGAGACCACAGTTTAAGCAAACAAATTATAGTCATGCAGCACAACTATAAACTACTAAAGTCTAACCGTTTAGCCTTCATTACTGAGCTAGATACTACAGCTGTTGGCTTCCCTTGGAATGCTATATTGCAGGCTAAGGTGCCTCCAAAAGTTGACCTTTTTTGTCCATGGACAGCATCTATGAGAATACGGTGGATTTTTTTATATATTATTATTTGTAAAGCTGGGGGTCTTTAACTCATGACCTCACCCACCACGCTCTTACAAGGAAGAAGGTGCCATTTGAACTAGAGTTCATTGGAGTGGATAATTTGACTAGGGGAGAAAGGATTTCTGAAATTGGTGCTGCAAGTCAAGTAAAACTGAACGTGCATCGTGAGGATCACCAATTTCTTAGCTGCCATATTGAAAGAGAGACGTGGTAGTTATTTTTCCTATTGTTTGAAATTAAAAATTCCAAATTCAGGGGGTTTTTCTTTTTTATTGCTGATAATGGAGGTTTGGGTGACAGTTTGGAAAGTGGTACTATTGTGCCTAATGTTGACAATATGGCGGGGAACAGATTAAGACATTTCAACAGGCATAGTATAGGTTTCCGAGGTTATTGTATCAGTGGATTTCTCCTTTAGGCAGTATGTCTTCTTCTTTTTTATTACTCGGATTCCTTATTCATGCAGTTGTGTCTTGGGGACTATACTGTGTACTTTAGTTCCCCCTTCTTTAATCATTTTTTTTTAATTAAAAAATAATAATAATTTAGGAGAATCTTTATGCGGTAATTGTAGCTAAGACACAATTTGTGGAAATCCGATCCAGACGTTAATGATCCAGTTATTCCTACATCATTGGACGATGCTCAAGGAAAAAAAATGGAAGGGGACAAACTGAAAGTGGGTCTTGTTTTTATTTCTCATTGCTTATTACAAGAATCATTGGCATGTTTGCTGTCCAATTTTCTATCACGGAACAAAGTTTAGCAGTATATTTTCCTATGGAAAAATATCTAGCCGTACAAAAAAAAAAAGTATCTAAGTCACCTCGAAAGGAAGGCTCACAGTAACTTACAGGCATTATGGTACAAGAGAAGTGGCAATTGATCAGGGTGGGGCATCTGGGTGAAAGAATACCCAAACCCATGATAATTAAAGCAAATCAACACAAGGAGAGATGCGTAAAGCAATCCTCTTGAAATGTTTTCAACATACCTATCATAGCTAACAAATTCAAGCATTCAAAGGGGCTATGAGCTTTGCGTATGGGGACTATGTTCGAATCTTGATAGCAACTTGATACACAGCAGGCACTTTGAAAGCAAATTATGGGGCTGACTTCATTGGTGAAGGAAAATGACCTGCTCAAATCATCCACTACTCGAGAGCCTATGGTCCTTACCACTACAAAGAAGCTATTTTAACCATGAACAAAAGCATTTTGACAGATTCATCAATTTGGTTTAACCTTATCAACCAAGATGCAAGAGTAGTAAGGAGTTGGTAGTACTATTGTCACCAACACAAAGGATAGACGTCTTACAGAGATTACAACCTAGCGATGATATGGCTAGGTCGACAGTGCTGAATTCAAATATTTGTGAAGAACAATGACCATAAACTTGTTGGACTTAAGCAATGTTCAATTGCAGCATATTAACTAATCTCCAAATTAAGAAGGCTTTTAATTAATTTCAATGGAGCCTTACATCACCTTGATGGTGAAAAATGTTCTTAACATCTACAGAATACAATAGACAAAATGAACATAAAATTCATTCATAATCATAAGTTCTAACTGAGTTTGTAATACAGATTATCCATAATGAATCTAAATAAACTACAAAGATTAAATCTTTTATCAGGGTCAATAAAATCACAAGCATTAGAAACTTCGTCTTCAAGGAAGCAACCTACTAAGATAAATATCATTGACGGTCTAACTTGGCTTATGGCTTATGTGATGACTTTGGTTTCTTCATCTTTGGGGTAAAAAATCCAGCATCCCTGCAAGTTGGGCTCTCAATTGGTTTACGTGACAACTTTGGTTTCTTCTTCTTTGATGTATAAAATCCAGCATCCCTGCAAGTTAAACTGCGAGTTAGATGGGGTACAAATAAATGACTGTACTGTTTTATTCTTCAAAGGTGCACATCAAATAAATGCTTGGGGCAAAGATTATAAAGGGGAAGGGGGGATGTGATAAAGGATTTGCAAGATCAATTTTTGTGTAGATATCAAACACTTGGTGTTTTGTTGTTAATGGTAGTCAAAACACCCAGAGATACAATTGGTGGTGCCACTATATGTTTGTTTGTTTGGGCATTAAAAAAGACAATAAACAAAAAATGATATGGCATGACAAAGTAAAGGGAAATAGAAAGAATGTGGTAAGTAAACTTACAGCAACACGGTGTGGTAGACTTCTAAGCAACCCTGGAAGGGATACTTATGGATGGAGACAATGGAAATACCCAATTTGGAGAAAGGCTTGTTCCAACGATCACAGTAAAGGCTGCGGGAAAAGTCGTCATCTTCGTCATTATCGTGATAATGATAATTTTTGCGGGAAATTGGAGAAACGTCAAATATGAGACAATTAAGGAAGCGTCCTCTGCCGACGCTCCAGAAGAGAAAGCAGAATTTGTGATCAGTCAAGTGGAGCAGAGAAGTAGATAATTGACTAGGCAAGCTTTCACCCTTCCATAAAACTGAGGAGCGCAAGTCGAGACGAGCATAGAACCACACATCCGTATCTAGATTGTATGCTTGTATGCATAACTTCTGGTCATCAAGGAAGCCCCAATAGAGAGTATGTCCAACAACTGCAGGTCCTAAAGCGGTGATGGTGTCCTCATTAAGATACCCGTCACGTCCCTTGAACTGGGCAGACATCTCGTCTCGCCTTGGAGGATCAAGTGTTGCCCAACGTCGAGTCTCGACATTATAAATATGGAATGTAACACGACCATTACAACGCTCAGCTACAACAATCTGTTTTTTATCATGGAGAGGTGCGGAAAGCATAATTCTCTGTAGGAAACATCGAGATGGAGGATTGGGCAAGGATTCCCAAGTTCCTAACTTTGGGTCAAAAACCTCCATCCAACCACACCCACTGCTCTCGGCTTCAAAATCGGGATGAAAAGAACCCAGTGCATATAGCTTGTTGTCAAGGACCATCACATGAGGATTCGATCTAATGAAATTCGTGTGAGGACCAGGTTTCCAACAATTCCTACTAGTAAGGTCTAGACTCCACACTTGGTTGCTCTTGCTAAAGGTACTAGGCTCTAAGGGACCAAGACAATACATATGAGAGCCTAGAACTGCTACAGGTAGCCTGCGTCTGTAGTTAAATTTGCTTCCCGTAATCGGAACCAACAGCTCCTTCTTCCTCACGATACTCCTCACTTCTTTCTTCTTCCCATACTTATACTTCGCCGAAGAAGATGAACGGAAGTATGGCTCTGTGACCTTCATTGCATACCACTCTGGATGTGGACCAATACTACGCGCACAGTAAGCGATCTCAAATTCATATTCATATTCCGAATCTATCTTCATCTTCAGGAGCTTTTGATCTTCTTCTAGGGTTTGGTTTTGGTTTTTGTATTTGGAGAGAGACATATTTTCTTTCTGTTTCCAATCGGATTTAGAAACGCCCCGTTTGTGACTTTTTATATATATAGACTAGTCTGAACAACCGCCTTTGTCTATTGTCTTTTACAACTGGGCCGGGCCCAGGCCCACCATTAATTTTTATCACAGCCACTCTTACTGCACAAATTCTTGCTTTCCGTAATTTGTGCCAATTTCCTCACTTTTGTTATTTTGTTACGTTAGCATATAGGAATTGTGATTTTGAAATAGGATTCCGCTCCTTTGTGATTTTTATATCTTTTAGAAACTGGATCGGACCACCTAAGCCCGCCATGAATTTTTACACATATAAAAAAGTCACACATGACAAATTTGTGATTATTATAAGTTTCTGTTTTGTTTTGTTTCATATAAATAATTAATTTGATTTTAAAGTTATAGCATAAACACAAGAGGTTAAATTCAGCAAGGATGTGGTTTAAAACTAGATACTGAATTGCTCAGAAAGATGCAGTTACGTTATTGCGTTATGATTAGAGTCATTCTCTAGTTAGTAATAACTTACTCAAACCATGTAAAATCTTCTCTTTTATGAAAATTAGTCGATAACCCATGCTATGCATGGGAAAGTTTAGCAATTTTGTTTTAATATATTATACGTATTTGTTTTCTTTATTAAGCACTAACAAATAAAATTTTAATTAATTTCATATTAATCATGATATAATATTATATATAGCCTTGTCTATTGCAACAACCAAATATAGCCTCTAAGGACCTGCCATGTCTAGGAAATATCAGCTCATGAATTTAGGCTACCTTCATTTCCCAAATTAAAGCAAATCTGACCATAACCTCCTTGATTGAGACCTTAGGGTTCAAAGCCTCTTTTATTGACCAAAAATCAGTCACTAAGAGCAATCAAACTCAATACAAAAGGCCATAATCATATTCAAAAGGCACCAGCCACATTTTACCCACCTAACTCAAACTTTAGAGCAAAATTCTATTCGGTCAGCTAACATCCTCACAATTCTGAAGCAAAAGAACAGTTAAGGTCCCATGTCCAACTGCTAGCAGAATAGTCCGGAAGAATTGTATGTGTCGAGTTAATACACTAACATTATAAACATATATAAACTCTGAAGGCTTGGTCTATGGTTTCAAACCTCATGCACCAAGGTAATATACTAATATGCTACATGCTAGTATTCTATTGTGGATGGTTATAATTTGGATGCTAATACTAAGATCGCAACTAGGATCTATTAATGGTGCTAACAATTTTTCTACTTTGTAAGCAACAAACTAATTTTTCTTTTCTTGAGAGGAAAGCAAGAAACTAATTGGTAATTGCTAATTACCCACCAAATTTAGAGGCTTTAAAGTTTAGTTATAATGCAAAGAAAATGTATAAATCATATAATTAATTTTACAAACTAAAATTAGGCTAAAAAAATAGTTTCCAATTTTTCTTTTGGCAACCAAATGAGAGCAAAGAAGTTTTATATTCAGATATTATTTTTATACAGTTCATATGCAGCTCATAAGCTATTGTTTCAATTAATAATGAGATTAAACCTGCCCTATCATTAATCCAGATTGAATTGAGTGGCAATGGCTATATCTCTTCTTTATTGATAGGATTTCCATCATTTGCAGTCTCTGGCAAAGTAGACAATGGCAAGGCACCGAAAATTTTGTTTCTTCAACATCCATCCATCATTAATTATCTCAATCTGCTTTCCTTATTCACTGGTACATTCTGTGCTGCAACTAGCTGCCCCTTTACTAGTAAGGGTGGGTTAACCAGCTACTTATACAGCTTTCTTTTTTTGGTTGTTTGTTTGCTATATTTGAAGAAGCATGCTGAAAACACAATATCTACTACAGGGACATTGAAGTGAATGGAGTTAGCATCACCCTTTCTCTTTTGTTTTTGGAGGGGGGGTTAGTTACACCTGCATTCAATGGGGTCATGAACCCATTACCTCTCCTTGTATCCTGTTCTTATGCTGGAAGGAGGTGCTCTAGTTCAAAATTTTTATCATCTTAATTTATTCTATATAATAGAAAAGTAACACCCCATATTTTTTTCGATTCCTACAAGTAGTCCTTTATGGATGAGAGAACTGTTATTGCAAATGCCATGAATGACAATCTGGATTCATTTGGACGATGCTTGAATGTACCATAAGTCTTTGTTATTGAAAGCTAGTGTATGTGTGCCGGTTGCTATTGGTACATTTATGGCATTGCACATTTCTGGAACCTGCTATTATGTTTCACTATTTGTTTATTTGTATGCCTCTATGCATATCTTTTTGTTTAATTTTCTTCACAGAAAAAAACTTGATGGAATGATAATATTATTACATTTTCTGGATATGTCCAAATTCATCAGAAGTTTATTATACATTTATTGATTAGATTGTGTATATTCCTAAAAGTTCATCTTAGCTATATTGACTCCTTTGTATGTGTTTTTTTTTTCTGTCTGGCAGAAATCTGCTTCATTTGTATGAGTTATTCTTTCGTGGTTCTAAAAATATGGGTAGGGGTAGAGGAAAGGGGAAGAAGTTGACTGTTACCAATCATGAGGATGGTGGAAGTGGTGAGGAAGAGAAAATTCCTGCACAGAAGAGGAGGGGAAGACCACAAAAACCACTGAAGGATGAAATTGATGAAGAAGAAGTTGAAAAAATAGAGGAGGAAGACAGTGAGAATGCAAAATCTGGTACTCCAAGCAAAGAAATGAAGAGTCCTTCTGCAACAGAGAATGGAAAGAAGAGGAAGCGAAACTCACATGTAAAAGAGAAGGCAGATTCTGTCAAGGAGGAAAACGGCAATGGAAACCGATCAAGCACTGATGATTCAATTAAGTCTAATGGATTTCGGCTTAATGGAAGCAGGCGGAAAAGCAAGCCTTGTCGGGCTGCCGAAGCAGGTGTTGAGTGTAAGTGAGACTATGGGTTCTCCCATTTGACACTACCGGATTGTGGGGTAGGAAGTGAGACCTAGTAAAACTCTAGTTTCCTAATGCTTTTTTGGTTTTTGTTCCTTATCCTTTTTGGTAGTTCCTTATCATTGATTCCTTTTTTATTTAAATTTGTGAGAATTCAGAATTTATGCTGCTGGTTGTAATTTTCCATAATGCTATTATATTTTATGTTTTCACTGGTTTTTGTATTATATAAATATGCATGACATGTTTAAGCAGTTTCTATTTTCTTTTATCATTCTTACAAATGATTCTTAGGCTCAATTTGGTAAAATGAGTAGATCTGCATTCTGTGCTCTGCAATTTATAGTTCTGCTCTCATGATATTGTTTTCCCTGTCTTGTACAACATAACTAATAAAGTATTAATGTCTTCCTTAATTTGTTGGGTTAGAAATTTTGGTATTTTTCCATTCTCTTACTCTGCCAATGATTGAATACCACTTGAACTCAAGACAAATCATTTCACTTCACATTTAGCCTTTTTGGTCCATGATTTGATCTTGGGCTCACATGTGACCGTTCTTTCTTTTCTCCATTCTACATATGTTTGTGTGGGTGGAATTCATTTACTTTTAGACTTACTAGATAATTAGTCCATCCATATCTTCTTACAATCCTTTAGCAAATGTATAAAGCTTTCATCAAGAGAGTGGTTATGCCATGTTATAGATATGTTTGTTGGTTGATGCATCTTGAGTTATTAGGAATATTATTCAATTTTGTGATAAATGAAGTTTCTTATAAAAGTTGTATTTCCTTGTTCTGGAGGATTAATTGAAGAAAAAAAATTGGTGGAGATGATCCATCCAACTTCCCTAATAAATAGGTTCCCTAGAGAATATTCACTGCTAAAATATTTCCACTTGAAAATTACATATCTGTAATCTAAAAGCACTTTATACACTGCTTGAATAGGTGAAGAGAAGCATAGAATGGAAGAGAAGAGACTAACAAATTTCAGAAACCATGTTTGATTAATTAATGTAGATGTTTTGGACTATTATTGTAGTTTCTGCTCGCTAGGTAGGACCTATTTTTTGTTGAGTAAAAATTATATTCACAGTTTTACTTTATTTTGCAGTTGAATCACATTGGGGTTTTTCCAATACCCTTTTGAGGTATCTTATGAGTTGCTTCCAGTACATATTTGATGTTTGTTACAAGCTTCTTGTTTGGATTTTTAGTAGGTTCTTTTAAATGGTTGTGGCTTTGTTTGAGTTCCACAGTCAATTAATGATGATCTTTAGTTCTTGGCAGAATGGGAGTACTCAGTGCCCTTTAGATTGGAACCCAATAGCATTGACTCCATTGAGTGGATTAAACAGTCTTTGCTAGTAGAGGCTGCTTTATAAATTTACAGCACAGATGACATGTTTTTAGAAAACCTAGACATGGCAAAACGGGTTAGAATTTTCTGACCCGACCCATCCCGATTTGAAAAATACCCGACCCGAACCTAATTTTTTTGACCCGAAGCTAAAACAATTGACCCGTGACCCGACCCGTGTTTTTTGCGGGTCAACCCAATTTTTTTAAAACTTTTTTTTTTTGGGGGTAAAAAAATAGTAAAACTAAGATAATATTGGTTTAATTGTTTATTGTGAACTTTAAGGAATCAATTGATATATTTACATAACTATATGCAAATTAATTGAAAGATAAATGGTTGAACATTCTGTAATAAGTAAATATTTTTAGATATCAAATAACAAAGTTCATGCTAAGATTATCTGGTTACAGTAGAGTTAAAAACATAGATTTAAAATTGTAGACATGTGAGAAATATTCACAAGTGTGAAAATAGTGAAGCTAAAGTATCAAATTAGCATAAATTATGAATACTTAGACCTATTTTTTAATAATTTATGTTCAAAATAAACGGCTTTTCAAAATAAATTATGATATTTCCTAGAGTGTGTCTTACTTAACAATAATATGATATTCATAAAAAAGACCATGTATAAATAAATAAGCAATCAAATTTTAAAGTATATCTCAAATTGAAATAAAGTGTCAACCACAACTGATAATAGATTATAAAATTAATTTTCAAGATTGTAAATTTCTTATATATTTTTATTCTTTATAAAATGAGTTATCTAATAAGTCATTTGTAATTTTGTTTTATATTTGGAATGTTGATATTGTGTAGAAATAAAATTTGTGTATTTGTTTTACTTATTTTTGTGTTATTTTGTTTTAAATAGTAATGTTAGGATTTGTATAATTTTAAAATTGTTGAATAAGTATTAATAAGTTTAACTGAGTTCATTCTTGATATAAGTATGGATTCAATATAATGCATTTTACATCAAGTAATTTGTTGCATAACTTTCCAAATGACAGATATATGTTGTTTTCTTTATAAAAATATAAATAAAAAAAAATTCATGTGAAAAAATACGGGTCAACCCAACCCGATCTGCAACCCGATTGACCCGAACTTGATTTTGACCCGCTTAAAATGACCCGTTTTGACCCGTGACCCGATTGACCCGCAACCCGATTGACACGACACGACCCGATCCGACCCGACCCGACCTGACCGTTTTGCCATGTCTAAGAAAACCCTAGCTTTATTTGTTTTCATGTAAAACTTTATATTGTAAATGTTTTCCATGGTTTCCTATGTTTGGTGTAATAGAAAATTGCTATTCAATGGAAAACATTTTCATGGTCAACAAAAAATTACACTAAAAGTACCACCTTGGTTACTACAAATACACTACTGTTTATCAACTCATTTGAGGGTTCTTGGTTGGTTGTTCTTGCCACAAATATTTTCTACTAAAAACATTTTCCTAGCTAGAAATGTTTTACACCAAAGCAAATAGAGTTTAGTCTATATCATACAGTTCCTCGATGATCATTGATGATAACCTTACATTGTTTTTGAGGCATTGAATAGGCCTGCATTCTAGCTCAGGTGAGTTATTTTGCTGAAAGTATTACTTTCATGGCAATATGGAATGTCATTGTTTTCATTGTGAAATGTTACACGTTAGTTTACTTTCCTTATAAATATTATGAGTATTGTCAGATCTTAAAACATGATTGCTGAGCTGTCTTTACTCATATAAAGCACTGCTAATATGTGATAAATTTGAAAACTACAAGAGAAATTGGAAGAAATCCTAATGTGAATTGTGAACAGTTTCATTGCAGGGTGTTTTGACATTGGCCTTGCCAACTGGTTTTGACATTGAATTAAATTTTCTTTATAGATCGTTGATGGGTGAAAGTTGTTTTCGTGTCAGTACTTGGTTTATCCTTAAAAACTGTTACTCCTTTGTTTCATATTGTTGGTCCTATGAATCCTATTTAGAAAATAGCTTAGAGATCTTTTATAGGCTCTTCAAATACAAATTTCTCTCTATTTAGGAGAGTAAACAAGCAAATTTGGCCTCAACAGACTGTTTATTTAATTGAAGTTTTTTTAAAAGGCTACAATGACTCCACATGAAGAGCCTCTTTTTTATATGATGAATCAGAATGTTTATTAGCAAACAAACTAGAATAAAAGTCATAGCTCTGTAAACCCTTAATTTATTATTTTCCCCAACGACAATAAACAATCCCAAATACAACACCAAGAAAATTCTTCACACCTATCTAGCCTTGAGGGCTTTTGTTGAGTATCTGGCTTTGAGGGCCTTTGATGAGTGAGGTGGTGGATGAGTGCAACGGCAAAGGAAATGTGAACAGGAATTGGTGCCAGCAATACCATCAATAGCCCCCAATCACAATGCACCACGAGGGCAATGTTGTCGCCGTGGACCCAAATTATTTGCAAAGAATTTGAGTTGACGATTGTTGATAATACTCTGTGCTCCTCCTTGGCCTTGACAGCAGTGATTAAGGCGGTTGTACCCTGAGGCTCTTGCTATGGTTCTACCCTTGTGTTTGACAAAGGTGGAGGAATTGATCGTGGAGAGCTCGAGCTTGGAGAGTGAGACAAATGGCAATGGGGGAAAGAGGCTTGCCTAGAACAAGTGTTGCAAAGGTTGGGTCAATCATGGGTGTATAGTCCTTTAAATAAAATGTATAAATTTACAAAATTATTCTCTTTAATTTAGACTTTTAAGTAGAAGAGGAGTATTGATGTTTTAAATAAAGTTAAGGTTTAGTTATGAAAGGTACCAATATTGTGTTTATTGACTCATTAACAAAAATCATATTTTAGGACATTCTAAAATAGAATAGATAGACGACAATATATAATGAAGTACAATGAATTGATGATGTACTCATTTGAACCTTACTTTTATTTTTAAATGAACAACTCATTTGAACATTGAATCTTGACCACCTTCCTGAAATTATATAGATTTGTAAATTTCTTTGCAAAGATTAGTTTATTTATGACTAGTGTAAGGTTGAATTTAATCAACCATTTAATTGGCTTTATTCCGTGACCAATTTGCTTGTAATTTAGCACTTAGCAACCCTGTATTTAGGTGGAAAAATTGTAAGGGTAGTGTGTGAGAAGATGTGAAGAAAAACTCAAGAGTGTGCAAGAAAAACAGAGGCTCGCGGTTAAGGCTCGCGGGTGAATCGTGATTGGTAAGCCGCGAAAGGCTGGCACGTGAGAGGCACACTGGGAAGCTGAAGGGTCGCGCCAGCTGTCATGCTACAGGAAAAAAGTTCCAGACTGGCCAGGCCGTTACGTCGCAACTTGGACAAGCTGCGAGACCAAGTCGCCAACTTGCCCTGTTTGGCAAAAACTGACGTTTTGCATTCCTTTCTCACCCTACTATATATACACCATTATACCCATAATTTTAAGAGAGCTTCTAGAGAGAATTTTGTGAGAGAAAACCCTAGAGAAAAACAAGATTGCCTCATCCCCAATCTTCATCTAAAGAGACTCTATAAATTCCTCTACTCTCTTCCTCTCCATTGTCATACCCTTGAGAGGTCATTTACCAAACCCTTATCTCACCACACCCACGTCTGTGAGAAGGTTCATTTGGTGCTTAGGGAAGCAGTTTGGGAAGGAACCAATATACATTGGTTGATACTATAGTCAAGTAGCGGAATCCGGCAAGCTAAAGAAGAAATAGGTTCGGCGTAACCTCGTTGGAGCAAGAAGTTTAGAGGGCTTAGGTACTTGGGTAGATTAGGCTTGGAGGGTCTTCTGCTGTTCATATATCCCAACTATATTCTTTAGTGGATTTTATCACCGTTTGAAAGGCGGCAGAGAGGTTTTACGCCGAGGACTTCGGTTTCCTCTTCGATAACACATCATGTATTGTCCGTGTGTTTGCATCTCTCTTTCCTTTATCTTTGCCTTATATTTACTGCTGTGGATGTGTTTATATTTGGCTTAGATTGTTTTATCAATTCTATTATAAGCTTGTTATCATATTCTGCACATTAATTGTTTGATATAAAGCTTGAATTGGTATTTTTGTATCTGGGGGTCTAAACGTTCAAGGGTGTTTTATACCCATATTGAACTTTCAACTAGATATTGTGAAAATTTCAGGTTCTGGTTCAAGCTTTGATGCCTCCACTTCTGTTTAATGTGAGATCTTGACAATGGGACAAGTGCAGGTTGATTAAACACATAAGGTACTCCTACAAACGTGAGCAGTGGTTGTTGTAATGGCCATTCAACCTCATTTTCCAACTATTTAACAATCAAGCTTTAGTTTCAATATCAAAATGCATATAAAAAACCAGGCTTGACTTTGTGTGGCTCAGGGAAAATAAGGATTGTGAACTATTAAGCTGGGACAGTGAACTCATATTGAAGAAAATTGACGAGTAACACTGAAGCCACTAAAGAGGGACGAGTGGGACGAGGAATCTAGTAAGGCTTTTGATTTGAGTATGTCCTAGTTGTAAACAGGTAATTCTGAAGGATTCTTTTTGCTTGGTAATGTTCCACAAGGCTTAAGAAGTTATACTCCTAGGCTTGTAAACAAGCTTGATCTCTTCCCAAGCCATATGGGCCTTTACTTGAATTGATTACTTGTGCTTGGATAGGGTTAGGCTTTTGAAACAAGTTCTTCACCACTATGGAATGGATATAAGCTCTTGGGCTCATTCATGGGTCAAACTTCAACCATTTTGAAGTAGTCCTATTCTCCCTCTCTCTCTCGCAAAAAGGCTCTTGATATCATACTATTCTATTAGGAAAAGAGACCCCATTTCAATTATTTATGTCAACTTGGTTTCAGAAATGTTCTTGGAGCCCAATCCCAACAATTGGGCTCTATATATAGATCCATATATTTTTTTTGGGTCCAAATTTAGATTATTTTTCATCCATTATAATTAGATATGAAGCATTACCCTCCTTAGCGTAGAAATGTAAAGATGACTCCTTATCCTTTTTTTTTTGAGAGAAAAGATGTCTCTATCTAATTCCACATGTTTTATTATTTTAATAGTTTCATTATTTTCACCCTATGTTATGCCTATGGAGTTGACTAAAATAATCCATAATATATGCATTTTTTACATTTGTGATGGCTTTGGTCTTTTATACATTTGCAGACAATTCAATCACACTTGACAAAAATTGACATAGAAGTTAGATTATTTTAATTGTTATAAAATATTTATTGCATAGCACATGATACACGACGGCATGACCAGTCAAAACCTTGCCCAGTCGATCAATTCCTACGTGCAATGAGACTGCTGAAGTTTGTTCTTTTCTTGGTACATTAAAATCTAACAAAATCTTGTGCACGATTATTTTGGTTTTATGATTAGCTGTTCCTTGAAATGTAAGTTATAAGCATAGCCTATTTATAATATTTTAAGGTAGCGGTCTATTTAAGATAGAGATATATATTTCTCTGATTTAGATAGGTTTAAGTGGAGTCTTTTAAGGTTTGTTTAAAACTGTAACCTAAACACCTAACTTGACTAGAGTTTTGTTTAATAGTACCTTTCACTTCAAGTTAAACCATATTTTGCTTGTTTTTGACCGAAGTAATTATCAATTTTAGTCTTTTAGACGCAGAAGGTAAAAGAACTAAGAACTAGAAAAACGTACATGGGAATTAGAATATAGTTTATCAGTGTTTAAAGCATTTTAAAAATTACTTTGACTCTTTTGAGAGGCTTTCCGATCAACCTATTCTTTTATCCTCCTCCTTTTCACCCTACTAAAAAAGAAAAAATCAACAAAATGCTTAGAGACTCAAAACATGTATTATAGTTAAAAAAAATAATTGAAATTGTGACTTTAAGTCATGATTTTTAAATTTAATTAATTAATTATTGTTATTATTTTTTTTTTAACTTTTATCAATGATTCTATGAAACGGTACAAGTAGAAATCTATGTATTATAGGCACACCTATCAAGAAAAACAAATGCTATTCAAATGGTAATAATAGGCTTGAACCTGTGTGGCCTACAAGTAACTCATATAATTAATATTTTGATTGATATAATAATCACGTGTGAATAGTATGAATAGTTAGGTAGCAGAATCTTATATTATATAATAATAATAAGAGTAAGTAGTTAATATAATATAATTATTTTCAAACTCGTAGAATTAACCTTTTAATCAAGTTGTATCCATATTTCCTTCTCAAAAAAAAAAAAAAAAAGTTGTATGCATATTTGTTATATTAACTTCATAATTGAAGTTTGTCTAAGATATTATCCCCCGAGACTAACATTACTAATATTTATTATATCATAAATGTCGGCCACTTATAATAAATTTGCTTTCTTTTTTTCTTTTCTTTCCCTTTTTTGGTAGAAAAAGGCAAATGCATTGGAATCAAACCTAGCATCAAATGACCTGTACGCTGTGTCCCATATATATATATATATATCTATTTAGCCAAAACTAGCAAGAAAAAAGATTCCCATTTCCCTAGTTATAGGAATTTTTTTTAAGGTGGTTACTAAAAAAATTAAATTATACAAAATTGAATAAAGAGACAATTTGAATATATCAATGACAAAAAAAAAAAAAAAAAAAAAAAAACGCAAATACACGAAATATTACAATTTTTTCTACTAACAAAGAGAAAAAAAGAAAAAAAAAAAAAAGGAAAAAGAAAAGACTAATAAAAGATAAAATGCAAATTGAAAATGCTGATATGAGAATAATAAAATGACCGCAACAATTTCATAACAAATCTTATACAACAAGTTGTTAGCTTGTTATTAGTGGGTAAAATATGTCAATATTGAACCCGAATTAGAGTATGAACTTATTACATAAAATTTATTGTGAAAATGTTGTGGATGTAATATTACTTTTATATTTATTGAACTTAAATTCTTATGAGTCTAAAGTAAAAGTGTTCAAAATTTTTATTAGGATGGTCAAAATAGGTTAATTTAGTAAATAATATATATTTTTAAAGTATATTTATACAAAATTTTCAAGTTAGGCGGTCACAAAAGATATTAGTTTAATAATTATTTATATAAATTTTTTTTTTTGCATGTATAAATTTTTTTTGGACATATTTATCAAAAAAATTTTTTTTTTTTTTTTGACAAGTGAGGGTGGTCCTAGTAGAGCCGCCAGTGCATTTCCCAGGCATCAACAATTCAAAGTCTGCTCATTTTTGCCTATGGGATAAACATACATGACTTTTAGATTGCTGAGTCAGAGAACTCAATGACCATTGACCACAAGATCCGAAAAGAATGGACCTCATTGCTTCAATGTTTGGTAAGATTTTTCTGGTGAGCATATTCTTCTTATAACAAAACCGGCGGAATATTATTTTGATAGGGATATATATCTAATACTGTTGGTTTCTCAAAAAAGAACAAAAAAAAGCATAAATGCATTTTGTTGGATGTGTGAAGTTGCATATTAATTATCACCAACGAATCGACTGTGATTTTGCCGTTGCCAATAAACTCAATAAGGATAAACAAGGACACAAATAACTAGCTATATCACTCTGTTTATTCAGACAAGGTTGAAATACAGGACACACATAAAATCAGTCGAGTAAATATGATTTGTAAATATGATGGGAAATGTTAACGAACTTCAGAAGGTGTCCATTAAGGAAGAATTATTGTGGGGTTCACTTAATAAAAAATTGATATAAATTGATGAAATACTAAAAATAGTACTGAAGTGATAAGTGAAATTTAAAAAATTAGCTTTATTGACTCTACACTTTATAAAAGTGGTAAAAAATCTGACAAAAAGTTGACTTTCCTATATAAGGTTGTTTCTCAATGGGCACTGCTCGGTGCCCCCATTAACACTACTCATGTATGATTATTTAAAAAAAAAAAGTACACGTTTATATATAACATAGAGAGAATATCAAATTATATAATGTGGTCTAAGCTGATGCTGTAGTTTTTTTACACTAGGATAAGGAATAAAAAGAGAATAATCCCTATATTCTTTGTCACACTACTCCTTATGTAGTTATGTTTTGAATATTTTTAAGGAAAATTTTTTCAGTTTTGAATATCACAAACTTAAAAAAGACCAAATATAAAATTAAAATAATTTAAATTTGAAATTGTCATATGGCATTCTACATAAAAAGGAACCATGTTTGAGGCTAAGATGGCAGACCAGTCAATAATGTACAAATTGAAACTGGCCTAGCATGCTCCATTACCCTGAATCTTTTGGATTTCTTCTCAAAAAATGAGTCTTTTCAACTTTTGAATTTCTAATAACATGTTGAACAGGTGGTTCACATTTACATTTGAGCTTCTTATATTTTTTAAATTCATTGGCATAGAAATTCAGCCAAAAAAAAAAAAAATTTATCATAGAAATAACTAGCATTGAGTGGTAAAAGTGGCTTTTTCAAAATATAGGGTCCATTTGGTTAAGCGTTTGGGGAGATTAAAAGAGCATTTTTAAAACCCAAAATTCTGTTTTACAACCATATATTCTTATAACTTTTTTAACAAAAACTCATTTTAAACTCAAAATATAGTTTTTTTAAGACTTATACAAGCGCACCCATAGTTTGGTATTATTGTTTTGGGATTTAACAATACCCATGTATGTGTAGAGAGTTTATTTATTGTTTGAGCGACAACTTGGTGTATTGGAATTTTGGGTTTATAAGAGATTGTCGAGTTTTAACTTGATATTAAGTGTTTGTTTTGGATGTACCAGGATTTGGGTAGATTAGTTTGTGTTTGTTATGGGGTTTAAGAATGTTAGTATTTTGAGAGTTTTTGAGTTCAATTTGTATAATTTGAATGAGTGTGTTGTAATAATCCATAATACTGATAGTAAATTTTGATTACTGTGGTAAGTTAAAGGTAAATACTTTGATAAAATTATATTAAATATTAATATGTTGCAATGATTTTTTTTTATATGATTGTTTTCAGTCTCAAATTTCAACAAGAAGGTGCTAGAGGATTTCGCTGCTGCAAAACTATTATCAGCACGTGGGCAAAATTTTATCTAACATGTTTTTCTCCTTTTAACAAATCTTGGTCTGTGTGGAATTCTGTAATTAATGTACTAAATACTAAAATTTTCTGTAAAAATTAAAAATTTCAAATTTGTAGGCTTTGATTCTAAGCATTGAAAGAGAAGCTAATGACTTGGACACAAACAACTATTTTTTCTAGAATAGTTGTTTATAGGATAAACATATATGACTTTTTACAGCTGAGGTTGATACATTTATCAACATACTGAAAATTTGAGGTACTTCATGAATTCAGACTTGTCTATGACTTTCTCTTGTTAGATTAAATGAACATCATCTTATATGACCGTGAAAGAAGAGTGTTTAATTAAATGAATAAATTCATCATCGATCTTCTATAAGCTATCTTATTTGCAAATCTAATTATTAACCCTTTCAACAAGAAAAAGTTTGCAAAATCGAATTTCTTATATATGATTTCATCCCTTTTTGGTCAATGTTTTGATTTAATACAGTCCTGTTCAGCCAAAAAGATATATATATCCTATATTTTTAATTTCAAATTAATTGATTTTAAAAAGTTTAAGTTATAATCATGAACTTTTATTATAAGGCTAACGTATACAAGAAATCGCTAGCGACTAACCTAATTATTATTTTTGGATGAATTACACCCATAATACACATAGCAAACTCCAAAGGCCAAAGACACTTCAGAGGCACTAAATAAAATTTAAATGATAGTTTAATAATAATTAGCTCCAAAAAAAAAAAAAAAAAATCCCTTATTTATAAGGAATGTCGGTAGCTTAGGACGACCGTATCTATCACGTGTGGATGCTCAAAAATAATATAGCTATTTAGCTGTACTATTTGAATGCTTTAACATGTTTATGATTTGAGGCAATTATTGTATAATGTGTTTACGTACGGTATCTATCACGTGTATAGTATCGTTTATAGTGTACAACATTGTCATTAAAAAGAAGCAAAAGAAAAGAAAATTACGTCGACTGAAGAGCTTACAGTTCAATAATATTGGTAGTCATGTGCTCATGTCAATGTGTCATTTTATCCAAGTCTAGATGTTCAATCAAAGTTGCTAATCCAAATTTTGTAACAATTTGAAATTACGAAACTTCCATTTATATGCTAAACTATACGAACGCATAAAGATTCTTCTCATAATGGAGTTATTTACCGTGTTGAAAGACCTTTGCTTTACTTGATTGATTTGCATCTGACTACCTTTGCTTTACTTGATTGATTTGCATCGTAGTCACAGGTCCTTCAATAGAACATGATAAGGTAAAGATTGGGTTCAGTATCCTGTGGCCTGGATCCATTGAGATGGGATGCAGACATGACGTGAATTTAGAAGTGATAGTTTAACACTATCCTACTTTGACATTTTCTTGTGAAAAAATTCAAAGAATAATAGTGCATGAATATTGTCTTTGTCTTTTTTAAGATATAAATTCAAAAAAATACTAAAGTTCACAAATTTGTAAACGTGGGGTAGACAAGCAAAGCAAATCAACTCCAAAAAACAAAGGAAGAAACAATGCACAGGTCTGTTTCACAAAGTGAGGTAAAAAAAAACATAGATCGTATACTTTATCAAAGAGAACAATTTTGTTTTGTTTTTCATATGATCACATCAAATAGGAAAATTATGTTTGCTATACACATCAAACAGGAAATTATTAACATCGATCTAATGCATGCATCTTTTAACCAAAGCCTCACCCATACCCTCATGGCCGAGTTTGGTTATTTATTTATTTATTTTTTTTTTTTGAGAGAGAGAGAGAGAGAGAGAGGGAGGACATCTACTTAGAATAAGCAAAATATGTAAACGAAATTCTATTATACTTTAAATTTCAAAATGATAAGAGAAAATAATTATCTAATTTATAAAATCTTTGAATTATAAAATTTTCGTATTTTTAAAAATTATGTACAAAACTTAAGTTAATTGATAAAATAATAAAGAGAGGTGTTTCGTCTATAACATTTTTACAATAAATCATATATAGGTGGTTAGTTGTTATTGGTTTAAATTTAAACCTACTTTGACATTTTCTTGCGGAAAAATTCAAAGAATAATAGTGCATGAATATTGTCTTTGTCTTTTTTAAGATATAAATTCAAAAAAAAAAAAATACTAAATTCAAAAATTTGGAAATGTGGGGTAGACAAGCAAAGCAAATCAACTCCAAAAAGCAAAGGAAGAAACAATGCACAGGTCTGTTTCACAAGGTGAGGCAGAAAAAAACATAGATCGTATACTTTATCAAAGAGAACAATTTGTTTTGTTCTTCATATGATCACATCAAACATGAAAATTATGTTTGCTATACACATCAAAGAGGAAATTATTAACATCGATCTAATGCATGCATCTTTTAACCAAAGCCTCACTTGTACCCTCATGACCGAGTTTTTTGAGAGAGAGAGAGAGAGAGAGAGAGAGAGAGAGAGAGAGAGATCTACTTAGAATAAGCACAATATGTAAACGAACTTCTGTTATGATAAGAGAAAATAATTATCTTATTTATAAAATCTTTGTATTAACGTATATAGTGTTGTGGGCTTTAGGCTCAATTAGGTTACTTGTATAGCACACATATTTACTTGTACTGCACACATATGCCTCCTATATAAAGGCACATATGTACATTCTTTTATCATGAAATACAATACTACATTTCAGTATTTCTAACATGGTATCAGAGCCACTGCTCTAACCTTTTTCTTTGCAGTCTTGTCTTTATTGGTGTCACTATTCTCAACATCGCTTCCGTCGTCACAACCGCTGCTGCAGCCTTTTGCCGTAGAACCTCCGACATCTTTCAACCGTCGTCCTTAGGTTCTGGACCAGCAGTCGCCGTCGTTGAGAACTCTCGCATCACACAGACCACTGCACTTATTGTTTTTGTCGTGTATCTTGCTCCGACAAGTACTTTTTAGGTACCATAGTGATCGTCTCGCCCCGATCTACTCAATCGTGGAAACCTCGTTATCATCGGAGCTTGGACGCGCCTTCACGCACCTCCAAAAGATTCTGCAGACAAGATCACGTGCCATCTAACCTTCTCACACGCCTCCACGCACCGTCACGCGCCGCTACGCGCCAGTTCTGCACCTGCTGATGTCAGCCCTAGGTGACGTCATCTGTTGACATCATCATCCACCACGTCAGCTGACGTCATCTGTTGACCTGACAGCGTTTACCGTTGACTCTAAGTTGACTTTAACCAGTGTTGACCATTGACTTTTTGACCAGAGTTGACTTTGGCAGTTCAAGTGCTCCTTATCCAGTTTTTTGTGTAGATTTCATTTTTGCAGTCTGTTTTTTTGCAAATTTTGCCTCTAAATGAAGAATAAGGACAGATATTCTTCTTATTGCAACAATCGTCGTGGCCAATCTATCAAACGTTTTTGCAAATTTTGCAAACGTTTTGGCCACAATATTGAGACTTGCTATCATCGCAACAAATCAGCTGTTTCAATTTTTGCTGCTACTGTTGCTAACACTGAGAGTATCCAACCAATGGCTCCTGTCTCTGTACAGTCTAAGTCTTCTGGATCTACTTTCTCCATTTTCAGAGTTGACCTTATAAATATCATCGCCAATATCATACGTATGGTTGGTAATGCATCTTCTTCTTCTTCTCTCTCAGCTTTATCTAGTATGTCTCCTACCTCTTGGCTTATGGATTCTACTTATTGCAATCACATGACACCTCACTCGTCCTTATTTTCTAACCTTAAACCTGCACCGCACCCTCTTAATATTCGCACAGTAAATGGTTCCATAATGTCTAGTCATAATATAGGTTCTATTCAACCTCTAACCTCTCGGTTCCTAGAGTCTTTAATGTTCCTGACCTTTTTTATAATTTATTTTATGTGGGACAATTAGCTGAGTTGGGTTATCGCATTACCTTTGATTATTCTTGGTGTATTGTGTAGGATCCTAGGACGGGACAGAAGCTTGGGACTGGTCCCAGAGTTGGGTGTATGTTTCCCGTGGACAACCTTCGTCTTCCACTTGTTGCTCCTGTTTCTGTTGCTGGAGTTGCTGCAGTTTCTTCCACTCCTTCCCTTGCACTTTGGCATGCTCGACTTGGTCATGCATCTTCCTCTCGAGTACAACAATTGGCTTCTAGAGGTTTGTTAGGTTCAATGTCTACAAAAAAATTTTGATTGTATTTCATGTCAGTTAGGAAAACAACCAGCTTTGTCTTTCAATACTAGTGAATCCATATTCACTGTTATCTTTGACGTTATTCATTCTGATGTTTGGGGGCTTTCCTCTGTCTCTAGTATTAGTGGGTCTAGATATTTTGTTGTATTTGTTGATGATTACTCTCGCTATAGCTGGATTTTTAATATGAAACATTGTTCTGAATTATTGGAAGTATATTCTAATTTTGCAAAAATGGTTGAAACTCAGTTTTTCAGACGCATCAAAATTTTTCGTTCTAATAATGCTTTTGAATATACTCAATATGCCTTCCAAGCTATTTTGCATTCCTATGGCACTGTTCATCAACTAACTTGTCCAAGTACCTCTCAGCAAAATGGTAGAGCCGAACAAAAACTTCGTCATATTCTTGACACTGTTCGTGCTCTCCTTCTCTCTCCTAAAGTTCCTGCTCCTTTTTAGGGTGAAGCTACTCTTCATGCTGTTCATACTATTAATCGCATTCCGAGTCTTGTTATCCAAAATCAAACTCCATATGAGCGCCTTTTTAGGTCACTTCCAAACTATCACTACCTTCGCTCCTTCGGTTCTGCTTGTTTTGTTCTTCTTCAGCCACATGAGCATAACAAATTTGAGCCTCGGTCAAGGCTTTGTTATTTTCTTAGCTATGGCGAAACTCAAAAGGGGTATAGGTGTTATGATCCTGTCTCTCATCGTCTTCGTATCTCCCGTAATGTTGTCTTTTGGAAACATCGCCTCTTTGTCGAGCTCTCTCATTTCAGTGCTTCCTTGTCTTCCTCCCCTGTCTTATATCTTTTTCCAGATGAGGCACATATTCCTTTTGTAGCTGCTCTTGATCCTCCTGAAGTTGCTCCTGATTCTGTTGCTGTAGACTTCTCTGTCCAACCACCAGATATCATTGATCCCTTTCCTAGTTCACCCTTTAATGAACAAGTGGAAGATGAACAAGTTGAAGATGAGCTACCCAACCCTAACCCCAAGCTTGGGTCTCCTGCTCCTACTCCGCTTGAAGATCTTGCACAAGACATTCCACCTCGTCACTCAACTAGGGTAAGATCTATTCTTATACATTTACTTGACTATCACTGTTACACTGCTCTTGCTACATTACACGAGTTTCACACCTATCGTGAGGCTTCCACTGACCCTTTATGGTAGATTGCAATGAAAGATGAACTTGATGCATTATCTAAAAATCATACTTGGGATTTGGTGACACTTTCTCCTGGAAAATCTGTGGTTGGTTGTAAGTGGATCTTCAAGATTAAGACTTGCTCTGATGGGTCCATTGAGTGCTACAAAGCTCGTCTTGTTGCAAAAGGTTTTACACAAGAGTATGAGATTGATTATGAAGAGACCTTTACTCCGGTTGCTCGTATCTCATCTGTTCGTGCCCTCTTAGCTGTTGCTGCTGCTAGTAAATGAGACCTTTTTCAGATGGATGTTAAAAATGCATTCCTTAATGGAGATTTAAGTGAAGAAGTGCATATGCAACCTCCTCCTGGTCTCTCTGTTGACTCAAACAAGGTTTGTTACCTTCAACGTGCACTTTATGGCCTTAAACAAGCTCCATGAGCTTGGTTTGCCAAATTCAGCTCTATCATCTCTTACTTGGGTTACATGGCCAGTCATTATGATTCTGCTTTATTTCTTCGTCGCACTGACAAAGGCACTATTTTACTTCTCTTATATGTGGATGATATGATCATAACTGGTGATGACCTCAGTGGCATTCAAGAACTCAAGACTTTTCTCAGTCAGCAGTTTGAGATGAAAGATCTTGGACATCTCAGCTACTTCTTGGGTCTTGAAATCATTCATTCTATAGATTGACTTTATATTACTTAAGCCAAGTATGCCTCTGAACTTTTGTCTCGCGCTGGACTCACTGATAGCAAGACTGTTGACACTCCAGTTGAGCTTAATGCGCATCTGACTCCCTTAGGGGAGAAACCATTGTCTAATCCCTCTCTTTACAAACGCTTGGTTGGTATCTTAGTTTATCTCACTGTCACTTGTCCAGACATTTCCTATGCTATTCACCAGGTGAGCCAGTATTTGTCTGCTTCATGATCGACTCACTATGCTGCTGTTCTGCGTATTCTTCGATACCTAAAGGGCACTCTCTTCCATGGTCTTTTCTACTCTACTCAGTCTCCTCTTACTCTTAGTGCATTTTCTGATGCTGATTGGGCAGGAGACCCTACTGATCGTAGGTCCACTACTGGTTATTACTTTCTTCTTGGTTCTTCTCTGATTTCTTAGAGAAGTAAGAAACAAACTCATGTGGCTCGCTCCAGTACTGAAGCAGAATATCATGCCCTTACTGATACCACATCTGAGCTCCTTTGGCTACGATGGCTTCTCAAAGACTTAGGTGTGTCTACATCCTCTGCCACTCTTCTTTATTGTGACAACCAGAGTGCTATTCATATTGCTCACAATGATGTCTTCCATGAACGGACTAAACACATCGAGATCGATTGTTATTTTATCCGCTTTCATCTTGTTCATGGTGCTCTCAAGCTGATCTCAGTCTTTTCTAAAGATCAACTTGCAGATATCTTCACCAAGTCACATCCTAAGGGACGCCTTCGTACTTTGGTTGACAATCTCAAGTTGGTTTCACATCCACCTTGAGTTTGAGGGGGGCTGTTAACGTATATGGTGTTGTGGACTTTAGGCCCAATTAGGTTACTTGTATAGCACGCATATTTACTTGTACTGCACACATATGCCTATTATATAAAGGCACCTATGTACATTATTTTATCATGAAATACAATACTACGTTTCAGTATTTCTAACACTTTGAATTATAAAATTTTCATATTTTTAAAAATTATGTACAAAACTTAAATTAATTGATAAAATAATAAAGAGTGGTGTTACGTCCACAACATTTTTGTTAGGAAATTTAGACTCCGGTTGATAGAATTAACAAGTTTTAAACCCAAGTTGTTAATTAGATTTATTATGAACAAACCTTGTTAAAACAAACAAACATCAATATCATATCAATAATGAATGTAGCGGAAAAGTAAACAAGACAAGATATGATAACCCAGGAAAACCAATGAAACCAACCAGTTTCACAGTAAAAAACCTGGGGGAAAACCTTCCCGAAAAGCACTTCACTATAGAAAAGAGAAGTTTTAGATCTAGTACAAAACCTTTATCCCTAGACTCTACAATCCCCGTAGATGAACTCACAGCAGAAACTTTCTACTGCTTTAGAACCTCTGAACTCTTCAATATATGAACTCCACCTTTTTTGTTGCACGGATCCCAATACGTGACTAACTCTTTTGCACGAATCCTAGTACGTGACTCACTCACCAACTTGAGAAAGAAGAATGTTGGCTGCAAAGTTCTTCACTTCATCAACAATGAAGATCAAGAAGCACTTGGTTACAAAACCCTAAGGCGCAAAAACGCAGTAGCTTCTTTCAGAGAGAATAAGGTATCAATCACCTTTTCCATATGTTCTCCTTGTATTCTCTTATATAACAGCCTTTAAAATAAGCCTTATATAAGTTTAGGGTTGTGAGAAAAGAAACCCTACTCAAATACATAAGCCTGGCCCAAAAATCAAAAAGTTGAAAATTCTGATTTCTCGTAACCTCGATCGATCGAGAGGTGTCGAGAAGGTGTCGAGATTTAATGAATCTTGATAGATAGCAGCTATCGAGGAGGTGTCGAGAAGGTGTCGAGGAGACAGAAACTTTCTCGATCGATCGACTAGCTATCGAGAAGTTATCGAGATTGCAATAAGCATCAGCTGAAGATCTCGACAGATAGCCAGGTGTCAAGGTAGCTATCGAGAAGGTGTCGAGCTTTAAAAACTTTGCACTTTAGCTTGCTTTTTCTTGGACAGACTTGATGACTTCAACACTTGACCTTGAAACATTATTTCTTGAAGTATTAAAAACACCTAAAACTACCCAATTACAAGTAGAGTGCGTTTTGTCAAAGGATTAGCCAATTTACATAAATAAGTGACATATGTTCTTAATCAAGTTAAAACATATATGTCCTAACAATTTTTACAATAAACCATATATGGGTGGTTAGTTGTTATTGGTTTAAATTTGAATCTAACGCATTTTTTTTTTACCTCAACAATAACAACCAGTAACAATTTGTCACTTAAAATTTGTTGTAAAAATGTTATGAAAATGTTGTGGACATATCATTTCTCATTAATTTTATATCTACACAAAATTAACCTTAGCAATATTTTTAAGATTCCCAAGGTACGTTTGAAAACCATCGAGAGTACCAGTTTCTTTGAATTATTTCCAGCAAATACCGGATGCACCCAATAAATAGTAACCGCTAAATTAATTATGTGACAAGAACTTTCTATGAAAGAGGAGATTCACTAATGGTTTTTTTTTTTTTTTTGTGAGGATCGAAATTCATAAAAGATTAATTAGTAAGATATTCATATAACATAAAACCAAAAACATCAAAAAATGTTTGCAAAAATGACTGAAAAACTTTCAGTGTTACCTCTAAATTTATCGACTTAAAAAAGACTATGAGACACTTACAATTTTCGCCTCTAAACTTATTAAAATGCGACAGTTCTTGTTATCGGTACTTACATGGTATATAAATTTAGGATCTAGGTCTTTAATTTATATAAATTGATTTAAAAAAAAAAAAAACAGTGGTATATTATTAATGCCCAATCTCCCTCAATCTCTAATGCATGTGGTCAAGAGTTTTATAGTTTAGTTGCAATATTTATCTTTTTTTTTTTATATAAGCAAAACTATGGTTTAAGTCATCTTTCTCCAATGTGTAATAATTGAATTATTTTTAAGGAAAAAAAAAAAAAAAACACTAATATATGTGGGCTAACGACCTTTTAAGTCAAATGACATTTCTTAGTATTTTAATATTCACATATCCAAATCCTACCTCCCAACTTAAAATCTACAACTAAATAAATAATGTATATGAGGTATTTATGGCTTTCAATTTTGGAGTCTATGTTATAATTTTGATAGGGATGAAACTATAAGTTCTGCAATTACGAATAAAGTATAGTTTTCAAAAAACTTGAGACATTTCATTAAAAAAAAAAAAAAAAAAACCCTAAGAGAAATTTTTATAATTTTCCAAATAAGGAAGCTAATTAAGTCCAATGACATTTTTTTTAAAAAAAATTGAGATAAATCATTAAAAAATAATAATAAATGTTATGCTAGTGATTGGTATATGTAAAGATGATTGTTTACATCACCACAGCCACAACTTCCAATTTTAACAAATTATAGAATAATTATGTAAAATATAGCAGCTTTTTTTTTTTTTTTTTTTTTACATGAAATAATAGTATAGTAATTACTTCAATTCAAATGGGTAAAAACTTTGTCGGTGTGCAAAGTTTTATCAAACTGGCTCTGTCGCAAAAGAGAAGGAAAAAAAAAAAAAAAAAATTAAAGAAAAAGAAAAAAAAGACGAGCATAATTCTTTAGTGGTAGATAGGTCATGCACAACTCATTCTTCAGGGGTCGATATATATCTCATGCCCTACACAATTTGTCTAAAGTTTAAACTATATATATCCATTCATGAAGGTTTTGACTGGTTAAACATGAGTGTTTCTCCCAGCAAAGTTTTAGAAATTTCAGTGGGTACCCAATGCTAGCTTATCCATATTTTTAGTAAACAAGACTTTCCCATTGGACTTCTTAGTTTTAAGTCGTGAGTGATGGAACAGATAAATACGTGTAAAGTTGTTATTTACAACTATGTATTTTGTTGGCTTTTATTTTGTGCTAAATTTGATTGTAATTATTATTAATCATTTATACCCTGTATCTATTGTGAGATTTGTTGTAAGGGTTGTGTGATAGAGAGAGAGTGTGAAAACTCAAGCATTTGGAGGCTGAAGAATTCTAGTGGGTATGTCGCAGTCTAGCTTTCCGCGAAGTGAAACAGGTGTCTTGCACATGCTAGAATGCGAAGAGTCAGGTTAAGTGGAGACAGTTATATCTCGCGAGTATCTCGCGGGTAAGGCCTTCTCGTGAGACACCCGCGAGGCTATCTGTTTTGCCAACCTGTACTGAATGACTCACACTTTTTGTGCCTATCCTATATATACCCTCATTGCCCACAAATGTTGAGGAATGCTTCAAAGAGAAAAACCCTAGCCAAACACATTGAGAACTAGAGATTGTCATCCCTACCTTTCTCTATACACTTACTTATGGTATCTCTTCAACCCTTCCTTCTCCATTTTCCATACCTTTGAGAGGGTGATAGCCTAAACACTTACCACACCCTTTGAGGGTGTTGTGTGACGTTTTGGTGTTGCAGGGAAGCATTGGAAGAAGCCAAGGATGGCAAATGCAACATGAAGCTTGTTACGGGATCCAAAAAGCTAGACAAGACACGGTTCCGAGAAACTTTGTTAGAGTAGGAGCTTGGAGGGCTTAGGTACATCGGATAGTTTAGGCTTGGAGAGTCTCTTGCTAATCCATGTATCCCAACTGATTGTCTAGTGGATCGATTTTCACTTAGAGGACGGCGGAGAGATTTTTCGCCGAGTTCTTCAGTTTCCTTTTCGAACACACGTCTCAGTGTTTTCTGTGTTTGCATCCTTCTTCCCTACTCTTTTATATTCTATTATACTACTGTGTTGTTTAGTTTATGGATTAGAGTAGCTTATTTGTTCATCTGCTCGCATTTACACTATTTCGCACTTAATATTAAGTTAGTGTAAAATCTATCGAGCCATTATTTTAATTGGGGGTCTAAATTGCTCTTGTTTTTAACACATTTTTGAGCTTTCAATACGCATAGACTCAGATGCTAGTTTTGCCAATTTTTCTATGACACACGTGCTTTGATTAATTAAGCTGGTTCATTGTAAGTCTTTGCAATGTTAATTTTATACTAATTGGTAGGAGGAAATAATAAACTAATTAAGTTATTCTTTGTTTGTTAGTTTGCACCCATCGTTTTAATTGGGTATTTAGGTAGTGTTTGGATTGGGTTGAAACATAGTGCATCTGTGTTTCAGCCTTTTTTTTTTTTTTTTTTTTTGAACCAGCACCTCTTACACTATTCATGGAACATGAACAATGCAAAAAGGCAAGTGAATAGTGTTTTTCTTGTGAACAGTAATCCAAAAAATGTTTTTTTATTGCTTCCAATTTTTAGTTTTTAGTTTTCAGCAAAATAAGCGATATGCACACTCACCCTTAGGGTCCATTTGGATACAACTTATTTTTGCTGAAATTGAAAACTCAAACACTGTAGCAAAATAATTTTTTAAATGTGTGAATAATACCGTAGAACCCATTTTTAATATTTTTTTAAATAAAGTGGTTGTGGGTCCTGTGAATAGTGCGTAAATAGTGTTGCTATAGTACATGAACAGTGTGTGCACTGTTCATGAACAATGGATTTTGTCTCTAAAAGTGGAAAAAAGTGTAGGAAAAAAAATTAATAAAGAAAGAAAGAAAGAAAGAAGGAAACGTGAAACGCTGGAAACGTGAAACGTGAGAAACACAGACTCTCAATCCAAACACATACTTAATTTAAAGAATGAATTCAATCCAACTTTGATGATCCATTAATCAACTGGACTATTGGCAAATGGACTCGTTCATATAGATTGACTCCATAAACTCAACAAACATGTGTTGCAAAGAAAGATTGGCATATTGGCAACTTGTTCATTAAACTATGAAAATTAAACCAAGGATTGCTATCTTGTTCATTAAACTAAGAGAATTATGAAAAAAAATATCTTTCTTTATTAATGGCCAAAAATTATATATATATATATATATATATCTCTCTCTCTTTGCAACAGAAAATCAATTGTGGATCTAGTAGACAAGAAATCCCTTAAGAGTTTTGACCGTCAGCTGAGCTTTGTGTGGATCTGGTGTGCTGAAAAAGCCTATTATTTTATCTAATTTTAAATCAAATTTTTTAATCAGATCATGGATGTTGAAAAATTTTAAATTAATAAAGAAGAAAGTCCGACAGCAGAAGATGGATCAACGTGGGAGGAGTGAGAGGCTCTTTGGATGCACAAAAGGGCAGCTTAAAACTAAAGATACCCTTTAATTTCTTCAAAATGATTGTTGGATTTGTTGTTGTTGTTGTTGTTGTTTTGCATTTAGCATCATTTTTGTAACATTTTAGTTAGTTGTCAAATTTGCAAAATTATTTAACAAATTAGTATCTCGAGTGTCTAAAACTTGAGTTCAAAGATGGAACTCGAGTTTTTGAGACTCGAGTTACAAGTGATGGCAATCTGACGTGGGAAAGAAATCTACATGGAACTCGAGTTCCACCATTCTCTACATACATTTGTTCCTCTTCTTATTCTTCCTTCTAGATCTGGTTCTTTGTTCTTCTTTTTCTTTTTTTCCCTTCTGGATTTGGTTCTTCTTTTCTTCCTTCCGGATATGGTCCTCTGTTCTTCTGAATTTGGTCCTTCGTTCCTTTGTTCTTCTTTTTCTTCCTTCTTCAGATTTACTTCTACAGAACTTGAGTTTAAAAAACTGGAGTTCTACGTGAATAAATTGTTCCACATCAACACTAGAACTTGAGTCTTCAAGACTCAAGTTTGTCACCAAACTCAAGTCTCAATGACTCAATATATTAGTTTTTTAATTAGTTTCAAAACCATGCTTAGTAACGAAATAGTTGATAAAAATTAATGCTAGTTTGGAAAATTTCCCCCTATTTGTAGGTATCTATTATATATGGGTCCCTAATACAGTACACACACCTTGCTCTTCCTATATATTATTAGATCAAATCATTATGAAGTTGAAATAATAATAAGATATGATTTCAATCTGACAATTAAGTGAGGTCCAATACTGCGTGTATAAAGATCAACTCACTGTATATTTCTGACCAAAAAAAAAAACTCACTGTATATTTTATATTTTATTCATCTATTAAATTCTGTACACGATTATCTAAAAAAAAGAAATTCTGAACCATGCTTGTATAAAATGCTCTACAAATAAACTTCATCAAGACATTGTTAACAAAAAAAAACCATTTTAATTTTTAATTGTATTATTATTTTTAGTTACATTGAAAGAATTTAATATGAACTGGAGGAATTTTTTTTTGGTTAAATTGCAATTTACACACAAATGATTTGGCTGAAATTTAAGTTATCTACATGTGGCTTAAAATTTAACACTTTATCCACTTAAAGTTTGACCAAAATTGAAGTTATCTACTTGTGATTTGAAATTCCATAATGCATGCAAGTGTTCCGATGAATAGTTTTTAATCTTGTATTTTTTTTTTTGGTATTTTTATATTTTTGAATGAGAGAAACATAAAAGTAGAGTAAAATTACATATTTAGCTCTATTTTTAATAAATACAAGTTATAGAAATCTAACTAAGCTAATCTTAGGTAGGTAAAATATCAAATTTCAAACTACAAGTATACAACTTAAATTTCCGCTAAACTACATGTAGAAAAATTGTAATCCCCCCTCCTCTTTTTTTAGTTTTTTGAGTAGAAAAATTGTAATCCCCCCTCCCCTTTTTTTAGTTTTTTGAGGAGATAAACAAGAGGTTATTAATTGACAATGATTTTATTAAAAAAGCCATATAATAATTTCAAGTGCGGGTAAGATTTACTGTGTACCATCGCCTGTCGTTTTCCTGGTTTCTTTTTTCTTTTTCTTTTTTTTTCCCTGTTCCGTAATCAATTCGATAATATATTGCTACTCTATAAAAGGCCATAAGGTGGTACCTAGAATAACCAAGATATCAGTTATGGAGTTTCAAGGCTATAAACTCTTAGGCTTCCTACTTCTGCTTGGCTCTTTGAGTCATAGCATTGCTGTTGCACCAAGAAATGTCACTGCTTCACTCAACCGGAACAGTTTTCCGGCCGGTTTCATTTTTGGGACAGCGTCGGCTTCTTACCAGGTAAGTCCTTGGTTTTGCACATGTTTGTATAATATCTAACGGAGTTTTGCTTCAAGTGTCCTGAGAGTCTGAGATATCATGCATAACGCATATGTGCCTATGTGTGTTTAAATTTCAGTATGAAGGTGCAGCGAAGGAAGGAGGTAAAGGACCAAGTATATGGGATACTTACACCCATAAATATCCAGGTCTCTCTCTCTCTCTCTCTCTCTCTACACATATGCTTACCCTCTATCTCTAAAAGTTACGCACAACTCATTACTTTCAGCTTAAAAGTCTTGAGTTCAGTGCATTTTGTATGGATTCACACAGTGTGTAATAAATACTACCTATGATAAATAAGTTCATTTCACTTTTTTGAGTAAAATACTGAAATTATTATGAGGTTTGAGTTAATGCCAAGTATTATTAAGTTTTTTTTCAAAAATATTGAATTTTCTCCCTTACACAAAAGTCACTTAACAGTTAACATCATTGAAAAATTATGTTGTTCTTCTAGCTTCCTTCCTCATCTCTAGATACTATTTATTTACCATAACTACCCAAACACTTTTGCAATCATATAATTGCCACAATATAGTCATTTGTAAGAGTAGGGTTATGGAAGGAAAGTCTTTATGACCCATCACACCCGTGAGTTTAAAAATTGTTAGTTCGAGCAGTGACAAACTTAATTATTGTTCTCAAACAATCCCACACTCTCACGTCATATAAGAGTAAAGATTAAGTGGATAAATACAAAGACTACATATACAAGCTTTCTTTAATTTTTGAAAGAGTCTAGTGTTGGTGGAGGAGTGTCCCCACATGGACCTACCAACACCTCTCTACTAACCACAACTCGCCACATGGGCGAGTTGTTGCATCTGCTCTTAATTTTTCATATATATTCTTGCAGTGGTGGGGGACCACCGTAAGAACTTGTCTTGGAGCCTGGTTTGAAAACCATGCTCTTGCCGTGTTTTATAAAACTAAAACATATTAAGAAGCATGGGGCCAAATTGTTTTTTGTTTTATATGTTTTTGCTAAAACAAAAAAGCTTTGACTTTAAGGAGAAATAGATTTACAGAAATCAAACCATGTGGTTTCAGCAGCTTTAGGGGGAGAAGAGGACATAGATGAAAGCTACGAAATTGCATTTCTGCTAAATTGCTTTAGTAAAATTTCGACAAGTACTTCTCCGTTGAACCAAATTATTTTGGACCGGACAAAATTGACACTAACCCGATAAAAAAAGAGTATGGATAAGAATTTTTGGATTCATGAGAAAGTTTGAAACCGACCCATGGATCACATGAGTTGGCCTACTTTATTTCAAATGGATTTTTAAAATAATTTAATTAAATTTTTTTTTTCTGAGTCTGTGTTAAATGTTAATCCTATCTCACATTTTCACTGTTTGTTGGTTTTTTTATTTCCTATTTTTTTCCTATGTTTTGTTTTTCTCACAAAAACTTAAAAATTCTTTTTTCACACTTTAAAGTTCACCTATAAATTAATGTGTAAATTTAAGAATTTATGAATTATTTAACTTTTGTTATGAGTATTTTCGTTTTATTTTTATTTTATTTTATTTTATGTGTATTTGTTCTCTTGTTAGCGTTGTAAGGAAGATAAATACAATATTAAAGTGATGAAAGTAAGGCATAACAAAATTTACATCTTCTAAATATAAGATTTGTGATGAAATTACAGAGAAGATAGCAGATGGAAGTAATGGAGATGTAGCTGTGGATCAATATCATCGCTACAAGGTACATGAACTGATGAACATAACATAAAATGAAAATGAAGCCTCACCCATACATGTTTGGAATTTTCTGAAGTTTTAAGGCCCATCCTGCTTACAAAATTTGATTATTCCAAATATTGAGCCAAACTAATAATTACAAACCGTAAAGGAACTTAAACTATTTTTGGTAAATATTTATTTTTTATTTTTTGTTTTTGTTTTAGGAAGACGTAGGGATTATGAAGGAGATGAATTTAGATGCATATAGGTTCTCAATCTCATGGCCCCGAATTTTACCAAGTAAGATTATTTGAATTAATATTTACTTTGAGATTTATGAGGTATAATTGAGTATACATCAGGGACTGGAATCAATATAATTATGCCCTTCTATGTTCCTAACAATTTTATCATGGGGTCTAATTTCAGAAGGAAAACTTAGTGGTGGTGTAAATAGAGAAGGAATCAAGTACTACAACAACCTCATCAATGAGCTTCTAGGAAAAGGTCAAGATTCAATCTTAAAGTTTCATCATATCATCAACTTGTTTTACTTTTATAATTCATGATTTAATTTTTTTCTATTAATGAATGCAGGTTTAAAGCCCTTTGTGACAATTTTTCACTGGGATCTTCCCCAAGCCTTAGAAGATGAGTACGGTGGTTTCTTAAGTCCCCACATTGTGTAAGTGACTGGGTCACCAAATAATCTGCACCTCTTCTCCATTCGTTTATAGACTTTTTACATACATTTATCATATCATAATTAATATTTAAATGACTCCCATTTTTAGGATAAAAGAAAAAATATTGAGGACCCATAAGGATACTAAGTGAATTTAATTATTTAACCATTATTTTAACACTTTTAGAGTTTAAGTAATAACTAAATGGTAATGACATATTTTATGGTATCTTATGTCTGTGATTCAGACTCCATCTCCCTTTCCCATGCTATCTATCTATCTCAAAAACAAACAAACAAATCAAAGAAAAAAAATTCTGCACTCGTTTGGTCTTAAGACTCACCTTTGTTAGGTGGGGCACAATGTGGTGTGGATAAGAGACTGACGCAGAGATAGGTTCAATCTCAATGCCATGATAAAATAAATAAATTACAATTTTTCTCAAAAGGTTAAACTATTAAGGAAAAAAATGAATTTGATTATTTAACGATTATTCTAACATACACGTCTAATATTTAGGGATGATTTTCGGGACTATGCGGAACTTTGCTTCAAGGAATTTGGTGATCGAGTAAAGCACTGGATCACACTAAATGAGCCATATTCCTACAGCGATGGTGGTTATGTAACAGGGCAGTTAGCACCTGGTCGATGTTCTGCTTGGCAAAATCTAAATTGCACTGGGGGCAATTCAGGAACAGAGCCATATTTGGTGACACACCACCAGCTGCTTGCTCATGCAGCCGCGGTTAAAGTGTACAAGCAAAAATATCAGGTTTGACTTATCAAACTTTAACATAAAGAAACCAAATATTTCCATGTTATTACTCTAAAAAGATGCTCATTGCACATGATATAATGAGTATCTCTTAGACCACATGAATGTCAATTTCTAAATATGATTAAGTGAAGTTTAGTTAAATTAACTAATAAAGTCTCTTACAATCAAATAAGAGATCTAAGATTTGAATCCTGCATATACTAAAAATCAAATGGTGTCTTAGTTGATGATATGAGCAGTCATAATGAAATTGATACCATAGGTTAAAATTTTAATGTATCTATCAAAATACTTTGATAAATATAGAAAATCTCAAGCATAAGCTGTGAGTGTCTCAAAAAATGTTAACAATTCACTTGCAGGCAGCACAGAAAGGTGTTATAGGGATAACACTAGTGAGTCACTGGATGGTGCCATACTCTAATGCGAACGGAAACCAGAATGCGGCACAACGTGCCCTTGATTTCATGCTGGGATGGTAAGTTCTGCTTGCTGGTTTTCATTTTACATTTTATATAATTTAATCCTTGCCCTTTGACAAACTTAAATATTTCTATCTACAAAAAAAATCCCAAAAAGAACATAATTTCTTTTTAAATTTTAATAAATATACAAAAGTTATTATATCCACATAGCATGTACAAATTTATTCAAGTTATGTATGTACAAATTTAACAGATTAATAGTTAGCATAAATTTTAAATATTCCATTGTTATTGCAGGTTTTTGGACCCATTGACAAATGGTGACTATCCACATAGCATGCGATCTCTCGTTAAAGACCGATTACCCAAGTTCACCAAAGAGCAGTCCAAGCTAGTAAAAGGATCATTTGATTTTATAGGATTAAACTACTATACTGCTTATTATGCAGCTTATGCACCTCAACCTAATGGTGTAAAAGCCAGTTATGCCACAGATTCTAGTGCTAATCTTACTGGTAAGTACAAATTCAACATTCGAAGCCATGCTTATGAGTTTCTTATGCATCTAATATAAGAATACTAACTGGAACATATTTTTTCTTGTTTTCGCAGCTTCGCGCAATGGGATCCTCATTGGTGCTCCGGTATGCACTAGCTAATTAAATACATGTCAACATCTTTGTTCTAGTAGTTAGAGGAAAAAAAGAAACAACGTTTTTGTGTTAGTTTAATGAAGGTCCTCAACTATCAATTTTACCAACTCAATACAACTCAATTTATATGACAAATAAAATTTGGCTCTAAACATGTTTGAATCAATTCATTTTGTGAAAAATTATAAGATTATCAATGTCTATTATTTAAACAAGTCACATGATTCATTAAAAAATTCATATAACTAAAATTACACATGGATAGTCTTTTCAATTATGACATCATGGGTTGAGCAATATAGCATCAAACATGTATGAAACCAAACTTTTTTCTTTATATTTTCTTTTCTTGTATATAAAAATAAAGCACATCGTGTTGAGGCTTATGTAGTTATGTTAATATTCCTAAATAATCGCAGGCTGCTTCAAGTTGGCTATATGTGTATCCTAGAGGAATTCGAGATCTTTTGCTCTATACAAAGAGGAAGTACAATAATCCACTAATTTACATCACCGAGAATGGTAATATCCTATAACCTTTTTTTTTTTTTTTTTTTTTTTTATATTTATAACCCCAAATTATTAGCTTTCCATTTGATGCTAAATTCTCCTGACTATATTTATAGGAATTGATGAGTTCAATAATGCCACTTTGTCGCTTAAGGAAGCCCTTGCTGACAACCAGAGAATTGAGTATTACCATAGCCATCTTTGGTACCTTCTTAGTGCTATCAAGTAAGTGCTTAACATTAACAAATAGAAAGTTTGATTTACCAATGAAACAGTCTTTAAATAATATAATTATATAACAATCTAAAATAAAATAGATTTCATATCCATAGATCTCTCTCTCTCTCTCTCTCTCTCCCTCCCCGCAGAAATCTAACTGGCATTGATTTATTTTCTATGGTATAGGGATGGCGTTAATGTAAAGGGATACTTTGCCTGGTCATTGTTGGACAACTTTGAGTGGAGTTCAGGTTACACCGTTCGATTTGGAATCAATTATGTAGACTACAAAGATGGGTTAAAAAGATACCCAAAACATTCAGCCCATTGGTTCAAGAATTTTCTCAAAAAGTAGACACGGACTATGCCTGTATTATGAACTAATAATCTCTTCTCCAAACAATAAACTGAAAATAATTTCTTCTCCATTTGTATGGACTTTGAATTCTGTAATCGGCATTTATGTACGTGTCTCAAATTATTGTTAAATAATGACTTAATAAGAGGGCACTCCAACTGATTTGGATTTTCAATGAATTAATTTTGCCATCTTTACTTGTTTCGAAAATCTTCATGAGTGTGAGTACTTACCTAGATACTTTTGAAATATTTATTGAAAGCTCAATTAGTGTGAAAATACTAATGCTTGTTTAGACCCCAATTTTAAAATTACTACTAGATTGTTTTTACTCTAATTTATCAAAGTACAGAATAAGAGTAAATGAGTGAAATAAACCGGTAACACTACTCTAAGACATACTCAACCATAATGAACAGTAAAATTAAAAAAGTTTAAAGAGTAGAGAAGATGCATGCAAACACAAGATAACACCAAGACATGTTATCGAAGAGGAAATCGAAGAACTCAGCAAAAAACCTCTCCACGACCGTCTAAGTCGAAATCAATCCACTAGTAAATAAGTTGGAGTACACGAATAATAAAAAACCCTTTAAACCTAGTCAACCCCATGTACTTGAGCCCTCCAAGCTCCTGCTACCAACGGGCTTCTCAGAGTCTTGTCTTCACTAGCTTTCTGGATCCCGCAATTTAGCCCAATTGCACCCGCCACTTAATGGCTCCTTCCAATGCTTCCTAAAGGCACCAAACTTGACTCAACACTCAGATTGGGTGAGATAAGTGTTTGGATTAAGAACCTCTCAATGATGTAGAGATGGAGAGGTAGGAGTAGAGGAAACCCAAGAGAAAATGTATAGATGATTGTGGGTATAAAAATCTCTAACTTTCAAGTGTTTTTGTTAGGGTTTCTCTCTGAAAGCACTCCTTATATTTCGTGGGTAATGAGAGTATATATAGTGTGAGTAAAGAATTTGGCAAAACACTTTTTCTTTTTACCAAACAGAGAGTTTTGCTGGCACCTCGCGAGATAGCCTTTCTCGCGAAGTACTTGCACAAATTTGATAGCTTGGCATGATTCTTCAGCTTCTAGTCATGTGCTTCACATGTGGCTTTTCGAGGGTTACTCTTCTTGTGAGCTTCTCTTGAGTTAGTCGCGAACTACATTGATTCTTTTTAGATGCTTGATTCTTCACCAATGTCTCACACTCATCCCTTACAAATAAACCCACATAAATATAGGAAAATGATTGAAGAAAATACAATCAAATTTGGTACGGAATTAAAGCCAACAAAGGCTAGTTGGAAATCATAACTTTACAATGTATGAGTGCTATGGTTACTCAAGCACCGAAGTCCCACGTTTTTAACTTTTTAATTAATAATCTACCTAATGCAGATCCTATAAAAAAAAAAAAATCATTTATATTACGAAAATGATAGATAGTATTGGAACTAGACACCATAAGGAAGGCTGGAGTCTCCACCCTTTCTAAGCAGTAGAATTATGTTTCTTTTTCTCTGTGAATCTCTTTGAGAAGGAATTTCTGTTGCCTCTGGTACGTAATAGGTTTACTAGCTAGTAGGTCTCGTGGATTTGTCTTTCATGGGACTTGGGAACAGTTTAGCTCTTAGAAGATGGAGAACATCACAAGGAACTAGAGCAGGCTCTCTCTTTCTGAAAGAGAAGACAAGGATAAGCAGGGCCGACTTAACAACTTTTGGGGCCTTAGGTGAAAATTTTAAATGGGGTCTTTTTATAATTAAATATTAATCAAATAATATATATATATATATATATATATTAATTTTTTTTATTTAAAATCTATTTTTCTTGCTTTTTAAGATGCAAAATTACTAATTAAGTTTTCATATTTAAGCTCCTCTAACATTTCTTTTTCAATTGATAATATAGCTAATCTACTTAATTTTTCTTGTGACATAGTAGATCTTAAATAAGATTTTATTAATTTTAATTTTGAAAAACTTTAGCTCTTAGAAGATGGAGAACATCACAAGGAACTAGAGCAGGCTCTCTCTTTCTGAAAGAGAAGACAAGGATAAGCAGGGCCGACTTAACAACTTTTGGGGCCTTAGGTGAAAATTTTAAATGGGGTCTTTTTATAATTAAATATTAATCAAATAATATATATATATATATATATATATATATATATATATATATATATATATGGGGGAGATGGGTAAACAACATAACCATCTGGGTGCGGAAATATAAAAGGTACAGGTTACAAACTCTGTAAACTGTGATACAGGATAAAAAAGCCATCTGTTTACAACTGGTAAAGAGAGGGGAGCAATATTTAGAAACTGAACTAGAACTAAATTAATGCTTGCTTCAGACTGGAGAAGAGGCTGCCTTTTATAGAGGAAGGGAGCGTCTGGAACTGTTGAAGACTGCTGAAAATCCGGAAGGTAAATTGCTTTAACCTCGGGTGAATAATCATTTCAGCCGAAAGCAAATAGTAACCTCGTGATTATTTGTCGGGGCACTGTAGAGTGAACAGTAACGGTCACTGTACAATGAATAGTGCTTTTTCCCCTTGCTTTTCAGAATCACTGTTCACCTTTACTGTTGGGGGAATAGTGATTTGTCCGGGTACTGTAGTTGTGCAGAATCTTGCATAGTAACCGGTTCTGGGAACTGTTCCAAATAGTGACTGGTGCTATTTGACAATTCCTTATTCTTCTGTGTGAAGGAGAGAAACCTGCAATCTTGAAGGAGGATCCTCGATCATCCTTTGAGTTTTGTAGTCTTTCTTTATTAGTCAGTATCGTAGCCGTACCAGGAGGGAGGCCTGTCATGATCATCATGTTCGTGGAAGGTGGAGAATTTATCACAAACTCCATACCAAGTTAGACTTTCATGCTCTGGTGGTTGAGTAACAAAATCATTGGGATTAGCATTGGGGATAAATCGGAGACCCAAGGCAGCAGAGTACCAATCTCTGGTGGTAAAAACAGAGATTCGTTCTGTACTCCCAACAAAATGGTAGTTTTTCCATAATTCTCGAGCAACCATGGGGATCGTATTACTGAAATAGGACCTCCAGCAATCATCAAGGCTATGGGGATTGCTATAGTTGAGGTAGGAGTTTCCTTCCCACCAAGGACCTTGATGGTCATATCCATTGATCAATATCAGATGTTTTGATGGTATAATATCCATCCAGTGTTGTAGATTACTGTCCCATTGTGGGAGAGTGCTCCAGCATCTGATTGAAGCAAAAGGAGTCTTTCCTTTGGTGATGACATTTTGGATGATTTGTGGCAGCTGAGAAACCTGGCCATGGTGGGTTATTTTAATTAACCTGATGAAACCATACTCAAACATTTGGGAGAGCCAGCTAGAGTCTCTTTCCACTTCATCTTCATCATAACCATCTTCATAATTGACTATGAGACCAGGAAAAAGGGTGTTCTTTTTCATAAACCCTTTGACTGCTTCCAAAGTATTCTTCCCAAGCCGCCTGGGTTAATGCCCTGTCAGCGGATGCTTCACGGTCATCGTCTGATTCGCCAATCATCGGAAAGCGGGTAGTGACCAGCATTCTGAAGTGTGCACACCATTGGTCAAATGCTGTGTACAAGTTTGGGGAACAGCAGATACGATATTGTATTTCTGGAAGCATATTGGCAACGACACTTCTTAAGCTAGTTTGAGCCTTAAGGCTAAACTTTGCGTAATCAGTACCCATAATAGTCATTTTATCCATTGAATGGATATCCTCTTTGCCAAAGAGTTGACTAGAAAAGACCTGGTTTCCGATTTCCAAGTTGACTAGTTGGATTTCCAGGGCTTGAAGAGTTCTTTGGAAAAGGGTGTTTTTGCTCAGATTCCATGCATACTGGAGATTATCAAGGATGCATTTGGTAGATGGTGGAAGGGCTTGAAATGCCCCTTCTTTCCATTGTAGGTCTTCTGATAGTACTTCCTGCAAAGTAACACTTGTGTCACCACTGGAGTATGTCACCTCTGCTGGGACATAGTCCTGAAGGGATGTTGATCCTCTTCGGTTTCCCTTAGAGGATGCACCTTCATGCATTACAAAAGGAGATCTTCCTACTGCAGGAGTCCTTTTGTCTTGAGGATAGCCCGACGCCGATGCTTTCCCCTTGTTCTTCTTCTCTGCTGAAGAAGTCAACTTACGCCACATCTTTGTGGGGGAAGATTTTTGCTCTTTTTCCTGCCATGGGTAAATATCATGAATTTGCATGGTTTTGAGAATATTTTTAATTGATGCATGCAATGTTATGGGAAAAATCTCTTTGTGCAGAATATGAATATAATATAATGTTTCTTGGAGTGAATCAAAAGGGTCATCAATTGTGATGGAGGATTCATGGTTTTGAATTTGCTTGTTAAGAGAAGAAAGGTTGAGGGACTTAGATACTGAGACATCTTGGAGAATGGTGATCTCACTTTGTTCAGGGCCTCTAAGAAACTTAAACTTAACTGGTTTGCCAAAAGGATGGGTAGTGATTCCTTCACTATCCGTGGTGAAAGGATACAACAGACACATAAAGGGATTTCCTAGTATCACTCTATCTGTCATGTTCTTCACTAGGACAAATGTGGTTTTGAAACATGTGCTGTCCTGACACACATGGGCTTTGGGTATTTTGAATTCAATCTGCATTTTACCTCCACTTGCAGAAGTTAACCTTTCTTTGGTTTTCCTGAAGTATTTGGAGGGAATGATTCCTTCCTGAATGCAGTTGAGATCAGCACCTGAGTCCATCAAGGCGATAGTCTCGAATTCAAAATCTTTGCTGATGACAATCCTGACTTTGGAGTGCCATTTCTGGAAGTTAATCCTACTGATGGTTGTCAAAAACTTGTCACTGGGTGGGACAGGGTCTTGATTCTGAACCATATCTGCAGTTGGGTTAACTGTCTCTTCTTCTCCATCATCAGAAGACTTCTGGTATGAGGTTCCTGCCTCATTGTCTTGATGAGAAGTACTTTCCAGATTTTTCAATCTTTGATCAAGGAAATTGTGATCAATTCTAAGGATGGTTAGTTCTTGCTTAAGAGTTCTAACCTCAGACTTGGTTTCCTTGATTTCCTTTTGAAGGTCGTTGACTGTAACTTCCTTCTTGGATTTGGTAAATCTCTTGTAGATTTGTTCCAAATCAACTTTGGGTTCTTGAAGCTTAGTTTCAGGTTTACTAGTTTCCTTAACTAAGGTTCTTCTAAACTCTGTAAACTTCTGAACTTTGATGACTGGGTCTTCGATCTGTTCTATGAGATCTAAGAGAAGCTCTTCTTGTTTAGAGAGGACATTGATAGTTTTGTTCCTACAACAACTATCCATGCATGGAATGGGTTCATCTGGGCCACTAGAGGTGCTAGAAGAAGCTCTAGAGGAATCAGAGGCTGTTTGGTAGATTTGACGAATCTCATTACTAGAAGTCTCACTATCTGAGTGGTTGAGTTCTAGGAGCTTAAAGATTTCATCTTTTCCTGCTTGGTCACTAATGAGGGTATTGATAAGGGATTTGGCCTTAGCTTTACACTCTTTCCTGAGGTGACCTTTCTTTCCACAGTTAAAGCATTTTCCTGATGCTTGGGGTATCCATTTTCCTGTGGACTTGGATTTGGATTTGGTTTTACCTTTCTTATAGAAGTCATCCTTGCTGGATTTTTCTCTTCTATAGTACTTGGCTTTGGTTCTCTTCCTAAGAAAATGCTCAGAGGGTTCCTTGCCTCTGTATTTGGATTTCCTTTTAGGAAGGATGGAAGGTAGACCATACTGTGTACAGAAGTTTCCTACTTCGTACTTGGCTTTTCCTTTGCTGGCTTTGCTCTGGATTTTGAGATCTCTGCACATCTTCATTCCTTCACTTCGAATGGTGCTAGAGATGTCTCCATAGGTTAGGTTATCATAATCTATGACACCTAAGGGGTTACACAAGGTTTCTTTAACCTTTTCTCCAAAAAGGGTAGGTAAACCATTGATGAACTTCTCCTTCCAAAATGGAGAGTTACAATCACTTCTATGCATGACTCTGGTAGTAAACACATCTTCGTACCACCTAAAGTCGCCAAGGGTTTTACATCTAAGGTTACTTAACTGGTCGTAAATCCTAGATGTGATGTTGCTGGGTTTTCCTACGAAGTGTTTCATGATCGTATAGACCAGGGTATTGACTCCATCAGGAATACCGCTTCCTCTATCCGTATCAAAGATGGGGAGTCCTTCCTCATCTTTCTGGACAGCATGTCTAATGTCTTCCCTAGATTCTTCGGTAAGGCAATTGTTCCACCACTGGAGGAGTTTACCTGTGAATCCTAAGGAAATGAGTCCTATGACCTCAGTATGGGAATGTCCTTCACTGATGTAGTTGTTGGCTACCATGGTCATATGTTGGAGTCGGTTAAGGATCTCTTGTTCAGACAAACCATCTATGTTCCATTCATAGAGTTTGCCGGAAGTAACAGAGAACTGGTTACTAAGGTTCCTTTCCTCGAACTGGAGGTCAGGAGGTGTAGGTCTGGGATACCAATTTCTGGTTAGGCTAGTAGGGGTTACCTTGGGGTTGGTAAGCCTTTTTACCTCTAAATCCCTGAACTGGTTTTCTAGGTGTTCTATCTCCTTTTCACTCTCTGAGGAGGTTTGGCTAGAACTGCTAGAAGCTGTATGGACGTCTAAGGCAACTAATCTGTTGGCTTCTAGACGGGGATCAACACTGGTCGAGGTGCTAACTGGTGAAGGGGTGACTGGTTCCTGTTTCACTAGCTCTGCAAGTCTTTGGTTGACAATTTCTAAGGCTGTTCTATCCTTAGATCTAAGGCTGGGTTGCTTAGTTGTGGGAAGCTTGACTAAAGGCTTTTCTAAGGCTTTGACAGGTTTGCTAGGGCTTCCTGGCTGGGGAATGACCTTGCTTTCTATTCTGTCTTCTATCCTATCAAGCTGTTTTCCTATAACACCTAAACACTGGTTGGTGTAGTTGTTTTGCTCTATGACCTTCTTTACTACCGTTTCTTCATGAGTGGTAGGGGTTTTGAAGGGCGAGGCAACTAGATCTGTTCCACGGTGGTTGAAGACTATGGCTTCTTGGGGTGGATGGTGAGATCTAACAACTTCTGGAGGTTTGGGTTTGCCACTAGCATCTTTACTAGGGGGCTTTGTCCAATTGGTTTTGGTGAGAGCACAGGACTTCTTGTGCCACTCAAAGTGTTTCTCAAAATATTCAAAGAAAGGGACATTACTGGATATCTCTTTCATGAAGGTCTGCCAATTTGCAAGAACTTCTTTCTTCTAGTGAAGGGTATGGTTGGCTCTATAGGCTTCTCTTTTGAGTCTGTTTTCTTCTGACTCAAACTCTTTGCCTAAGGCGTCCATATCAGGAGTGAATTCTTTCCTGATAACCATAAGCTCGTAATCTACTCCAGGTTCTTCCTGAAATGGATCTTGGGGTTCCTGTTGGTAGGGATTTACCATATCACTACCTGTTGGTGATGGTTTCTTTGGACTTTTCTTTTCGTCCTCATCAACAACTGATTCTTGTCTGGCTGTGTAGCAGGGTGTGCTAACCTGGGATTTGGTCTGGACACCTTGGAGCTCTAGATCTAAGTCTCTTCTAGACTTAGGAAAGGGTGCTAGAGGTCTGGATGTACTACACTGGGATGCAGGTCTATCTCTTAAGAGATTAGGTGGCTGCCTAAAGGGTAGATCTACTGGGGATCTATTGTCAAGTTCCTCATAACCTGATGGGGTATAATATGGTGAACCTACTGGTGGTCTTAATCTAGAACGGTCAAAACTTATCCTAACCTTACCATCGGCTAGTTGTTGGACATAATCTAGATCAGGGTTCCTAGCTGGGTTTTGGATTTGATGAGCGAAATTCTCATTCTCAATCATCCAATCTGGAGGGAAAGTAACCTGAGACCATTTCAGGGTTTTGGGTACCTGAATGTTAGCTCTAGTGTCTGTGGTCTGGATCAGGGTAGTTTCTCCTTTAACTTTCTTGTCAAGTGCTTGAACATTGAAGTTCGTCCTCATGCACTTGTAATACACTCTGTATATCAAGGCTAGCTGTCTGACTCCGGGTAACACAAGGGTACCAAAGGTCTTGATATTGAGGGTGAGGGTTTTCATAACATGTGGGTCTTCAAGAGCCACTGAAAAGTTGGGAAAGCAGTCGAAATGGACAGGACCATTACAAAGACTGGTTTCTATGGTACCTAAGAGCCTGTCATTAAATCTAATATGACGGGTGTCTCTAAGGGCCATAAGGATGGAGGCATTCAAACCTTCTCTGATCAAGGGTTTAACTCCGACCTGGACTAAACCAATGTGGATATAATGATATCCATCATTCTGATGTCTGACCAAGGTTTCTTCAGGTAACAAGTAGCACGTCTCGTACTCCCTGTTGATACTGTAGACCTGTTCTATGGTTCGGACATTAAGACTGGTTTTGAAAGCATTTCTAAGGGTCCAAGAAGACTTATAGATCTTGTCGGTGGGAACCTTAGGGATGTTCCAATCTCCTAGTTTTAGATCTAGATCTGACGACTGGTAGCTCTCAGAATTGATTACACCATCTGACTGGGGAATCTCTCTCATGGATGTACTGGAAGACCTAATGCTGGTGGAAGAGTTACTTCTAAACAATCTTCTCATATTCATGATTAAAAGCCTAGTTAAACAATCACAACCTAATTACCTTTAACCTCAAGCTTCTGGATCTATCCTTAGATCTGAAACAGGGTGTACACATAGACAAATGCCTAATCCGCGCAACTCAACTTCCTACTGCCACAATCTTACTCTGAGATAACTCCCTTTCGCTCATGCCCTACCCGTCGGGACTTATTGTTTGATGCGGGACACACACTCAGCCTGGGATTTACTGGTCTTACTGGGTTGATAACGGCACAGATCACGGTCTTACAAGTCTCAACAGTACACATCTGCAACAAATGGGCTGGATAAAAACAGAAACAAGAAGAAGCAGATAACTGGGAAACAATTGATCAACATGAACAAATAATCAATGAACAAAAGTAGACAGATAGGAGGCTCAGCCTTCTAACAAAAGAATAACAGTAACAACAACAAGAGATATGAAGGAGATGATGAATAGTATCTGGAGAGTGGTCAGAAAATAGATGTAAAATAAACAAATAGGAGAGTGCATTCAAAATAATGAATATAATGCAGTCAAAATAATTTGATAACTATGGCGGTATAACCGGCCAACTTGATTTGATTCAAAAATTAATATATATATATATATATATATATATATTAATTTTTTTTATTTAAAATCTATTTTTCTTGCTTTTTAAGATGCAAAATTATTAATTAAGTTTTCATATTTAAGCTCCTCTAACATTTCTTTTTCAATTGATAATATAGCTAATCTACTTAATTTTTCTTGTGACATAGTAGATCTTAAATAAGATTTTATTAATTTTAATTTTGAAAAACTTCTTTCTGCAGATGCAACCGTAACAGGTATTGTTAGTAATATTCTATAAGCAATATATGCATTTGGAAAAGAATCTAGTCTTTTTAAATAATTAAGTACATTAAAAATGATAATTTAACTAGAAAAAAAATTTAAAGTATAGAACAATAGAACCTGGTTATTGCAATTTTTCTAAAGCCGTGACCACTTTAAAACTTAAATTTGCACAAATAAAAATTAATTTAATACATCGTTTAATAAATTAATGTCACTATAATACAAATAAATTGATATGATATATATATCAAATTATTAATTGGTACAATAATTAATAATAATATATAAAGTGTTATTGTGTTAGATTTATAAAGAAAAAGGAAAAAAAAAAAAAAAGAAAGGTGTGTAACTGGCTAGCTTGTACCCCACATCCTATGGCTAAGCTTTAAAGAAAAAATGTGTCTTATCATTCTATCAATTGTCATGGCAGAGAAGGGTCCAAACAGTGGCTCAGGCAAAAAAGTTATCATAGCAAAAAAGTGAAAACATGTCCCATCCCATCAAACTATTGTGCAAACTGCAGTGAAAGTGTGAAACAAACTAAATATATATATAATTTAAGTTAAATAAATAAAAGACTTTGGGTCTTCATTTTTGGAAAGACAAAGAGAAAGGGGGGAAGAACTGAAGAGTGAAGAAGAATACCTCTGGTGACTGTTGACTGATATGCTGAATCAACAAAGAAAAATTTCAAGCTAGACTGATTGACAGAGTTTATGGAAAAAGATCAAGAATCAAGATAAAGATGAAGAAAAGAAAGGTGAGACTGTAAGAATATAGATGAAGAGGCAGAGAGATAGAGAGATGAGAGGTTTTTCTTTTGTTTTGGAAATTTATAATCTCTATTTTAGCATATTTCAAGACAATTATGTTGTATTATTAATGAATTTGTCAGCTATTAATTTTGATTTTAGCATATTTCAAGAATGAATTAATAAATTTGTCTCCTAAAATTTAATTTGGTTAGCTGAAGTTTGACTATTTTTATTTTTTCCATTTTAATCTTTTGCATTTTAGGATATAATGGGGCCTTTTTAATGCATTTTATTGACCAATAAAAGTGCTTAAAATTTTTTTAATTAAAAAATATAAATAAATTTTATATATATATATATATATATATAATTTTTTTTTTTTTTTTACAAGTGGGCCTTCTTTTATTTGGGGGCCTTAGGTGATTGCATCAATTGCATCACCTGTTGAGCCGGCCTTGGGGATAAGATCATGAAAAGGATTCCAAATTAGAGAAGTTGGAGACCATAAATTACTTTTTGTGTTTTGTTTTTAAATAAGAGATTGATGTAGAGGGGTCAGGCTTAGTTTTAGTATTCAGTGGCACTGGATCTGTTGAAATGGTGACATGTATCCACTTTTGAACATATGTCACCGTCAAACTGGGTCTAGTGCACTGAACCTAAACCAAGTCTGATGTAGAGAAGGTATTAATGTGCGAACTATGGACGTCTGACAATCATGATATGCCCATTATTTTTCACTACCATGATTCTTTCTCAAAATAATTATAACTTTATAATAAAAAAATAATGTAATACAAACATTTTGGGCAAAGACACCATTTATTTATTGTCTTCTTAAAAAAAAGGCACAATTTATTTATTTTTTTTTGTATATACTTACCGGGAAAAAAAAAAAAAAAAATCTCATTTCATTACTGTATTGATATCCGTATGCTAATTTAGTATTTAAGGTTAGGTTGAAGGGTTCAGTTCCAATCTTACTATAAAAACCATATGCCATTTTTATCAACTTCAAGAGAGAGAGATAATAAAGCTCTTAGTAAAGGCTTTTTTTTTTTTTTTTAAATAACTTTCAACATGAACATAGAATCATAGATTATGATTTTACATCACTTTATTATTATAATTATTATTAATTTTTTGAGATATGCTTTCTAATCACCATTCAACATTTGGCCTAATTCGATCCATTTCTCCGATTCAGTTCACTTTAGTCCAATTTGTTCTAGTTTAGTCAACTTTAGTCCATTTCATTCCATTCGGGTCCATTCGTTACATTCCGGCCCAATTCAATTTATTCGGTCCACTTTGGTCCTATTCAGTCCAATTTGGTCCACTTCAGTGCACTTACTTAAGAAAGGGAAAATACATATTTATGTTGAGGTATGGTAAAGTCTCTAATGGTTGAATAAGAGATCTAGAGTTCAATCTCTGCCTACACCGAAAACTTATTGATATTTTGGTCTAATGATAAAAAGTTATCATCAAGAACAGATGCCATAAGTTGAAACTTTCTTTAAAAAAAAATATTTATTTGAGTAATATCAATGACAAGTTATAAAAATTATAAGAATATGGACCACTTCAAAAAAGAATAATATCACACAAAAGCACCAAAAATGATAAAATTATATATTTGTAAAAATAAAGAGAGAAAAATCACTTTTAGAAAATCACTTTTCATATCCAAAAATAAATGTTTTCTACCTCTTGTATCCTTTGGGCAGTGAAACTGTTATGTTGGTTGAACTTCATCGTGTAAAGATTGAACTCAATAGGCCATTATTTTACTATATGTTTGATTCTCCAATTTCTGCTCTAATAAGGCGTGCATAATGCACATCTTGATTTTTGGAGGGAGAGTAATGTTTAAATATACCCCCATTGTCTATCGAAAGAAAAAGAAAAAGAAAATGAAAAGGTTCCCTTTAATTTGCTAGCTACCATGGATTATGAGCTTGGTCAGGCCCTATTGTCTATTGATGGTCGATCCAACCTTTGCCAAAATTATAGTACTTTCTTATTTAATGTGATGAGATGCTGCATAAGTTATAACGACCCATGTGTATGTACATTTTTTTTTTTTTTTTTTAAGTTATCAAAATTACTTCTTTTTAAAAATAAATAATAAAAAAAGTTATCAAAATTACTACTTAGCCATGTCCACAGTATCAATGCTTGCCTATTCCAAAACAGGAAATGAGATTTGTTATTTCCTAGAGGCCACCAAGAAAGAACCTTATCCATTCAAGATTAAAAAAAAAAAAAAAAAAACCGACCACTCTTTCTATCTCTCGTCTCTCTCAAACTACTGGTTTACTTCTTCTATGGCATCCTTAATTCAGTTTCTTCTTCTTTGTTGCTCTTTTATTTATTTATTTATTTATTTTTACGTTACACACATATCTCAAGCTCAGAGATTTCACATACCAAATGCTCTAACTCCTCACCCTCACCAAAGATTTTACAAGTTACAACCCTCCAATACGTGTCCAAAATTCATCATGGCACTCCACTTGTTCCAGTCAATCTTGTAATACCATTGTATTTTTTAAAACTCTATTTTGAGTTAATATGTTTTAGTGTTGTATAATTTTGAATTACTCATCACAACTTCGCAAGTAGTTTCTCTTCCTCTTATATCTTTGGTTTGATTTTTTTTTTTTTTTTTTTTTTTTGAGTTAATACATATATAGTTATTTTGAATATGAGAATTAAATTTATATCAAAATACAATTTTGATTAATTTGATTATGCCTTTGGGCATTTGGGTGTGCCTATCATTTGTATAATATTAAGACCAATTTTGTTATTTATTTATTTGTTTACTTTTTAAATAATCAAGATAATCTCCTTTAAGAGAATGTTGAATTTGAATAATTGATTTAAAACTAAAAAAGTATTCCATAACTTAGAAGAATATGGACCACCTCATAAAGGAATAATACCAATCAAACACAAAAAAAATAAAAATAAAAATAAAAATAATAGGATCATATATTGTTAGAGATAAAGATAAAATAATTTTAGAAATTTTTTAATTTTTAAAGAGAATAAATTATTTTTAACAAATTTTAGAGAATAAATTACATATTATTTCATAATTACAAAATAATCATTTATTCCCCTACATCGTGTAAACCTACAACTAATAGTAATAATAGGCCTGAACCTTTGGGCTTACAATTAACTAAACTAATATTTTGATTGGTATTATAATAACGTGTGAATAGTATGATAAGTTAACATAGTTATTTTCTAATCCATAAAATTAACCTAGCTTTTGGACCAAGTTGTATCCATATTTGTTATATTAACTTCTTATTTTATTCTACCCAATGTAGTTCTTTGCCTTTATTTTGTCATGTGTTATACTATGAGATTTTTTTTTAATGATTGTTTTGTTAAACACTTGGATATATTATTCAGTTTTTTCTAAAAATTAATTTGATTTGATGGAATAAATTTAGTTTTAATTTCAAGTATATTTTTATTAATGAAATAGGTTTCATTAAAAAAATTGAACTAGTTGTAGGGGAAATTAACAAGAAATATAATTTTACGGGGTGGGGCGGGGCTTTGTGGGACTCCAAGGGTGGAGATGGGGTAAGAAAATTTTTTCTATCATGCAAGGTGAGGTGGGGATGGGGCAAGACAAAATCATGCGGGGCCATCCCTACAGTCCTCAACTGGTTTTAGATGTTTGACTAAAAAAAAAACTGCATTGATTAGGAGAAAGAGTCATTATAATTTAGGCTAAATTACAAAACTCACCCCTTATGTTTCACCATAATTCATTTTAGTACTCTAACTCTGCTTTTGTTCAATTCAGTTCTCTAAATTTAAAAAGTATTCAATTAAGACCTTAGTTAGTATTCCATTAAACTGTCTGTTAACTCTCATTAAAATTGCATTTGTTTTGGTCTTTCACAATATTTAATTAATAACATTATTATTTTATTATTTCTTTTGAAAAAGAAGATAGAATTTTATATATAAAAGTAAGAAAAGACTGAACAAAGAGGCCTAGAGCCAGCAACTATGAATTGATAGATGATACCACAGGGTCACACCATGAATTCTCAATCCATTCCCTAGTGCCAATAAGAGTTTGGAGCTATTATTAGAAGATACCAATCAATAATCCAAGAACTTGAAAGTGATCTTGTTTGAAAATTGAATCGTAAAGAAATATACTTTCGAATTAGTGAATCTAGTTTCTGCAATGACAAAGACTGAATAGGCTTACATCCTTGTTATTTCCTTCAACTTGCTAACAACTACCTAAACATTATTTTATTCAGTTATAGGCAATTTTGAAGTGATCAACAATTTTTTCTTAAGGAAAGGACTTTCTTCAATAGATGACGCGTGAAAGTGACCCTGCTTGCAAATTGAAACTTGGAGAAATATACTTTTTTTTTCCCTTCAACTTGCAAAAAACGTCGTAAATAATATGGATTGGTCATTACATGCCTTTTATTTCCACATTGAGGTGATTGTTGAAGAACACCGATCCACATGCATATTTTGATCCAACATAGTTTGCACATCACAATAGAATACTTGCATATAGGAGAAAGAATGCGTGCGAAAGACTTGAAGGAAAATGCAAAACTTGAATTAGCATTTAACGCATGAATTTAAAGTTTGGACTCTATTTCAACAATGACATGATATGGATTTAGTAGGCCTTTATTTATTGCATGCATTTCCTTGCTGAAAGCAACCAATGCATTATTAGAGGTAACTAAGAAAATTTCTAAATTTCCACATTCACATGAATTGGTGTAATTTTAAACTTTGACGGAGACATGCCGTTTAGGGATGACAATTTTATCCCACCCCGCTAAATAACTCGCCCCTCCCCACTTTGGCCCACGCAGGTTTTCCTTGCCCCGCAAAGGTGGTGGGGCAGGGATGGGGCAAGATTTTAGCGCCTCACCATGGGGCAGGGCAGGGATGGGTTTCGACTTTTTAGACCCACCTTGTCCCGTCCTTCCCATCCCGCATTGCTAAGGATTATAATTGTAAATTTTTCATACCCTAAAATCCTACTATTTAAACAAACATATTAATATTAGCTTATTTTATTCTACTCAATGTAGTTCTTTGCCTTTATTTTGTTATGTGTTATACTATGAGATTTATTTTTATTTTTTTATGATTGTCTTGTTAAACACTTGGATATATTATTCAATTTTTTTCTAAAAATTGATTTGATTTGATGGGATAAATTTAGTTGTAATTTTAAGTATATTTTTATTAATGAAATAGGTTTCATTAAAAAAATTGTTCTAATTGTAGGGAAAATTAACAAAAAAGTAAGGTTTTATGGGGTAGGGCAGGGCTTTGCGGGGCCCTATGGAGCGGGGATAGGGTGAGAAAGTTTTCCCTGTCATGCAGGGCAGGGCGGGGCATGTGGGGCGGGGACAAAGACCCCCATCCTTCAACCCCGCCCCACTCCATTGTCATCCCTACAAGAGTCACTTAATTAACATCATTTAAAAATTATGTTGTTCCTCTAGCTTCCTTCCTCATCTCTAGATACTATTTATTTACCATTGACTACCCAAATACTTTCGCAATTATATACTTACCACAATATAGTCATTGTAAGAGTAAGGTTATTGCTCGAATTGTCTCATTACATCTTCAAGTTTAAGAGTTGTGAATTCGAGTAATGGCAATCCTAATTATTACTCGAATGGTCTCATTCCATACAAGAGTATGGTTTAAGTGAGTGAAGAACGGCAACCACACATGCAAGCTTCTTTTATACGTATATATTCTCACAGAGGTGGGGGACCAGGAACTTGTCTTGGGGCCTGGTTTGAAAATCACACTCTTGCCGTGGTTTATAAAACAAAAACGTAATAAGAAGAATGGGGCCAAATTGTTTTTTATTTTATTTTATTTTTTATTTTGCTAAAAAATACTTTGACTTTAACTGGAATGAGGACAAAGATGAAAGCTACAAAATTGCTTTTTGCAGGAATGAGGTTCGTGATACAATATCTGCTAAATTGCTGTAATAAAATTTCGAGAAGTACTTCTCCGTTGAACTAACTTTTTTAGTCCCGACAAAATAGACATTATCGAACCCGATAAAAACGGGGGGTATGGGTAAGAATTTTTGGACTCGTGAGAAGTCAGTTTGAAACCGACCCGTGGATCACATGAGTCAGTTTGAAACCGACTCGTGAGAAGACTTGGATTTATATATATATATATATATATATATATAATTTTTTGTTTTTCTGAGTCTGTTTTAAATGTTAATCCTATTTCACACTTTCACTCTTTGTTAATTTCTTTATTTCCTATTTTTTTTTCCTAAGTTTTCTTTTTTTTCCTCGAAAAAACTTACAAATTCTTTCTTTTAAACAAGATTAAGGTTTGAATGCTTTAAAGTTAACATATAAATGTGTAAATTCAAGAATATTAGGCAATATTTAACTTTTGTTATGATATATATATATATATATATATATATATATATTTGTGTATTTGTTGTCTTGTTAGTACTGAAAGGAAAATAAATACAATATTATACTAATTCCTTTTTATGTCTTATTAATTTTGGCTAATGAAAAGAAAAAAAAGAAAAAAGAAAAAAGAAAAAAGAGGATCATACCGAGTTTGACTTATGGCTCAAAGTAAGGCATAACAAAATTTACATCTTCTAAATATAAGATTTGTGATGAAATTACAGGTAGGATATCGGATGGAAGTTGTACGGGGCACGACTCCCCTGAGGGTTCATGTGTTTGTAAGAACCAATGTATTGGTGGCACGTATACGAGGCTTTAAACTTGTTGGGCATATTAGGCCTTGGGACCTTGTGTGCGCATATGAGTTCTACTAGGCTCACAGCCTTGGCCTAGATAAGCCTTCAAGCCCTTCCAAAACTCAAAGACCACAATGATAACATTATGACACGAATTGCAAATGTGATTTCCTGCCGATCAACTCTAACCCAACTGGGAAGTGCAAATCTCCTGGGAAGGAGGATTTATAAATGCTCAGTATTGCCTTAGGAAGTAATGCCGCTGGGAAGATCTCTTGAAGTAAGGAGCCAGTTCCAATGCCACTCTCACTACACCCCACTCCCAACTAAACATCCACTTAGCAATAATAACATTAGACCTCCTATACCACTAACCATAAGAGTAATCATAACTCCCCACTAATATTAAGGCTATAAATAGAGAAATTGGAGAGAAAAAAGGGGTGGTTGAAAGGTTCACAAAAAAAAACTAAGGGCAAAGAGAGAGAGCAAGAGTGTATCAAGCTAGCAAAGTGATAACAGAAAGAGAGGGAGTGAGTTAATTCAAAGGGAAAGGCAGTTTCGTTGAGTCTCTATATAAGGAACTACCCAAAGTAAGAAATCTAAAACCCATGTTACAAATAGATTGTGAGCCCAAGTGAGGATTGGCCCATCTACCCCTCCTTAAGTGCGCACAAAAGTAATGGAGATGTAGTTGTGGATCAATATCATCGCTACAAGGTACATGATCGGATGAACATAACATAAATTTTGATTTTTCCAATTATTGAGCCAAAATAATTATCACAAACCGGAAAGGAACTTAAAAGATTTTTGGTGTATATATATATATATATATATATATTTGTTTCAGGAAGATGTAGGGATTATGAAGGAGATGAATTTAGATGCATATACATTTTCAATCTCATGGTCCCAAATTTTACCAAGTGATTATTTGCATTAATCTTTACTTTGAGATTTATGAAGTAACATTGAGTATACATCAGAGACTTGAATCAATATAATTATGCGACCCTTTTATGTTCCTCAAATTTTTATCATGGGGTCTAATTTCAAAAGGAAAACTTAGTGGGTGTGTAAATAGGGAAGGAATCAAGTACTACAACAACCTCACCAATGAGCTTCTAAGCAAAGGTCAAGATGCAATCTTAAAATTCCAATCATATCATCAACTTATTTTACTTTTATAATTTATGATTTAATTTTTTCTATTAATGAATGCAGGTCTAAAGCCCTTTGTGACAATTTTTCACGGGGTTCTTCCTCAAGCCTTAGAAGATGAGTTCAGTGGTTTCTTGAGTCCCCACATTGTGTAAGTGATTGAGTCACCAAATAATTTGCACATTTTCTCCATCTATTTATAGACTTTTTACATATATTTATCATATCATAATTATGATTTAAATGACTCCCATTTTTAGGATGAAAGAAAAAAAAAATATTGAGGACCCAGAAGGATACTAAGTGAATTTAATTATTTAACCATTATTTTATCACTCTTAGAATTTAATTAATAATTAAACGGTAACGCATCTTTTATGATATCTTATGTGTATGATTTGGACTCCAATTCTCTTTCCAATGCTATCTATCTATCTAAAAAAAAAAAAAAACTATTCCTCATTCTTGTTTGGTCGTAGATTCACCCTTGATAAGTGGGGCACAACGTGCGGGTGGAGCATAACACAAGAGATTGAAGTAGAGATAGGTTCAGTCTCAATGCCGTGATAAAATTAATAAATTACAATTTGTCTCCAAAGTTAAACTACTAGGAAAAAATTAAATTTAATTATTTACCGATTACTCTATCATACACATCTAAATGACTAATATTTTAGTGATGATTTTCGGGACTATGCAGAACTCTGCTTCAAGGAGTTCGGTGATCGAGTAAAGCACTGGATCACACTAAATGAGCCTCAGCAGTGGTGGTTTTGTAACGGGGCAATTTACACTAGGTCGATGTTTTGCTTGGCAAAATCTAAATTGCATTGGTGGGAATTCAGGGACGGAGCCATATTTGGTGACACCACTAGCTACTGGCTCATGCAGCCGCGGTTAAAATGTACAAGCAAAAAATATCAGGTTCGACTTATCAAACTTAAACATAATGAAAGCAAATATTTCCATATGCAATGAGTATCTATTAGACCACATGAATATCGATTTCTAAATATGATTAACTGAAGTTTTTAATTTATTCGGTAAAATTTCTTATTATCAAATAAAATATTTGAGGTTTGAACCCTACTTACACAAAAAACCAAATAGTGTCTTAGTCGATAATAATAGCAATCATAATGAAATTGACACCATAGATTAAAATTCTAATGTATCTATCAAAAAACTTAGATAAATATAGATAATCTCACTCATGAGTTTTGAGTTTCTTTAAAAAAAAAAAAAAAGAGGTTAAAAATGCACATGCAGGCAGCACAGAAAGGTGCCATTCTCTAATGCGAACGACAACCGTAATGCGGCACAACGTGCCCTTGATTTCATGCTGGGATGGTAAGTTCTGCTTGCTGGTTTTCATTTTTCATTTTATAATTTAATCCTTGTCCTTTGACAAACTTAGACATTTCTATCTACAAAACAAACCCAAAAAGAACTTAATTTCTTTTTAAATTCTAATAAATATACAAAAGTTATCTAATTGGATATATATATATATATATACTATTATCTTTTTAAAACTTGCTTCATACTCTTTGGACTTTGGAGGGCCAACTCATTCGTAGGGGCCAAATCATTCATTTTGGGTTCCCAAATTAAGTATTAAAAGCTTTAATTTTTACAAAAAATATATATAAGATGAGATGGGTTCAAGTTACACCTGATATAACTCCATAAGAGTTACACTTTTTTTAAGCCATAAATTTATGAGAGATCCAACGGATAAAAACAAAACACCATTATCTATTACAACATTAAATACTTACCTAATTAATAGTCTCCTTATTATCTCTTTCCTCATTAAATATTTCTTATGTCTCTTTTTCTCTCTCCTTATTAAGTCTTTCTTTCCATTTTTTTTTGCAATTTCTCTTACGTTTCTACTTTCTTAGTCAAAAGCATCTGCTGTGAACTAAAATAAAGAAGTCAAAAGCTTCCATATTTTATTAAATGTATTCCAATTATATCATTCTGTTATGCTCTTAGTAAAAAATTTGTGAAACTGCTTGTTTTTTTTTTTTTTTTGGTTTCTTTCTTTTTGTTGGTATGATAATAAATTTACAAACACAAGTTTTGTTTGTATGAGTGTCATTCTACTAATTTCAATATTTGTAAAAATATGAATAATTTAACTTCTTATGAATTAAATAGAAAGTCAACGGTAGTAGAGTTAAAGAATTGGGCCTATCTTGAGTTTCTTTCTCTTCTACATCTGAAGACGTTTAATAAAGAGAAAGGTATTTAAGATAGTAAGAACTTATAGGCCTCTAGTCATACTATTTTCATATGATGAGGGTAAACATTAGGATGAATTTGAAGTACAAACAAATTCTAATTGGATCAAATTTGGATAGTTTCTATCTTATTGTAATCTATACAATCTGATAAAATTTGGTTTACTATCTTCATCCATTTTTCTCTATTGGTGTTTTTTTATTTCTCCTTATTTATGCACTTTCTGGCATCCTTAAATGTAATTGATTTTTTTTTTTGAACATAATTGATTTTTTTTGGTTAGGAATTTAGACACAATAGTACTTACTCCTTGAAAATTTTATTTTGTTTTTTTCATTAATTTGCTAAACATACTATCAAGGAGAGAGAAAAAGAGACATAAATTTACGATGAAGTGATATTCAGGGATGATTTGTTGGAGAAATTGTAAAGAAAATGGAAAGAAAGACTTAATAAGGAGAGAGAAAAAGAGACATAAGAAATATTTAATGAAGAGAGAGATAATGATGAGACTATTAATTAGGTAAGTATTTAATATTGTAATGAATGAAAGTGTTTTGTTTTTATCCGTTGGATCTCTCATAAATCTACGGTTTAAAAAATGTGTAACTCCATAAGAGTTACACCAGGTGTAACTTGAAGGCGAAACTACATTATTGGTCCCTGAAGTTTACTCTGTGTGTGCAATTGTCCCTCAAGTTTGAAGCGAGCATAATTAGTCCCTTAAGTTTTAAAACTGAGTTGTGTTGGTCCTTTTACTAACTATTCTTAACGGTGTTACTTATGTGGCTAACAGAATAATGACTTGGCACTTTTTTTTAATTATGTGGCATGTTTTTAATTAAAAAATTTTTTAAAAATAGTTTCCACCTTAGATGAAATTGAAAAATCATATTGACGGCAACCCCTACCTCCACCCCAACCACCACAATAGCAACCCACACCTCTAGAACCATGAACCGACAAAAAAATCCAATCCAAAATCAGCATCTACCTTGCATTTGATCTAGCCAATCAGAATTCAAAGCCAAAAATCAAGCCAAAAAAAAAAAAAAAAAAAAAAAACCCAACCGGATTCATGAGTGAAGGAAAAGATCAGATGGATTAGACCATCCCTCTTAGAGATAGACAACCAAGCTGCAACTGATCCACTACTGATCATCAAAGCTAAGGATAGATATTGAACCTGCCAAGAAAGAAAAGCGACACATCTATCTTAGCCAAACTTTGAAGACATCTTGCATTTTTGTTGTGGTTAGGCTGTAAGATTTTCAAGCAAAACAGATCAAAGCCTATTTTCCTCTCTTGTTTTCACCCGTCTGTAAGACCAACTAGCGCACTCGCATCTCTCTCTTGTGAGGCGTGAACCTTGCAATTTACATGACCAAAGACCCAAAAAAAAAAAAAAAAAAAAAAAAAAACCCAAATGAAATCACAAAGAGAAAACCCGATGGCTGTCGTCGGCGGCTGTTAGGGCAGTGGCTGTCGTCGGCGCTACTACAGCTTGTGTTGTTGCCAGTGACAACTACAGCTTGGGCTATTGCCGGTGGCAGCTAGGGTTTGATTTCTTCCCTCTCTCCCTGTCTCTCTCGTTAAAACCACAACAAGTAGAAAATAAATTTTTTAATTTGGTACCGGTGATTTTTTTTTCTCAGGTGTAAATTTAGTTTCTAATTTTTTTAATTAAAAGCATGCCACATCATTAAAAAAAAAGTGCCAAGTCATTATTCCATTAGCTACGTAAGTAACACCGTTAACAACAGTTAATAAAATGACCAAATCAACTCAATTTTAAAACTTAAGTGACTAATTGTGCTCGCTTCAAACTTGAGGGACCAATTGCGCACACAAAGTAAACTTCAGGGACTAATAGTGTAGTTTCGCCTAACTTGAACCTATCTCATATAAGATATACGAAATTTTATTTATTTACTTTTCATGAACTTTATCATTCTTAACTCTTAAGGAGTGAGTTGGACTTTGTTAATCTTATCTCCTAAATTACTCCATTTAAGTTGGGCTTGAGGTTTACCCCCATAAGGCCTTCGTAGTTTCATCTACTCTCATTCTCTCTATGGACAAAAAAATGATGGAATTAAAAAATTGATTGGGCAATAAGTCTTCCTAGAGAACCTCCCCTAGACTGTCTACACTTCAATATTTTTGATCATTTCAATAACTTTTTTTTCCCTCTCATTCCCCCACCCCTTTTCTTGTTGATTGACCTGAGAGTGCATTTGAAAATCTAAAATATGTAAATAAAAAACTGTCGGGGACGTTTTGCGACAAGGGCCGAAAATGCGAGAATGACCTAAATCTCCCATTAGGTTCTTTAGAGGTGTTTGTTGTGGAGAATCAAGCCCAAAATTCCAAATGTATAATGAAAAAAAGGCTAATGGTGCTTTTACAAGATAAAATCAAAATGCTTATAACAAAAGTGCAAAAAACCATAAAAACATAACAGGTCTGAAATTTCGACCCACAGTCACATAGAAGAGGGAATTGAGAGAGGTTGTGAGGAAAAAAGGGAAAGTTCCCCTGTACCCATATTTCCACCCCCAAGCTTCAGAATTATGAGATTGTTGACTGGCTAAATAGGGTTTGGCTCTCAAGTTTTAGGTATCTGAATAGAATGTGGCTGGTTGTTTTTTAATTTGAACAAAGACTCTTCTATTGAGCTTGGGGTGTTGCTCTCAAAGTAAAACGTCCTCCCCTTGTTTTGAATCTGATTATGGAATTTATATTGAGTTTGAGGTGCTCTAAGTGATTGGTTTTTGGTCAATAGAAAAGGCTTTGGACCCCATGGTGTTAAGCAAGTAGTAATTTTCAGGTTTGCTTTTGTTTGGATAAAAGGAATGATTACTTTTATAATCATTAAGGGAAATGCTTGACTAAACCCTCATTGGGTCCTCATTTTCAGTTGTTTCAGACCATTGGGAGGCTCAACTAGATGAGAGTTAGCAGCTGAAGTTGGCCAATGAGAGCCAACCATTTTTAAAGGAACAAAAAGGTTTGGGCAGAAACTTTAGGCCACAGTCACACAAAGCATAAAAGCTGTTTTGGGGTGGAAATTTTGGATATAAAACCTCCTCTATGAGCCTAAGATGCTACCAGTGTCCCTTACCCACTTAGTAGCATGCATGGGCTAGGCTTATGCAAAAGGTCCGAAAAGAACTGACCCATACCCTCCAAACCACAATTCCTCAATTTCCCCAATAAGTCGCATGAGCTTGGGCCATGCTTTAAAAGAATAAAATATAGTATAATACATGAATTGAGCCCACAATGAAGTCGAGCTTGGTTGAATCGGGCTTGTACGAAATGTGTCACGAAAATGGGTATCAACATTAGCCCCCAAGCACACGTGGCACTTGCGGCAGTGGTGTGAGTAATTGATGTTTCCCATTGCTTTGTAGATGTTGTGAGTTTGGGGAATTAGTCTACCCAAAAGTTTTATTTTATTTTCTTTTTAGAAGATATGGGTGGATGAATTCCGTTTGTATAAATATTTCATGTTTGCCTGACACATCACTAGCCTAATGCGTGCCTGGAGTCCTTCAATATTTTCCAAAGGAGTAAAATTGGATATTGATAGTAAGCCTTCACTTGGGTCAATACCGTGGGCATCAGGTTGTCTAAGTTGCTCCATTAGATTGGCCTTTTAATTTCACTCCACATGCTCCAGTAGGAAGTAGGAAGTAGGCGGCCTTTGAACTTTCAAATTTGCTTAGCTTCCTATAGCTTTCTTGTGAAATTTGCAACTTGCTTCTTTTAGTCACCTACAGGTAGCATTAGATTTCCTCCACTTAAATTGTACATGGCTCTTAATCCACCTCATCACTTTTGCCTTGTAATATATAATGCCCTTCTCCCTTGTATAAGGTCTTTGACTTTTCAATTTTGTTCGCTTCTTTTATGCTTCAGCTGTGGCTTTGTTTTTTCATCAATGAGCAGACACGTTACTTTCCTTTTTCTTATCTTTCTTCAATGGCTTTCACGCTACTTTGTTTTCCTCCTCTCTTCTTGGAGGAGTGTAGGAGGAAATCCTCCTAATATCAATTGTGGGGATTCTTTAGATTTAAAAAAGCCTCACGCCACCTTTTTATTTTATTTAATTTTTATAGCCAAATCACTGTTTTGCTTCTTCCTTGTGTATATATATATATATATATATTTTTTTTTTTTTTCCTTCAATGGCATTCAACCACTTTGTCTTCTTAGCAAATGCATCTTTCATATTTTCTTCTATTCTTTGTTATTCGCTTCAAGAGCTGTAAATATTTGCTTTGATCCACATTTGCTAAAATCCAAGAGTGGTGAGATGATGGCAGCGAAATGGAGGGTTGTAGGAGATCTTTGTTGGTGGAGAGTAAATTCAAAGAGCTCAGCACCATCCACTGTTCAAAATGTGGATTTAGGTGGGACGAAGTGCCATTGCTAAAGGAAGAGGAAACCCATCAACAAAAAGTAGAGTTGTTCCATCGATGATAGTAGAGGTTTGCGATAGATTGCCGCCTATTGCCGCTGGACCATCTATACCAATTTTGGCTAAGTAATGTTGTTAGCAAAGAGGAAGGAACCTTCTTCACTAAGGAGTGAGGATTTTGTTGTAAGAGATTGAAGCCGAATGCAGCGACAAGATGTTAAATCCGTTCTTTGTGCAAGCTCGATAAAGTTGGATGTGATGCTCACCTTGGTGAGTTAATATTTTTTTTGCTGATCTCTCAGATGTATTTAGCGACATTTTGAATGAATGGTGTCTTTGATTGTGTAGGTTGGCTCTTGCTTAGGAGATCACAAAATTATCGCGATATACTGACCCATAAGGTTGAGTCATTGTAATTGAATTTGAATTTCATATCGAAGTAGGCTCCAATAGTTGTAAGACAGGGAAATCAGTTCGTAGCGCGACCATGCCTGATATTGATTTGGCATTGGTGTTGGAGGTAGTAGTAGCATACTTGACTGTAAATTTGACTTGGGTCCATAGGAGAAGATGATGATGAATGGAAGGCTATCTTGAAACTTTATGCAAATTGTACCACATTAAGGATGCTTCAATTTTCTTGAGTTGCTTGATTGTTGGTTAATTTGGTGAGATTATGTTCACCAAGATTTGTTTCAATGAAGCTGTAACCACGAGCGATAAGTGATATTGTGAGCCGTATAGCACATTTGAGATGGAATGGAGCAAAAATATCACTTGGCGATGTAGTATAAAGGTGTGACATAGTTGCTATATGTGCTGGCACTGGCAGCCCCTAGTATTGTGTTATTGTGGTGAATGCGAATAAAAATGTAGAGTCACCTGTTGTTATTGCTTCATGTTTGTTGTGATGATAAGGAGAATGTTGGTGAAACCATTATTAATGATTCCATAGAGTGTCTATTATTTGATCGTGGTATTGCCCATCTATAATAGCCCTTGCATCTTGGGCCTTGATAAGACCAGATTGACCATAATAGCATAAGAGGTTGCCTTGTAAAATAACTGTTGTGTACGTTAAAATGATGAATGGCGTAATTTGTGAGCAAGTAGGAGATTCCTCTTTGTTGCATGGCTGTAAAAAACTGTTCAATGAAACGTTGTTATGTCGAGATGCTTTCACTGGTGGTAATGTCGCAGCTCCATTTGTTTGAGAATGAAGCCACAAATTTCTTTGGCAACATAAAATCTATTGTGGGAAGTCAAAACTCATTGTCAACCCCTTTTCATGCCAATAGGGATTATTGAGTGCGCCGCATTGCCGTCTTGCATAGAATAGGTGTATTTTGGGAGATACACTATTGTTGAGCGGGAACTTTGGAACTCACTAGGTAAGTCACATATCTTCTTCATTTTCTTTTCTTGATTGCATATAATAGCATATTGAGCAAGTCGTACTATGGTTTCTTGTAGGATGACTTTGGCTTAGAGAATTGTGGTGTTGTCGTTGGGACTTTCATCCATGAGGCCAATCTCATTACCAATGCATTATTTTCTAAGGTTGAAGCTACTGTGAACAGCAACATAGAGCTGCAATAGATGGAACCATAGCCACTGTTAGTAACTTTGAACCCTTTTGGGTCCGTTTCTCACTTACGACTTTGAAGTAAAGAAGAGAGCGATTGCAAGCCAATGTCCTAAAGATGGTGATGTTGGACAGGAACTATAACATTGCTTCAACTTTTTTCTTCGCCTCCTTTCTTGCTTTCCTCCTTTTTTTTTTTAATCCAATTGTCTTGTATTGTGCCCCAAGCTTTGAAATTTTGAACTAGTTGAAGTGTGTAATATGGGCTGCTGTCTTGGAAACATTTTCTCTTATATTTCACCCTTGTGAATAGCCCACTTATGTATAGAGCAGCTCCTGTCTAGTTATATTGGTAAAACTTTGAGTTTGTATTGTCATGATTAGTAGGCACAATTTGTATTTTGTACAAAGAAACATATATATATGATGTCTCAACATGTAATTTGAATTTTGGAATGAAAAAAATGATTTGTACCTTAAGGATGTGAATAGTTTGTATTTTGTACTTCGAGAATGAGTTTCTACCTTTCTTTAATAGGCTATGAGCATGTTTTTGTTGCGAAAACAACTTGAAAGTTCAAAATGGGTATGAAACACCCTTGAACGTTTAGACCCCCATATACAAAAATACCAATTCAAACTTTCTATCAAACAATTAATGTGCGGAATATGATAACAAGCTTATAATGGAATTGATAAAGCAATCTATGCTAAATATAAACACATCCACAACAGTAAATATAAGGTAAAGATAAATGAAAGAGAGATGCAAACACACGGACAACACACGATATGTTATCGAAGAGGAAACCAAAGTCCTCGGCGTAAAACCTCTCCGCCGCCCTCCAAGCGGTCAAATAATCCACTAAAGAATGTAGTTGGGATACATGAACAGCAGAAGACCCTCCAAGCCTAATCTACCCAAGTACCTAAGCCCTCAAAGCTTCTTGCTCCAACGAGGTTACACCGAACCTATTTCTTCTTTAGCTTGCCGGATTCCGCTACTTGACTATAGCATCAACCAATGTATATTGGTTCCTTTCCAAACTGCTTCCTAAAGCACCAAATGGACCTTCTCACAGACATGGGTGTGGTGAGATAAGGGTTTGGTAAATGACCTCTTAAGGGTATGACAATGTAGAGGAAGAGAGTAGAGGAATTTGTAGAGTCTCTTTAGATGAAGATTGGGGATGAATCAATCTTGTTTTTCTCTAGGGTTTTCTCTCACAAAATTCTTTCTGGAAGCTCTCTCAATATGATGGGTATAAAGGTGTATATATAGTAAGGTGAGAAGGGAATGCAAAACGTCAGTTTTTGCCAAATAGGGCAAGTTGGCGACTTGATCTCGCAGCTTGACCAAGTCGCGAGTTCAAGTCGCGACGTAACGGCCTAGCCAGACTGGAACTTTTGTCCTGTAGCGTGACAGCTGGCGCGACCCTTCAGCTTCCCAGTGTGCCTCTCACGTGCCTGCCTTTTGCGGCTTGCCAATCGCGATCCACCCGTGAGCCTTAGCCGCGAAACTTTGTTTTTCTTGCACACTCTTGAGCTTTTCTTCAACCTTACAATCTCTCCCTTTGGCTATTCCGTGACAAAACCCTACAATAGACTTTAGACTTAAACGTGAGTTGGGAACAGTTGGAAAACTCACTCACACCTAACTCTAGATTCTGTAAAGCTCTTGAACATATGAATAAGTAACTCCTGAAACACAATAACATAGCAATATCATTGTATGCAGAAAACTTAATATGCATATAGAGCAAAATAAGCATGATCAAGCAAAAATGAACATAAGCATAAAAGTAATAATTCATGGCAAGATCAACACCAGTAGTCACTAAGCAAAAGTGATTACTATGTTCATTTACACAAGAAATGAACATCTGAACATGCAGAAATGATAAACTCAATTGAAGAGTATCATTTGCAAGTCCAACACTCAACCAATGCATACAAACATATATGCATCTAGGAACAATCCTACATGGGCACAAGAGTGTTGTACTTAAGGTAATGCAAAGCATTAACAAGTACCAAAACACAAAGCACAAAGGCTGCATATGCAAAGTTTTTGCAAATACATGGCACAAACCATACAAGCCTACAATCAGTGCATAAGAACAAGTAACAACCCTCAAAGCTTACAAAAGCATTAATGGGTACAAAGCACAAACAAACAATGCTTAAAGCTGAATAACATCATACTATATAAGTGCTGAAGGAAACAATTACCACCACAGTATTTTGAGTTATCAAGGTTTTATATACAAAAAAAAAAAAAAAAAAAAAAAATGATGAAGAAATCTCCCCCTCAAGATTAGCCCCCAAAGATTCTCCCCCTTTTTGACCGGAATGGCCAAAGGGTCACTGTTTCAGTTTTGTGAAAATACCATCAACTTGAGCTGCTACCACATCAATCTGGTCCTGCATGGCAACCAATCTCTCCGACTGCTCTTTCTGGCCATCTCTGAGGGTCTTTTCCATTTCCGTAAGGTGATTGTGGAGATTATCAAAGAGCATTTGCACCTTGTCAGGCTGAAGGGCAGACTGTGGGTGAGTAGTGCCCGGTTGCTCAGAAGTAGAGGAAGTAGTGGAAAATGGATGTGCACTCTTTGGAGCTTTGGAAAATGGATGTGCACTCTTGCTGGCCTGTAGAGTGAACATAGAGATTGGTCGAGGACGAGCAATCATGTTCCCAATCGAGGGAGGAGTAACACCTTCACGTAAAACGAAGTTCATAATAAGACTACAAAATGGAAGGCACCCTCGTGCTACTGTTCTGGTTGCTGTCTTTCTTATGATGTGATAAATATGGGCACAGATGTCAATGGTGGTGCCAGTGATGAGATCACATAGAAATTGAGCCCTTCCAAGATTTATATACACCGTGTTGGTCAACGGATAGAGGTTTGAAAACATAATTAGCTTCAATGTAGTCAACTCAAGTGAAAACTTGGAAGTACTAATTAATGTCCCTGTGCTGGAAATGTCATGATCAGGACCAAGAATTTGAAGAATGTCCTGAATCTCTGGAGTACGATCATCATACGGCGTAAGGTTAGCATCCGCAGGATGTGTGATTTTGAGAAGTTCAGCTATGGTGTCTGGATTAATAATGAACTCCGTTCCTTTTACCAGACAATGTAATTCAGTCTCAAGATCAACTGTGTTGGCGAGACATTCCTTCACAAGTTCAATCATCGAATCAACAAAATTTCCGAATAGAGCTGCCCAATCTTTTGTCTTGAAGATCCGAGGGACAAAAGTTGTGTCCAAAGTATCAAATCTGACCTCCCGTTCCACTATAGGAGTTCCCCGGTCAAAAATGTTGACGTAGGCATCTTGGTGCTAAGGAGATTTGAATAATTCATTATTGAGTTCAGTGGATGGTTGTGAGGAGGACCGTGTTCTTTTTGCAATAGGCACAGTTTCTTCTTCTGTCATCACCTCTTTTCCTTTCGAGGATTGTCGAGACATCTGTAAGATAGCAAACACACAGAAAAGTACCAAATGCAATACCACAGGGAATCAACAACAGCTTGATTAGATTCAGTTAAGAATGTGAGAAAAATTTCACTTTAATCACAAACACAAGAATCAAATCAGCAACAAGATACCAGATGGTTAAAATGAAACACACTCCATACTTAAGCACAAAAACCATAGACAAATGACCCACGGCCACATACAGAGAGTACCACATAGATCTCAAATCCATATGTTTAAAGAGAATGAGAAACTCTATCAAATGAACAATGCTCAGACTAGAGACAAACATGCTGAAGTACAAACAAGATATAAAATAAACTCAGCAGCAAAGGAAAATAACCTCAAGCAAACATAATCACCATTTAATGCAAGCCCATATATGAAAAAAATCGCATAGCACATGTGCAAGGTTCAACACAAGAAGGTAATGGAAAACATAGTAAGAATGAAATGAGGTAAAGAAAACCCATACCTTAGACTTGGAGATTTATGCAGAAATGATGCAGAGATGAGAGATTTTTCAGTTAGAAACAAACTGTTAGAGAGAGAGAGAGAGATTGAGGAAGATAATGAACAGTCACTGAAAATCGAGAGAAAACTGAAAATCAATTTTAAAAACTATCTTCAAAAACTCAAAACACGCGTTTTTCGCGATTTATCCAAGTCGCCAGATCAAGCCGCGAAACACTGTGAAGGTAAGATTCTAGAAAAATCTTCTAAATGTTTTTCGCGACTGGAAGGTTTGGCCGCAAAGGAGTCGCGAGCTGAGTCGCGAAAATCTCTGAGTAACCCTCGCGATTGGACCTTCCACCCGCGAACAAGCCGCCAAAATGAGCTGCGAAAAGAGCAAAACTCAAATTTTTCAAAAATTTTCTAAGTCTTTTTCGCGACTAGAGTACTGACTCGCCAGTAAGTCGCAAAAATCTCTGATTGAGCTCGCGACTAGGGCTTGCGACTGTGCTGACCCGTGACTTAGTCCCCAAAACAGGGCAACACTGTTTTTGAAAAAATTTCACAATTTTGTAAAAGCAAAGTACTTTCCAAAAACAAAACAAAACACTCAAAAATCTTTTTGTGTTTGACCCACAAAGATTGAGCATGTGAAAACACATTTAATCAAGTACAATCATACAAATGAATATGACATTCGTTGAACATAGACTTGTGTGATGCGTGGATATCAAAAGTGAGATAGTTCTTAGTCTAATGTGAAGTTTCAATGATCAATTCAATCAAGGCATACACAACTAGCACTAGATTATGTGACCTATCTCAATTATAGAAGCATGCATATATGACCTCCCACAAGAACTTGATAACAACACTTTGAAGCTTTTCATTTGGCTCCATATACACATATCATTTGCCAATTTTGAGCAAAGAAACTATCATTAAGAGATAGATGCCTGAAATTTTTGATATTTCAATTAATGAGTTAGCCTTTGGCTTTTTGGGCATCTTTCATACAATTTATTTTGGTCGCTTTCCCTTTTTCCTAGTCAAATACTAGTATGTGCGATAGGTTTTTGCAGCTCAATATCTCTTTACATTTGGAGATTTACATTTAGAGAGCTCTTTTAAAGCATAAAAATAAAAGAGTGGGAAGATATATAGGCATGAGTCTATGCATGTCTCAAGATTAACAAAACCATTCACTAATCATTCATGACAAGGTTGAAGATCTATTTACAACAATCACATAGATTTCAGAATTTCTTCCACAATGATATGAGTGCATGAGAGACAAGCTAAGCTCGTTAAATGCACAAAGCCATTGGTACAAAGGTACAAGGCTAAACAAGCTTTGAGACAAAACTCAACAAAGTGATCAAACTTTTTGGATTTTCAACTTTTTATGTGTTTTTGGATTTTTTTACACGAAAGCAGTAGAAGAATGATCGTAAACAAGAAAATGAGAAAGTATTTTGAACACAAACAAATCACAAAGTAAACAAATACTCAAAAACACAACGCAAATAACCAATCATATCTACAAAGCATAGAAAGAATTGATGCATGGATATGCTTTGTCACCCACATGTCACGTGCGTTTGGGGTGATATCCTTGATGGATCGGGTGCTGGAGTTAGGACTTTCAAACCTTCTGTTGAAGCTCTCCAAGCAAGTGGTGAAGGCGCCAATCATTTTCATCACGTCCGTCATTCCGGAATCCCGGTTTTGACTTCTTGATTGCTCACCACCCCAAGCCCTCAAGTCATTTCTTCTTCCTCGGGACCGAGGTACACTCGCATTGTTGTCTGCTCTTACCTTTTGACAGTTTGGTCTAGTGTGTCCTTGCAATCCGCAATAGTGACAAATATAGTTTGTTCTAGGACCCTGCTGCTGTCTTGGGAGAGATCTTCCTCTCGCTCCAAATCTGACTTCAGATTGGTTTCGGGACTTGTTAAACATTCGTTGATTAGCCACATTCATTTTCTTTTCAGCCTCAACTATCTCTGGAGTAGACTTATCAACAGCCGTTTCTTTGTTTTTCACAAACTTTACTTCCTTGGTGACTTTGGCTGATAAGCTGCTCCCTTCGGTATATCCCAACCCGGACTTGTCTGAGGCATGTCTTTGAGATGAAATAACATCATCTAGCTTCCTGGAGGAGACCCTATCTACCTTGGCATGAGCTTATACTACCTCTTGCTCGAGAAACCTCACCTTCGTGTACGCTTCTAATAGCTCACTATTAAGTGCTTCAATCTCACACTTTGCCTCCTTATATCTAACCAACAGGCTTTTGAAATCTTCCTCAGCTCTCTTCATTTTCTTCACGGCTGCCTTTGCCACCTTTGTATACTCTCCTGATTTCTTAAGAAGTATTGCGTAATTATTTTTAAGGTTGGATGCGTCTTCTTCTTCTTCACCTTCTGATTCTTCAACAATCCCAATGGACTCCTCATCAGAACATTCACCCAACTCATTCTCAAGAGTACTCAAATCTTCTGAAGATCCCACATGTGCAATGGTCATGAATGCTGAGTAATTTCCCTCTTCGTCACAGCTTTCTTCAAAGTCAGATTTTGATGAGTCTGAGTCACTCAAAGTAGTGGCATAAACCTTTCCTTTTGTCTTCAAATAATTTGGACATTCCTTTTTGAAGTGTCCATGTCTGTTGCACTCGAAGCACACAATGTCCGAAGGAGATTGAGACTCCTTTCCTTATTTCCTCGTAAACTCTTTCTTATCACCTCTTGAAGATGAGAATTTCCCTCTATTAAATGGTTTCCCACTGCCCTTCATCTTCAGAAATTTTCAGAAGTTCTTTATAAAATATGCCATTTCCTTTTCCACTCCATCTTCTTCAGAGGGATCATCCATTCTTTCGGTGATGGTTTTGAGAGCAAATGATTTACTCGTCTTGTGTGAAGGCAGTCCCAGGTCATATGTTTGGAGAGACCCAATCAGCTCTTGAATTTTGATCTCGTTCAAGTCTTTACTCTTCTCTATGGCTGTGACTTTTGCTCTAAAACATTCAGGCAAGGACCTCAAGATTTTTCTCACCACCTTGGTGTCTTCAATCTTCTCACCAAGATTGAGTTTAGCAATGACAATTTCGTTGAGCTTCCCATAGAATGAATCAAACGATTCATCTTCACCCATCTTGAGCTCTTCAAATTTGGTGGTAAGCATTTGAAGCTTTGTGTCCTTCACCTTCTTAGTCCCCTCATAAGTTGTCTCCAAAATTTCCCAAGCTTCCTTGGCCATAGTCATGTATGATATCCTGTGGAATTCATCAGGAGACATAGCACAGAAAATAGCATTTAAAGCTTTACTATTAGTATTGGCTGCTGCAAGAGCAGCCTTATCCCAATTGGCCTTAGGAGCCTCTAGTTTAGTCCAACCTATCTCAACCACATCCCAAACGGTATCTTCTATAAAGCATAAAAATGCTCTCATTCGGATTTTCCAAAATGCATAATTATTACCATAAAAAAATGGTGGAACAGTGAGAGATTGAGACCTATCCATCTCAACAAGGGGTCAAGGATCACACTTAGGTATTAACACCACAACAAGTGTACCCGCTCTGATACCAATTGAAAGTTCAAAATGGGTATGAAACACCCTTGAACGTTTAGACCCCCAGATACAAAAATATCAATTCAAACTTTCTATCAAACAATTAATGTGCAGAATATGATAACAAGCTTATAATGGAATTGATAAAGCAATCTATGCCAAATATAAACACATCCACAACAGTAAATATAAGGCAAAGATAAATAAAAGAGAGATGCAAACACACGGACAACACACGATGTGTTATCGAAGAGGAAACTGAAGTCCTCGGCGTAAAACCTCTCCTCCGCCCTCCAAGCGGTCAAATAATCCACTAAAGAATGTAGTTGGGATACATGAACAGTAGAAGACCCTCCAAGTTTAATCTACCCAAGTACCTAAGCCCTCCAAGCTTCTTACTCCAACGAGGTTACACTGAACCTATTTCTTCTTTAACTTGCCGGATTCCGCTACTTGACTATAGCATCAACCAATGTATATTGGTTCCTTTCCAAACTGCTTCCCAAAGCACCAAATGGACCTTCTCACAGACATGGGTGTGGTGAGATAAGGGTTTGGTAAATAATCTCTCAAGAGTATGACAATGTAGAGGAAGAGAGTAGAGGAATTTGTAGAGTCTCTTTAGAGGAATTTGTAGAGTCTCTTTAGATGAAGATTGGGGATGAATCAATCTTGTTTTTCTCTAGGGTTTTCTCTCACAAAATTCTCTCTGGAAGCTCTCTCAATATGATGGGTATAAGGGTGTATATATAGTAAGGTGAGAAGGGAATGCAAAACGTCAGTTTTTGCCAAACAGGGCAAGTTGGTGACTTGATCTCGCGGCTTGACCAAGTCACGAGTTCAAGTTGCGACATAACGGCCTGGCCAGACTGGAACTTTTGTCCTGTAGCGTGACAGCTGGCGCGACCCTTCAGCTTCCTAGTGTGCCTCTCACGTGCCTGCCTTTCGCGGCTTGCTAGTCGCGATCCACCTGTGAGCCCTAACCACGAGACTCTGTTTTTCTTGCACACTCTTTAGCTTTTCTTCACATCTTCTCACACACTACTTTTATAATTTTCCCACCTAAATACAGGGTTGCTAAGTGCTAAATTACAAGCAAATTGGTCACGGAATAAATTCAATTAAATGGTTGATAAAATTCAACCTTACACAACTCTTGCATGGCTATAACCATTTGACTATGTTGAGAAAAGCTTGCTTGGAAGGGTCGAGTGCACCTTGCGATGAAGTAGCATAATTTTGATAGATTATATGCACTTAGTCTCTTGAGAATGACTTGTGGTTGATTGGATAATTTGTGAATATGGCTTTGCCTTTGCAATGGCAAGTCAGGAGACATGTTGCTTGCTTGCCATGTCTTTACGAATAGGCTTTGGCTAAGAGCACATCTCACTGTCTGTGCACCATTTTTCAGTGCTCTATTGACAGGCAGATTTGGTTTCAATGTTTCAGCATATTCTCTAATTAGCCCTTAAAATATGTGGATTGATTAGGCTGGTTGATGCTAAATCTTGGCTATGGGTTTAGCCTGCAATGATTGATTTAGGTTCATTTGAAATACATATTCAAATTTGATATGTATTACTTCTGCATTCTTGACATAATGGTCATTCTACAAGTATAAATTTTTATGAAGTGAAAGAAAGGCAAAGACTGGAGTTCTAGTCCAAAAAAAAGCTTTAAAAAGTGAAATTGATAATATATAATGTATAATAAAGAATATGTAATAATCAATACCCTAGCATACCGTATATAGTTATCTCTTTTTGGGACACAAAATTCTGTTTTATTTTTATTTTGTTTAATAGAAAGAATCTTTTATAACTTTGAAGATATCTATAATTGTACGTCCAATGTCACACAATCAGTTAAAGACTGCTATGATAACTAAAATATTGCCTGTCCTTTTCCATGTATTTTTCTATCATTTAAAATTTTTTTTTCTTTTTAGATAAATTAGATTATAGTGTTCCTCACTTCCTGTATAAAAAGCCAGCAGATATAATGGCATTTCAAGGCTATCCAATCTTAGGCCTCCTAGCTCTTCTTGGCTTATTGATTAATGTCATTGCTGTTACACCAAGCTATGACACTACTTCACTGAATCGGAGTACTTTTCCAAGAGGTTTTATTTTTGGGACAGCATCATCAGGAGCTTATCAGGTAATAATTAAGTCACAATTTTCTCTATGCTAATTTGCATCATAATTTTTATTCAAATGTCCTGAGATGTCAATCATACGATGAACATAATTATGTGCACATGTGTGTTCTTTCAAATTTTCAGCAAGAAGGTGCAGCAAAAGAAGATGGTAGAGGACCTAGTATGGAACACTTACACTCAGATATCCAGGTCTCTTCTTTTTCTCTCTCCAACGATAAGATTTTTTTTTTTTTTTTAAATTTATGAGTGGAACTTATGATACTTGAAAGTATGAGTTACCAATGAAATATTAAGTACAAGTTTGTCTTTCCATTCTAGATGCTCAATTCGCTGTACAAGTATTGGCATTATAATTTTCTTTCTCTTTGTTCCCGTTTTCCACTGGAGAAAGTGTACACCAAATTTGATAGCAAATTTCACATTTGTTGACGTGACCATCTATAATTGATATATCATAAAGTGATGTTAATGATATTCTCAGATAACAATAATGTTACCACAATTATATTTTACCAACTCATGAATAAGATGTGAAAAAAAGTTGGGAAATTTGTTATGCTTATAACATTGTTCTTTTCATTGGCCTTGACTTTTAACTAGCTCTTGCGCATTAGAGTATTCATAATGTTAGTATTACACATTTTTACATATATTTTGTCGTAACTGTCTTGCATGGTAGATTGTAAATAGTGGAGAAAAATTGTGGGTTCATGTGATAGTGACAAACAATCAATTATAACTTGTCATATAAAATAGTTGTAAAAAAATGTGTGAAAATATATAGTGTTAGCATTATCGCGAATATTTTTGTGTAATATTCTGTGTCTAAAGCTTACTGTATTTAGAATGGCAAAAAAAAAAAAAAAAAAAAAAAAAAACTACGGAAAATGTCATACTCGACAATGAAAATGACAGGAGTCAATGTCAGAGCAAACAAAATACTCCAAAACTGATAAGGAAAAATTATCTTCTCCCCATAGAAAAACTAGGAAAATAATAAAGGTAATTAATGTTGTAACCATTGACCCAGTAAAGGCCATTAATTGGTCCCCTTTAGATTTATGATGATATTTAATTTAAAATATAAAATAAATTCATTTTTTAATAAAGATGATTTGTCGTTGTTTTAAAAGTCAGGGTCCAACACTTAAGGAAGCCATGGCTTAATGCAAAGAGTGACAGTGGGGATTTTTTTTTATTTTTTATTTTTTATAGAGTTTCAATTTATGATATTCGCTAACTTTTGATGATTGTGTTTTCTGATGATTGTCTCTGATGATCTTTTATTAAATCATCAGAGACTTTATCTATTGAGATAACTGGAATTTTAATATATAGTAAACTCATGAAATTTGATAGTGTTGTTGTTTAGAAAAAAAAAAAAAAAACTCTCATATATATATATATATAAGCTAGGTTCAAGCTACACCTGGTGTAGCTCTTTATAGTTACACATTTTTTAAATCATTGAATTTAAGTATATCCAACGGTTAAAAAAATGCCCTAATTATTACAAATATTTTTAATAAAATCTCATTAATTATTCTCATTTATTACATGCTAAACTGATAGGCTACAAACTGAATGACCTCTTGTGATTAAACCAATTAATTAATTAGCCAAGTTATTAATTAATTAATTTATCATGCAATTGCGTGGAAGCACAAACAAATCACCAAAAACTAAATATGTAGTGGAAATTAAATGACACGGTGATTTGTTTACGAATGGGAAAAACCTCGCGGCAAAAACTCCACTGGGTGATTTTCAGGTCATCACTCCCGAAACTCCACTATTATCAAATCAAGCAGTTACAAGTAAAGGAATTCCAAGTACCTTACTAACCTACAATTGAACCCTTACCCCAATGCCCAATTGGACTTGATCTGTAGTGACAATTTCCACCTTTGATGCACGACTCCCAAGTACGTGACTTACCAATGCGCGGATTCTAGTATGCGACTTCAAATCACCAACTAAGGAGGAGAGGTTGGTTGCAAAGTTCTTCAGTTCATCCTACACGATGAATATCAGGAAGATACTTGGTCACAAAACCCTTTGGTGCAAATATACAGTAACTTCTTCAGAAAAGATGAACTAGGTCAAGAACTTCATCTTTGATCACAATTTGCTTGAACAAATATTGTTCAATGCTTTTGCAACTTGTGTACAATTTGACGGCTTTTAAAACAATCCTTTTATATGTTTAGGGTTTGGAGAAAAGAAGGCCTAAAAACATATTCATGGATCCCAAGAAAATCAGATCAGAAAATCTAAAATTATAAATCTCGACAGATAGCAGGTGTCGAAGTAGCTATTGAGCAGGTGTCGAGTTTTAATGAATTTGCACTTTAGCTTGCTTTTTCTTGGACAGACTTGATAACTTCAACACTTGACCTTGAAACCTTGTTTCTTGAAGTATTAAAAACATCTAGAACTACCCAATTACAAGTAGAGTGTATTTTGTCAAAAGATTTAGCCAATTTACATAAATAAGTGACATATGTCCTTAACAAGTGAAAACACATATGTCCTAACAATCTTCCCCTTTGGCAATCCGTGACAAAACCACAACAAACAAATGAACATATGAGAGAAGTTATAAATCACTAAACTCATATTCACCTGTTGAATACAATAAAATCTATCCTAACACAAACTCTTGAAAAACTTTGCAAGAAGAGAGTTTATGGCAAGTAGACTTTGACAACCTGTATTTCTGAAACACTATAAACAAAACTCATCAAGGCATCTTGTGTGAAACAGAAATAATAAATTGCATATAAGTATAAAGAACATGTGTATAAAGATAGAAAAGAAACAACACATGAAGAGAGAGGTGAAAGAAACATACATCCACATGTAGAGAAAATAAGTACAATGTATGTAAAACTAGTCAAAAGACCTCATATACAAGATCCATGTATCTATAAAGAATAGAAAAGAAAAGACACATCAAAACCTCACTACATCCCTCAAAAATATCAACACTCCCCCTATAAAAAATGTCCTATACTAACTCTCCCCCTAAGATGACTACTCTCATAACCCAAAACTACTTTCCCTTTTTGTCACGAGTGACAAAGGGTAGAGTGTCATGTAGACATCTCATCCGTAGAGCTAGCATCTCTATCATCATCATTCGAATCGTCATCATCATCACCATCACCATCATCATCATCATCCTCAGAGTCAGAAGCCGCTAGAGGAGGTGGTGAAGGAGTAGCTTTTGGAGCAAAACCACCCATGGTCGCCTGCCGTCGTGCAATACGACCAACACGAACATTCATCTGATACAACTCAGAGGAGAATGTATTGAGGCGAGCATCCATGCGCTGCAGCTGCGCCATGATGTTTCCAAGAGATACATCGCCCGTAGAGGAAGAAGGAGCAGATGTAGGTGGAGCAGATCTGGATGGAGCTGAACGGGAGGGAGGAGTGGAATTTGTCTGTTGTGACCTAAATTGAGCCTCACTACATTTTACTGTAGTAGCATCTATGGTACAAATGTGTGTGAAGTGGTCGAACACAGGAAAGGGAATAGAAAAATGGCGTAAAATCCTCGTGATAGCGGAAGGAAAAATGAGCTTATCACGGGACGCCGAATCAAGATGAACACCTATCATAGAAAGAATTAAGTGAGAAAGAAAATCTATAGTAAGATGCTTAAGAAGAGATAACAAAAATCGAGCATGAGGCTCTATGATGGAGTTGTAGTGAGAGAGTGGATGGAGTACAAACGTCATCACCATGTTTAGGAATCTAGGACTTTTAGTAAAAGGCCTACATGATGTGTACTGATGCTCACCCCAATCAACAGGACGCTGATAAAAGGCAGAAATAAGCTCATCTTTGGACACAGTCCTCAGATGCTCACAGGAAGGATAGTTAGGAAACTCTATCCTATGAACCCTAAGCACATCCGCAACGAACTGCGATGTGACAGGAATGCGCATACCTCGAACGCGAGTGAAAAAGAGAGGTACCGAACGATCTATCCCGTGCATGTTAGAGTAAAACTCCTGAATCAGCACAAGAGAACAAGTGACCTGGACGTCACATAGTGACTCCCATCCCCTACTGTGAATGACAGAGGGAAGGTCAGTGTCGGCGAAGTTCGCTAAAATGACTTGGCATTCCAAATGAACACCTCGTCGAGAAAAGTTCTCCGAAAATGCCTTGTGGGCATCTCCATCACGAAACTGAAGGTTAAAAGGAGCATAATCAGAGGAAGAGGAAGCTCTAGAACGCAGAGGGTTCCGAGCTGGAGTGGATTTACGTTTGGGTGCCAGAGACACTACTAACGTAAAAGAATGAGAAAGAGATAGAGAGGGAGACAATAAAAAAAAGACCCAACACAGTTCACATATATCAAATATATTGAACAAGAAGTACGTATGCATGGGAATGCATGAACATGTGACATGCAAATTGAAGAACATCATGGGCTCAGCCCAATCCAATCTATCAACACACAAACATAGAGCACATATCTAAATACATGTAAATATCATTCTAATGCACATGAAATGCAATGTATGATATTTTGAAAACATTTAAGTGAAAACTCAACTCAAAATTTCAAGAAAAACTCATCAATTTTGAAAAACCACAAAAATTTCCAAAAATCTCAAAACCTAAGTTTCAAAACATGAAATGCATGAGAAAGGAAGGGAAATAAGATCTTACCAAGTGATAGAAACCAAGGGAAGGCCAAAAATCAAGTGGGTTTGAAGATTTGAGTGAGAAAAGGTTGTTTGGAAGAAGAACCGCCTCGGACAGATCGAGAAAGATCGAGTGAAATGAGAGAAAATCGTGACAGGAGCTTAAATAGACACCTCAGTAAATCTCAACAGCTGAGGTGTCGAGAGATATCGAGGATGCTGTCAAGGAGGTATCGAGGAAATAGCCGTTAACAGCTAAAGCTATCGAAAGGTGTCGAGGAATAAGAACCAGTTTTAAAGAACAGAAGCTCGATCGATCGACCAGTTATCGAGGAGGTATTGATGAGACAGGAACTTTCTCGATCGATCCATCAGGTGTTGAAGAGGTGTCGAGATTGCGATAAGAAAAAGGGAGAAAATTGCTTTTTGCCCCTTTCTGAAAAAAAATCCAACATTTTGCTCTCTTTCTTAAATTAATTAGGGAAATGCCCCTCTTTTGAAAATCGAGTTTCTGAAAATCGATTTAGGCCCTATAGCGGCGTTTTTAAGGACCCTATAGTGACGTTTTAAGGACCTATAGTGACATTTTGTAACTCGATTTTCATAAAGTCGAGTTACATGTAATTTTTTTTTCTTTTTTTTACCTATAACTCAACTTTATGAAAATCGAGTTACAAAATGTCACTATAGGTTCTTAAAACGTTACTATAGGGTCTTTAAAAACGCCGCTATAGGGCCTAAATCGATTTTCAGAAACTCGATTTTCAAAAGAAGGGTATTTCCCTAATTAGTTTGAGAAAGAGGGCAAAATGCTGGATTTTTTTTTTTTTCAGAAAGGGGCAAAAAGCAATTTTGTCCTAAGAAAAAGGCTTGAGAATCTCGACAGATAACCAGGTATTTAGGAAGTGTCGAGGAGGTGTCGAGCCAGGTTTAAAAAGCAGTTTTTCGAGACTTGAAAAACACAGCCATGAATGCAATCCAACAAACACCTCAACCATTGATCCGATCAACATATAAAGCTCTCAAAATCATCTCTCAACAAGGAATTAAATACATGGATCCTCAAAAACACACACACACACACACACACACACACACACACACATAATAAGTCTAACCAATTTTATTTTTCAAAAACAAGTCAAGACAGTTCAGTGAGCATACATTAGCACATGTAAACACTTGTGATGGCCAAATCACATTGTACCTGCACATGTATCAAAAGTAGCAAAGAATATTGCGTGTTGTGTGTGAAAAACATTGCAACATTTGTATATGTGTATACATGTTATGATGATTTGAGATATGAGAAAATAGCTTTAACTCACACCTAATCATAACTATTTGATGGGGACTATCACCTTTGAGTTACATCCTATAACTACCACATCTCTTAGAATACATGTTTGCAACCATATTTAAAGCATTTTTTATCTTTTTGATTTTTATTTTCTTTGCATATTTTCTTTTATTTTTAGCATATCATACATAGGCATAAAAAGAGAGAAAAGAAATACTCAAGATGTTAAGCATTTGACATCGCACTTTTGCTATACTGAAGCATACAAATGTCTTTGACACTAAACTTTTGTTATGCCGAAGCATACAGGTGTCATATTATGATTGGCAGGCAATAGTGGTGAGATGGTTATTTATGTCTTTCTTTTAGGATTTTCCAATCCTACCCGTCAAAAAGAGTGATACGAGTGTTAAGTTTAAGAGATAACTTAATCTTACTCATCACAAACAAGAGCCACAAAGCTCACTTGCTTAGTTGTGCATAGAGATGCTCATCTAAGTTACAAGAGATACAAAGTTTAGAAACTTTGTTTCAATGGCCATCCAAGGTACACAAGTACCAAAGTACACAAAACACACACTGTTTTTGTATTTTTCTGATTTTTTAATTTTTTTAATTTTATTTTAAAAACAAAAATAAACAAATCTGAAAGTAAATACACAAAAACATGTTAAACAAAACAAAGCATAAAACTAGATGCAAACACATGAGGAAGAGGGACAAGAGAAGGAGATCAATCCATGGAGATGACACCAATGTTTTGATGAAGGAATTCAAAACGTTTGCTGTCAACAGGTTTGGTGAACAAGTCAACCTTCTGATCATCAGTATGGATAAACTCAAGAGTGAGAGTACCATTTTCGACAAGCTCCCTAATGAAGTAATGTCAAATCTCTATGTGTTTGGTTTGAGAGTGCTGAACCAGGTTCTTGGAGATATTTATGGCACTAGTATTGTCATAGTAAATAGTGAGATGCTCTTGACAAATACCATAATCATGAAGGAGTTTTTACATCCAGAGAAGTTGGGTGCAGCAGCTATTGGTAGCGATGTATTCAACTTCTACAGTGAATAAAGAGATGGAGTTCTGCTTTTTGCTCATCCAAGAGACAAGATTGTTACCCACATAAAAACAACCCCTCAAAGTACTCTTTCTATCATCAGCATTACCAGCCCAATTAGCATCAGAGTACCCAGCTAAGACACCATTAGTGTCCTTGCTATACCACACACCGAATACAACAGTGGTTTTGACATACTTTATAATTCTTTTTAAAGCAGTCATGTGGGATTCTTTGGAATTAGCCTGATATTTAGCACATACTCCAACACTGTAACTAATGTCAGGTCTACTAGCAGTAAGGTAAAGAAGACTACCTATTATACTTCTATAAAGAGAGGGGTCAACACTCTTACCTAACAAGTCTACATTGAGTTTAACATTTGGGCTCATAGGGGGTTCTAACAGAACTAGCAGATTCCAAATCAAACTTTTTCACAAGATTCTTAGCATATTTAGATTGAGAAAGGAATATACTTGAATCTTGTTAGCGAATCTGCAATCTTAGGAAGTGAGTCAACTCTCCCATCATACTCATCTTGAACTCGGCTTGCATAAGTTTTGAGAAGCCATGAGTAAGTTCATCCTTAGTCAACCTAAAGATGATATCATCAACATAGACTTGAGCAACCATTAACTCACCATCTTCCTTTTTGATGAAGAGAGTCTGATCAGCCTTTCCTCTTGTGAACTCATGTGACACCAGATATTACTCTAGGAGCTTGCTTCAACCCATAAAGTGCCTTTTTAAGGTACAGCACATGATCCAGAAAGTGTGGATCAATGAATCCTTTTAGTTGAGCCACATAGGAATTCTCTTTGAGTAACCTATTTAAGAAGGCAATCTTTACATCCATCTGATAGAGTTTGAAATTCAGCTGACATGCTAGGGCAAGCAGAATTCTAATTGACTCCATTCAGGCAACTAAGGCAAATGTTTCATCATAGTCTACTCCTTCCATTTGTGAGTATCCTTGAGCCACAAGTCGAGCCTTGTTGCGAATCATATTGCCTTCTTCATCAGGCTTGTTACGGAATATCTACTTTATATCGATGATGTGCTCACCTTCTGGTCTAGGTACTAGAGTCCAAACATCATTCCTCTGAAACTGAAGTAGTTCATCATGCATTGCTTCGACCCAACTTTCATCTTGTAATGTTTCCTCAACTTTCTTGGGTTCAACCTGTGACAAATAGCAAGAATAAGACACAAAATTAGCAACACATTTATCAACTGTACGTTTTCTTAATGTGAGTTCATTCATGTTTCCCATAATAAATTCAGGAGGATGATTCAATTTAATTCTGGAGGAGGGTCCTTTTTCTTCATGAGACTCAAAATTTGGTGAAGTAGGAGCATCTGCAGAGTCTTCCACAATACTGGGAGTACTTGGGGACACAGGTTCTAGTTCAACAATATCTTGAACTTCTCTAGGCTCAGGAAGAAGAATTTCTTTAGAGACTTCCTCAATGCCTTTCTTAGAACTGTAATCTAAAGACTCATCAATGACAACATTTACTATTTCCATTACCTTTAGAGTTCTCTTGTTGTATACGCGATAAGCCTTACTTGTAGACGAGTATCCAAGAAATATGCCTTCATCGCTTCGAGAGTCAAACTTTTCCACATTCTCTCTATCCTTAAGAATGAAGTAAGCACTTCCAAATATCCTGAAATACTTCACATTTAGTTTTCTTTCCTTTCCATAACTCATGGGGAGTCTTTTTGGTACCGGGTCTAAAGTACACCCTGTTAACCGTATGACATGTAGTGTTTATGGCTTCTCCCCATAAGTTTCGAGCCACATCTTTGTTATGAAACATGGATCTGGCCATCTCTTGAATAACCATATTCTTTCTTTCTACCACACCATTCTGCTAAGGCGTAATAGGAGAAGAGAATTCTTGAGATATACCTGATCTTATGCAGAAAGACTCCATATATGAATTCTCAAATTCTTTACCATGGTCACTTCGAATTCGATCAATCTTGAAGCTCTTTTCATTCTGAAATCTTGTGCACAAAGCCTCAATGTACTCAGGAGCATCAAACTTGGATCGGAGTAAGATGACCCAAGTGTATCTAGTGAAGTTGTCTACCACAACCATGATGTATCTCTTACCACCAAGAGACTTGGTTCTGGTTGGACCCATAAGATCTAAATGCAAAAGCTCCAGTGGTCTGGAGGTAGCTGATGTCTGAGTGCCCGGATACTTAGCTTTCATCTGTTTCCCAAGCTGACATGGTCCACACACCACATTGCTCATTCTACTAAGTTTCGGTATCCCCAAGACTGATTCATGCTTAGATACAATGGATAGATGCTTGTAACTAGCATGTCTCATTCATTGATGTCATAGATCTTTATTAGGCAAACGAATGCTATTGCACACTATATCGGCATCAGGAACCAATTCATAGCAATTATCCAGAGTGCGAACCCCACTAATGAGCTTCTTTCCAGACTCATCCATGACAAGACACTTTCCCTTTAAGAATAGCACCATGAAGTCTTAATCATATATCTGACTTATGCTCAATAGGTTCACCCTTAGACCTTCTACATAAAGAACATTTGCAATGTTCGGCAGTCCTGGTAGAGATATGATTCCTTTCCCTTTTATCTGTGACTTGCTTCCATCACCAAAAGTCACATTACCACCTTTCTTAGGCTCAAGGATCTTGAAGAGAGATCGGTCTCCAGTCATGTGTCTTGAGCAACAACTGTCAAGATACCATAGACATGTATCCATTACTTTGAATGCAGACTTCATCATGAAACACACTTCATGCTTGGATGACAAATCAGAGGGAATGGTTCTTTCACTCAACTGCCTTTGATGAGCTAAGCCTTTAACTTTTACTCTTCTCAGATGAACTCCTTTGCACATTTTCATTCTAAGACAATCTAGTTTCTTCTTAGCCAAACTGAGATCCTTTCCAATAGTCATTATAAAAGAATTCAAATAACTTTTAGACTTGTATTTTCTAAGACACTAAAACAAATAGTGATTAGAAAAACAAGATGTATTTGAAAATAAGGATCTCTTCAAGCCGGTTATAGTCATGACAACAGGGGTCAATGAATCAACACAGTAAAGATTAAACCTAATCAGAGTATGCCTGCTTTGATACCACTTGATAGGTCACAAACTGAATGACCCCTTGTGATTAAACCAATTAGCTAAGTTATTAATTAATCAATTTATCATGCAATTGCGTGGAAGCACAAACAAATCAGCAAAAACTAAATATGTAGCGGAAATTAAATGACATGGTGATTTGTTTACGAATGGGGAAAAACCTCGTGGCAAAAACCCTACCGGGTGATTTTCAGGTTACCATTCCTGAAACTCCAATATTATCAAATCAAGCAGTTACAAGTAAAGGAATCCCAAGTACTTTACCAACTTATAGTTGAACCCTTATCCTAATACCTAATTAGACTTGATCTGTAGTAACAATTTCCACCTTTGATGCACGGCTCCCAAGTACGTGACTAACCAATGCGCGGATCCCAGTACGCGACTTCAAAACACCAACTAAGGAGGAGACGTTGGCTGCAAATACACAGAAACGTTTTCAGAGAAGATGAACTACGTCAAGAACTTCATATTTGATCACAATTTGCTTGAACAGAGATTTCTCAATGCTTTTGCAAATTGTGTACAATTTGACGGCTCTTAAAACAATCCTTTTATATGTTTAGAGTTTGGAGAAAAGAAGGCCCAAAAGCATATTCACGGATCCCAAGAAAATCAGATCAGAAAATCTGAAATTATAAATCTCGACAGATAGCAGGTGTCGAGGTAGCTATTGAGCAGGTGTCGAGCTTTAATGAATTTGCACTTCAGCTTGCTTTTTCTTGGACAGACTTGATGATTTCAACACTTGACCTTGAAACCTTATTTCTTGAAGTATTAAAAATATCTAAAACTACCTAATTACTAGTAGAGTGTGTTTTGTCAAAGGATTTAGCCAATTTACATAAATAAGTGACATATATTCTTAACAAGTAAAAACACATATGTCCTAACAGAAACCTATCTCTAACCCAAAAAAAAAAGTCTGACTCTCTCTCTCTCTCTCTCTCTCTCTCTCTCCATTGCTACTCTACCATTGTTCCACCTCCACAGGTTGCCAGTAAAAAAAAAAAAAAAAAAAAAAAAAAAAAACCCAAGCTGAATTGTTTCTATTTATGAGTACTCTATTTCTATTTTTCCTTTCTTTTCTATTGTGAGTGCTTTGTTTGTTTTTTTTTTCTTTTCTGGTCTGACTCTGTGTGCTCTATGTGAATGTGTTTAGAAGTTCTGACTCTATGTGTTCTATGTGAAGCCAAATTGAATGGTCTTGAATGCGTTCTATGTGAAGTCGAACTGTTGTGAGTGCTCTTTTTTTCCCCCCTCTCTTTTCTATTAGGAGTGCTCTGTTTCTGTTTCTTTTCTGGTTTGTGAGTGCTCTGTTTTATTTGCAAGCAGCCTTTTGTCGATGTTGTTGTAACCAAGTGCAAGCACTATTTCTATGAGCATTGTGCATTAAAGGTATACCTTTTATTTCTGTGAGCAAGTAATACTTCAGTCAATTGTTTGTGGATTTTTAGGATGGAATTTTTTTACATTCATTTATAGAAGAAAATCATATCACCCATTTAAAAAATTAACCCTTTTAAATTTTAAAAAAGAAGCTGGCAACTGAGTTATAAAAAATCAGATCACACATTCATTTATAGAAGTAATTCTTATGGGACAAACTAGAATTCTTATAGTTGTGCTAAGTTAGTATGTCCTACTTTCTGAATTAGCTTAATCCCTTCACCCCTCCTTTTTCCCTAATATTTTCTATTTATCCAAATACTTTAGATACTATTGATTAGATGTTCTTGGGTATTGGTGAATTGGACATTATGTTTGAAGTCTTATATATTAGAGAATTGAGTTACGCTTATTTTTTCTTTCTTGTTTCAATTTGGAGCCTAATATTGGTAAAATGTTTGCATATTTTTTATTTGTTTTCATTATTTGTATTGGTTCTTATAGTTACTAAATTGCAAATGGAACGTGAAGAGTTATATGATGCCCCAAACAATTTAGGATCATCAGAACAAGAGTTATCGCTTGAAGATATTGGTGATTGTGAGTTGAAATCCAAGCCATATGTTGGAATGCAATTTGACTCCCTTGATGATGTTGAAACTTTTTACAAAGAATTTGCTAAAAAAGAAGGTTTTGGAATCTGTATCCGTACGAGTAAAAAAGCACCTAGAAGTGATAATGTAACAAGTCGTATTTATGTATGTTGTAGTGAAGGGCAACACCAAAAAAAAAAAAAAAATGCATTAGACAGTGGTTTGAGTAGAGATGATGAAAACATGAAGGAACTATGTTTAAGGACCTATGTTGTTAATCACGATGAAATAGTTTTATTTGGTTTTTTGTTTTGTTTTTTAAAGGACCTATGTTGGAATACTATTTTTGCTTCAATTTAATGTCATTAATAGTGTGTTTTTAAGGACCTATGTTGGAAAACTGTTATTTAAGGACATATGCCTCATTTTTCTAGATTTTCTACTACTCACCTCTTGTTTTGAGGGGTACTTGCAGTTTTGTGTTTGCTTTTTCGATAACAGTTTCTTAGGGATGATCTATCTTTGTTTGTGGTTCTAAATAACAGGTAGTATAGCTGCTTTAAGTTACTGCATTAGTTTATAGCACCGTTTACTGCACTTACTTACTGCACTATTTACTGCACTTTACTGCACTGCATTAGTATAGTTGTTTGTTTACTTCATTGCACTATTGTTTGTGCACTGCAAAAGTTACTGCATTAGTGGTTTTATTTATTGCGTTGTGGTTTTATTTAAGGCACTTAACTGCACTTTAAGGCACTGAATATTTAAGGCACTAAAATTTGATATGTGTTGTTAAGCGTAATGAAAACAATACAATCCCATTGTATAATTGTTTAATATTTTAATTTAAGTTATTGATTAGTGTGATATTCATAAAGAGTTGCATAATTTGTAACTTGGTCAACTTGGTCTTATCTTACCTATGAATCTTAGTTGGGCAGCTTGAAGAACTTTAACTTGAGTCCATCGTTTGCCATGCTCCAAATACCTCCAATGGAAAAGGCCACGCTAAAAGCAATCCCCAACCAACTGAGGATCCAATTGAAATACTAATTGAAGCTATATTTTGTAGGCTTTTTTTATGAGAACCCACATGAAACAAGGGTAAGCAAATGTGACTGGAAGAGTGAGTCCTCCTAACAGACCAGCAAGACTTGAGAGGAAAGCCTGTGCCACCCCTATGAAAAAGTTGACAGATCCATATCTTTTCAAATAGACCTAAAGAGTTAAAAGTTTTTTTTTTTTTTTAATGAGAAGATTTAAAAGAATTGATTCACATAAAATGCACAAGTTCAATTTGCTTTCCTTAGCCAAATTTGACAAGACTTCCAATAATTGAAGGGTCCCTTCATTATAACCATGTTAATCATGAGAAGATGTACCTATATCAATGGCACTGTGATTGTCATTTAGTCTCCATCAATCCTAGGAATTCAATTGGGATGACTATAAAACCAAACCAAACCAGTAAATTTGATGCATTTAACCACAAACAAGTGTGCTTATACAAAACTTAGACATATAATTATAGATAGTTCAAGAAGTTCTATAACCCCACGTTCAAGAAGTGCTGTAACAATTAAAAACTAATCCTAAAACTACAGGTATAGCTACTTTAAGTTATTGCATTGTCTGCTCTGTTTACTACACTTTTTACTGCACTGTCTGCACTATTGTTTAGGTAGTCTTGGCTTGAACTCTTCCAATGCACTACTATGGCATTCTGCCTCTCTACCTGAGTCTTTGTCTTGATACACTCCAATACCAAGAGTAGAAAGCGTTTCCCCATATGTACAAGACCTTGCACAATTCGCACCTCTAAAAGAGGCAAAGGAAATCCATCATTTTCATAATACATATAACAAAAAATACTCCATGAAATAATGTCTAGAAAAGTATAAGGAATTCAATAGAAACATTACACAGAATTGACTATATTGTCATTGGAAGATTAGTTCCAGAACCATATATTTCTTTTATGCTAGAAAGAGTTGAGTTCTCATCAACCCATTTAGGAACAATGTACCCAAGATTGTAGTGTGGGCAGGGTTCTTCATTTTACATTGCTCCATTGCTAAATATGTATGGTTGAGCACTAACCAAACATACACTCTTGAATCCAATTCCTATAAAGTACAAAATAAGCTAATTAGAGCCACAACATCACATATCCTGCCAAACCAATAGCTTAAAGGGAAAAAAAAAAAAAAATCGGTTTTATCTAAATTCTAATAGGTTCATACTTCCAACAGCTTACTTGAATATTATTATTAACTAGTAATCATCATTAAAGTTGTGCATATAACCATAGTAACATTGCAATAGAAGTGATTTGAGTAGAAATATGGTAAAATTGAAGCTAAGACATAAGAGAGGTTAACTGCTGCAAAATCAAATTCCAAGCAACATAAGAGAGGTTAACTAAGTGGCCCTCACGTCCAAGTGGCAATAATTATATAAAGAACACTTCGAAAATACTACATCTATAAATATAAAGAACACTTCGAAATACAATAATAAACAGCCACCAATCACACATTTACCACCTCTTTAACATCAAAATAGCCCTAAAAAAAAAAAAAAACAAAATCATCTAACCAAATGTTGTCCTCACCACATATATCTCATATTCACTTTGCACATTGTAGTGCATGTATATGCAGGTGCCAAAATGATCATACCACTAATCTTGATCATATCTAAGCAAAAAATATAACTTCTAGCATGATCTAGAAATAGGTAAGTTTCATGAAAAGACCATAACCAAAATTTTAAAATGGAAAAAAAAAAAAAAAATTCATTGGGGCATTTTATCAATAGTTGGAGCACAAAAGGAATAAGCCGAAGTTGTGTAATCAATTGGCCATGAATTCCTAATTACCCAGTACAAAAATCACTTAAGATACACCATTTTATCAAGGACTTAACTATAATTATCAAATAGATCAACATGATTATCAAAGGGAATCAAAGAAAAGCAAATAATTAAAAAATCAAGAACACCTATGGCAGACCATTTTATTTTATGGGGCAAGAAAATCTTAGAATTTCATTTGGCCGAAAAGAAGCGGAAAGTGGACTCACCTTGTGCGGCGATGAGTGGGTAGTGCCCAAGTCTCCATTACTGCCGAGTGGGAAGTCGGAGATGATGACCCAACTTCGGCAAAAAAACATCTTGTTTGGCATTGGGGGAAAATGACCCACAACCCATTGAAGACAATTGCAAATTTTCTCTCTACAATGTTCGGCTTGGTTTTTTTATTTTCTTTCTTCTTTTTTGCTGGCAACCTATGGTGGTGGAAGTGGAGGAGCAATGGAGGAAGAGATAAAGAGAGAGAAATGCAGGTTTAGAAAAGAGAGAGAGTGTGTACACAAAAAAAAAAAAAAAAAAAAAAAAAAAAGACACACACAGAGAGAGAGAGAGAGAGAGAGAGAGAAACTAACGGAGAGAAATGGCTTAAACCAAACGTAGAGTGTGAGAGAGAGTCAGATGTGTATTTTTTTTTTTTTTTTTTGGGGTTTAGAGATGGGTTTAGTAGGTAATAAATGTGGGTAACTAAGGAGATTTTATTAAAAATATTTGTAATAATGAGAGATTTTTTTTAACCGTTGGATCTACTTAAATCCAATGGTTTATAAAAGGTGTAACTTGAACCTATCTATATATATATATATATATATATAAGGGCTATTTGAAATTCTCTAAGATTTTTAGTGTAATTTCATTCTTAAATTTTTACAATTTCAACAATAAGTTATTTAGATTTTGTTACATAATTAATAACTTAAATAAATATCAAAATAATACTGTTGACACCCCATTTTGCAACCCGCATTTAACCTCACATGGAGGGTAAAATGGTACTTTCACTTTTAAAATATGCATCTTGATTCTAGCTATTAGATTATTGGACTCATTTCACCAAAATGATCTTGATGTTGTAACGATCAAATCGACTGGTCATAAGCCCTAATCGGACCATTAGATTGAAAGTTATCATCAAATCAAGTTTTAATGGCTAAGATGTACTATCACAAATTGAGTCCGACTATATGTGATTATGAACAATTGATTTCAATTGGTTATGGGTGTAATCAATTTGAGAACAATGATGTGTCATAATTTAATTGGTTAGGACTACATTTTATAGTGAGGTTGCATACACCTAATTAATTAGATAGTTAAACATTAATTATTCAATGAGTAATTTGTGTAATTATCTTTTAATTAGAGTAAATTGGGAACCAATTAATTCTGAAATGGGAGTGATTGGAGTCATTTAATGTTAATTGGGAGCTAATTTGGGACCTATTAATGTTAATTGTGCTGAAACTATTTTCCAACAAATGACCTCTGCTCACTATTTCATCAATATCTCTCAGAATATTTTGAATCTGTGAATGAGGTTAATTTTCCCAGAAACTAGACATCCAGGGCTTCAATTTGAGCACAAGAACGAGACAATTCCGATCAGAATTGGGTCAGATATGATTTTTCGAAGTTAGCTCTACAAGCTGTTACAGCAGCTACGGGAAAACCGAATTTTGGCTTGCTCCCCACTCCCACCAATCTCTCCATTTAATGCACCAGATTTTCCCCAAGGCTAAAATGAGGTCTAGGTTCATAATCCTTGTCAACCCTCATTAAATGACCTTCCATTCATATTCCCTCCACTACCACTATATAAACCCTCCCCCTCCTTCATTCCAAGATACCAAAAAAACCCCCATCTTTTCTCCTCTCTTGAGTTCTAGTGAAGTTGAGTAGTCTTGTCATATCTTGGTCTTCCTGAGACTCAAGGTATTGAGTGAGACTCACTCTTCCTCTCCTAACTCTTCTTTTCCTCCACCCTTAGGACCTCCACCAAGAATCTCCTCCTCCACCGTATGGATCTTGCATGCAGATAATCTCTTTCCCTAACTTGTTTTTTGGTATTGTCATGATGAGAGTTTAAGATTAAAGCATGATAGTAACTATTTAAATTCCCTCGAATATGTTTGAATGTTCTTAATTGTTCTTATATGTTCTTCATATGTTCTTAGTTGTTCATCACATGTTCATGCATATCACTAGTTTTAATCTTAAATCCACATCAAAAATATGAAAAAACATGTTTGTTTAATAATTCTTTCAAATCTTTGAATCTAGGATGTCACCATACACACACATTCACTAGAATTTTATTTTTCAATCCAAATGCAATGTTCAATAAATTGAATTAGGGTTTGTCACATGCACACACATTAAATTCAACATGTAAATTGATTGACATATTGGATGATATGATATGATTGTTGGCCACCATAGTCTAGAAGACCGGTTTCACCGGGCAAGGTGGGTGCCTAACACCTTCCCACCTTGTAACATAGCCTCCGAACTTAGATCAAGGGTTAGTAGATCAAATGCTTATCCTTGTAATTTTCAATTTCTAGATTGTAACTAGGAAACAAAGCCATGTACTTTATCTTAGATTGTATCTAGGACCAAAACCATGTAATTTTCCTATGATCAATGTAAATTCAAATTTCAAATTAATAAAATGAGGAACTTTTCAACTATGGTTTTCTTATTTTTCCAACAATTAAATAAGTGGCGACTCCATTGTAAAACCCTTAATCTAAAGGGGAAAATATAACTAGTCGAACCTCCATTTTGAGAGGCAATAACACGACTCCACCCATTCACGTGGGTTTGGCCCAACATATCATTAGAATGGGCCGGGGGCGCGGTCTCTCACAGTGGCGACTCCGCTGGGGATATTGAGGGCTAAACTTCAATTAGATTATGGTGGCCAACCATGTCATTGTTTGTTTATTGCTTTTTTGTATATAATATGTCTAATATGTCATTATTTTGCATGTCATGCATCATTTGCTTGAATGGAATTTATTTTATTTGTGTGCTAGCCCGGAAGCCCCGTAGTATTAGTCGTGGATTGTGGTCTTCCTGAGACTCATATACCCAGCGGTGAACCTACCACCCACCGCGACAAGGATCATCATGGTTATGCCATGGTGGTTCATAAGGACAAACTGTACCGTTCAAACCAACGCGGCGCTCCTGGCGTCACAAGTTGGGAGGTACGACGTCCTAGCTTGTGGGGACCTTTAACCTACCTTCTACCCATGTTGTAATGAACCATAGAACCTACCTTTAGGTCGGTCCATGTAAGTTGCATTGCATTATGCATTTGTTTGGCCATTGTTTGAACCATGATGACTCAAGTCCAACGCTTGAGCCCATCATGATTATTTGAACCTTGTATGATGTGAATGAACTCAAGCCCAAAAGCCTATGATTGAACTTTACTTGGTATGGAAGCCCAAAATTGTTTCTTGAATGAGTCTAAGCCCAACACTTGAGCCCATCAAAGGTGTATAGACATGATCAACATCAAAGGCCAAAAGCTCGCAAGATGCATGCCTTCCAAGTGCAAGCTCAAGCCATTTCATCATAATCAAGGTTCAAGCACACCAAGCCTCAAGCATCCTAAATGGACCAAGAAGAAGCAAGTGACCCAACTTTGCCTCACTCCACATTTGGTTTGCGACATCATGGTTAAGCTTAAAGTTTGTTTGTTTATTCCATGTTTCTATGTTTCTTTGAATTCTAAAAATCCATGTAGCATTTGATGTACTTTGTTCATGTATATATTTTAAAAAATTTCAAAAAAAAATTCAAGATTTCCAAATCTTTCCCCAAAAAAAAAGAAAAATAAAAAAAAAAATAAAAAAAATTCAAATGAAAAAAGTCTTTGGACTAGGGGCATTGAGCCCTTAAGTCATTTAAAAAAAAAAAAAATTCTTTGAACTAGGGACATTGGACTTCTTAGTGATTTTTTCAAAAAGACCCATTTTTTTTTCTTTCAAAGATTTCAAAATTCTTTAAAGTCATATTTTCAAAATGGTACATGAGGATCCCTTGGACAAAACTTTTTCTGAATTAAGGTGTTTAAAGGCTTGAACAATCAACTGTACTGAGAAGGGATTGATTTCATTTGATCCGTGTAAACACTTTTGCTAAATTACTTTGAATAAAAGAAGAAATAGTCTTAAAAGGCAATCAAAAATAATCCATCCATCGGAAAATCCCAAGAATCCATGCACTTGATCCAATTTTCAAAAGTCTTTTGTTTCACATCATTAGAGCATTCATACTTTTTCTTTTAAGAGGAATTTATTAAAAGAGCTCAAGTCACTGTGCCTACAAGCAAGCATTGCTAAGGATAGGAGGCCATCTTTGGTAAAACAAGATTATACCTTAATACCTAGAATGATTATTATCCATTGCTAGCCCATTTGAGCCTTTAAACACTTGGCCTCTTTTTCGCATGAACCCACTAAAATCTAAACCTAGGGTGGGAAAATTCAAAGTATGCATGCTTAAATCTCATGTTAAGGAGGAGTTGACCTTGAGCTTTGAAGCTAATTGATAAAACTCTCCTAGAGGACATGAAAGACAAGTAGAGAATTCATTAAGCTAAAGATAAGAGATCATCAAAGTAAAAGGAGTTTTCACTCAATCAAGGAAAGAGAAATGAAATTCCATAAATGTGAGAGAAAACAAAATGTGCATCAAGTTTGAAGAACCTAAAATTCATCATGCTAAGAAGAGTAGAAGGTTCATCCAAAAGAAAGTTCATCAAAAAAGGAAAAGATTCATCAAGCACATAAAGGTGCAAGTGCATTGTGGCAAGAAAGAAGTTTAGAGAGTGCATCAAAATGATCGAAAATCATTAAGCTAAGAAATACAAGGAAGGCAATAGTTCATTCAATCAAGAGATGAAAAACAGCAAAAAAAAAAAAAAGAAAAAAAAAAAAAAGAAAGAAAGAGCCTGCTAGGCTGAAAACCCAAAAGGGCAGTCTAGGCAAAAGTTAGGGCCAAAAAAAAAAAAAAAAAAAAAGGCCCGCTAGGCTGAAAACCCAAAAGGGCAGTCTAGGCAAAAGCTAGGGCCAAAAAAAAAAAAAAAAAAAAAAGAAGAGCCCGCTAGGCTGAAAACCCAAAAGGGCGGTCTAGGCAAAAGTTAGGGCTAAAGAAAAGAAGAAAAAGAAAAGAAAAAAATTGGAAAATCCTACCAAGTTGGAAACTTGAGAATGCAACCTATAAGGAGAATAATTTTATAAGATGAAAGTCTAGAGGTATGATTCAAGAGGAATGAGAATAAAAACGATTGTTGATACAAGTGACCAATGAAGACTAGTGAGAAGATGATAAAGAAGAAATGGTAAAACTCTTCCAATACTTGATTTTTGAGTAATGCATACTTGGGGGAAACAACATAGGGAATTTTGAGCCTTTTATATCTTTCATTTCATAACCCAAACCCGGCCTACATTACAACCCATGAGTAAAGACCTCCTTGAAGTGTTGCTAGTTGTAGGCACATCTTAAGCTGTAATATTATTTTTCTCTTGAATTAAAAAGGAAAAATGCTTAAAATTGTCAAACCCCACAGAATGATATGTCTGAGGACAAAATTTCTCAAATTCTCAAATCCTCAAAATGACTCAAAAGAACTTCCAAATCTGGAGCATCCTCCTTGTTTGCACCCAACAATGTGATTCATAAATATTATCACATTTCATTTCTTGATTGCCTTTGGAGACTTAATCTGATGATGTTCAAAAGGATGAAGCAAATTTGATTACATGAGTTTAATGATCTTGATCCTTCCTAATCAAAGAGATTTGTTTGGTTCTTAAACACTATGATTTTCTAAAATGGTTGTTCAAAGGATCACATCTTGTTCAAAAAAAAAAAAAATGAAAATTTGTTTTTCCAAAAAAAAAAAAAAAAATCATTTTTTTTCAAAATCCAGTTCTCTTGAACTACGTTTTGACCTGATCCTCTATGAGAGAGGTACGTAGGCAGCCTTGCAAAGGCCCGGTCCCAATCATCCAAACAACCTTGTGAAGCAAAATCAAAACAATGTGATAAAATTGTTTGGGTGCATGTTAGGTTATGCCTATTTGTTTGCATTAAACATGTTTAAACTTGGAGTATTGGCCTATTTATATTGTGTGCAAGTTTTCACAATAATTGGTTTCTAACAAGCTAGAGAAAGAAAGTCTTTTTGCAGGAACCAAGGATGGCGGACCATGATCTTCTTTCATGTACCCCAATGGTCACAACATCAAATAAATTCAGCTTCAATCTAAGCATGGAATATGCCCCAAACTAGGGGCATTGGGTAAGTACTTCCAATTCATTTAAATAAATAAATCTATTACTAATTGAAATTATTTTTTTGTAGGAATTAAGAAAGGACTTATCCAGCAATCTGCATCAACTTCCAGCCAAAGTTAATTCATTCAAAGGATAGGTTTTTCAAAAAAAAAAAAAAATATCATGAATAAATCTTTATCACTTTTTGATAATGAAAAAAATCTTCAAATCTCAAAAAAAAAAAAAAAAAAAAAAAAAAAAGAGAAGAAAAGAGAGAATTTTCAAAAAGCCTTGGGACTAGGGGCATTGGGCTCGTACTTCTTAGGTTACCATAAAAAAAATTTACTAATCAAAATTTTCAATTCCTTCAAAAAAAAAAAAAATTTCAAGATTTCCAAATTTTTCAAAAAAAAAAAATTCAAAAAAAGCAAGATTTCAAAATTTTTCAAAAAAAAAAAAAATCATTAAATTCTTCTTCAAGAACAAAAAGTTAGCCTCCTCTTCCATATTCTCCAGTGGTGCAACATCAAGTCAATTGTCCACCCTCAGCATGTAAGATGTCCCAAACTAGGGGCATTCGCCAGGTATGCCAAATTCTTTTCAATAAATACCTCTGTTACTAATTGAAAGTATTTATTTTGGGGTAAAAGGCCCATACACATCGGCAGGAATAATGCCGTCCAAAATCAAATCCTCGGACCTCTGGGAAGCATGTCCAAACTTCAAACCATCAGACCTCTGGGAAGCATGTCCAAACTCCAATCCTTCGGACCTCTGGAAAGCACATCCAAACTTTAATCCATCGGACCTCTGAGAAGCACGTCCAAAGTCAAACCATCGGACCTCTGGGAAGCACGTCCAAATTTTAAATCCTCGGACCTCTGGGAAGCACGTCCAAACTTCAATCCATCAGACCTCTGGGAAGCACGTCCAAAATTCAATTCCATCGGACCTCTGGGAAGCACGTCCAAACTTCAAACCATCGGACCTCTGGGAAGCACGTCCAAATTCAAATCCACGGACCTTTGGGAAGCACGTCCAAAATTCAATTCCATCGGACCTCTGGGAAGCATGTCCAAACTTCAATTCACGGACCTCTGGGAAGCACGTCCAAACATCAATCCATCGGACCTCTGGGAAGCACGTCCAAAATTCAATTCCATCGGACCTCTGGGAAGCACGTCCAAACTTCAAACCATCGAACCTCTGGGAAGCACGTCCAAATTCAAATCCATGGACCTCTGGGATGCACGTCCAAAATTCAATTCCATCGGACCTCTGGGAAGCATGTCCAAACTTCAATTCATGGACCTCTGGGAAGCACGTCCAAATTCAATTTCAATGGACCTCTGGGAAGCACGTCCAAATTCAATTTCAATGGACCTCTGGGAAGCACGTCCAAACATCAATCCATCGGACCTCTGGGAAGCACGTCCAAATCCAATATCATCGGAACTCTGGGAAGCACGTCCAAATCCAATATCATCGGACCTCTGGGAAGCACGTCCAAACCTCAATCCACGGACCTCTGAGAAGCACGTCCAAACTTCAAATCCATCGAAGGAAGCATGTCCAAAATCCTCATTTCGTCATAACCATTGGTAAGCATGTCTTGTACTCATTTTTTACACCAAAAAAAAAAAAAAAAAAAAAATTTGCATGTATGAACTACGTTTGGACCTAATCCTCTCACCAAGAGGTACGTGGCAATCTCCCTTGAGATTTGGTCCACATTTTGATCCATAACATGACCATTTACATGCATCATACATTCACCACGGTTAAATGCTGATTGCAAAGTTAGGTGTCTCTTTCATACATTGACATTCGCTTTTCAAGCTTTGCCAATGAGGGGCATTCTGTTGACACCTCATTTTGCAACCCGCATTTAACCTCACATGGAGGGTAAAATGGTACTTTCACTTTTAAAATATGCATCTTGATTCTAGCCATTAGATTATTGGACTCATTTCACCAAAATGATCTTGATGTTGTAACGATCAAATCGACTGGTCATAAGCCCTAATCGGACCATTAGATTCAAAGTTATCATCAAATCAAGTTTTAATGGCTAAGATGTACTATCACAAATTGAGTCCGACTATATGTGATTATGAACAATTGATTTCAATTGGTTATGGGTGTAATCAATTTGAGAACAATGATGTGTCATAATTTAATTGGTTAGGACTACATTTTATGGTGAGGTTGCATACACCTAATTAATTAGATAGTTAAACATTAATTATTCAATGAGTAATTTGTGTAATTATCTTTTAATTAGAGTAAATTGGGAACCAATTAATTCTGAAATGGGAGTGATTGGAGTCATTTAATGTTAATTGGGAGCTAATTTGGGACCTATTAATGTTAATTGTGCTGAAACCATTTTCTAACAAATGACATCTGCTCACTATTTCATCAATATCTCTCAGAATATTTTGAATCTGTGAATGAAGTTAATTTTCCCAGAAACTAGACATCCGGGGCTTCAATTTGAGCACAGGAACGAGACAATTCCGATCAGAATTGGGTCAGATATGATTTTTCGAAGTTAGCTCTACAAGCTGTTACAGCAGCTACGGGAAAACCGAATTTTGGCTTGCTCCCCACTCCCACCAATCTCTCCATTTAATGCACCAGATTTTCCCCAAGGCTAAAATGAGGTCTAGGTTCATAATCCTTGTCAACCCTCATTAAATGGCATTCCATTCATATTTCCTCCACTACCACTATATAAACCCTCCCCCTCCTTCATTCCAAGACACCATAAAAACCCCCATCTTTTCTCCTCTCTTGAGTTCTAGTGAAGTTGAGTAGTCTTGTCATATCTTGGTCTTCCTGAGACTCAAGGTATTGAGTGAGACTCACTCTTCCTCTCCTAACTCTTCTTTTCCTCCACCCTTAGGACCTCCACCAAGAATCTCCTCCTCCACCGTATGGATCTTGCATGAAGATAATCTCTTTCCCTAACTTGTTTTTTTGTATTGCCATGATGAGAGTTTAAGATTAAAGCATGATAGTAACTATTTAAATTCCCTCGAATATGTTTGAATGTTCTTAATTGTTCTTATATGTTCTTCATATGTTCTTAGTTGTTCATCACATGTTCATGCATATCACTAGTTTTAATCTTAAATCCACATCAAAAATATGAAAAAACATGTTTTTTTAATAATTCTTTCAAATCTTTGAATCTAGGATGTCACCATACACACACATTCACTAGAATTTTATTTTTTAATCCAAATGCAATGTTCAATAAATTGAATTAGGGTTTGTCACATGCACACACATTAAATTCAACATGTAAATTGATTGACATATTGGATGATATGATATGATTGTTGGCCACCATAGTCTAGAAGACCGGTTTCACTGGGCAAGGTGGGTGCCTAACACCTTCCCACCTTGTAACATAGCCTCCGAACTTAGATCAAGGGTTAGTAGATCAAATGCTTATCCTTGTAATTTTCAATTTCTAGATTGTAACTAGGAAACAAAGCCATGTACTTTATCTTAGATTGTATCTAGGACCAAAGCCATGTAATTTTCCTATGATCAATGTAAATTCAAATTTCAAATTAATAAAATGAGGAACTTTTCAACTATGGTTTTCTTATTTTTCCAACAATTAAATAAGTGGCGACTCCATTGTAAAACCCTTAATCTAAAGGGGAAAATATAACTAGTCGAACCTCCATTTTGAGAGGCAATAACACGACTCCACCCATTCACGTGGGTTTGGCCCAACATATCATTAGAACGGGCCGGGGGCGCGGTCTCTCACAAATACTAATAATGTTTATATAAATATTGATAAGCTGACAATATCTACACCATTTATTTTGTTTTAACAATTATGATAGACTTTGAGGGATTTGGCTTACCTTCAGTATTTTTTTAATTGGACATGTCCTTTTGTTTTTAAATATACATTGACAAATGGTATTGAGTTTTAATCTTCACCTTTTATTTAGTTAGTGGGTGATGTGATAGTCTCTTATTAAAACAAAAAGAGATTCATTTCAAAAAAGTACTGAAGGTAAGCCAAACTCGACTTTGAGAATACTCTTCCCCCAATTGATTTTCTTTAAACAAAAAAATAAATAAATAAAGAAGAAGGAGAAGAACACTATAGAGTGTAAAGTGTAAACATTTCTATTTTATGGCTCAAATTACTAGTTCTTAGAAAAAAAAAAAAAAAAAAAAAACACATTTGGTGTTCTCTAAATACAATATTAACTTATTATGAATTTGTAAGTAGGATAAAGGATTGTAGCAATGGAGATGTAGCTATCAATCAATATCATCGGTACAAGGTATGTTACTCCATGTTCATAATGAAAATTGAAAAGAAAGTGACTCATATTAATTAGTATAGAAATCGTGAATGTCAAGAGTTTTGTAACCCAATAGTATAACTTTGTTTCTTTTGTAAGTTAAAACATGATTCAAATCACCCTTCCCCTGCTTATTGCAGCAATTATTGAAGTGTAAATCAAAAAGTTCCTAATGAGTAGTGTGTTTTGACTTCTTTTACATTTTTTTTGGGCCCAATTATGTTTGCCACATTGTACCGTTTTCTATTTGAAAGCAATAAGCACATCCAATAAAATACAAGATAATCACAATATCAAAAATCTTCATTTAGATTTTTTAAAACAATTTTTATATCTTTTTTGCTATAGCTATACATTCCAGGAAGATGTTGGGATTATGAAAGAGATGGGTTTAGATGCATACAGATTCTCAATATCATGGTCCTGAGTACTACCAAGTAAGATTGTCCTCTTCACAGTCCTCTATTTTCTAATTTAAAAGGTTAGATCCATCCAATGATCAAAAGAACATAAAAATTTGTACCATGAAATAAACATCTTAAATTGGAACGGAATGGCTACTGTTTTGTGACCATATTATGTTCTTAACAATCTTATTTGTGGGACTAATTTCAGAAGGAAAACTATGCGAGGGTGTGAACAAAGAAGGAATCAAATACTAAAACAACTTAATCAATGAGCTACTAGCCAATGGTCATGATGCATTCTTAAATTCCATCATGTGTCATCAACTTATCATGTGCTTTTAATTCGCTATGGTTTGCTATGATTAAATGCAAGTCTAACACCCTTTGTGACCCTCTTCTATTGGGATCTTCCTCAGGCATTGGAAGATGAGTATGGTGGTTTTTAAGCTCTCATATTGTGTAAGTAGTTAATTTTATCTTATAATTGACCATTTTTTTTCATTAGAATTTTGATTAATATAAATTTCAAAAAATTTAATCATGATGATTTTTAAAATTTAAGTTGGTGACCCATTTTCAATAAGGAATATGTTAACATGTAATAGGCCGTCGGCCTTAGGCCTACCTTATTTACTTGTATATCATACATATTTGTACTACACACTGTTGAATAGAGGAGGGCCCATTTGATGAATTGTTTTTTAAACTTATGACCTATTTGTGAGGTTGCTAGCTCATGGTCTTACAAAAATATTGATTTTGATATCATTTGCTAAGACTTAATCATTACAATTTTTTATGTGAAGTTATGATGTGACATGTTAAAATAATATTAACCTACAATTTCAGTAAGACATTTAACTTCCATTTGTTTATGAGATAATCCTGTACTGAGTTATTTGACTTCCATTCAAATTCAGTGAAAAAGACTTATTCATTTGCAATATAACCCTTCTTCCAAATTCCAATGCGCTTCACTTAAGTCCACTAAAATGATATCGTTTTGAAAGAATATATATTAGGGGTGGCTGCACATACGTTTCAGGGGGTTCAAATGAACCCCCTGACTTGAAAAAAAAAAAAAAAATATATATATATATATATATATATATAAAATATTCCTTTACTAATTTAATACTTTTAAAAATATTTTTGCACACTTTATTTTAAATCTTGCACACTCTAATCACATATTAGCTTATTTCACAATCAAACAACAACTTATTGTATTATTTATGGATGGATGAGTGTGGTTGTGTGAGTTAATAATTATACAATGCAAGTGGAGTTGAGTTTTTTCATTTAGTTTAAAATATTTTTATAAAAAAAATGACAAATATATAACCACAATTGCATAAAAACAAAAATATTATGCAAACTTTTTGAGGGTCAAATATTATACAAACTTAACAAAATAAAATGGTCATACTTATATTGACAATAGATAATGAAAACTGATAATAAACTATCATGAAATGATTTCAAAATATAAAAACTCATAGAAGGAAATTGTAAAATTTCATGTATTTGTTTTTTTTTCTTCGATAACTCGATATATTCGAATTTTTTTAAAATTAAATTTTTGTTTAATTTAAGTTTCTTAATGATCCCCTAGAAAAAATTCCTAGAGCCGTCACTGTGTGTAATATATATATATATATATATATTAAACTAATGTCAAGATTAGAGCAATTTAGACGAAATGACTAAGTTAAATATATATTAAAATCAAAAATTAAAATGACAAATATGAATTTTAATATGTATAAAAGCTTTTTGCTATTTGGATATTTAGACCTTCTAGGTCATATAACTGAATCGTGCTAGCTAAAAATTTCTTGCTCCACGTATAAATGCACAATTAATTAGTGTAAGGCCAATTTCTAAATAGTTTGGGGACTTTTGTATGTTTATGTTAGGGATGATTTTCGGGATTATGTTGAGCTTTGCTTTAAGGAATTTGGTGATCGTGTTAAGCATTGGACCACACTAAATGATCTATGGAGCTATAGTCTAGGTGGTTATGCATACAAGGTGTTAGCACCAGGTCGATGTTCTAATTGGCAACAGTTAGGTTGCATTGGTGGAGATTCCGAGATAGAGCCGTATTTGGTGTCACAGAATCATCTTCTTGCTCATGCATCCGCTGTGAAAGTGTACAAGCAAAAATATCAGGTTCCACATTCTATATTGTTTCTTGTCCATTTTAAAATGAACTCCATTCATTTTATACAAAAGACAATCTAAGTTACTTCATTAAAAAACTTCAAAATTTGCAAAATAAATTGCTTCTGTAAGAGTAAACATTTCTCTTTTTGGTTAGTGTGGGTTTGAACTTTAAATTAACTTTTTGTTATTTTTTGTTAATTCAATAAGTTGACAAAAATATAGTTATATTAGCTTGAGTATCTATATATAATTAAGCAAGATTTTGCTATGTGCAGGCAGCACAAAAAGGCCTTATAGGTATAACCGTAGCTGTAAACTGGATGGTGCCAATTTCTGATGCGAGGCAAGACAAAATTGCCACACGAATAGCGCTTGATTTCATGTATGGATGGTAAGTATACTCACTACAAAACACGTGGGTCTATGGTTGCATTTTTTTTAGCCATGTTTACAAAAACTCGGCTATGGCTAACCTATAGCTGCGTTTATAAGTGGTTTTAGCCGCATTTTTAAAATGCGGTTATAGGGAAGTCTATAGCCGCATTCATAAACGTGGCTATAGGTCTAGCCATACACACACACACACACACACACATATATATTTAAAGGAGGACCTATAGCCGCGTTTAAAATGTGGCTATAGGTTAAGTCTATAGCCATGTTTAAAGTGCGGCTACATAGATTAATTCTATAGCCACGTTCATAAACGTGGCTATAGGTGTTGCCATTTTTTTTTTAAAGGAGGACCTATAGCCACGTTTGAAACGCGGCTATATAGATTAAGTCTCTAGCCACGTTCATAAACGTGGCTATAGGTCCAGCCAAATATATATATATATATATATATATCTTAAAGGAGGACCTATAGCTACGTTTAAAATGCGGCTATAGACTTAACCTATAGCCACATTTAAAACGTGGCTATAGACTTACATAAAATTAAAAAAGAAAAACCCACGGAATGGGTTCAGCACTTGTAAACACAAATATGGAAAGAATATTCTATGGCATATTTCAAAATATTCCATAAAAAAATAAAAACCAAATCTAAGATTTCAAAATATGAAATCTCAAACTTACCTCTCGTATGGTCCTAGCAAACGGAAAAAAAAAAAAAAAAAGAAAAAAAAAATCAAAAAGCTCTCTCATATTAATCTCAAAACTCTGCTATGTTTGTATTTTTGTTTTGAATTTCTTAATTTAATTAAATTTGAAATTTTAAAGTATGAAAGTATTAATTTTAATTTTAAAAAATTAAAAAAAAAAATTGATTACCGAAAATTAATTTTTGGTAATCAAAGTTTTTATTTTATTTTTTAAATATTTATGGGTATATAGCCGCATTTTTTAAATGTGGCTGTAGATTGAGGACCTATAGCCACATTTTAAACGTGGCCATTGGTCTTGGCCTATAGCCGCATTTGAAAAAGTGCGGCCATAGACCTCTCAGGCCTATAGTCACGGGGTTTAGGCCACGTTTGAAAACACGGCCTAAAAAAACGCGGTTATAGGCCAAATTGTCCTATAGTCACGTTTTTTTTTTAAGCTATAACTGCGTTTTTAAAACGTGACTATAGAAACTTTTTTTTGTAGTGACTAGAACTATAAGCAATTTTTCTCTTGCTGTTCATCACTATCTATTTCCCTTTAACATTTTGGCTTAAATATACTTATGCATACCGGTACTAATACATTACAATTAGCATTATGATCTAAGCTCAAATCGATCTATTGGTCATCAATCTAGCCAAAACAAATTGTATTTGTAATGTCGCACTACAAAAAAACTGATCTATTGCGGTGGACCTATTGCGGCGGGAGAGAAAACAGCCGCTACATGTAGCCTATTGCGGCGCAATTTTGGCCAGCCGCTGTACAAGGGGTCTATTGCGGAGGGCCAATGACCCGCCGCAATAGTTCTTGTATATTGCGGCGAAATACAGCGGCAGGCCAATGACCCGCCGTAATATGCTCCTTATAACGGCGTTAAACTGAGATATAACGGCGGGTCACATGCCCGCCGCAATAGACCCCTAAATTGCCCCCACTAAGTCCTGAAATTTTCCCTCTGTTTTTTTTTCCCCCTTTTCATTTTAGCGCCTTTTTGTTTTTAGCCTTTTCGTTACTCTCCCACACACACTCTCAGACTCTTTGAAAATTTCTCACTCTTCGAAAATTTTAGTGTCTCATCTCTTCCACTACCCACAAACCCACAGCCGCCGCCGCCACCACCCACAACCACAGCCGCCACCACCACTACCCAACCCCCATCACCCACAACCACAATCACCAAATCACAAAGAAAAACAAACCGTAAACCCACAGTCAACCCAACCCGCAACAAACCCACAACAAACCCACAGCCGCAGCCACCACCACCCACAACCACAGCCGCCACCACCACCACCCAACCACCATCACCCACAACCACAATCACCAAATCACAAAGAAAAACAAACCGTAAACCCAGTCAACCCAACCCACAACAAACCCACAGCCGCAGCCACCACCACCACCCAACCACCATCACCCACAACCACAATCACCAAATCACAAAGAAAAACAAACCGTAAACCCACAGTCAACCCAACCCACAACAAACCCACAGTCACCACTAGGCACATCACCCACCCACCTGCCACCACCGTAAACCCCAACCCAAAATCAACCCACCACTAGCCACCACCACTACAAAACAACCATTAAATCACAAAACCCAGCCATCACAAATCACCAATTACAAAACAACCACCAAAACACATCCATTACAATTTACGAATCACCAATCAGTCCCTCTCTCTACTCACACACTAGAAGACCAGTGAGTTCCCTCTCAGATCTTCGATTTCAACTCAATCTAAGTAAGGTTTCATTTTGTTCTCTGAAATATCTGTTAAATTAGCATGTGGTTTCTTTGAATCTAGGGTTTGTGAATGTTTTAAGCTTTGTGATTGTGTTTTCTGTTTGGGTGCTACGAAATTTGTGGAATAGCATGGAAAGTTAAGATTGTGTGGAGTTTGTAGCTATATTAAGCTTTCTGGGCGTTCATTTTTGATGTATGCTTATTGGTTATTGAATGTTTTTTTGTTTTGTTTTATGTTTGGGAGGTGGGAAAATAATGGTAAAGCATGGAAATTGAAATTTTTGTTTAGTTTGTTGAAATATCACATTGAATAAACTAAAGTCCTGTACTTGTTTGTTTTCTTTATATTATTTGGCCCGTTTATACCAGCTTGGGTTAAGGTCTGGTGATTCGTGTGGGTTTGGATTTTTATCCCTGGAGAAGGCCTTGAAGCTTTATGTACAGGTTTATGATTAGGAGTCTAGTTATCACATTATAGTGTTGAAATCTTGGTCAAGACAGTTGAGTTTTGAATTTTATATCTTTATCTATGCTACCACAACAGTGTAGTACCAATTTTCTGAAGCAGGGTGATTTCCACCAAAAAGAAAAGAATTTTTTTTAATCAAAACACAAGTCCTTTAATGTGTCACTTGGGAGAAAGCATATAACCATTGTGCATTACTTTTTGGTTCTGTTGTTTAGTTTCTTACTATTGCTGTATTGCCTTATTCTGGCTGGTATGTTTGCAATAGTACATTTTAGTCTGCAAAATTATTTTTGGCTGAATAAAAGGGTAAGAGTAATCCTCCAGCCATATGGCTGCCCTATACGTTGTCACAGTAGTTTACTAATTGCTCAAAAACCAATGTTTGGAGACAGATTTTTTTTTTTTGGTTGGTTGTTGATAAGATTCAAACGTAAAATTTCTTGTAATTTGTTCTATATTTTTCAAATTTGAGTACTTTTGTGTGGGGATTATTGATTAAGTTAGCAGACCATGATTGAAGAGACTAATTTCATTGAATTCTGAGGTTTTGTGTCTTTTTGATTCCTTTAATGTTCTTCCTTTTTTTTTGGGGGGTGTTTATTTTGTTTCTTGGATGATTTTGCTTTTTAGTCTGATAACTTTAGTAGTATTTAGGCAATGAACTCTAGCTCAAATGATGTCTCTTTTACTTGCAAAAGGAGGGTAGGGAATGAGGTCGTGGGTTCGAGATCTAGTATATGCATGTGTTGTCACAAAAATTTACCAGTATTCGGTTCATGGGTAGAAAGATAGGCTTGATACTCCAAATTGAAGCTTGACCTTGTTTTGTCCCATCAACCTTGATCACCCATTTTCTCTTCTTCGTTGCTCTTAGCCTGATAAAATTTGCTTATCTGCTACTGTTGTTGATTATGTGGAAGGTTTGAATATTCGATGCTGTCATATGAGAACTAATGGTTAAACATTGTAGCAAGTTGCATATTTTCTATATGGATCAAAAGTCAAAAGATAAATGATATGACTGCTTGCTTTTTTTTTTTCTTTTTTTTTTTTTAAGTCTATTTAAATATCCACTTTAACTCATACATTACCATTACTTCTTGAGGGGATGGAAAAGTTTCTTTTTTAATGGGTATATATTTTAGGTATTGCTTTCATATCCACTGTGTTCTGTTGTTTCATATAGTTTAAAGAGAATTCATTATAAATAGCAGAATGGCAGATTTATCCTACAACTTGAATTTTTTTTCCTTCATATTTCATGTTAAGGAGTTCATCCTTTTTGGTTTAGCAGATTTATAGAGTATACCTTTGGAAGTAATATTTTTCCCCTTGAACCAATTTGTAGGATGGGATGAAGGTGTGCCATGAATGCAATTGGGAGAAGTTGCTCGTCTGTGGGTAATAATCAATTTGTGTGCTACTTTTACTATTTCAAATTTCTATTTTTTTGCACATAAAATGGAATCTACAAATTTCTATTTTCTCTCTAATCTAGGTTCAATCTCTTTCTCTCCCTCTCGGTTTAAAGCTTTTATCTCCCTCTAGACCTTGATTGACCTTTCTGATATAAAGAAAGGAGATTGGACTGCACAGGAGGTTTGTATTTTTCATGTTTTTGTGAAGTTCTATGTATTGTGATCTAGAAGCTAATATAACTGTATTTTTCATGTTTTTGTGAGTTTGTGAAGTCATCTTTGCTGGAAAGACTTCACCTGGTGTGTTACTGCTTTGATGACATCGTCCGACTAGGTAATATAACCCCATGTGCGTCCAATACTTTTTTGTTGTTGTATTTTGGATTTTTTTTTATAATAATTGGTGATGGTGTATGAGTGATTGGAATGAGACTTTTTGGTGTTTTTGTGCTTATCTGTTTACAGTTACAGTAAATGAAATTGAGGCGTTGTGCGAGTTGTATAAAAAGTTGAGTCAGTTTTATGTAGCAACATCGAAGAAGAAGACGGAGAAGGTGTTGAACCCATTGTTCGAGAAGCGCCCTAAGCAATTTGGGGTGTTGCCACTGAAGAGAGATCTGACCAGATTCGTCAAATGGCCTAAGACTGTTCAGCTTCAGAGGAAAAAGAGGATCCTCAAGCAGAGGCTCAAGGTCCCACCAGCTCTCAACCAGTTCACCAAAACCCTCAACAAGAACCTTGGTATGTATACTATTTGATTCTTACCTTTTTTTTTTTACACTGCTCCAATTATTTGAGATTTGTCGAACCATATTGTTGTAACGTTTTATGTTTGGTGGCAATGGTAAAACATCTGGTCATGATTTGATGATGATGAGGATATGATTCAACTTTCCTATTTTATTTGAGATATAGATTTGGTGGCAATGGTAATGAGTTCATCTAGAAGTCGCACATGAGTATAGTCTTTGTCCAATGGCAACTATTTATATAAATTATTTGTTTTTATTTATTTATTTTTTTGGTTTGAGAAAACTATAAATTATTAGTTGGATAATGAGTTCATTTACACAAAGGGCACCGATTTCTTCCGTGATTGGAGTATAGATTTCCCACTCACTTTGAATGCACATCATTATAAGATATGACATTTGGGTAACAGTCGCCAAGTTTGAAAGCAACCCATATTTTCTAATTGGCTAGTACCTATGACCAGTCTCCTAATCCCTTCGGGAACGTCCAATTATATGGCCAAATGGGACCAAGAATTATAAAAAAATTAAAATAAAATAGGGTAGCTTTATTTCATTATTTTGAGATCTTGATGATGATGAGGATATGATTCAGATTTCAAGTGGCAATGGTAAAACATTTGGTCATGATTTGAAGGTATGTTGATGCTGTAACGATAATTTTTGTATTTTGAGGTTGTTTTATAGATTTGGATTAGTCAAGAATTTGTTTAATTGTTCATTTTGGTCTGAATGTAAGTCTACTCTTGTATGCTTCTTCATGGCATAACCTGAACAAAGCTGTAATAATACGTGTAGTTTTTCCAAATAGGAGTCTTTCGATCCTGGACAGATTTGAAATCTATCTAAGTTGCTTATCTAAGTGGAGTGATAACCATGGTTTTAGGTTATATATATATATATATATATATATATATATATAATAAATAGGGACCGAATTGAGTTAGACCGATCAAGTTAATGACGATGGGCCCGTGAAGTGGGTCCATCGTCCAACATTGTTATGTGGGCCATTATTTAAGCCCCGATTCGGCCCCCATAAGTCTAGTTAAAATATATTAAAAGAAAATATTAAAACATATAATTAGCTTTTGGCAAAAATCCCTTTATGGTACCTATATTTTGGCTAAGTTTTGAGTTTAGTCTTTTTGGTTAAAAGGTAAAATTTCCCTTTAAGTTTCACTAGAATTTACTTCAATTTTCTAACTTTGCTTTTATTTATTTAATTCTTCTAAAATTCAAGTTTATTACATTAAGATCTATCCATCAATTTTCGTTAATTTTTTTAAAATAAAAATTATGGAAAATATTTTTCAATCATTAGTTTATTTTTTTAATATAAAAATATTGAAAATAAAAATTTGAACAATTAATCGCAATAATTAATAAAAGTTGACAAATAGTTCTTAATTTTTTTTTTCGTGCCCTTAAAATAGATAAAATTCTCCTTTCTGATTTACTTACGTGTTTGCAATTTCAATTTTGAGGCCTAAAAAATTACAATTCATAATTGAAATCTTACTTGTTCTAGATATGCATGCGTGCTCAAATGCATTGGTTGAGCAAAATTATGCCCGGTTGGGGCAATTGAATCCTAAATTTGAAATAAATATTTGGGGCTGCATTCCTCTTCATCATACTTGAATAATCATGTAATATATATATTGAAGTACATTCATGTGAATCCCTTATGGAATTACAAAAATATGTTTATATAATATGGGAAGAATGGTGCCAATGAATTTCTTTATAGCTTGGTGCCAATAAATTTCTTTTACATATATATATATATATAAAATAAAAACTATGACTAAATTAATTTATATCTTCATAAATCTATACTAATAATGAATAACTAAAGTATATAATTAGACTATATAATGAACTATTTTTATTATCAATAAATTACAAGTAATAATTTGATATCGCTTATTTACAAATTTACATAACTCAAATTCAAGTTTATATTAATATTAGTATATTAATGGAGTCTCATACTTACAAGAGACCAGACCACACAATTTTTTTTTTTCCTAGCTTTATGTATTATTCTTGTGTGAACAATTGAATAGATGGACTTCCCTTGTCACACTCTGTGTCTTATTTTTACCAATAGGTTGAAAGTGGAGGTGGGAAATGGAACTAGGCCAGACCAGACCACACATATTTTTACCAATATTAATTGTTTCAATCTTTTGACCCATTGGTCTTTGCCTCTCTCTTCTTCTATCATTCTCTTTGTAGGTCTCCAACTTTCAACTTCAACTACAACCACTCCATTTAATATAAATGGTAAATTATAATTGTACATCGTTTTTACCACTCATAACTTGAGGTATCACAATTGTTGCATAGTTGTGGCACAAAAATATATGGTAAAACAAATTAAAAATTAAAGCAGAAAAAAGAAAAAGAAAAAGATAGATATAATAGTTGAGGTTAAAAATGAACCTTTACTATCAGTCCTTGAAAGAGACAGATCTTAACCGGTAAAAAAAAAAAAAAAAAAAAACACTTTGATTGTTGTTTCAGCATGATAAAACCAAACAATACAAATTTTACAAAATTACAGTACTTTACACATATGCATATACTATCAGAGAGGAGAGACAAGTGAATCTAGCTACTTATAGTGAAGCTTGGAACTTGTAGAACTCAGCCTTAGCGGGTTGTGTTAAGGCCTTAAACAGCAACTTTTTGACCTTTCAATTAGACTGAATTCTCATTGCATGCCTCTTTCAATCCTTGGACACAACTAACTAACTAACAATAACTGCCAGCTGGCTACACTGATCTAATAGTGTAACTAACTAACTAACTAACTGTTAAGCACATGGCTTCTAACTGATCAATCAATCAATAAGCACGTGACTCTAACCTTCAATTACAAAAAAAAGATACAAAACTTTAGTAAAGAACTGTCATAGACATTTGAAAAGAACGGAGCCTGATTGCTTGAAAGGGTTGGTAACTTGTTCAATTCTACCTTACATGATTGTATTTAGCAAAATAAATAAATAATATGACTATATATCAATATATCTACTAATTGACAAACTCACTTGCTACACAATACAAGTAGAAATGCCTATTGCATAAAAGCATTACGTATTTTTTCTTTAAATAGATATAAAATATAAATGACAGAATTATAAAATTTGGAATCATTATTTCTAGACAAATCATTTCCTATACACATTAGTAAATTGATTTCTAATTGTTTACAACTAGAAATTAAACAAAAAAAAGGTACATCAATGAGAGAATTTACACCTTCAAACCAAGAGTATATGACCTTAAAGCTGATAATTGTGGTCTCTTGAACTCCACTATGCCTAGGCAAACACCTGCAAAGTGGTAGCCAAATCAAGATGCATTTGTGAGGAGATTACCATATAACTAGGGGTGCCGTGAGTTTTATGAGAATACTAAGTATACTTTGTAAGTTAAGCTAAGTTATTGTCATACATTCAATTGTTGATTATTTTTCATTTGTTTTTATGTGAAACGAAATTTATTCCTCAATTCCATTATGTGGTTGGAAATTAGAATATTGACATTGTTATTATAGAGAAGATCAGGAAAGTCTATCTTCCATGTAGAATGACGATCTTACTTAGAAGGTCTTCAATACAAGAAGACCATCTTGAATGCACCAGCTGTCCAACAATGAATGAAATAGAAACTAACTAGGGTATTTAATAACATAATGGATGATTGTTATCCAACAGCTACATACTCATTCAGTTAGAAGACATTTCAGTAAATACAACAATTGATAAGTGTGGAAAATATCGTCTAGAACCGTCATTCAACACCAACCAACAAATGAATAGACATATAAATGGCCCAAACGTAATGCGGATCATATAAATGCACAACAATAATTGGCAAACGGCCAACAATTAGAAAATAAGACTATAAAAGAACACACATCTTCATATATAAAGTTACATGCTCCATGAGACACATAGACTGATTTGTAATTCTCTAAGTTACTATATAAATTGTAAATAAATAAATATTACACACGAGTTCGTTAAAGAAATATTTATTTATTTGCTTTTGTTATTTTTAATACAATGAGATCCATTAACTTATCTCTTAATTTTAGGATTGTAAATGCACCAAATTGCTCATAAATATCTTGGACTTGGCTTGATAAAAATTTCATTCATATTTGTGAGTGTGACCAAATTGCTCATAAATATCTTGGACTTGGCTTAGGTTTATATAAATTCTTTTTTTGTTGGTAGATTGCAAAAAGAAAAGGCATTATAAGTGAGTGTGATCAAAGCATATTGCATTTGGTGAAAGACTTAAGGTACTCTCTCTCTCTCTCTCTCTCTCTCTCTCTCTCTCTCTCTCTCTCTTTGTGTTTGTGGTGGGTTGTTGAATTGGGGCAAGCAGGTGGCTTGCATGGAGTAATAAGGTGGTTTTAGTTAATATTAGGAGTGTTGACTGCTTTATGTAATATTGGATGATTGTTGTTGAGTTGTTTTTATTTGATTAATTCATTTGAAGGGCATGTAACTATCTTTTTCACACATGTGGAATGCTAAAATGGAATTGCATATTTAAAGAGATGTCCATTCCTAAAGACTATTGCTAGTAATGATGTTTGCTTAATTCATTTTAAGGGCATGTAATTATCTTTTTCACACATGTGGAACGCTAAAATGGAATTGCATATTTAAAGAGATGTCCATTCCTAAAGACTATTGCTAGTAATGATGTTATAGTTACCAAATGTATTGATAACTTCTCTATGCATTTAAAGATGATTTGTTTCTTAAATTAAAGTGAAATTGTGTAAATGAAATGTGTGTTAACTCTTGGTTTATGTTTTCATGAAATCACATTATAGGTATTTCTTGTAAACCACTTTATTGCAATGGATAAGAGTTGGATGAAAATTACCAATAGAAGGTCGCGAGAATATTTAGATGGAGTCCAACAGTTTTTGAATTTTGCATCTAATCATGCACATCCGGATGGAACGATTTCATGTCCATGTAAAAAATGTGTGCATACAAAGTCGTGGCCTATAGATGTTGTACAAGCTCACTTAGTATCAAAAGGGATTTGTAGGGGTTATAACCCTTGGATTTTTAATGGGGAATCATCGTCTGCAAAGACTACTACTGAAATTCCTAATAGTCATGTCCAAGAAAACCCAATAGAGTATGCTGATCTTCGTGACATGTTGCATGATATGTTCCCCATACAAGATATGGCATCTGGGCCAACAGAAGAAGTCCCTAGTGTGCACCAAGCCACAGAAGGTCCTAATGAAGATGCAGTTCAATTTATGAAATTGCTTGAAGATGCTAATCAACCTTGTTATGAAGGTTGTAAGCATTTTAGCAAGTTGTCAGCCATTGTGCATTTGTACCACATGAAGTGTCTTAATGGTTGGACTAACAAATCATTTACCATGTTGTTGGAATTTTTGCTTGATTTTCTTCCTTCAAATGCTAAGTTGCCAAAAGATTGTTATGAGGCTAAGAAGATTATTAAGGATCTAGGCTTAAATTATGAGAAAATTCATGCTTGTCCTAAAGATTGTATTTTGTATTGGAAGGACAATGCCAACCTTGAAGCTTGTCCAAACTGTAACCTTTCAAGATGGGAAAGTAATGAGTCTAAAGGTCAACAAAGTACTAATGCTTCCTCTAAGAGAAGAAAAAAGAAAGCTGCAAAGATCCTACGGTGGTTCCCCTTAAAACCAAGATTGAAGCGACTATTTATGTCTCCTGAAACAGCCAATCATATGAAGTGGCATGCCAATGGTCGTGTGAATGACGGGTTAATGAGGCATCCTGCTGATTCTGAGGCTTGGAAATCATTTGACTCTAAGTACATAGAGTTTTCATCCGAGCCTCGTAATGTAAGGCTTGGATTAGCAGCCGATGGATTCAACCCGTATGGAAATATGAGTACTTCTCATAGTACATGGCCAGTCATTTTGATCCCATACAATCTTCCTCCATGGATGTGCATGAAAAAGTCTTATTTCATGCTATCATTATTGATTCCCGGTCCAACCTCACCTGGTAATGATATAGATGTCTACTTACAACCCCTAGTAGAAGAACTGAAGGAGTTATGGGATGTTAGAGTAGAAGCGTTTGATGTGTCTTCTAAAAATTCATTCCAAATGCATGCTGCACTATTGTGGACAATAAATGATTTTCCTGCATATGGTGATATCTCGGGTTGGAGTACCAAAGGTTCTCTTGCATGTCCCTCTTGTAATTATGATCGTCAGTCTCGTTGGTTAAGATATGGGAGGAAATTTAGTTACATTGGACATAGGCGATTCTTGGATAGTGATCATAAATTTCGTAAGCAAAAAAAATCATTTGATGGGCATGTTGATATGAGACCAGCTCCTATTACAGTATCCGGAGGAGAAATCATGTTACAAACAGATGCTGTAGCTGATCATGTGTTTGGGAAGAAAAAAGTTAATTTGAGCAATAAAAGAAAAAGAGGGGAGGAAGCATTAACTGTGTGGAAGAAGAGAAGTATATTTTTCACCTTGCCTTATTGGGAGGATCATGTGTTGCGTCATAATCTTGACGTGATGCACATTGAGAAGAATGTAGTTGATAATATAATTGGCACATTATTGAACTTGGATGGCAAGACAAAGGATAACTTGAAGGCACGCCAAGATTTAAAGGATATGGGTATAAGAAGTGGACTTCACTTAGAAAAGGTTGGAAATGATCAGACACGTATGCCACATGCTTGCTACCATATGAATGCTAGTGAAAAAGATGGTTTTCTGCAAGTTTTGAAAGATGTAAGAGTGCCAGATGGATATTCTTCAAACATCTCACGTTGCGTTAAACTCAAAGAACGTAAGATTAGTGGGATGAAGAGTCATGATAATCACATCTTAATGCAACAACTTTTTCCAATAGCAATACGTGGATCTTTGCCCCCTGAAGTGAGTAGGAGTTTAATTGACTTATCTTGTTTCTTTAGGGAGATATGTTCTAAAGTACTAAATGTGGAGGAACTTGGGGCTCTTGAGAAGAGAATTGCAGTGACATTATGTGAGTTGGAAAGGATATTCCCTCCATCTTTCTTTACGGTGATGGTACATCTAGTCATGCATTTAGCTAGTGAAGCCAAAGTTACTGGCCCAGTTCATTATCGTTGGATGTATCCTATAGAGAGGTAACACATATATTAACTTGGTCTATTTGGTTTTGTTTAACTTACCAATTTTCCGTTGTTAATCTTAAGTTTTCGAATAGGTACTTGTCAAGACTTAAGTCTTACGTGCATAATAAAACTTATCCAGAAGGCTCAATTGCAGAAGGGTATATAGCAGAGGAATGCTTAACATTTTGCTCACGCTATTTTAAATCTGTTGAAACTGCATTCAATCGGCCTGTAAGGAATGTTGAGGAATCCATGGGTGCAGTGGTGAGCATTACACTAGATTCAAATTCATGGATCCAAGCACATCGCTATGTGCTATTCAATTGTGAAGAAATCACTCCATTTCGCGAGTAAGTGATATGTCTTTGTGTATTTGTTAACGACATTCCAATGTAATACTCTCGATTAACATTAACGTGTTTGTCTACATAGTGTACACATAGCGGAGATCAAGGCTGGTTTTCCTTTTCATGTGACTGATGATGTTATTCAAAAGCAGCACATGGAGGAATTCTGCAATTGGTTTAGGGAATATGTAAGTAAAGCATATATATATATATATGTATGTATGTATATAGAACTATTTTCGGTTGTAACACTTTAGATAGTATACTTATAATAAAAGCCTTTCTCTATAATAGGTGATGTCAATGGATGCCTCTGAGAGAAAGGAACTCTCTGATAAAGTTAGATGGTTTGCTCGATATCCAGATAATGAAGCTAAACGGTTCAAACGATATGTCATAAATGGTTTGAAGTTTCGCACCAAAGAGTTTGAGACAACAAGGAAAACTCAAAATAGTGGAGTTTGTGTTGTTACTGAAAGTGGTACTACTTATTACGGTGTACTAGTTGATATTATTGAGTTGAACTATTCTGACAAGTATCGTTATGTATTATTCAAATGTCAATGGGCTGATGTTATTAGTGGGAGAGGATGCAAAACAAATGACTTTGGCTTTCCCCTTGTCAATTTTTCAAGATTGATACACACAGGTGATCGATTGATTGATGAACCTTATGTATTAGCATCTCAAGCTTCGCAAGTGTTTTATGTGGAAGATGTGAGACATAAAGATTGGATGGTGGTGGTCAAAACGAAACCAAGGGAGGTATTTGATGTTGGTGTTGGAGTTGTAGACGATGATGAAGTGGATACATATATGGAGAATGTCCCTTATAATATAATTACTGATGATGCATGTGATGATGCAAATGACAACCATGCTTGGGCTCGAGTTGATGAAGAAGGAACCATTTATGATACACCGTTGATTAGTGAGGATGAATTGCTTGAAGAAGACTTTATCGATGATGAAGAGCTTAGTGATGATGTTTATGAGTCTAACGATGATGAGTCTAATGATGATAGGTCCAATGATGATGAGTGTAGTGATGAAGACTCTAGTGGTGATGACTCTAGTTAATACTTTTGTATCACTTATTATATTTTCTGCCTTGGTTTCCATGCTTGTAAAATTGTATGAAAATTTATCTATGAAACCTTATCTTATTTTGGGTATTTTGATGGGGTAATTCGTTTTCTTTAGTTTTCTTTTTATGTTCTCTAATTTAATTGTTAGATGCTGAAATTTATGGTCTTGTGTTAGCAATTTGAAAGGTTGAAGATATTATGATCATTTGGATGCCTATTAATGTCTTCTAATATGTACACTATAGGTATAAAAACACCCACACAAAATGAAGGCCAACTTGGATTTTTGATGATGCCTATTAATGCCTATTAAATTGTATTTGTGTTGTTTAAGTGTAGTCTTATATAGATTTGCTTTATGGTAAGTTTTAGTGTTGCAATTACTTGTACCATTAATTGTCATTGTGCTAATTATATATTTGTTTATTTTAGACTCGGACGCTTGAAATGGGAAGGCGAAAGACAAAGCTGCGCACTCGTTCCAAGACTGCAACATTGGAAAGAGCTTCTTCACAAGATGTGGATGAAGTGGGGGACCAAGAAGCGCATGAAGTTTCTACACAAGGTATGGGCTTTTTATTCAATAGTTTACCATTCATACACAAGATATGAGCATGTAAGTTGTGAACCCTTATATAAAATTTTATGAAACAAATGGGCATGTAAGTTGGTTTCCTCTTAACCATTACCTACGACAAAATTTTAGGTTTCTCCTTAGAGTGTTAATTCTGAGATCTTGCATCATGCAACCTTAAAAGAAAGGCTATTTGACTCCCATCATAAACATATTAATAGCTAAGAGTATGGCTATGATAAATTTGCTTCACACCATATATATATATATATATATATATATTATATGTTGCATGGTTCAATTAAAAAACCAAAGTTTTGAATTATTCTTAAAATCATGCAAGCTTCAAAGTTTTGAGTACCTCTTCACATCTTGATTGAAAACATGTAACATTCAACATGTTTCTAATATTTTATTTTCTTTAGTGTATAATGACCACTTGTTTAATAAAATATTTAGACTCATCCTTAGCTTTGCATTCCTTGTTGTTTGACATTGGTTGATATTATCTCCTTCAAAATTCAGATGTGCAGGCAGCGGTACGTGTCACTCGTGGGCCAAGCAAGTACTTGGATATTTGGGATCTTCCCGATGAGGAAGAAATTGAGTTGCCGCTAAATAGTATGCATCAGCCGGTTGATGATGGGGCGAGGACTTTCACTGGTTTCTTGGGTACGATCGCACGGAAACCCCACATGTGCCCGATTAGATTTCTTAATTGGAAGGCCATGCCAGAAGAATTTAAAGAAGAGTGTTGGCGTCTTGTAAAGGTATTAAAGAAGTTATAATACTTGTAATTATGATATTCTGTACTAGGTTTTACATTACTGTTTCAGCATAAAAACATTTGTAATTTGATAACTCAATTATTTGATTGTAGCGAAAATATAGTGTCCCTGCTGATCCTGTTGCATATGCGGCTCTGAAGACATTTACCTTGCAAAAAATTGGGAAGGAATGGAGGGATCATAAGTCTAGGCTGAAGAAACAACACTATATACCCGATTCAAGAAACAAAGCACGGGTAAAGAAAAAAGACAACACAGGATGCATAAAACAAGATTGGGAAATACTTGTTGATCATTGGTATACTGATGATGCGGTGGTATGTTTATTTTATCTCTCTTTTCCATCATGGATCATACTAAAAGGAGAATGATTATTAAGAAATTGAGAGAATGCATATTGGATTGCTTTCAAATAGGATTTGTTAGTTTTATGTGGGCTTTTAGTGAAACTGGTATATATGAGAAGTTGTGTTTTATATTTCATAAGAATAGATTCAACAAAAGTCTTTGATGGTCTATAGTTTGTTAGTATTGAATTAGCTTATTATGTCAAAATGGCATGTAGTTGTTTTATGCTAAACTCCTTTTGTAGCTTCACCATTGTTATATTTTCAAAGATTTGCAGTTGGGTTTTAGTGTATTTATAGAAATGATTAAGCATTTAATTTTGTCTGCCATGCTTGTTTGTGATGAAGATGCTTGCTAATGTGGTGTGTGAAGATCATATTTTATGCACATGAAAAGCAGACTAGAGATTTATAGGGTTTTTTTTTTTTTTTTTTTTTTTTGTTTTAGGACTATATCAATACAATTTCTAAGAAATAGGAAAGGGAGCGGCCCCCAACTTAGTGAGTTCAAATGTGGGAATTCTACCCCTTGTTAAAAATAATAATGGTAACTACAAACAATTAGATGATTCTAGTCTTTTAGCATAAGCCTAAGAGAATTAATACAAGACTTGCGTGTGTATGTGCACATAGCTTTATTTTATCGTTTGTGTTAACAATAAGCAATGAAGAAAATGTCAAAAGTATACTCTTTTCTGTGTTATCATTGGAATTTAATGAATGGTACTTAATTTTTATTTTATGTGAGAATCTTATGATTATGATAGATTTTTGTATTATCATTAACTTAAGCATATGACTTTATTGATGAGTGACACTTTTGTGTCAAGCATATGTCAACTTTGAGTAATCTTATTTAGCTAAAAGTGGCTTTAGATACTTAAAGCATACTGTATATAAACATGTAATTTTGTTGAATGTAGATAGAGTCAGAGAAAAATAAGGCGCGTCGTTCTAAACAGGATGACTTACATACTGCTGGTTCTTGCGCCTTTGCTGTGCACGCTACAAAAAAGGTAATAAGTATTATGACTATTTTTTAAATGATTTTGACTTCTCCTAAAGTTTGTGGAACCAATATTTATCACTACATAAATATGCTGTTCATAATGTAGGCAAAAATGGATGGACGTCCTGTAGAGCGTGCAATATTATATCCAATACTACATACTCGTAAAGATGGATCTGCAGTTAATTCTGTAGTGAAAGACAAAATGGTGAGTAATTTCTACATTGTAGTTTGGGGGGGGGGGGGGGTAAACAAAATAGTAATTCAATGATAATTGTCAATTTTCTATGTGGTGAGTTGTTCCAAAATATAAATGCTCAATTTTTCTCATCTTGTTTTATTGACAACCAAACAACATTTAAGCAAAAGAAAACTCTTTGTTTCTTGGCAACAAAACAAAATTTAAACAAATGAAAAAAGAGCAGAATAATACAAAGAAAGAGAGTTCCTTCCATGGTCATAAATCCAACCATAAAACAAAGGCAAGAGAAATAGAGAGAGGTAATACCTTAAATGGCTATCAAATCTGAACTAAAATGGGACTTTTTGATAATGTTCTATAAGGCTTTAGACATTTGAGAGTTGAGGACTCGTGGCTATGAGAGATGCAACTATGTAAGAAAGTTTTTTTTTTTTTTTTAAGATTAGTTTCAAGTTTGACCTTAATTTTGTACTAGCATTTGCAGCTTTTTTTTTTCTTTTTATTCTTTTTTCTTTCTTTCAAGTTTTTAGTACAACATTGACTAGGCAATCAAATATCTTTGCAATCTCTTTCTGCTTTCCTGTTTGCTACTTTGTTGATATTTTTTAATATATTATTTACTGAGTATAATACAAATAAATATCTATATTGCAAATGGGATATGAAGATTGGGAGTTTAAAATGTGAGATAAAAACAGCTAATCCAAATATGAGATGAGAACAATATTTACTCATGGAGTGGAGTATCAGTATATTGCCTCTTTCTTTTTCTTTTCTTTTTTTTTCTTTTTTTTTTTAAGAATCCAATTGGAAAGATTTTATTACCAAAACATAACTATGCAAAGTCACCATTTGTGAACACTGTTTGTATATAGAGAATAATTTTGGTCTAAATTTGTTTTCCTTTTATGAGTAATTGGATTCAAGGTTTATTTGCATTGCTTACTGTAAGTTCCAGATTTGAGTTTCTAACCCAAAAGGTGGGTAGACTTAGGTCCAAAAAGTCTAAAAACATGAATTTGTAGAGAGTGGGTTGGAACAACTAGATATTATCATTGAATTCCTATAACAGCATACATATGACTTCCTTTTATTATTATTTTTTTTTTTGGAGAGGTTTTTGTGGTGAGTTGCCTGTAGATTGTCAATTTTCTCTTGAAAGTTACTGGTACATATTGGTGCTTGTTTGTCCCATCCTATATATATGTATGTATATGTTGTGGGGTCATTTTAACTATATGATTTCTAACTTTTGTTATTTTGTTCAAACCCAAATATCAGGACAAAATGAAGTGATTGTTGGATGATTCTTCAAATCAATTGCAGTCATCTGACATGAGTGGTAGTATTGCATGGTCAACAAATGATGTGTTTGCCCAAGTGATGGGTAAGGAGCGCAAAGGCCGTATTCGTGGGGTAGGATTTGGTCCAAGCCCAAGTGGTCAAAGTAGCAAAAGTGCTCGCACAGACATTGAAATACAGTCAAGTCAAGCAAGGGACAACGAAGTTGCACAACTGAAGGCTTCCTTGGCTACTATGGAGGATAAACTTGCAAGTTTTGATGAAATGAAGGAAAGACTTAGTGAATTCGAAGACATGGAGCAAAGAATGGAGGAAAGAATGGCTCGCATGCTCCAACAAATGCAATAAAGTTCTTCCCAATGCAATCAGGTATATTAACAAAGACTTAGTCATTTAGCACTTATTGAGTGATTATACTTTGTATGTAGGATGTTGCACCCCTCTCTTCTAAATTGTGTCATTGCCTAATTGGAGATTTCCGTTGTTGTATAGAGTACATTTTTAGTGTTGCAATTCTCATATATATGTATATTCTTGCATATTATTTCAAATATATGCAAATCAATGAACTTGATGTAGATAGGGGAGGAAGAATATGTAAGAGTGTTGACATTGTAGCACACATCATATGTGGCATGATGGGTCACTCTAATCAAAAAGATGCATGCCTTAATATTTACACATTTCCACTAACAAAACTGTAAAGTACTTACATTAACAAAAAGCAAAAAACCCAAACCGAATTCTAGAAGAAGATGAGATGTTACGAGTATTTCTAAGGAAAGCATTTTGGGGCATTTTGGGTAGTGATTCATACGAAAAATGACGACTTTTTCCATTATTGTGATAGCATAGCATATTACTGCTAGTTTTTTATATTTTTTTTTCCCAATGCAATGAGGTATATTAACAATGACTTAGTCAATATTTTTCTCTTTGTAAGCACTTTGTTGTTGTTGTGAGTGCGAATAAAATGTCTTTGTTAAACTTGTTTCCATTTTTTGCTTTGGTAATATTTTCTTGTCATTCTATTTCATTTATGTGCACTTATTAAGTTATTATACTTTGTATGTAGGATGTTCCTTCGGCTCAACAATCTCCAGCTCTCCAAAAATCGTCAGCCGCATCCTATCAACCAAGCAGTTTATAAGTTTTATCTTGGTGTTCGAGAACTTTTTTGTGTACAAAGAACTATAGAAGAACAACCGCATTTTTTGCAAGTGTTAAAAGATATTTTTAAACACTTTGGAACTTTGATTGTAGTATTAACTTAATTTGAGCGGTTGTTTTATTCAAAATACCACATCTTTTTTGTTAATCTTATGATGGTGGTTGTAGACAACGTTATGTATTTGATAATATATTTTAATATTAATATTACGTTAGTTTGGAGATATTTGTAGTGTTGTTAATGAATTACATTTGTGGTATTGTTGTGTTAGTAGAGTTGAAATTATTATAGGTTCTAAACAGGTTTGAGAAATTTGGCGAAAACAGAGATTTTAAGGCCCACTGGGAAAAAAAAAAAAATCGAACCTATAGCGGCGGTCAAGAAGCGCTGCAATAGGTTCAAAAAAGCGCCGCAATAGGTTCACATTTTATGATTTGAATAAAACCCTATAGCGGCGCTTATCGCCTGCCGCTATAGGTTCAACCCTATTGCGGCGGGTAGACCGCCGCTAAAGGTACGTACATATAGCGGCGTTTTCACCCGCCGCTAAATGTGCAATTAGCCCGGTTTAATTTCTTGCCTATAGCGGCGCGATGTGCCCGCCGCTAAAGGTAGACACCAATAGCGGCGGGCGCATCGCGCCGCTAAAAGTCAAAATCCGTAAATTTGAATGTCATATGGCGGCAGTTTTATGCCCGCCGCAATAGACCAAAACCGCCACTAAAAGGTGCATCTATAGCGGCGGTTTTTTTTACCGCCGCAATAGCACCCGCCGCTAAAGGTCAAATGTACCTTTAGCGGCGGTTTTTGGGTCTTTAGCGGCGCTTTTGGGCCCGCCGCAATAGGCCTTTTTTTTTGTAGTGTCGTAGGACTAGTACATAATAATGACACGCTTTGATATGTTATTTTAGGATTATTGTTAGTCTAATTAAGAGGACCAAATCTGTAGGTACATGTAGTTTTATTAAACAAGCAAACTAGGCATTATCCCATACCCTCCTGCATTTATAAGTATAATTTAACATAGCTCGATAAATCAAAATATATTCAAGATACATTTTCCTAAAAAAAAGATAAATTTATATGAATAATCAATGCATTATTTTTTCCTGTTATATTTCTTGTACCATATTAGTTCATTAATTCAAAGCATATTCAAGATACATGTTCCTAAAAATAGAAAACTAATCCATTTAAAAAAAAAAAAAAGCTTTTATTTTATTTACCAAAATTAATCTAGAATTTTCTTGTATATAAATCTTATATTGAGTTCATTTTTATTTTTAATCAATATTATCTAAAAAATTTCCCATACATACATATATATATATATATATATATATATATATATATATATTTTAATCTTGCTATTATTTTCAAGTTTATTGGTAGTGAGATGAAGTTTTCCTTTAAACTAATTGAACTACACAATTCTTAATTTGTTGGGGCTTTCTTTAAAAATCGTTTCAGACTTCTATTTGACTGGTAGTAGTTGCTTACAAAGAATAGAAATTGTGGCAGGTTTATGGATCCCCTAACCAATGGTGACTATCCACATAGCCTGCGATGTCTAGTTGGCGATCGATTACCCAAATTCACCAAAGAGCAATCCAAGCTAGTAAATGGTTCATTTGATTTTCTAGGGCTAAACTACTATATATACTGCTAATTATGCAGCCTATCAAGATTACTCCAAAGCTGAAAACGCAAGCTACATAACAAATTCGCAAGCTAATCTTTCTTGTACGAACTCAAGCATTTGGAGCTATGATTCAGAATTTTTTTTTTTTTAATTTTTAATTTATTTTTTTTTTTTTTTTATCTAACTCATATCTACTAACAAGACCATGCTCTTTTTTTTTTTTTTTTTTTTTACTTTTGTTGTGGTAGCTGATTACAATGGGATCCCCATCAGTCCAGACTCCAGAGGTGCGTATGATATACATAAGATTGATACCGATCTCAAAATTGTTACAAAAGTTTGATGCGTGCTTTTTTTTTTTCTGTTTTTATTTTTTCTTGCCCGCCTTCCATTGTATTTTAATCTTCACACAAATTAGAGATTTATACACACACACACACACACACACACACACACACACAATATAACTATTATGTGAGATGTATATATTATTTATTTGTATAGCTTATATGATTTTTTCCGGACTACTGGATTTTTTAAATGTTAAGTGTCTCATGTCTTGTTAAAAATTAGTATGATTTGAAGGATTTAAAAGGGAAAGTAGCTAAAAAACATTGTTTTTTATTTTAATTTTTTTCTAAAATGTAAAAGTAATTGAATTAGGAAAAAAAAAAAAACTTTGCAAAAATGATGAATAATATTATTGTTTATTAATAAATATTAAATTCTAATTTTAATTTTAGAATATATATATATATATATATATATATATATATATAAGGACCGCCTTTTAAGCTCCATAAAAAAATTTATCAAATGAAAAATTTCTAAATATACTATAATTAATTAACAAACTATCATATAATGATTTTAATTTGATTAGAAAAAACCGTACAAATTTCAACATAAATAAATAAAATCCTATTCTAAAGCCTAAAGAGTTCCAAAAATTATAAAAGTAACTTGAATAATCTTGCGAGGACCATGTTCAACATCCTAGTCCTACCTTATGTCATGCATATAAGCGACATATATAGAAAGTTATTTTCAATCTTAAAGTTCCTTTTTTTTTTTTAGAGGATCCAATCTTAAAGTTAGAACTACTATATTCCACCCTAAGGAAATATATATATATATATATATATACATATATATGTATGCTTGGAAAACATCACTCTCTTTTGTCTAATTAGATGTTGGCAAAACAAAATAGCAGTAGTAGACTGTAGTACTTCACAAATTTGAAGTTTTTTTGGAACACTTCTTGAAAATTTTTACAACAAACTCCATTTTCTTTAAAATGAATTTTCAGGCTGCTTCAAATTTGCTCTATGTCTATCCAACTGGAATTCGAGACCTTCTGTTATTCACAAAGATAAAGTATCACAGCCCACTAATTTATATTACCGAGAATGGTACTTTTCTTTCCTACTTTCCAATTTTGGTCACATAAAGTTATGATACTAATTGTGGAAATACAAAATTTGAAAGGAACGATAATTTGGCGTCTATTTAAATCTAAAAATCTACCACTATATTATAGGAGTTGATGAGTTCAATGATGCCTCCTTGTCGCTCGAGGAAGCCCTTGAAGACTACCATATAATTGATTATTACTAAAGTCATCTTCACTATCTTCATAGTGCTATCAAGTAAGTAATTAAGAACCTTCTCAAAAAAAAAAAAAAAAAAAAATATGAAGAAGAGGTAAGCAATTAAGAATTAGTTGATTATTACTATGGTCGTCTTCACTATCTTCATAGTGCTATCAAGTAAGTAATTACGAATCTTCTCAAAATAACAAAAGAGTAAGCAATTAAGAAGATCTCTCTCTCTCTCTCTCTCTCTCTCTCTCTCTCTCTCTCTCTCTCTCTCTCATAGATCCACTATTTAATATTGTTTTATTATTACCAATTACAATATGTCATATTAAAAATTGTGAAAAAATAAAAATTGATGCGGCTAAAGTCTAATTGATCCTTTATTTATTTATTATTTATGTAGGGACGATGTAAATGTGAAAGGATTCTTTGCGTTTTCATTGTTGGACAAGTTTGAGTGGGACGTAGGTTACAGCGTTCGGTTCGGCATCAATTATGTAGACTACAAAAATAGGCTAAAAAGATATCTTAAATTGTCCACCAATTGGTTTAAGAATTTCCTCAAGAAATAGACATAACAGATTATGGAGGATACCCAAATTATCTAATAGCATCAAACCATCACCAAATAATAAACTTTAAGATCATCTATTCTCTATTTTTTTCTTTTATTTCTTTGAATAATGTTTGTATTTAATAAAATAATAATAATATTGTCACTCTTTACAAACTCAAATAATATTTCTTAAATTATATATATATATACACACACACAGAGGGATGGATCAAGGATTTTAAGCTAGCGAGAGTCGGAGTATAAATAAAAAAAAAAAAAAAAAACTTCAAATAGGCGTCTATATAGTATTAAAAAAATTATAAATACAAAAAAATCGTTAATTTCTAAATACATTAAGATGCAATCATCTACTAACAAAAACAAACACAAAAACAAAATAATGTTATTTTCTTAATATTAGACTGGGTAAGATTTTTTTTATTGTTAAAGTTAGAGCATTCACAGTGGTTCTAAAAATTTTAACTTTTAACACCTCAAAAAACTACTTTATTTATTTTACCATTTCACTTTACAATACACTCAATATCAAATGTTTTATTTTTTTTTTACCACTACATTTAAATAATATAAACAACTCATTAAACAACTTGCTATAGTTAATTGGTATTTATACTAGTTTACTGTAGTTGCAAAAAGTTTAATTTTAACTTCTCTAATAACACATGATTTTTTGGTTCTTTAATGGTAAAATAGTTTTTTTTTTTTTTTTTTTTGCTAAAATACAATTACCATTGTGAATGTTTTTATTATTTTTGTTAAGTTTTTTTAGCTTGATAGTTGCTATTTGGATTAGGTTAGCTAAGTTAATTGTAGAGAATGAGGCCTAAGGTTTTAGGAAGGAGCTCAATTACAAAAAATGAAATATATAATAACTATAAAAAATAAAAAATTGGACCTGAATATCTAATTTGTTTTACTTAATTAATCTAAAACCAATTCAAGCGTCTTTAAATTAAGACAAACTAATGTCTCCGAACCAAGGATTCTTAAACTTAAAAGTTCAGTTATGGGAGGAAAAGATGTTAGGCACTCCCACCGGTGAAGCTAGGGGCCAGGGGGCCATGACCCCCACTAAGTTTAGAAAGTTTAATAATAGTACTTTACTCCCAAAATAAAATGTTTTTTTTTTTTTTTAATTTTTATAATTTGCCCTTACACCTTCATCTAAAACCGTGCAAGTGGGACACCGATCAGTGACCCCTTTAAGTCTTTGACGCCATTGAAGTCCTAAGCAGTTGAGTTTGAGGGGTGAGTCATACGTCTCTCTCTCGTTCTCTACTGCAACTTCAAGTTTTTCTTTTTGATAGTTTCTGCTACTTTTTTACTTTTGTTTAAGACAAGTTCAAGGTTTTTTTTATTTATTTAATTTTTATTTTTTTTAATAAATTTTTTAGAAGGAAATTTTATGATATTTAAGATGGTTGAGTATTTATCTTGATCAGTCCATCGGATCAAAAAGTCAAAATTTTGACCAATCCCAATTAAGGTTTAGTCAACGTTAGTCAAACTTAGCCAAAAATAGCAAGTTTGGGATTTTAAAATCTTAGATGGTTTGTTCTAACATTTGATGAGGATCTATTTTTGGTTTTGAAAATGCGATTTTCACATTTTTAGGGTCTAAATAAGGAATTCTGACACATTAATTGGGGTTGGATAAAATACAGTATATATCAACACCTTTTAATCCCAATTTTATCTAAATAGAGTATGAAACGATAGAGTATAAAGAGAGTGAAACAATTATAAAAATTAATATTGATAGGTACTTATACTAAAATAGAATATAAAAAATAGGTAGTTATACTAAAATAGACACAAATTTTATATTTCAAGGAAATAGAATTTAGAATTGATAATTTGATATGGGTGTTTTGAAAAAAATGATTAAATAAAATAGAAAAATGGGTTCTTATGCTAAAAATATAAAATAGTTAGAAAATAGATAATTTAATGAAATAGAGTTTAGAATAGATAATTTGATGTCGATGTTTTAAAAAAGGGGGTAAAATAATTTTTTTTTTTAAATCTTATTTTAAAATAGACATAACGTTTTCCATTTTTTCCATAAACGATAACCAATCAGTTGGTAAACAGCGATGAACGCTAACATATTATCTGTCCAATTCTAATTTTTATCCTTTCTAAATAAATTAGATCATATAGTGCTCCTCTAAAAAAAAAAAAAAAAAAAAAAAAACCTTGTGCTACAAGGAAAAAAACAAGCCAAACTCAATTATGGCATCACAAGGCTATCCAATCTCAGGCCTCCTAGTTCTTCTTGGCTTATTGACTAATTTCATCACTGTTTCATCAAGCCATGAATCTGCTTCATTCAACCGTACCAGTTTTCCCAAAGGCTTTATTTTTGGGACAGCAGCAGCGGCTTATCAGGTAACTAAGTCAAAATTTTCTCTATGTTAATTTGTATCATAGTTTTTTTTTTTTTTTTTTTTTTTTTCCAATGTCTTGGGATGTCAAGCATATGATCAATATTATTATGTGCACGTGTGTTCTTTCAAATTTCCAGTACGAAGGTGCAGCAGAAGAAGATGGTAGAGGACCAAGTATATGGGACACATACACTCATAGATATCCAGGTCTCTTCTTTTTCTCTCTCTCTCTCTCTCCAACTATATGAAACTTAAAAGTAGGGACGGATCCAAGTGAGACCCAAGGGGGCCCGGGCTCCCCTGGCCCAAAGAAAAACAAAACTTGAGCCCCCAGCCCAAAATTTTTTTTTAATTGATTATATCTTTTTATTTCTAGACTTGCGCATCATTCTTTCAAAAACTTAGCCCGACTAGCAATTATTCAACTTAAAAACTTAAAAAAAATAAAAAATAAAAATTCTAGACAACCTAGTATTAGAGTACTAGTATCAAGTGTTCTAAATGTTGAATATATAGTATTTAGAATACCAAATACTAAAAACACTACTATACGAGATATTTCAAATGCTATATTAAAATAGAAAAAGTAAATTTTAGTTTGTAAAAAATATATATATATATATATATATATTTTTGCAATAGCTGATGCTCTTAAGAAATAATATTATTTTATTATATATATATATATATTTTTTTTTTGTCGTTGTTGGTAGATGATTGCATCTTAATGTATTAAGAAACAATAATGTGTATTTATCTTGGTTGATAGTTTGTTAATATTATATGAATACCTATTTGGTTTTTTTTTTTTTTTTTTTTCCTTATACTTCGGCCTCTCCTAGCTTGAAATTTTAGGTCTACCCCTGCTTAAAAGTATAAATTACCAATGAAATATTATGCAATATTATGATGAAATTCAATTATGGAAATAATTATTTCAAGGCGTCTCCATTTCGTTAATTTTATGATTAATTTATATATATATATATATATATATATATATATAGATTTCTCAATTTTACAAATTATCATGTTATTTAAATTTTGAGTGAAATGATAGTCTATACAATTTTAGATTTCTAAAATTTATTTTTAAAATGGTATCAGAAAAGAAAAGTGAGAGTGAAAATGAGATGGAGAAGTGAATGGGTCTGGGTTTTGAACTTTTGATTTTGTATTTAACCCAAACGAAACTATTTTTAACATGAAACAAATATGTTTGCTGCCACTTGCAATGCGGTGTGGTTAATCCAATTTGCTGGTGGTTTTGGTTGGTATGGAGGTGATCATGCAGTTTGAGAAATTTGGTAAACACCCCTAACTACAATAAACAATGCCTATAATAATGAAATTTTTTTGTCAAAGAATCTACTTATCTCGTCACCAAAGACATACTAAACCGGATCTCCAAATATATTTTCGTTGCCAAATATTTTATAATAGTTAGATTTTGCTACATTATTAATAAAGGTATATTTAATAATTTTAACAGTAAGTTATTTAGATTTTACATTATTATTAATAAGTTAAATAAATATCAAGATAATATTAATTATATTTATTTAAATGTTTACCCAACAATATCTACTCCATTTATTTTGTTTTAACCAGATCTATGATGGAGTTTGAGGATACTTATCCCCAATTGATTTTTTAAAAGAAAGAAAGAAAGAACAACAACAACGTAAAACGTAAAATTTCACATTCGTATCTTTTGGTATTTATTTTTCTTCATTTTCCCCGCTTTGCCTTCCTTTCTTCCGTAACGGAACCCCAAAATAGAAATAAGTTTTTTATGTTATGGATGTGAGGCCTAAGTACTAGTTCCATTTTTCTTATGGCTTAAGTTTTTCGTTTTGGAATAAAGCCCCAGGCTTTTTGGTCTGGTTTCTCCCCAAAAGAAAAAAAAGAAAGTTGTATATTACCAGTTCTTAAATGGTAATAAGTAAATAAAACAGTCCTTTGGTGTTTTATAAACCCAGTATTAACTTAAAATTAAATTGCAGAACGGATAAAGGATGGAAGCAGTGGAGATGTAGCTAATGATCAATATCATTACTACAAGGTATATATGTTGTTTCGTGTTCATAATAAAATTTCTTGTTCATAATAAAAATTGAAAAGAAACCTGCTCATATTAATTAGCAACTAAATATCAAGAGCCTTGTAGCACAATTGCATGGTACAATTTCCAATTACTAGTTTTTTTTTTTTTTTTTTTGGTATATGGAACCCATCAAAAATGCTTTGTCCCTTCTAAAGTAGGAAAAAAAAAAAAAAAAAAAAAAAAAAAAAAACAAACAAAGCAAAAAGTTGTCCAAGAAAAACAGCCTTGACAACAAGAGAAAAGGAAAAGAGTTACATAGTAATACAACATTTAAATACTTTGAAGACTAAAGAACAAAAAGGATGAATTTTTTTTTTTTTTTTTAAGCAATCAAGGTGGTGAAATGTGTATATAGACACGGCAAAATGAGTTAGAATTTCTGACCCGACCCAACCCGACAATACCTGACCCGAACCCGATTTTTTTACCCGAAGCAAAAACGGGTTTCGGGTTGACCCGTGACCCGACCCTTATTTTTTGCAAGTCAACCCGACCCGACCCGCGATCTGACTTGAACCTGAAACATTTTTTTAAAACTTTTTTTTTGGTAAAAAAAAGAAAGTAAAATTAAGATAATATAGGAAACAATTGATACATTTACATAACTACATGCAAATTAATTGAAAAATAAATAGTTGAGCATTCTGTAATGAATAAAGATTTTTAGATATCAAATAGTAAAGTACATGCCAAGATAATTTAGTTACAGTAGAGTTAAAATCATAGATTTAAAATTGTAGACATGTGTGAGAAACATTCACAAGTGTGAAAATAGTAAAGCCAAAGTATCAAATTAGCATAAATTATGAATGCTTAGACCTATTTTTTTTTAACAATTTATGTCTAAAATAAACGGCTTTTCAAAATAAATTATGATATTTCTTAGAGTATGTGTTGCTTAACAATGATATGATATTCATAAAAGAGACCATGCATAAATAAGTAAGCAATCAAATTTTAATGTATATATCAATTGAAATATAGTGCCAACCACAATTGATAATAGATTATAAAATTAATTTTCAAGATTTTAAATTTCTTATATGTTTTTATTCTTTATCAAATGAGTTATTCAATAAGTCATTTGTAATTTTGTTTTATATTTTGGAATGTTGATATTGTGTAGAAATAAAACTTGTGTATTTGTTTTACTTATCTTTGTATTATTTTGTTTTAGATAGCAATGTTAGGATTTGCATAATTTTAAAATTATTGAATAAGTATTAATAAGTTTAACTGAGTTCATTCTTAATATAAGTGGTGAATTCAAAATAATGAATTTTACATCAAGTAATTTGTTGCATAACTTTTCAAATGGCAAATACATATTGTTTTTTTTAAAAAAAAAAAATTCATGTGAAAAATACGGGTCAACCCGACCTGACCTGCAACTCGATTGACCCGAACTTGTTTTTAACCAACTTAAAATGACCCTTTTTGACCCGTGACCCATTTGACCCGCAACCCGCTTGACCCAACCCGAACCTGACCCGACCCGCCCGTTTTGCCATGTCTACGTGTATACAAGTTTATTGGTGTATTGATATAATCTTATTTTAAAGAATCAAATCAGATGTCAAATTTTATATATTTAGATTAGTCTTTTGCTTTGATTTTTTTTTTTTTTTTTTTGAAGCCTTCTTTTGCTTTGATTGTTAGTAACTAGTAACTATGAATTAGTTATTTTTGTTTCTTTATTTTAGTGAAAAGAAATATATATTTATAGTATATTAAAATTATGGAGAATCAAGAGCATAATAATGAGTCTAAATTGAATTCTAAACTAGTTTGTATCGAGGTAGATTTTACAAACCTTTCTAAATCCCTCATTTAGAATAAAAATTTCAGAAAAAGATGAAAAAAGATCGAGAGCTATTGAGAAAGATAAACTCAGTATGAAAATTACAGTTATTTACATTTGTTTGTTTTTTTTTTTTTTTTTTTTTTTTGTCATAATATTGATTTTTTTTTTTATTAAAGGTTTTGTTTTTTAAATATGGTCTTTAAATCTTGGCCCCGACCTAAAATACTAGCTTCACCACTATATTTTATATATATAATTAGCTGTTGATTTTTGTGTTTTGACTTTTCTACATTTTATAGGCCTGATTATGTTTGTCATATGCTTTTTTCTAAATACTTAGCATGTCTAACCAAATACTAGATAATCACAATATAAGAGATTAAGAAATTTACATTTCAGATTTTTCTAACAATTTATATATGTTGTGATTATACATTGCAGAAAGATGTTCGGATTATGAAAAAGATGAATTTAGATGCATACAGATTCTCAATCTCATGGTCTCGAGTACTACCAAGTAAGATTATCGTTTTCATAATCCATAAAAGGTTAGATCCATACAATGAAAAGGACATAAAAATGGGTACCATCAAGTACACATATTAGGTTGGAGTGGATTGACTATTGTTTTGTGACTATATTATGTTCCTACCAATCTCATTTTTGGCACTAACTTCAGAAGGAAAACTAAGCGGTGGTGTGAATCGGGAAGGAATCAAGTATTACAACAATCTCATCAATAGGCTGCTGAGCAAAGGTCTAGAATCAATATTAAAATTCGAAAATATCAACTTACTTAAATTTTTATAATGCACACTTTATTTTTCTATTACTGAATGCAGGTATAAAGCCCTTTGTAACAATGTTCCATTGGGATCTTCCCCAAGCCTTAGAAGATGAGTATGGTGGTTTCCTAAGTCCACATATTGTGTAAGTGAATGATTCGCCAACAAATTACCCCCCAAAAAAAGAATAGTCCACCCAATAATCCACCCCTCTTCTCCATCTGATTATAGACGTTTTACATATATTAACCATATCATATATAATTATTTATACTACTACCATTTTTGGATTAAAAATAAAAACAAAAGATTGAGGACATCAATATTGTGATAACCTACCACTTGTGTCAAAACCTTAAAATTTTAAATTTATCCATTATTCTAATATTTCATGCATTGATTTCAATTCAACTTAATTAATGGGTCCCAATTCATTGGTGGAGCCTAATATATGAGATTTTTATTTTTTATTTTTTAAAATGGGATGTAGAGTGGAGAGACAAGTTCAAACTCAATAGTATGATAAAATTAGTAAGTCACCATTTGCCCCCCAAAATGTTAATCTAACATATATGCATCTAATATTCAGTGATGATTTTCGGGACTATGCGGAACTTTTGTTGATCGGGTAATGCATTGGATCACACTAAATGAGCCATTCAGCTATAGTAGTGGTGGTTATGTAGGAGGATCGTTTGCGCCAGGTCGATGCTCTGCTTGGCTAAATCTAAATTGTACTGGTGGGAATTCGGGGACAGAGCCATATTTGGTGTCACACAACGAGTTGCTTGCTCATGCAGCCGCTGTTGAAGTGTACAAGAAAAAATATCAGGTTCAACTTACAAAACTTTTAACATATTAAAACCAAATATTTTCAAGTTACACTAAATGATACTAAATATACGTCAAGAGCCATGTAGTTCAATTTATCTCCTGGTGTCTTAGATGGAGACATTTTGGATTTAAATCCCCTCCCCTATAACTATATCAAATTTATAATTTTTTTATAATAAAAAAAAAAAAAAAACCATAAAAGTACATGGTTGGTTAAACTTGGTTTACAAATGATACAAGACCATCTGGATGGCAATTTCTGAAACTGATTTGGACAACTGAAGGGAACTTTAACTTAGATAAATACATAAAATCCCAGGTATAAGCTTTCAGTGTAAAAAAATGTTCACAATGCAGGCAGCGCAGAAAGGAGTGATAGGGATAACACTTGTGAGTAACTGGTTTGTGCCATTCTCTGATGCAAAGAAAGATCAGGATGCTGCGCTACGTGCCCTTGATTTCATGTTGGGATGGTAAGTTTTGCTTTATGGATTTTATTTTACATTTTATAATTTAACCCTTGTCATTTAGAGTTCAAATCTTCTTATCTCACTCTTTTTGCTTCACTTTATGTTCTATTAATAGATTTTTTTTAAAGTTTTTTAAAATAAATAAAAAATTTTAAAAAGAAGGCATAACACATCCTTACCAGCCACCACTATCAACCTTGGCTGACGACACTAGCAAAAGATCGCCAAAGTCATTAACACCGCCCGTCATAGCCATTCTATATGGTTATAGTGGAAACTGTGGCGAGGAAACAAAGTGATAGTGCTATTTTAGATTACCGATTGAGAGGCATTATTACATTGAGAAAATTTAGATGCCGTGACTTAATTTTTGAACTTGATTTACAGAGATCAATTTTGGTTAGAAATTACAGTTTGATTGCTTGAAATTGTTTTGTTATTGGGGTTTTTGATGAATATAGAGGTGGGAGTAGCCGAATAGGCTAATTGGGTTTAATTTATGCTTAGAAGCTATGAGAAGTACTTGTTTGAATTTAGATGGGGCCAAATTGAAAATTTCTAGCTTCAGTGTTGTTTGTCTAGTCTGTAACCATTACGAATGTGTGATACTGCTTTGGCTATTTGGAATTCTTGGTGTAATTTTTTTTTTTTTTTTTTTTGGGTGTACCACAAATTGGACTAGGTAGATTTGGTGGTCGTGTTTGCCGTTGATTACATTGGCAATTTGGTTGCGGTGGACAAGTGATGGTGGCTGGTCAATGAGTATGATTATTTATTTATTTATTTTAGGAAACTTGAATAAGAAAAGGCAGAAAATTAGTTTTTACTCAAATAGATGGACAAGTGACAAGTTTTTATTCGTAAAGTATAGAGTGGAGTGAAGAAAGTGAGTTAGAAGATATAGACTCTGCCTTTTGAAGGATGTAATTAATGGATACAATTTGTTTTAATTGTACCCATATCACAAAATTTCTCAACCCAAATGAAGGCAAAATCAAAAGTAGATGTCCCAATGATTAATTACATATTGAAGTCAGGGACAATAGTCGGAAATTTTGCATGGGTGTAGGTAGCAACAATGAATGACATACAGGTAAAGCTAGTGCACGACTAGCATAGAGGGGACATCCACTACATGCAGTGTTGTCCCAAAAAACCAGAGAACCCATATTTAACACCAGGAAAACAGCTCCAGTCCCACTACAGCTATACCAGTACCCGTTGGACTTGTGACTCCATGATTCTCTGATATTCCTCCAGAAAACTCCTTGCACTCTCAAATATTACTGTACCTGCTCAAAAATAGAATCTATTTCTTGCATTCCATATTCCCATGCCGTGGTTGTCCATCTTTCCAAGTCCAACTTACTAAGCTTCTGCTGCATCTGATTGAAGAGGAGTAAGAAATCAGTAGCCTCATTTCTGCTTTTTTGGATTCGTCCCTTGAACATAGCCCACACGTTCTGTGCAAACGGGAACTCCCAAAGTAGATGGCTGTTGGTCTCAGCCATCCAAACACACTATTTCTTTTAATTTTCTTTTTGGCCATTAAGATGAAGTTGTCGCTTTCAAATTGAGTCACACCACCTTTTCGGTGGCTATCTTTAGAATTTGTTCAACTTAAGTGTGTACAAATTTAATAGATTAATAATATGCATTAAGTTAAAAAATTTCATTGTTATTGCAGGTTTTTGGACCCATTGATAAATGGTGACTATCCGCATAGCATGAGATCTCTCGTTAAAGATAGATTACCCAAGTTCGCCAAAGAGCAATCCAAATTGGTATAGGGGTCATTTGATTTTCTAGGAATAAACTACTATACTGCTAATTATGCAGCTTATGCCCCTCAAATAACTGGTGATAAAGCAAGTTACACGACGGATTCTAGTGCTAATCTTACTAGTAAGTAGAAATTCAACCCCCGAAGCCATGCTTATGAGTTTCTTTTGTATCTAATATGGTAAGAATAACTAGACCATTCTTTTTCTTGTCTTTGCAGCTTTACGGAATGGGATCCTCATTGGTGCACCCGTATGTACTAGCTAGCTAAGTACATATCAACATTTTTATTCTAGTAGTTAGAGGAAAAAAAACTAACAATTTTAAGAAATCTGTAAAGAAAATAGTAAAGCTACCACCAATGGGCCAGCCTTTTAGAGATTTCATAAAGGAAATAGTAAAGCTATTATCAAATTTATGAAATTAAAAAAAAAAAAAAAATTGGCATAATAATGAATATGATTGATGTCATATCATTGACATAATAAATATCGTAATTTTTTTTAATCTTTTATCTTGCAATTAAAGATAAAAACAATGTGTTTGGGTCTTATGTTAGTATGACTAAATAATTGCAGGCTGCTTGAAGTTGGCTCCATGTTTATCCAAGAGGATTTCGAGATCTTCTGCTCTACATAAAGAGCAAGTACCAGAATCCACTAATTTACATTACCGAGAATGGTAATTTCCTCTAACTTCATTTTTCTTTTATTATCCCATAAGGTCATGAAAAATTGGAACGCTATTGCTAGTTATTAGATCTCCATTTGAAGCTAAATTCCACCAACTATATTTGTAGGAATTGATGAGTTCAATAATGCCACCTTGTCACTCAAGGAAGCCCTTGTTGACAACCAAAGAATTGAGTATTATGATAAACATCTTCGGTATCTTCTTAGGGCTATCAAGTAAGTGCAATAGCTCTCTCTCTCTCTCTCTCTCTCTCTCTCTCTCTCTCCTACACACACACACACAATTATAGAATTGTAACTAGATTTCTAGATTTCACTTCTTTCTTTGGTATACAAGGATGGCGTAAATGTTAAGGGATACTTTGCATGGTCATTATTGGACAATTTTGAGTGGGCCTCAGGTTACACAGTTCGATCTAGAATTAACTATGTAGACTACAAAAATGGGAATAAAAGATACCCAAAGCATTCTGCCCATTGTTTCAAGAAATTTCTCAAGAAGTAGACATGAACTATGCTCAAATTATGAACTATCTATTAGCATTAGACTGCCTCCAAACAATAAACTAAAGATAATTTCTTCTCCATTTGTATGCCCTTTAAATTATGTAATTGGTGTGGAGTACGAGACTATAACGTAGAAATGCTTGTTTAATAATATTTTATTAAGATTATATTTCTTCCTTTAATTAAAAAACTCAAATTCTCTCGCTTCTTTTATTATTTTAATGAATTTTTTATATTATTTTAAATGAAGTTATTAAAAAAAAAAAAAAACATTTGATATTAGGTGTATTGTAAAGTAAGGTAGTAAAATAGATAAATTAGTTTTTTGAGATGCTAAAAACTAAAATTTTTAATACCATCAATGTGAATGCTCTAACTTAAAAAATAAAAATAAAAATAAAAATAAAAAAAGATCCTAGCTAGCCTAGTATTAAAAAAGGACATTATTTTGTTTTTGTTTGTCTTTGCTGGTAAATGATTGCATCTTAATGTATTTAAAAACAACAATTTTGAATATTTATAATTTTTTAATACTATGTAGATGCCTATTTGCAGTTTTTTTTTTTTTTTTTTTTATTTATTTTATACTCCGGCCTCTGCTAACTTAAAATTCTGAGTCCTTCCCTGCAAATAATTAGTTGGAGGATAGCTGTGATCACTAACATATTGCATATCCTTTTCTTCTTCTTTTTTTCGTTCATTTCTATTTTTTTTCCTTTTCTAATTAAATTACATTTTGTAGCGCTCGATCCTCTATAAAAAAAAAAAAAAAAAAAAAAAAAAAAAAAAAAAAAAAAAAAAAAAAAAAACCTTGTGCTATACAAAAAATACCAAAATCAATTAATATGGCATTTCAAGGCTATCCAGTCTTAGGCGTTCTAGTTCTTCATAGTTTATTGACTAATGGCGTTGCTGACTCACCAAGCTATGACAATGCTTCAATCAACTGGACTAGTTTTCCCAAAGGTTTTATTTTTGGGACAGCATCATCGGCTTATCACGTAACTAAGTCAAATTACCTCTATGTCAATTTGTATCATAGTTTTTCCTCAAATGTCTTGAGGTGTCAAGCATATGATGAATATTATTATCTGCACAAGCTATTCTTTCAAATTTCCAGCATGTGTGTTTCTTTCAGGTCTCTTTCTCTCTCCAACGATATGAAAATCTTTTAATTATTAGAACTTATGACACTTGAAAGTATGAGTTACCAATGAATTATTTAGTACGTTGTCTTTCCATTCTACCGGAGAAACTCTAAGTTCACACAATATTTGACAATAAATTTCACAATTGCTGATGTGGCAATTGGTACATAATTTATGTGCTATAAAGTGATGATAGTGGTAATCCTAGATGACAGTGTGTAAAAAGAGTTGTGAAATTTGTTTTACTTATAGTTGGCCTTGACTTTTAACTAGCTCTTGGGCACTAGAGTATACATAATGTTAGTATTACACATTTTCACACATACTTTGTTACAATTATTCTAAGTGGCAGAAATCATGAGTAGTGAAAAAAAAAAAAAAATTGTGGGTTCACATTATAATGACAAATAGTCAATCACAGCTTGCCTCATGAGATAGTTATGAAATAATGTGTATGAAAATGAGTAGTGGTAGCATTATTGTAAATATATTTACATGTTTGAAGAATGGTTTAAAAAACCAGATTGGATTAGCTGGTTCAATTGGGAACCAGATTACAATCCGATCTGGTTACTATTAAAAATTGGAAATTGGAAGGTTAAATTGGAGTAACCGTGGACTAGGGCGGTTCAACCGTTCAACTAGTTATGCAGCGGTTTGCTTAAAATACCATAACACATCAGTTTTGACCAGGTGGCAAAGATTTGAGCCATCGACCATGGCCGTCTTTTGCAACTGATCTGTACGATGGAGGGTAGAAAAGAAAAAGAAAGAAGAGTAGTAGCAGCTGAAAATCCTTTGCATACTGTGACAACGCCGACAAGAAGAATAGAAATCTTTGGAGGTTGGAGATGAATAGATCCATTATTATGAGGAAAAGAAAGAGGCACAATACTTGTGAATTGACTGAAGGATATGAACGCACAGTTTTCTGATAAATTATCTCTAACATTTATTTTTTATTATTAGTTTATTACTAATTAGAGTCTTTTTATAAACACGCACATATTTTTTTTAGAGAGTTTCAACCTATGAGATTCGTTCCTGATGATGATATCTTTTTATTATCAAACCAAAATATCAGTCGGTTTTTAATATAAGCGGAGATTGAACCCCATATCTCTTAAAATTGATTGATGACATGACTATTAGTATTTAATTATCTTGAAATTTTGCAAGCATAGATAATATAAAGATAATTTAATCTAATAATGAATTTTTCAAAATTAACATCTAACCAAAAAATATTAAATGGTTATAAAGTCCATTTAAATGGTGTAATATGTGAAAAGGGTATCTACGGTTTTATCACATGGTTGGAGGAAAGTCCACCAATAATTGAATCTCTACCATTCTAAGATGCTATGTACTCATCTTTTGCGTAATAAAAAGTGTCAGTCTTCCTATAAAAAAAAAATATATATATATATATATATATTAAATGGTGTAATATTGTTTAAAGTTACATTATGTGTAACTTGAACAAAACTTTACCTTTATCATGGAAAGGAAAGATTATTAGTGCAATTTAAGATTCTCTAAAAGTTTTAGCCGTAATTTCATACTAAGATTTTTAAAATTTTAATAATAAGTTATTTAGAATTTGTTACATAGTAACTTAAATAAATATCTAAATAATACCAATGATGTTTATATATAAATATTAGGCTAGATTGCAAACTTACTCCCTAAATAATTTGGTGACTTTTGCATTTTATGTTTAGGGATGATTTTCGGGATTATGCCGAGCTTTGCTTTATGGAATTTGATGATGGTGTTAAGCATTGGACCACACTAATGATCCATGGAGCTACAGTCTAGGTGGTTATGCATACAGGGCGTTAGCACCAGGTTGATGTTTTGATTGGCAACAGTTATTTTGACAACTCACCGAACAAATTTGAGATCTTGTTGCTTGATGTCAAATTCAACTCATGACTGTAAGCATCATGTATTTGAGTGCCCTGTAGACCAAAAATATACACAAAAACTAGGCTTACTTATATAAGTGTTAGTTTTTCTGTTTTTTGTCAAGTGAAGACAAAAGATGAGTGGATGATATGTTATACCTTTTAATCCAATTCTTATCTTAATAGAGTATGAAGAGTGAAAAATAATTATAAAAATTGATATTTTAATGAAATAGAATTTAAATAAAATAGAAAAAATAGGTTTTTATACTAAAATATATCAATTTTTTTTTTCAGGAGCTAATGTAAATGGTCAAAGTTTGTAACTTGGAGGTTATCTATAATTCTATAGAAAAAATAAGCTTTTATGCTAAAATATATCAATTTTTTCCAGAAGTTGATGTAAATAGTCAAAGCTTGTAACTTGGAGGTTATCTATAATTCTATAGAAAAAATAGACTTTTACCTTAAAATATATCAAATCTTTTCCAAAAGCTAATGTAAATGCTCAAAGCATGGTTTTAAAAACCGGTACGGTCAAAAAACCAAAATAGGGAGTAGTTATCGATTTTATGGTCCAACTGGGGTTCGATTGATAGTTGAACCGATGATGTCATAGATAATTAATAATTATAAAAATAAATAAATAATTTTATAACTAGTCATTTTAACTAAAAAAATTAAATAATAGTAAAATATTAAACATTAACTTACCAACTTTTGAACAGCACTTAACAAAATTCAACCAAAAAAAAAAAAACATAAAGAGGATAGGTGTAAAGCATTTTAGTATATATTAATTTTTCAAATAACAAAAAGTAAGTGCATCCATGGGTAACAATATCATTGCCCACTTGATTTTTTTTCCCACCTATCCTACACTTACATGTTGATATCACACCCGCTACACATTTTGAAAACCTACAACATCCACATGTTTGTTCAAACTTCAAACAAGAATTATGTACTTAGTTTCCTTCCTATTTAACTTTTTGCTAAATTTTCATCTCTCTCTTCAATATTGTCTCTCTCAGTCTCTTCGTCAATATGGGTCTGCACACGAGAAATAAACAATGATTGAAGCGGACAAATTAAATCATTGTAAATCTGCTTTGTCTTTATGCTCCCTCCCCAACAAAAAGATAGGAAGTCTAATGTTTTTGAGGTCACTGTAGGTGTCTTAGACTTCACCACTTTAGGCTTGAGAGAATTTTCAAAATCAAAATCAAAATATCTCCTCTTAATTCTGAAACAAGATCTCTCTCTCTCTCTCTCTCTCTCTCTCTATATATATATATATATATAACACAACATATGAGGTTTTTATGAAGAATAGCTAAACAATGGTTTAATCATATCAGTTTTCAATTTTTTCGATTAAACCAATAGTTTTTGATTTTTAGTGATTTTTTCTCTTATTTTTGGTTTTTAATAATAACTGGACCAGATTAAGGTCTGGTTGCCAGTTGAACCGGCCAATCCGATTTTTAAAACCATGGGTCAAAGTTTGTAACTTAGAGGTTATCTATAATTCTATAGAAAAAAAATACGCTTTTATGTTAAGACATATCAAATTTTCAAGAGCTGTTGTAAATGGTCAAAATTTGTAACTTGGAGGATATCTACAATTCTATAGAAAAAAAAAAAAAAAAAAAAGGCTTTTATGCTAAAATATATCAACATTTTCCCAAAAGCTAATATAAATGGTCAAAGTTTGTAACTTGTAGGATATCTATAATTCTACGTGGTACATACAATGTCAAACAATTAATTGAAAGTATGGTTTTTGAAAGCTCTAAAATGTGTGAAAACACAAGAGCCATTTAGACCCCCAAATTAAAGATTACGGCTCGGTTGATTTTACTCTAACTTAAACTAAGTGCAGAATAAAGTAAAAGTGAGTGACTAAACAATAAAGCTACTCTAAGCTATATTCATCAAATCACAGCAGTAAAATGAAAGCTAAAAGAGTAGGAAAGAAGAATGCAAACACAAGATAACACGCTAATGTGTTATCAAAGATGAAACCGAAGTACCCAATGAAAAACTTCTTTGCCGCCCTTCAAGCGATAAATCGATCTACTAGACAATCAATTTGGATACACGAATAGTAAGAGACCCTCCAAGCCTAATTTACCCAATGCACCTAAGCCCTCCAAGCTCCTGCTATAACAAGACTTCTCGGAACCGTGTCTTGTCTAACTATTCGGATCCTACAATACTCCCGATTGCATCTGCCAAAACTTGGCCTCTTCTAATGCTTCCCAGTAGCATCAAAACCTCACTTGACACTAAGAATGGGTATGGTAAGTGTTTGGGCTATCAACCTCTCAAGGATATGGAAATGGAGAGGTAGGAGTTGAGGAAAACCACAATATATTGTGTAGAGAATTATGGGTATAACAATCTCTTACTCTCAAGGGTTATGGCTAGGGTTTTCTCTCTGGAAAGCACTCTTCAACATCTGTGGGTAATGTGGGTATATATAGTGTGGTTAAGGACATGGTGTATTAGATATGACAAATTGGCAAAACAGAATGTTTCGCGGGTATCTTGTGGGAAAACCTTACCCGTGAGACACTCGCAAAAACTAGCTATCACCATCTATCATGATTTTTCGCATTCTAATCATGTGTTGAGCACATGTTTCACTTTGCGGGAAGGCCTCTTGCAAGCTACCCGCGAAAACTTCTTTGCTCTTCACTTGCCTTGAGTCTTCACACTTTCTCTCACACACAACCCTTACAATGAAATCTCACATAAAATATAGTATACATAAGATTGAACATAATTACAATCAAATTTGATACGGAATTAAAGCCAACACAAAATAGTTGTAAATCATAACTTTATAATTTTAATAATCGGTACGGTCAAAAAATTGAAAAAGGAAGTAGTTCTTGGTTTTCTGGTCCAATTAGGGTTAGACCGATGGTTGGATTGAATGATGTCATAAATAATTAATTAATAATCTTAAAATTATAAAAATAGTTAATAAAATATATAATAACTTAATAAGTTTGCTACTTATAATATTATGTTAAAAAATATAAAACATATTTTTAGATAAATTATTTGAGTTTTTACATCTTACATTTTGAATATAAAAATTGCCACTATGTTAAGATTTTAAGATTGTTCACTTAATTAATTAATAAAACTACTATTTCTTTTTAATCCTAACTTTCTTAATGAAAAAAAAAAAGTTGGAAAAAAAAAAATCAAAGGTAAGGGTTAAACTTTAGGCTTTCAAAGTTGTGGCTGTTATTGATTCTCAAAAAAGCAATGCAAAAAGAGTGTATGGCCCTCATGGTGTTATTGATTATTGTGTGCACTTTGGACACCGAACAAGTAGAGCACAGCACAGTACACTGCAAACCAGCCTCTCTCTTACAAATCAAGAAGAAGCTCTTATAAGGAAAATGGACCAGTTTTATTTTTTATTTTTATTTCCGTGTGTTTTGTGGTCCTCTCTCAAATCCAAAAAAGATTTTCAACCATCCTCTCTCTCTCTATCTGCCTATGAAGAATGAAGATATCTGTTTACTCTTTGCCTCTCTCTTTGTGAAGATCTGTGTTTTCAGGCAAGGTTAGGAATTTTGACCGCTCCAAGAAGCTAGCTTTGATGCCAGCCCTCAGTCATCACTGGAAGACGCAGATCTAAGGAAAAAAAAGAAGAAGAAGATCTTTGATGCAAAACGTTTGGTTTCAATCTTTCAATCTGTTTCACCCATACTGGTTCTCGGTTTTTCCGGTTGAACTTACGACTACCGGTTATTTCCCATTTTTCTTTAATTTCTAATTTTTATGAATAACCAAACCGGATTGATGCCCGGTTCTGATTCAACCGGTTGAACCTGCAAGTCCGATTTGGCTTTTAAATCTATGGTTGAAGGATAACTATGATGAAAAACATATTGCACATGTTTTTTCCTTTTCTTTCATCTCTATTTTTTTCTTTTCTAAATAGATAAGAAGGACTGACTAACATATTGCATTATTGCTTATCCTTTTCCATGTGTTTTTCTTTTTCTTTCATCTCTAGTTTTGTCATAGTTTGACTAACATATTGCTTGTCCTTTTCCATGTTTTTTCTTTTTTTCTTTTTCTTTCATCTCTATTTTTATTTTTCTAAATAGATAAGATTATGTAGTGCTCCCCTATAAAAAAACCGGCAGATTCTCTACCTAGTACTACACACACACAAAACTACAAAATCAATTATGGCAATTCAAAGCTATCTAGTATTAGGCCTCCTAGTTCTTCTTGGCTTATTGACTAATGTTATTGCTGTCCGTTACCCCGCTTCACTCAACCGGACCAGCTTTCCTGAAGGTTTTATTTTTGGGACAGCAGCAGCAGCTTATCAGGTAACTAAGTCACAATTTTCTCTACGTTAATTTTATCATAATTTTTTTTTCAAATGTCCTGGGATGTGAAGCATATGAACAATATTATTATGTGCACCTGTGTGTGTGTTTTTTTCTTTTTTTTTTTCTTTTTTTTCAGTATGAAGGTGCAGCAAAAGAAGATGGTAAAGGACCAAGTATATGGGACACTTACACTCATGAACATCCAGGTCTCTTTTTCTTTTTCTCTCCAACAATATGAAACTTGATAGTATGAATTACCAATGAAATATTAAGCAATACTACGATGAAATTTAATTCTGGAAAAAAAATTATTTCAAGGCCTCTCCGTTTCGTTCATTTCATTATTATTATTATTTTTTTTTAGATTTTTAGAATGTCGTGTTATTTAAACTTTTGAGTAACATGATAGTCTATACACTTTTAGAATTATAAATTTTTATCCTGAATCAATAAAAGTAAAGGAATACAAAATGAGAAGATTATTAAGCTATGATTAATACAATATTTTTATAACAATTTCACGATAAAACTTAAGAGTTTAGCTAATATATATATATATATATATATATATTGAGAAATGGTGTTTAGCTAATAGTGGTTGGTAATAAAGCGACGTAAGTGGTGAACCCAAATGAAATCTAGTTATGAGACTATGATGGTGTTTGAGGATACTTATCCTGATTTGATTTTTTAAAAAGAAAAGAGAAAGAAAGAAAGCAAAACAACAACGACGTAAAAAGTAAAACTTCACATTCCTATCTTTTGGTACTTATTTTTCTTCATTTCCCCCTCTCAACCTTCCTTCTTCCATAACTAGTTCCATTTTTCTTATAGTTCTAATTACTAGTTCTTAAACAGTAAAAGGAAAAAAAAAATCCTTTAGTTTTCTCTAAATACAGTATTAACTTGCAATGGAATTGCAGATTGGATAAAGGATGGAAACAATGCAGATGTAGCTGTCGATCAATATCATCTCTACAAGGTAAATATGTTGTTTCGTGTTCATAATATAAATTGGAGAGAAAGAAAATCACTCATATTAATTAGCAACTAATTACCAAGTCTTTTCCTACAGACTTGAACTTCGGCCCTTACTCGCCATACGATTATACCCTTTAAACACTTATACTTGTGGAGTAATCATTACACCAAAAGTGTGCAATGATATAGTTTGGTTTCCAAGTATTTGTTTTTTGTATATGGAACCCCTCAAAAATGCTTTGTCCGGAGTAGGAAAAAAACAAAAACATGTCCAAAATAACATCACATTGAGGGATTCACCCCACTTTTTTTTCAGTTTTTTACGAAGTTAACATCACATTTGTTAATAAAAACTTTTATCTTGTCCCACAATTTTAGCTGACGGCATTTTGAATGCTATCCCAAACTTTTTCCTTTTGATTTCACTGAAACACTAAATCCTTTACTGTACTCAAATACTAAAGCCTTTATTATCCTTTTTTTCTTCTCCATCTCTTTGGCATTTTTGTTTCATACTATGGGTTTTCTCTGCATATTTAAATTTAATTACTTTGAAGAATAAAGAACAAAAAGGATGAATTCTAACAATTTATATCTGTTGTGATTATACATTGCAGAAAGATATTCGGATTATGAATAAGATGAATTTAGATGCCTACAGATTCTCAATCTCATGGTCTCGAGTACTACCAAGTAAGATTATCTTTTCATAAACCAATAAAATGTTAGATCCATGCAATGAAAAGGACATCAAAATGGGTACCATCAAGTACACATTTTAGGTTGGAATGCATTGGCTATTGTTTTGTGACCACATTATGTTCCTAGCAATCTCATTTTTGGGACTAATTTCAGAAGGAAAACTAAGTGGCGGTGTGAATCAGAAAGGAATCGAGTATTACAACAAGCTCATCAATAGGCTTCTAAGCAGAGGTCAAGATTCAATATTAAAATTTCAAAGTATCACTAACTTATTTTACTTCTTATAATTCACACTGTAGTTTTCTATTACTGAATGCAGGTATAAAGCCCTTTGTAACAATCTACCATTGGGATCTCCCCCAAGCCTTAGATGATGAGTATGGTGGTTTCCTAAGTCCAAAAATTGTGTAAGTGAATGATTCACCAACAAATTACCCTAAAAAAAGAAAGAATAATTCACCAAATAATCTACCCCTCTTCTCCATCCAATTATTAGCCCTATAATATATAATTATGATGTTAAAAGACTCTCGTTTTAGGTTTCAAAATAGAAAAGAAAGATGAGGACATCAATATTAAGTGCTAACCAACTGTTTGTGTCAAAACCTTAAAATTTTAAATTTATCCATTATTTTAACACTAACATGTAACCTATGCAAATGCATTGATATATTTAAAATTAAATACAATTTTTATTATAAAAATATAAATAATTAGTCAAATTATTAAAAAAATAGCATGTAACACATGCATACATAGAGATACATTTAAAATTAAACACAATTTTTATTATAAGAATATAAATAATTAGACAAATTATTTTTTTTAAAAGTAAACGTATAGTCACATATTAAATTTTTTACCTAAATTTAATACTACTTATGATCATTTTTTTATATTCTAATTTTTAATAAGATAGAACATGTGATGATCTTTGTTGTGTGGTGATTTTTATTGAGTATATGTGATTTTTTTTTTTTTAATTTTATAGTTCATTAATATTAGATTCTTAATATTTTGTACTCATTAACTCACTTGACACAAAAATTATAAAACTTAAGTGGACACATGGCACAAATTTAAGTAGATAATTATGGTGTGGTTTCAGCATAAATTTAGACACATGATACAAAATTAGATACTAATTTCAAATTTTAATTGAACTTTCTCTAAGTTTTACCCCTCTCTCTCTCTCTCTCTCTCTCTCTATATATATATATATATATATTATTTATAGATTTCAAATCCCCTTGATAAATGGGGCCCAGTTCATCAATGGAGCCTAATATATGAGATTTTTAATTTTTTTAAAATAGGATGTAGAGTGGAGAGACAAGTTCAAACTCATCACTATGTTATTCTAATATTAGCGTCTAATATTCAGGGATGATTTCCGGGACTATGCGGAACTTCTCTTTAAGGAATTTGGTGATCGGGTAAAGCATTGGATCACTCTAAATGAGCCGTGGAGCTTTAGCAATGGTGGTTATGCAGAAAAATCGTTAGCACCAGGTCGATGCTCTACCTGGCAAAATCTAAATTGCACTGGTGGGGATTCAGGGATAGAGCCATATTTGGTGACACACCACGAGCTGCTTTCTCATGCAGCCGCTGTTGAAGTGTACAAGAAAAAATATCAGGTTCGACTAACAAAACTTTAACATATTAAAACCAAATATTTTCAAGTTACACTAAATGGCACAACCGCTGTTGAATTGTACAAGAAAAAATATCAGGTTCGACTAACAAAACTTTAACATATTAAAACCAAATATTTTCAAGTTACACTAAATAACACTAAATGTACGCCAAGAGTTTTGTAGCTCAACTTATATTTCCTAGTGTCTCAATTAGAGACATTTAGGATTTAAATCCTCTCCATTGTAACTATATCAAATTTATAATTTTTTTTTTGGTTTACAGATGATACAAGACCATCTTAGTAGCAATTTCTGAAACTGATTTGAACAATTGTAATGTAGTTTAACTTAGACAAATATACAAAATCCCATGCAAAAGCTTCGAGTGTTAAAAAAATGTTCACCATGCAGGCAACACAGAAAGGAGTGATAGGGATAACGCTAATAAGTCACTGGTTTGTGCCGTTCTCTAATGCAGAGAGAGACCAGAGGGCTGCGCGACGTGGCCTTGATTTCATGTTAGGATGGTAAGTTATGCTTTATGGTTTTTATTTTACATTTTACTATAATTTAACACTTGCCGTTTGACGTTTCTCAAAAAAAAAAATTGCCGTTTGAGATAGTTTCAACTTATGACGTTCGTTCATGATAATAGTTTTTTATTATTAGATCAATACACTTATAAGTTTTTGATGAAAGCGGAGACTGAACCTAAAATTTCTTATTCAATTATTAGAAATTTTACCAGTTGACCTAATTGAAACTTACGATGTCAAAGTCATCTAATAAGTCATAGTGTCATACTACTAAAATACTCATACACATCACTCTATAAAGTATAAACCCATTTGGGCAAAAACGTTATCGAATTACAAATTTATTGGGCAAGAACCAAGAAGTTTTGCTTTGAGAACCTTCCCTAGCTTGCCTGAAGTTTTTTATCATTTAAATGGCCTAAATTTTCTTTTATTTTCTTCTTTTCCTTTTCCTTCTTGTCACTAAAATGCTTCCAAACGCACAATATTTCTTTTAATATTCTTTTTGGCCATTAAGATGAAGTTGACACTTTCCAATTGAATCATACCACCTTTTGGTGGCTTTCTTTAGAATTTTTTCAACATAAGCATGTACAAATTTTATAGATTAATAATATGCATAAATTTTAAAACTTTCAATGTTATTGCAGGTTTATGGACCCATTGACAAATGGTGACTATCCACATAGCATGAGATCTCTCGTCAAAGATAGATTACCAAAGTTCACCAAAGAGCAATCCAAACAGTTAAACGGGTCATTTGATTTTATAGGATTAAACTACTATACTGCTAAGTATGCAGCTTATGCCCCTCAACCAAATGGTGATAGAGCAAGTTACTTGACAGATGCTAGTGCTAATCTTACTAGTAAGTCCAAATTCAACACCCGAAGCCATGCTTATGAGTTTCTTATGTATCTAATATGGTAATAATAACTAGTACACTTTTTTTCTTGTCTTTGCAGCTTCACGGAATGGGATCCTCATTGGTCCACCGGTATGTACTAGCTAGCTAAATACATAACAACATTTTTGTTCTAGTAGTTAGAGGAAAAAAAAACATTTTTATTTTAGCATATTGACAGTACTCAATGGCCCAGCCTTCTAGAAATTTCATATAAAAAATAGTAAAAATACTACCAATTTTACAGAAAAAATAATAATTATAAATTAATATGGTAATAAATATGATTGATGCTAGATCATTGACATAATGAATATTGTAATTTTTTTTTTTTTTATCTTTTATCTTGCAATTAAAGATAAACATATTGTGTTTTGACCTTATGTTAGTATTCTTAAAAAATTGCAGGCTGCTTCAAATTGGCTTTATGTTTATCCTAGCGGATTTCGAGATCTTTTGCTCTACGTAAAGAAGAAATACCACAATCCACTAATTTACATCACCGAGAATGGTGATTTCCTCTAACTTCTTTTTTCTTCTATTATCCCACAAGGTCATGAAAAGTTGGAACACTATTGCTAGTTATTAGATTTCCATTTGAAGCTAAATTCCCCCAACTATATTTGTAGGATATGATGAGTTCAATAATTCCACCTTGTCGCTCAAGGAAGCCCTTGCTGATTCCATACGAATTGACTATCACGATAAACATTTTGTGTATCTTCATAGGGCTATCAAGTAAGTGCAATCTCTCTCTCTCTCTCTCTCTCTCTCTCTCTCTCTCTCACACACACAAAATTACACAATTAATTATAGAATTCTAACTGGATGTCACTGCTTTCTTTGGTGTATATAGGGAAGGTGTTAATGTTAAGGGATATTTTGCATGGTCATTGTTGGACAACTTTGAGTGGTCCTCAGGTTTCAGTGTTCGATTCGGGCTCAACTTTGTAGACTACAAAAATGGGAATAAAAGATACCCTAAACATTCTGCCCGTTGGTTCAAGAATTTCCTCAAGAAGTAGACACGAACTATGCTCAAATTATGAACTATCTATTAGCATTGGACAGTCTCCAAACAATAAAGCAAAGATAATTTCTTCTCCATTTTTATGCTCTTTAAATTATGTATAACTTGTATGGAGTACAAAACTCTAATGCAGTAATGCTTGTTAAATAAGATATTATTTTATGAGTTTTACACAAGATTTTTTATTTTTATCTCTCATTGGTGGCCAATTACCCAAGTTCACAAAAAAGCAATCCAAACTAGTAAATTTCGTCCAATTTTGTAATGGAAATTGTAGCGTAGTTAAGGTTGTTGTTCCATCAAGAAAAGGAAAACAAGAACACGTCAAAGCACCAATAATATATAGAAAAATATGATTGAAACTAGAATAAAGAAAGTTTGGTAAAATTCAATAATTAAAATTACTAGGGTGTTAGGATTTGTCCACCAATATTGTTAAGCATCAACTACCAATCTAATATAGCACACAATTGAGTAAGTAAACACATAAAATATTTGATTGAAAATTTTAGAAATAAGCTTTATTCATAAAACTCTCTTTCGTTCATTATATTCATCTATTGTTTCAACAATTTAGTCTAAAAAATAATAACTTTGCTAAAAAAACTCAATAACAATGCATGCCCTAGAGCCAATACTATGGCAAAAGTAATATCTTACAAGATTATATACCACATTTTGCTAAAGAGATTATAAAATTCTATTCTAACAATAAGAAAATTCTAGAATAGACTTATGAAATAATTATCAATTAAACATCAATCTATCAAGTTAATTATAAAAAGAGAAAATTGATTTCAATAATCAAAACGTGAAAAACATGCTTGGGTTGATAAGTGGACAACTTACAGCATTGGGGATTCACCCCTAACCCTTTCTGAGGCTCTTAAGCTTCTAGAGAAAAAAAAAATCTCTCAAAAATTGATGAAAATAAGGTTTTTCAGCCACCAAAAACGTGGCTGCTCTTGTATTGTTTTAATATGTATAACATTCAAATCCCTAAAGTGGGTCAACTTCTAGAATGGTTTTGGCCTCGAAAAGAAAGATTCTAAAGTTTTAATAAACTACAAAGTTTTAGATATTCAAGTCCTCTTTAGGTGGCCACAAGAATCAAGTTAATCCAACATCAGAATCAAAAGATATGACCAAGATACCAAACTGGTCAGAATATTTTCATGTTAGTATTTTTTCCAACTTTAGCTCAAACGAATTTCTTTCTTTCCTTTTATGTTTCCAAACATCTTTGACTCATTAATATTTTCAAAAGTCATTTCTCAATTGATCTTCATCCTTGGATTCTCTTGACTTCATGTCTATATGCTTAGTTCATTAGTTTTAATCTCCTACAATAGAAAAATACATGTAATGACTAATGAGTATATTTTAGAGAAAACTTGCAAACTCTGTTATTTATACATAAGTGTGGGAATAAACATAAAATAGATTGATAATGCCTACCAAAACTAAGATAATGTTGTACTTTTAAGCTATAATCATTGGGCATTGATTTTCTTGGGCTAAACTACAATACTACAAATCATGTAGGATGCAACTTATTCTGATCACTCCAAAGCTAAAAACGCAAGCTACATAGTGTGTGTTTGGCAAAAATTATTTTTGCTAAATTATTTTATTATTTAGCTTATTTTTGCTACTAATCATAGGTTCTATTGTACTATTTCAGCTAACTTTTATCTTTATTTATAGTACTTTCAGCAAAAAGTTTTCAGTTTCAGCAAAATAAGTGGATCCCAAACAAACCCATAATATATTCATGAGCTAGTTGTGGAAACCTGCCACATGACAACGTCCCTCTGAAAGGGTTTTTAGAAAACAAAAGTTATGTTTGAGATTTTCTTTGTTAGAAAACATGGGTTTTGAAAATTGAAGTACTCGTTGGTTATTTATTTATTTGAAGGAAAACAAAACAAGAAATAAAAACCCTTTTTTATTTGATTGACTCAATGGATAAGAAAAATAGTCTATGTCCACCAAAGACAAGTTTAGGGTCAAATTATGTTGTGGGTAGGTGTGAGACATCCACACACGCCCGGTATGTTTACTGATCTTTACTAAGTAAGTAAGGGCTATTATTAACCGAATTCATCAAATAAATTCAAACAAGTAATAAATTTTATGGAAAAGTGGCCTAAAGCTAAATCATGCGACAAAATAAGCGATAATAATAAAAACAAAATGATAATGATAGAAACATGGTAATAGCAATGAAATCAACAACTAGATCAAGCAATGAAATAACAATTATATTATATAAAGCATGTCTTCGCTCTACTCGGAAAAGTTAATTTATTTTAGCCTTGGAATTTATTCTAGATAAACTATACTTTAAAAGAGATCAAACTTGTTTGTTAAAAAACGGATCAGCCCTTGAACTAATTTGGTTTTTCGTTTTCTTTGCAATGCACGCGGGCTTTGGTTTTAACCAAACTCTTATTTCAATCGTGCCTAAACTACAAGATTAGCCTAAAGAAAACCCAACCTGTTGTTGATAAGCCCATAACCAATAATGTTGAAAGACACTAAAAATTCCCTTGTTTTTTCTACTCCTAGGACTCTCTTTAAAATTTGTTCAATGGAACCTAATGATCGCAGAGTGTCTTGAGACTAGATTAAAGAAAACCCAACCCGTTGACAAGTCTATAATCAAGAATATTGAAGACACCGAAATCTCCTTGTTTTTTCTACTCTTAGGACTTTCTTTAAAATTTGTTCAATGGAGCCTAATGATCAGAGATTCTCTCGAGACTCTCTCCCTTAAAGATTTTCCTCTTCAAAACTGGAGAGCCTCCCTTCGCTAGCATCACTCATTTTTGTATTATTGTCTTTTTAATTTTCTTTCATTTTTAAACTCTAAAATCAAATGTTGGACAAAAGAGTGAAAAAATGATTTGTGATTAAACTTTAAAATAAAACGCAGTTAGTTTAAATTAAAAAAACTGGGATTTTTTTTTTTATCAGAAATATAATTTGAACATTTCTATATTTTGAAATTGAGAATTTGATAAAATAGAGGTCAAGAATTATATTTATATGACACAGTTTTGACTTTTCTACATTTTCAAGGCCCATTTATATTTTCCACATGGTTTTTACTAATAGTTGAGCATGTGTAACCATATACAAGATAATCACAATATAAGAAATTTTCATTTCATATTTTTCTAACAATTTATATATGTTGTGATTATACATTATAGAAAGATGCTCGGATTATGAAAAAGATGAATTTAGATGCATATAGATTCTCCATCTCATGGTCTTGAGTATTGTCTAGTAAGATTATCCTTTTCATAATCACATAAAAGGTTAGATCCATACATTGAAAAGGACATAAAAATGGGTACCATCATGTACACATCTTAGGTTGGAAATTGGAATGCACTGGCTATTGTTTTGTGACCACATTGTGTTCCTAACAATCTCATTTTTGGGACTAATTTCAGAAGGAAAACTAAGTGGCGGTGTTAATCAGGAAGGAATCGAGTATTACAACAAGCTCATTAATAGGCTTTTGGGCAAAGGTCAAGATTCAATATTAAAATTCCAAAATATCATTAACTTATTTTACATTTTATAATTCAAACTTTATTTTTCTATTACCAAATGCAGGTATAGACTATAGAACCCTTTGTAGCAATATTCCATTGGGATCTTCCCCAAGCCTTAGAAGATGAGTATGGTGGTTTCCTAAGTCCACAAATTGTGTAATTGAATTATTCACCAACAAATTACCCCCCATCCCCCAAAAAAAGAAAAGAATAATTCACCAAATAATCCAACCTCTCCATTCGATTATAGATGTTTTACATCTATTAACCATATAATATATAATTATGATTTTAAATGACTCCCATTTTAGGGTTAAAAATAAAAAAGTAATTAGTCACTATTTGTCCCCAAATGTTATTCTAAAATATGCGTCTAATATTTAGTGATGATTTTCGGGACTTTGCCGAACTTCTCTTTTCAAGGAATTTGGTGATTGGTTAAAGCATTGCATCACACTAAATGAGCCATGGAGCTATAGTAATCTTGGTTATGCAGAAGGATCATTAGCACTAGGTCGATGCTCTGCTTGGCAAAAAAAATCAAGCTCGACTTACAAAACTTTAAAATATTAAAACCAAATATTTTCAAGTTACACTAAATAATACTAAATGTAAGCCAAGAGCCTTGTAGCTCAATCTATATCTCCTGGTGTCTTTGTTGGAAACGTCTAAGATTTAAATCCCCTATCCATTGTAACTATATCAAATTTATAATTTTTTAAAAAAACCCCTAAATGTACAAGGTTGGTTAAACTTGGTTTACAAATGATACAAGACCGCATGAATAGCAATTTCTGAAACTGATTTGAACAATTGTAACGAAGTTTAACTTAGATAAATATACGAAATCTCATGCATAAGCTTTGAGTATAAAAAAATGTTCACCATGCAGGCAGCACAGAAAGGTGTGATAAGCAGTCACTGGTTTGTGTCATTCTCTAACACAGAGAGACCAAATGGCCGCGCAACGTGCCATTGATTTCATGTTAATTGGGATGGTAAGTTATGCTTTATGGTTTTTATTTTACGGGTAATTCTAGGGCACCCTCTCTGTTTTTTAGATGGTACGGTACCTACAAATAACCTACCTGCTATAACAGGTACTAAAATTTCACATTTGATAATTCTATTTTCACATTAAGCAGTATCAATATTATATATTACTGTACTTTTGTCATATTTAGTGGTTTCATTTTTTTTCTTTACACATGTGATAATTCCATTGTTACATGAGGCCATATCAGTATTACATCTGGTCGTACTTTTCTCACATTTGGTGATTCTCTTAATTTTTTTTCCTCACATTTGATGATTCTATCTTCACATTGGATAATACTAGTATCACACATAATTGTATTTTTGTCACATTTAGTAGTTCCTTTATTTTTTCTCACATTTGATAGTTACATTGTCACACGAGGTAATATGAACATCACATCTAACTATACTTTTGTTACATTCGATGATTTCATTATATTTTACTCACACTTGATAGTTCTATCATCACATTATGCAGTACCCACATCACATATTACTGTCCTTTTGTTACATTCGAAGGTTTCATTGTTAAATTTGTCATATATGATCATACCATTGTCACATTTAATATATATATATATATATATATATATTTTAATAGTATTAGATCGTTTTAACATCACATTGGCCGGCACCAACGTCACATATAATCTTACAATTGTCATATTTGGTTGTTTTTTATTTATTTAATTTTTTAGTCACATTGGATGGTACCAATATCACTTTTTTTTTCTTTCTTTTTTCAATAATGATGTCATAATGATCACAAAACACTGAAGTTTTCTAGGCCTTGATTCCGAATGGGTTGAACTTGACGAGGATGGTTATGGTAGAGAGAACATGTATGTTTAGGCCCATTGACCTAGCATGTATGGGCCTCAATAAATTGTATATGAGCCCATAATTTCAAACTCAATTAAGTTAGCCCAACACTATAATAATATTATGTAGAAGTCCAATGTCGCAATGATGGTTTCCCTATATCTCTCTCTCTCTAAAAATAATTTGTTAAATGAAATTTCTAAGGTAACTAGCCTTAAATGAAACTTTAATACTAAATATTTCAATTAATTAAAAATATATTCCCATTAAAACTTTATTAATAACATTTTTGAAAGATCCAGTACAAGTTTAATTATTTATTTTTAATGATTTTTATTTCTACTTTTGTATACTCCTTATTAATTAACTTGCGTATTACGTTACCGTAATTTTAATTTTTGACAGTATAAATATGTCAATTTGAATCTTTACAAAGTCTAAGCCATTAGACCTTACAACTGAAACAACCAAACCATCAAACCTCTAAACCACAAAGACCAACCTAAAGCAAAATAAACCCCTACACAAGAACAGGGGAAACCCAACACAAATTCAGAGTCTTATCTATCAATTTTTTTTTTTTTTTTTTTAACAAAAAATCTTTTAAGTGTAGGGGTTGAGATATATGGTAGTCAATGAATGTGGATTGCTTTAGGTAACAATGGGTAGTATAGACCATTTTTGCTGTAATAGGAACACAAATCTAGAGAATTAAAAGAAAATTAAGGCTTATACAATTTAGTTGTAAAGAGACTACATATAAATCCAAATATATGTACGAAGGCGATTTCTCCCAACAGGCCACTTCCAACAAGCAATATGAATCATAAATTCATAATACTTAGAAGTCCTAGTCAATATATTTCATGCACTTTAGAAAACTGAAGAAAATATAAAAATTCAAATGAATGTAGGAGGGTGATCTCTTGGCACTGCTAGATATGGCATCTATTCTACCTATACCGCCTGATAATTTTAATCAATTTTAATTAATATTAACCAAATAAAGTAAAACGAAAAAAACGTAGAAGTTTTTTTTTTTTTTTTTTTTTTTTTTTTGAGAAGAAGTTAGTAGAGATAATTTTAATTAACCAAATATAGCACCGTATGGTCCATATCTTCTACCAGAACCTGTAACTCCAATTCTGCTTGATGGTTTTTATTTTACATTTTATAATTTAATCCTTTCCGTTTGAGTCTTCCAATATATATATATATATATATATATCCTTTCTGTTTGAGGGACGTAATTAGTGTGTACAATTTTTATTTTTTTATTTTTTTTAAGTATGTACAATTTGTTAATTCTATCAAAACCACAAAGAGTAATGCAGGGTTGGCGGCTTCAAGTTGGTCATAACTCACTGGTCTATCAAGTCTTCAAGGCAAAATATTTTCTAGATTGTGACTTTGTCCATGCATCTATGGGGAAAAAGCCATAATTTTTTTGGCGAAGCTTAATGGCTGCTCAAAAGGTTGTTCAGAAAGGGTTATGTTGGCGTGTGGGAAATGTTAGGAATCTCAAGGTTTGGGAAGATAATTGGGTTCCTAGCTCCTCTACACATAAGATAATTTCACCTAGAGGTTCGTTTCCTTTGAACTCAAGAGTCAATAATTTAATTGATGCAGAACAGAAGTGCTGGAACTTGAATCTGTTGAATAGAGTTTTCCTTCCTTTTGAAGCTGAAGAGATTGCGAGTATTCCTTTGAGTGTCAAATTGCCGGATGATAAACAGGTGTGGGCAGCAACTTCAAATGGATTGCTTTCAGTTCAAAGCGCCTATAAATTGGCTTTAGAATTAGAGAAAGATGAGGAAGCTGGTTCTAGCTCTGATGGAAGTCACTTGCGTCAATTCTAGAAAAGATTATGGCCATGCCAAATCCCTCACAAGATTAGACATTTTGCATGGAGAGCAGCTCGAGACATCTTGCCAACTAAGGCTAATTTGGTAGCAAGGAAAATCCTGATAGACAACAATTGTGAGGAGTGTGGGTTATGTGCAGAATCTTTTTATCATCTATTTTGGGAGTGTTCAAAAGCTAGAGACACTTGGACTCATTCACCTTTTCTCAGTTCTTTATCAATGGTTCCTTGTAGGAGCTTTTTTTATTTTTTATGGTATATCACCATGGAAGCACATTGGAGTATGGAAGATATTGGTCCAGCTATAACTATTGCATGGGCTCTATGGTCTAATATAAATGAAGTGATTCATGGGAAGCCGAGGAAGGCAGGTCTAAAGTTGGTTGACTGGTGTAAGAACTACCTAGATGAATATTGGTCAGCAAATAGAACATCTATGAATCCACCACCTCATTTGGAAGTAGCTTGGTCTCCCTCTATTTTTCCTTCTTATAAAGTTAATGTTGATGCTGCAAGGTTTATGGCTCAAAAGGCTGTAGGTGCTGGTGTTATTATTCCAGACCATGAAGGAAAATTCATTGCAGGTTTAAGCAAGAAATTCCATGCTCCATTGGCGATTGTTGAAGTTGAAGCAAAGGCATTTGAAGCTGGTATAATCTTTGCTAAGGAGGTGGGAATTAGAGAGAAAGGGACTCATTGATTGTTGTTCACACTCTAAAGCAAGTTTTGAATGCTCCATTAACTGTTTCTAGTCTGATATATGGGATGCTAGCTGAATGTAATGTGTTTAGGAAAGTTTCTTTCTCTCATGTTAAAAGGCAAGGCAATAAGCCTGCTCATTTATTGGCAAAACAAGCTCTTGGCTTGGATGATTTCTCTGCTTGGATTGAAGAGTGTCCTTGTTTTTTAGAACAAGCTCTTATCCATGATGTATCTGTTTCTTTATCTTCATAAATAAAGTTTTAGTCTTTCTATCAAAAAAAAAAAATATTTTACAAAACCATTTGTAGCCTAAGGCTACAAACTGCTCTAATAAACTAACATGTGTAAAAAATGGTATGTGCACTGCACATGATTACCTAAGTAAACTTATCCCAATTAACCCTAGTTAACTACACCACCTATTAAAACAAGAAAAAAAAATAAAAACTAAAACACAAGTACGTATTATCTCTTTCTCTCCGGATTCTCTATAAACCCAAAACCCAATCCCTCTCTACTTCATCGACTTCTCACCACCGGTCACCCCCTAATCGCCTTCTACACTTACCACGTGACTCTCTCTCTCTCTCTCTCTCTCTCTCTCTCTCTCTCTCCCCGTTCTGCATTTACTTTTCAATACCCACCAACTGTTTTGAAATAATGTCTAAATCAACATGCTTTTATTTTTCACCATTGTTATTGATTGAAAACCTTGTTAAAGGTGATTATGACTTTGTTAGTATCATGGTGGGTTAACCACTGAATATGTCTTTATTAATCCTAATTTTATTTATATCTTTTCATTGGTTTAGTAAATGAATGAATATTGGCATCGATGGTGTTGTATCAACGCAGATTTTTTATTTTTATAGTGGAAACATATAAAAGGGATATGTTTACAAATTAGGAATAAGCTACATTTTGATAATATATACTCCAAATTATTCTGGCCCAAGTATAAATAATTGATATTGTGGATCAGGTACAATTATTTTTCACCATTATTGATTGAACTTTTTTGTAGTTTAGAATACACATTGCAAATGTTTAAATAAGAAAAAATCTCAAATAATCTATGATTAAGGAGGCATATATGTGATTGAATTTCAAATTTTGGATAAGGTTTTGATTGGTTTAATGGATATTGTTGTAGAATGGGTCATATGGTGGCTTCAAGGGTGCAGAAACTAAATTAATATCTAACTTTGGGAAGAAACTTAATTCATATACACTGAATATATAATGAAGAATGTGAAAGAAAAATGGGCTATTGGTGAGAATGGGGAAGACTCAGCCTCTAAGTTAAAAGGTGAAAGGTTTTCCTTTCTAGAAAACCTGCACTATCTAGAGAGGCAATGATGTTATGGCTCAGGTACTAATAATTGATAATTGTTGCTAGCATTAAAAACTGAAGCCTCAATGATTAAGATTTGCTTTGTGTTCTGTGGCATTTACTGAAAAATGCAACAAAGATATATTGTTTTAAGCCTGATCAGTAACTTTGTGAAACCATTTTTTTTTTTTTATTTACCAGAGGTTTAAGTACATGTTTGGCGTGTGTGATTTGTGTATAGACTAGAAATTATTGAAGATTTTTAACAACAGCATCCATTTGATGACTGGACAAAGAAATATGTACTTAGTACAAACTTAATAGCATTTGAACAGTTTTTAGACCCCTTAACACAACTGGATTAATCTAATTAATTAGCCAAGTGATTAACTTAGTCAAATTATGCAAAACTTAGTTATCACAATCAAACAATCATATCAAGTATATAGCAGCAGAAATATGAATAACACAAAGATATGACGACCCAAGAAAACCAAACCGGTAAAAAATTTGGGGAGGATTTAACCTAGCTATCCTCAAGGTAAACTTGAATCCACTATCTTGAAAGAATCGAAGTTCATACAATAAAACTTACAAGCCCCCATGCTCGACTTCTTATTACTACCCACTAGTAGAACTTACTGACACGACCACATGCAAGTTTCGAGACCACGGACTCCTTCTTTCTTAGATTCTCCAACAAATACAAGCACGCCCACTTGTGTATCTTTAAGCTCTTATGGCAACAACTGAATGATCATCAAGGTCTTGAAGAAATCTCCTCTTGATAATCCTAAGCTTGTGTGAAGTAAAGCTCCTCACAGATCTCACAAGAGATTCACACAAATAGCAATATGAGCAACGTCTAAAATGTGGCTAGGGTTTTACTTATATACTTAGGGCAAAAACATAAAACCCTAAACGTTTTAGGAGTTAGGGGTGAGTTGGAAATTCTGCAGAAAAAACGCATTTGCCCGATTTTCGATTGATTAAGCCTAAGCTTCGATCAATCGAGCCAGGCCGAAATGCACAGTGAATTCTGTATCAGCTTGATTCCAACTTTACATAAACAACACTACTTTGAGCAAGACTAAATAACTTGTTTTGATCATGGTTTGCCAACAATACATATTAGAGTTCTAAATACATTAAATCCTAAGTCTTTAGAACCTAACAGCATTGTTCAACAACCTTTTTTTTTTTTTTTGCTAAGAGCTCAACAAATTGCTTAGTTAGCTACTCTAAGATAAGATACATGACTTTTGCTTTATGTTATGAGCTTTTAAACCATGCTTTTCTTTTGTGGCCTTAATTTATCTTGTTGATCTCTCAACTTGAATGGTTGAACTAAATTACTCTTGCTGGGGAATTAGTATATGTATAGGTTACAAAATGACATGATTTTTAGGTCTTGTTCATCTCTCAATAAATTCATAAAATTTCTCATGCACAAATTTTTTTTTTTTTTTTCCATATTTATCATGGATTATCTCATGCTTTCTCATCTTGTCATTCCTTAAAATTGTCTCATAGATTTGTTAAGAGCCACTAGCTGCTGCAATGTAAATGTTGTAGATTGGTTATATATATGTTGTAGATTGGTTATATTTTTTTTTTCTTAATTTTATAATTACAATTTTATTCATTGTGGTTTTTAACATAAGGTCTCGCTCTAATGTTTTGATGCAGACTAGCCTCATGTACAAGTTGCGGTAGTTTATGCTAAAAGGAATAAATTTCGACTAATCATATATCTTGGATCTGATGATCGTGCTTTGGTTGCGGCATTGGTTTTAATATTTCTAGATTGAAGATAATAGAATGGTTGTAATATTTCTAGATTGAAGATAGATAATGCACCCTCCATAGTGCTATGTTTCAAGAATTAGTCATGGTTGTATTTAAGCTACAGCTTCAGCAATAAAAGGCAGCAAATATTTTCCATTTAAACTATTCTCTTCTCGTCTATTAATTTCTTAGAGGGTTGTCGCGTCGAATATGACTAATTCCTTTCAAGCTCACCGATTCACAACACATAGCCTCTGGGATATAGAACTGGACCAATTCTGATTAATCTACAAACAATAAATTGACAGATTCTAGAGCATCCACGCAATTATATAATAAAATAAACATAATTAATTAAATAAAAATCAAGCTTCCAATAATATGCACCAAGTCATGTGCACATAAAGACAACATTGTAGTTTGTAGGGAAATCGATAAACAAAAATAGAGTTTTATTGGTTTCCTATCAAATATAAACTAGGAATGCAGAAAACGTGGTACCATTTTGAACCACAAACTTTATCTCTCACGATAGCTAAAATAAATTCAGCCCAAACTGTAAATATAAATAACTTTTTTCTCTATAAACTTTATATCAAACAATAACTTAATGCATTTCAAATGGTCCAACAATAAGAAACAGTGATCAATCTGCCAATGGTTTGATAATTAAAAAAAAGCCAGCTTCAATCTACCAATGGTCTAAAAATAAAAAATACTAAAAAGTTAATAGTGTGCCAATGGTTCTGCCAATGGTCTAAAAAGAAAAAAACTAGCTTCAATCTGCCAATGGTCCAACGATAAAAAAAAAATACTAAAAAGTAAATAATCTGCCAGTGGTCTAACAATAAAAAATTGTCTTCAATCTGCCAATGGTCTATCAAAAATAAATAGTCTTTGATCTCTAACAAATAAATTTGCATAGTCTTCAATTTCCATCCAAAATTCTTGCACGCTAACTCCAATCTATTTAGCGGTTTTGCCAATATGATGCTCTTCTTGGATAACATCAGAAGTAGCTATTGAAACCTATAAATAATAGCAAAAAATAATTGTCACAGAATGTAAACAAATTTATGTGCCTACAAGATTGACATATTATAGTGGAATGTAACATATCTTACTTTATTTAGGCTTCCAAGTGATTCAACTTGTCTCGCCTCACAATCTTTTTTTTTGTAAGCCACTACCATGTTTTTTAGCATGTGTTGTTTTGCTTCAAGATTTACCATTTTTCTTCTCTGATGTAGATTTCAACCTTCTCTTTGGACATCCAACAGTAGGTTTTGTTTTAATCCTACATATGCTATCACCTTGTAAAACATCCGTAGTAACATCACCATGGACCTCTATGCAACTTTCCATATTATTCGAATGACATTTTTTTCTAATCTCTTGCAATTCCTTCATTAATTTTTCAAAACATTCTTTGGCATGTTCATACATTATCTCATTCTCTGCTACAAGTGTAGAAATTTCACGAGCATTGTGACTCAAATAAGAGTAGCGTTTTCCTATTGACTCTTGAGCATTACCTTTAATATCAATGCCATGATAGTCCTTGATAGAATTGGCCTTTGCATCTTGCAACTATATTTTCAATACATAATGGACGGGAAGTCTTGTAACATTTTTTATGTTTAAGAACTTTCAAAGCATGGGCACACAGAATTCCTACAAAGCTAAACTTCTTGCAACTGCATTCTATCAAAGTAGTTGAGGCTTCATATTTAACTAGGTGCTCTTGAATTCTTTGATTATATTTGACCTTGTATTATGTGATAGTATCGGATTTATTAGCCTTGTAAATAGTACAATTAACAATCTTCATATATTCATCTTGAAACATTTGAAACATTTCTGGGGAGTACAGCTCTACAACATGTCTCAACATCTCTACTTTAAACTGTAAAATCGATTTTGTTTGCCTCATTTTGAAATTTTCCTGTAGTTCTTGATATCTCTTATTAGCCAAAACTCTAGAGTAATGTCCTAAAAAGAGCACAAAATCATGTTTAGGTTTCAAGTATTTCTTCAACACATTGTTTATTGACTCACTATGTTGGGTGCTTTTCATATCGGCAATGAACATATGTCGACCATATACAATAGCCCATTTTTCTTTTACATTAAATATACTACGCAACCATTTATTATTAGTAAGACCATATTCCTTAAGCATATAATCCCATGAAACAAGCCATTCATCTTCATGCTCATATAAACAATCACTAAAATCATTTGCAAATTGCTTAGATGAATAAAATACATGTTATAGATTCTTAGCAGCATTCTGATAAATATGCCATACACACAAACAATGATTAGATTTAGTAAATACCTTTGCTATTGCTTTAGCCATTATAGCAGATTGATTTGTAAATATAGTTCTTGGCTACTTTCCTAACATTGTAGATAAAAAAAGTTTCAAACAACCACTTAAATGACTTTATAGTCTCATCATAAAGTAAAGCTGCACCAAAGATAATTGATTGTTTGTGATGATTAACCCCAACGAATGGAGCAAATGGACGATCATATCTATTTGTCTGATAAGTTGTGTCAAAACAAATAACGTCTCCAAAGTTCCCATAATCAACTATTGATCTAGCATCAGCCCAAAAAATGTTCATGATTTAACCATCATCATCAACTTGTATTGAATAAAAATAAGATGGATCTGCCAATTGTATCTTATGAAAGTACGAGCAAGTCCATCTCCTTTCCTCAAAGCCATCCTCCTCTCATTATGCACTTGATTCTTATAGTCAACATCCATAAACCCAAGATTTTCACGACCCCCAACTTGCATGCTCAATAATTCAATGGTTTGTTTTATTGATATTCCAAACCTCTCTACATCTTTTGCAATGGCTTTTTGAGCAAGTGAAAATTTTCTCTTCGATCTTAACATATTTTTCATTGGTGAAGGAGAAAACTCATGATTATGTTGGCTATGAAAAGAAACAACATGTAACATACCATCCTTTTGAAGATGACAAGTAATTTGTGCTAAACAACCTGTTCGTGAAATTGGGCGACGATAAGATCCATTTTTGCGACATTTGTCAAAAACTTGTTCACCCTCTTTTGAGCAACTTAATGTTCTCCTTATAATTTGCCCCACATTTCCTTGCTTTACAGAATGTTTTCATACACTAAAGCCGATTTGGTGAGCATATTTTTTGTAAAATTCATATGCACTATCATCACAATCAAATTTCATGCCAATTGCAGGAGTATTTGATTTGTTTGGACTTCTAGGAGTAAGTACTACTTTAGCCTCCTCTTGTTGATCAACTATCAAACCAATGAATTCATCTTCCAACACAATTTCTGGTACTTCTACAATTTCCTTGCTATATCTGCTTGGAGTATTTGATTTGTTTGGGCTTCCATGGGTAGGTTCTACTTGAGTGTCCTCTTGTTGATTAGCTATGCAACAATTCAATTCATCTTTCAATAAAATGATTTGACTAGTATCCATCATCTATAGTAAAGATACACATTCAAAATCAAATTAGAAAAAAGGAAAAATTTTATAAAAAATATTAAAAAAAAATAGTATTCCAATATTCTGGACCCATTAAAGAATACTCTCAATTAATTACTTAAAAACACTACAGTTTTAGAAAGTCTAAGTCTAGAAGCCTATAAAGTTTACTTACCCTTAGTTGCTTATATTTTTGAAAGTCAAGTCAATATGAACAAGAAAAAAAAAACATTTTTTAGATGAATCAAAGATAAATTCAAATTTAAATGAAAAGGAATATAATTTCTACGATTCAGCTAAATTTAGTATCACAAAACCTACAACAAAATCACGTACAAGATAGTAAACAGCAGCACTATTACATATTAGAGAAGAAGAAATACTCAAATTAATTTTTTTATAAGTAAATTAAACAAGATTTGGTAACTTATAAACTACAGCTAGTAAATCCTCTTTAGTTTTTTAAGGAATCAAGGTTATTGTACGGGTGCCTGGGCCCCAAGCCCATTAGGCCTAGCGGCCTAGCCCACTTCCCATCCCCACTTCGGGCCTATAGCCTCGATCCAGATACCTCAGGGACCCAAGAACCGAGATGAGACCATGCTGGCTTGAATACTCCAAGCAAACCCCTCTTGATCGTCTCTAACTTGGTCAAAAGTGTTATCGCTCGGAGACATCCTGCCTTCGAGAATATCGCTACTGAGCGGGTTTCTAGAAGTGGGAATCAGTTCCAATGCCATTACCACCTTTCCCAACGGAATACCCACTTTGAGATGATGGAATTGGACCCCTATTCGCACTAGGAAGAGGGAGTAATCATATCACCCCCACTTATCTTAGCCTATAAATAGAAGAAAAGAATAAGGAAAGGGGGTTGGCAATTCTAGAGAGAACACTCATAAAAAAAGGCTACTCCATGTATTGGGTACGCACAGTTATCAATGAAGAATCAAATTAAAAAGGCTACTCCATGTATAAAGGATCAAGAAAATTATCGAACTGTGTCAAACACTTGATAATAAACATGTCAACACCAATTTTTCAAAACCTAATGGATAATTGCAAATTTAGCTTGCAAAGAAAGAGCATTCACTGACAATATACCAGATTTGCAAAATGTTCTAACCTAACATCAAGTTCTTCCTAATAGTTGAATAATTTAATCCTTGCAAGTAATAAGATGTCAAATTGCAATTAGTACTTCCTCATTATGTATACAAGATAACAAACAATCATTGAGGCTTTAGTTTTCAATGTTAGCAACGTTTATCAATTAAAAGTTCAATGAGCCACAATATCAATTATTTGTAATTGAGCCAGAATATTTTGGAGTATATATTATCAAAACCTAGCTCATTACTAATTTTTAAACATATCCCTTTTATATTTTCCACTATAAAAATAAAAAATCTGCATTGATACTACACCACCGATGCCAATATTCATTCATTTATTAACCAAAGAAAAGATATAAATAAATTAGGATTAATAAAGACAGATTCAGTGGTTAACCCACCATGATACTAACAAAGTCATAATCACCTTTGAAAAGGTTTTCAATTAATAACAATGGTGAAAAATAAAAGCATGTTGATTTAGACATTGTTTCAAAACAGTTGGTGGGCATTGAAAAGTAAATGCAGAACGAAATAAGAGAGAGAGAGAGAGAGAGAGAGAGAGTGAGAGACTCATGTGGTAAGTGTAGATGATGATTAGGGGGTGACCAGTGGTGAGAAGTCGATGAAATAGAGAGGGATTGGGTTTCTAGGTTTACAGAGAAGCCGGAGAGAGAGAGATAATACGTATCTCTATTTTAGTTTTTTAGTTTTTATTTTTTAATTGGTGGTGTAGTTAACTAGGGTTTGTTGGGTTAAGTTTCTTAGGTAATCATATGCAATGCACATGCCATTTTTTACTGTTAGGTTCTAAATGTTTAGAACAATTGGCAACTTGTAAACACAAACTTGTCTAGATATAGATCTTAGAGTCTATAAGTTTTATTAGACAATGCTCAAGGTGATTCAAGTCAAGATTCAAGTACATACAAACTGCAAGAAGAAGACTCATATTCTGCCTGGTTCAATCGATTGAAGAACAGGCTCGATCAATCGAAAATCGTATCTGCAGAATTTTAAGTCGGCCCAAACAGTAGCTCAAGCCCATTAAGGATTAGGGTTTCAAATCTAATTCTCCCACTATATAAAGGAAACCTTAAACCACGTTTTTGAGAGCTTTTAGAGAGAGAGAAGAGTGTGCCTCTTTTGTATCTAGGGTTTTGTACCCAAACCTCTCCAAGGTCTTTGTTGCTCATATTGCTATTTTGTGTAAATCTCTTGTGAGATCTAGAGGAGTTTTCCTTTACACAAAGCTTAGGATTTTCAAGGTAGAGATTACTTCAACATCTTGATGATCAACTCGGTTGCTGCCATTGGAGTTTAAAGAATAACAAGCGTGGGTGCTTGTAACTGATTGTAGAATCCAAGAAAGAAGGAGTCCATGGATTCAAAGCTTGCACGTAGTCGTATCAGTAAGTTCTACTGGTGGGTAGCATTAGAAAGTCAAGTGGGGAGCTTGTAAGTCCTTTGTATGAACTTCGATTCTTTCGCATAGTGGATTTAGGTTTACCTTGAGGATAGTGAGGTCAAATCCTCCCCAGATTTTTATTGCGTGGTTTCTTGGGTGATCATATCATTGTGTTATTTATATTTTCGCTGCTTTATATTTTTGATATGATTGTATATTTGTGATAACCTAGAATTGCATAATTTGACTAAGTTAATCATTTGGCTATTTAACTACGTTAATCTGGTTGGTTTAAAGGGTCTAAATTTATAACAAGTGGTATCAGGGCGGATAACTCTTCTTGTTGTAGATCTTTTGATCTAAAAGCTGATCCTTGACCCCTGTTATCATGGATAATTTGAAGTGTCTTTCTGCTCATGTTTTTGATGATTTGAATAAAAAGGACATTATTGTTTCTATTGATTTTTTTGATGCTTTTGAAACTCTTTGTAAGGAATTATTTAAATCTTTGAAAATTTCTAAGAAATTCAAAGAATAGTTAAAATTGGCTAATCTTAAAAAAGAGGATTTGATTGTAAGATTAGATGAGTCTAATAAAAAGAATGAATTTTTGAGAAATCAAATTTCCTCTCAAGATGAGAAGATGAAAAGCTTGGAACAAGAGTTAGTTGAATCTAAAACTAAAATTGAAAATTTGACTAGTACCAAGCTTGTTGTTGATAACAGAAGTGTTTCTGTTTCTCTTAAGCCTAAAACTGAGAAAGTTTATATCCCTCCTTTCAAGAGGAATAATAAAGAAAATGCTTATTTTGCTAGGTTAGACAAAGGTAAAAGTTCTGATGTAGACGCTGAAGTTTCTAAACCTATGTCTAAACCTACTGTTAGAAAGCATAATAAATCTGTTTTTGTGTCTACCTATCACCTTTGTGGTGTTGTTGGTCATATTAGATCAAACTGTTCTTTGTTGAGGTAAAAACCAAACTAGGAGACTAGATTTGCTGTTAGGAATACTGACGTTCTTAAATTTGTTCCTGTTTGCCACTTTTGTGGTGTTCGTGGTTACATTCGTCCTAATTGTCATAAATTAAAAATTAAGCATTCTTTGTTTCAATCTAGGATATGTGATGATATTTCTCCTGCCATAAGTCCATATAAATTGTTTCATATTCTTTTGAAAATTTTGAGCTTGTTGGCTTGTGAAAGGAATTTGCAGGATTTTAGTCTTTCTCAGAAGATTGGTGCAATCCCTCATATACACTCTACTTTTTATGGATTTTCACCTACAAAACTGAAGACTCATGCTATATGGGTGAGAAAAGATTCTCGAAGGTGAGTGTTGCTGACTTGTCCCTGATTTAATTCTTTCAATTAATTGTGGACATATCTTGTTTCTGTTTTTGGTTGTTTTGATTTTTAGATTGTTTTTTATTTAAAAAAAAAATCCAAAAACATTGAAAATTTTCAAAAAGAAAAAAATATTTTATTTTGTGTCTTATTTTATTTTTCTTGAGGATTACATGAATTATGATATCTCTCTCTTGATTTAGAACATGCTTAACATTGTAGAGAAATTTGAATAGTTTGTGTTTCATTAGTGCTAAGGTATTTTTGATTTTGTGAGTATGTACTAGTTTGTACATGTACTCAAGGGTTAATTAAGAAATTGATGTTTCCTATTTGTGTACCTCTTATAGTTTAGTAAGCACTATCATGCATAGCTTTGCATTGTTCATTTAGCATAATGTGTGCTTTTTTCTTTGGTCATAAATTTTCTTTAAACCAAAAAGTTTTTTGTGTTTTGTATTACACATCTTGAATTTATAATCAAGGATTGGCTATATTATATTTACATAACAAGTTTTTGTACCTTGTTTAGCTTTGATGAGCTTATTTATTGCACTTTACTAGTTGAGCTTTGTAGTGCATGTTGTGTGGGAAAGATGTTTATAGTTTTTTATCACTTTGTCTTGATCTTAAAGTCACATGTCTTTGACTGTCAGACTTGAACCTTTTGAGGAAGGCATAAATAACCATCTCACCACTGTTCACTAGCCAACCATGAATACCTTAGTACATATCTTAAAATTCTATACTCGACAAAGTGTAGCACATGCACAAAAAGAACATAAGGTGTAGCCTTGGTTTAATTGCTTAATGCTTAAAATTGGTGTATACTATTAGGCTTGATGCCAAATCACATAATTAAAATTGGTGTGTATATTATGAGGTAAAATTCAAAAAACTTACATGATTGCAAGTTTTTGTTCTAGGAGATGTGGGACTTATATGATGTAACTTTTTAGGTGATAGTCTCTTTTAAATTCTATGTGATGAATTTTGTAGACTTTGTGATTAATTGCTATTCACATATCACCTCACACGTATCTCAAGTTTTTACTAGTTGCACACACTACATAAGTTACTCTTTACTAAACTTGATGCATTTTATTTTGTGTGATCTTATTGTGGCCATCCAAGATTAAAAGTTCCTTGATTTTAATGCAAAATGTGTTTAATGTTTGCACTTTGAGGACAAATTGATTGAAAATCTTGATTTTGGAAGATCTAAGTTAAGTTCAAGTATTTTTGAAAAACTTTTTGTCTCATACTCATGCATTTTTATAAATTAATGTGCTTTAAGGAGTTTCTGCATTAAAATACTCTATTTTTCAAAAATATTATTTTTCCAGAATTTCAATCGATCGAACTTGTTTTTCGATCAATCAAAATTGAAAAATTTTCAGTTTCTATGTTTTTGACCAAAATTTTTTTTCATGCATCATTTGTGCATGGGTTTTTGTACCCATCTTGCAATTTTGCGGTCATATCTCTCATTATTTTCACACATAACATGCATACACTTTACTAAATTAGGTACTCAACTTATTTTTAAAATTGATTGATTAATTTTTGAGTTTTGTACATTCTAGTAAATGCTATTTCTTATGTGTGAATTGCAGAAATTTTTTTCTTAAAAGATATGATGCATAATCAATGTGCAAATATTTTCTCTACTCATGCAACTGTTTATGCGTCACATAGTGCCATTTTGCATTTTATTGAAAAAAAGAATATTTTTTCTTCATGTGCATCCTCAACTTAGTTTTTTTTTTTTTTTTTTTTTTTTTTTTTTTTTAAACTTGGTTTGTGTCTTTTTATTTATCCCCACCCCTTTATTTTTTCCCAAAACTGTTTTTCCCAAAACTTATTTTGTTTTTCCTATTTTTATAGGGGAAGAAATTTTTTTAAAACTTTGTGGTTCTTAGGGGGAGTTGTCTCTATTTTCTCTTACTATGTTGCATATATTTTTTGTCTACCTTCTGATTAGATAGTCTTTGTCAATATGTAACAAAAAGGGAGAGACATAGATGACCACCTATTTGTTTTGTTTAGGGGGAGAATATAAAAACTTTTTGATGTATCTAACTTAGGGGGAGAGTTAGAATTTATTTTGATTTATATGTTTCTTGTTTCACTTCTTATTGATGTATACTTATGAGTTCTTCATTGGTATATGTCTTTATTTGTGTTATGTGAAACCAAGAATTTATTTTTGTTTACTTGTATTTTTCACATATGCGTTTATGCATTTTGTTTAGTATTTCAGGAAATATACAGGTTGATTCAATTGAGCTGCTGTCTATACTTGCAACTAATGGATAGTAGTTAGGTTGAATTTGTTGTAATGGGCATTTTATTGTATTAGATTGTTCTTGTATTTGAGCATTTCATTTTGTATGAAAGTTTTGTCACGAATTGTCAAAGGGGGAGTTTGTTAGGTTCTAAATGTTTAGAACAATTGGCAAATTGTGAACACAAACTTGTTTAGATATAAATCTTAGAGTCTATAGGTTTTATTAGACAATGCTCAAGGTGATTCAAGTCAAGATTCAAGAACATACAAGCTGCAAGAAGAAGACTTCATATTCTGCCTGGTTCGATCGATCGAAGAACAGGCTCGATCAATCGAAAATCGTATCTGCAGAATTTTAAGTCAGCTCAAACAGCAGCCCAAGCCCATTAAGGATTAGGGCTTCAGATCTAATTTTCCCACTATATAAAGGAAACCCTAAGCCACATTTTTTAGAGTTTTTAGAGAGAGAAGAGTGTGCCTCTTTTGTATTTATGGTTTTGTACCCAAACCTCTCCAAGGTCTTTGTTGCTCATATTGCTATTTTGTGTAAATCTCTTGTGAGATCTAGAGGAGCTTTCCTTTACACAAAGCTTAGGATTTTCAACGTAGAGATTACTTCAACATCTTGATGATCAACTCGGTTGCTACCATTGAAGCTTAAAGAATAACAAGTGTGGGTGCTTGTAGCTGATTGAAGAATCCAAGAAAGAATGAGTTCGTGGATCCAGAGTTTGCACGTGGTCGTATCAATAAGTTCTACTGGTGGGTAGCATTAGGAAGTCAAGCGGGGAGCTTGTAAGTCCTTTTGTATGAACTTCGATTCTTTCACATAGTGGATTCAGGTTTACCTTGAGGATAGTTAGGCCAAATCCTCCCTAGGTTTTTACCGTGTGGTTTCCTGGGTGATCATATCATTGTGTTATTTATATTTCCGCTACTTTATATTTTTGATATGATTGTACGTTTGTGATAACCTAGAATTGCATAATTTGACTAAGTTAATCACTTGACTAATTAACTAGGTTACTCTGGTTGGTTTAAGGGGTCTAAATTTATAACATTTACATATGTCAGTTTATTGGAGCAATTTGTGGCCTTCAACTACAAACAGTTTTGTAACTAAACTTTGTCTTTATATATATACAAGTCACCAAATCTAAAAGCAAACAATATAAGTAATAAAATAAGAGAACAAAATGGAAATAAAGTGATAAACTAATGGATAACATCTTCAAATGGAAAAACCACTATGAGATAATGTAAATTGAGTCAACACTATACTGAAGGTTGTTTTGGTTTGATTAGTAAGACGAAATATTTTGATATCGATTGATACCGAGGTGTACTGTTTCATGTTTACCACTAATTTTACATATTTAAATATTTATAGATAAATTTATTTATTTGTATATTCATTAGTCAAAATTTATATCATTTATTAAAAACATTTAAAATTATAAGTTTTCTTTCGTTTTCTTTTTCTAAGAAGAAGTTCATGTCTCATTTAATATGCTAATTTTTAACTAAAATGTCAATTAATTGATAATAGTAGACAATTGATGTTCATGTACTTAAATGATACTCTAATAATAATAATTAAAAAAAAAAAAAAAAGCAAACTCGAGGCTTGTTCTGTGTATTTATAATTCCATAGCGATATTCTAAATAATAATAATAACAATAAAGAATAAGAAGAATAGTTTTGTTAAGAGGTCCTTTTGTTTTCCCCTTTTTACCTCCATCTCTACTACCACACTCACCATCGTCAATATGCTGCTGCTGCCATAGTGGTATTCAATAACATGGCAGTGGCAATAGAAATTATAATTACTATTTGTACTCAAAGTGAAGGGAACAAAAGTCAAAAAGTTGTATTCATAAATATCAGCTAGAAAACATTAACTTCGACTTGAGAGATTAGTTGAGTACATAAATTCTTTGTAGGTAAAATGAGAGCAGTTGTGTTACAGCCAAGGAATTATGACAAATAAGACTTTGCAAGTTGTAGAGACTGAGAAGAGCTGAGATTGAAAAGAAAGTAATTCAGAATTCAAGATGCTTTACAAAAACGTGAAAGGGATGAAGTAGATGCAGTATGTTTCAATGAAATAATACCCAAAATATATAGACAGTCTTTGTATAAAACAAAGCTACCACACTGACGATACTGTGAAGAAGAAACCTCAATGTGCGGTAGATTTCAATTGTGAACGGCTTATTCGATTTTTTTTTTTAAGTGGATTAAAGTATATTTGTAATTTAAAAAAAGTTTTAAAAAGAAGAAGAAGAAGAAGAAGAAGAAGTTTTCATACTAATAGTGTATAAAAATATTGGTAAATAAAAAAGCAACGCAAGTTTAGTTAGATTTAATACGATAAACATGTGGAGGAAGATCTTCTATCCACACCATTAAATCATTAATATGTCTCACATGTTTAGTTAGATTATAAGTTACAGAATTTTCTAATTGATGATATGTGAGAAAATAACATTGCTAAAAGTATCTGTAAAGGACCTTGCAAAGCGGGCAAATGTTTAGAAGGCTAAAGATTCATCCTCACTTCACAAGGCTTTAATGAATTCGATAGATTTGTTGAGGCAATTAGCATCAATGTTTAATAAAAAATGCTAGAGCTACAATTTTTTTTTTTATTTTTTATTTTTACAAATAGTTGATATTGTGAGTGATTATTAGTAAGTAAAAAATAATAATAATAATAATATAAGTAATGAGCTTAAATGAGAATCAATAAAAATTTGTCACATCAACTTTGTGTAAAAATATTGTTAAAATTTTTTGTGTTTATAGCATTACTCATGCTTAATATATGTTAATCATTTAACTTATTTAGAAAAATGCTAGTGGTTGGCCATAAAAACCAATAAAAAATTTGGTCACAACAATAACTTATAAAAAAACATTTGTGAGGTTCAGCCCAAAATTTTCATTTATTTTACTTGCTCTTTCTCTTCTATAAATAGATCACATTATCACTTTAGAAATGCACCAATACTCACCATTCTTCCTTAACTTCCTTTTTTCTCTCTCTCTTTTTTTTTTTTTTTTAAATTTTTTTCTTCTCTCCATTCTTGTTCCCTTCCCCAAACCTCACCTTCTCCTCCAGTGAGGTCCTTAGCCAAAGCATTATTCTCCGTGCTCCACGGCCTATCCTTCATGGCCAGGCCTCTCTCTCTAGTCCCTGCTCAGAACACTCAAGGAGGATACAAAAAACGATGTCCTTACCTTTGTAGTATTGTTGTTGTTGCTTTTGTTTAGACACTAGAGAGGTTTCTGTTTTTTGGTTCCAACACCTTAAATTTTTTTTTTCAAAGCTAGTTTTTGTTATTTTTTAGATTGGCCAATTTTTGACCAATCACAATCACTTCAATTTAAATTCTCTCTCAACTTCCCTCACCATATTGTCTAGCTTCTTAATAGCAACATATTTTTTATGACTTGATGATAATAACCCTTCATTAAAATATATATATATATATATATATATATATATATATCTAGTACTATTTTTTTTATAGGATTTATACAGTACGTGAATTCTTAAAAGTAAAGTACCATATAAAAAGACAAAAGATAAAGATAAATCACTCCACAGTTGATCCACACTCTAAATAATAATTGTTATCTTAAATATTTATAATCCACTTAATAATATAAAATTTACAAAGAAAAAAAAATTTATCCAGTTTTTTTTTTCTTGAAAGTAAAGTATCATACAAAAATAAAAAGAAAAAATCAAGAAAATATAAAGATAAATTACTCCACAGTCCAAGTTCTAAATACTAATTATTATCTCAAATATTTATAATCCACTTAATAATATAAAATTTTCAAAAGAAAAAAAAAATTGAAAAACAAATTTAGCTAGTACTTGATTTCTTGAAAGTAAAGTACCATACAAAAAGAAAAAGAAAAAGATAAATCACTCCATATTTCAAATACAAAATACTAATAACCATATTCAATATTTATTATCCAGTTAATAATATAAAATTTACAAAAAAAAAAAAATAGCTTGTACTATATTTCTTGAAAGTAAAATACCCAAAAACAAAACAGAAAAAAGAAAAAAAAAAAGACAAAGATAAATTACTAGACAAAACACACTCTAAATGCTATTTACTATCTTAAATATTTATAATCCACATAATAATATAAAAGTTACAAAAGAAAAAAAAATTGAAATAAATAATTTACCTTGTGCTTGATTTCTCAAAAATATAGTACCATACAAAAAGAAAAAAAAAAAAAAAGATAAATCACTCTACAGTTCACACTCCAAATACTAATATAAAATTTACAAAAAAAAAAAAAAGAAAAAAAAAAGTTTACCCAGTTATTGATTTCCTACAAGTAAAGTACTATACAAAAAGAAAAAGATAAAAATAGATCACTCTTCAGTCCAAACTCTAAAAACTAATTATTATCTTAAATATTTATAATCCACGTAACAATATAAAATTTACAGAAAAAAAAATGAAAAAACAATTTACTCAGTACTTGATTTTTTGAAAGTAAAGTACCATATAAAAAGAAAAAGAAAAAGATAAACCACTCTATAGTCCAAACACAAAGTAATAATAACTATCTTAAATATTTACTATCCAATAATAATATAAAATTTAGAAAAGAAAAAAAAGTGAAAAAATTTTTTTTACACAGTACTTGATATTTTGAAAGTAAAGTATCATACAAAATGAAAAATAAAAAGATAAACCACACCATAGTCCAAACACAATGTAATAATAATTATTTTAAATATTTATTATCCACTTAATAATATAAAATTTAGAAAAGAAAAGAAAGTGAAAAAAAAAATTACATAGTACTTGATTTTTTGAAAGTAAAGTACCATACAAAAAAAAAAAAAAAAAAAAAAGATAAACCACTCCATAGTCCAAACACAAAGTAATAATAACTATCTTAAATATATATTATCCAATTAATAATATAAAATTTACAAAAGAAAAAAAAGTGAAAAAAATTTTTTTTTTTACACAGTACTTGATATTTTGAAAGTAAAGTACCATACAAAAAGAAAAAGAAAAAGATAAACCACTCCATAGTCCAAACACAAAGTAATAATAACTATCTTAAATATTTATTATCCACTTAATAATATAAAATTTAGAAAAGAAAAAAAAAAGTGAACAAAAAATTTACACAGTACTTGATTTTTGGAAAGTAAAGTACCATACAAAAAGAAAAAGAAAAAGATAAACCACTCCATAGTCCAAACACAAAGAAAGAATAAATATCTTAAATATTTATTATCCAATTAATAATATAAAATTTAAAAAAGAAAAAAAAAAGTTAAAAAAAAAAATTTACCCAGTATATGATTTCCTGAAAGTAAATTACCATACAAAAAGAAAAAGAAAAAGAAACGTTAAAGATAAATCACTCTACAGTCCACAGTCCACACTCTAAATACAAATTACTATCTTAAATATTTATAATCCACTTAATAATGTAAAATTTACGAAAGAAAAAAAAAATCTGAATTTTTTTTTTTACCTTATACTTGATTTCTTGAAAGTAAAGTACCATACAAAATGAAAAAGAAAAAAAAAAGATAAATTGCTCAATAGTCCAAGCTCAAGATACTAATAACTATCTTAAATATTTATTATACACTAAATAATATAAAATTTACAAAAGAAAAAAAATTACCCAATACTTTATTTACTAAAAGTAAAATACCAAAAGAGAAAAAGAAAAAAAAAAAAAAAAAAGAGATGATGATAAATCATTCCACAGAACACATGTTGTGAAATTTTAAAATACTCGCAAGTGTACGAACCATACCGAAGTATAGTTTGACAAGAACGAGGTCGAACCCACAGGGACTTGAATGAACGTAGGAAAATTAATTAAATCTTAACCAAATTAATCCTAATCTAGTTTAATAAAAATTGGTTGTTTTGAAATTAAATAAACTAAGCAAATAATAAAATTAAGCAAATAGTTAAACTAAGCAAAAGATATAAAGTAATAAAAAGATGTAAACAATCAAGGGAAAGGAATTAAGGTTTTGGAATCCACCTTGCAAGTTATATCAGCATATATTTATGATCATTAATTTTTCCCACCTCACTACATGATAATCTAGAAATCAATCTTGCTATCATGGAAAATATTCTCGTTAAAATCCTTATTTTAAAAATCAAAGGTATGTTCTTCTTCGCTTCTTAAGTATAAAACCAAATCATCAATTGTATCCGTAGCCAAACAAATCACAAGATATATCCAATTCTAAAAATCAAATCATAACTTGTATCCATTGACAGACAAATCACAAACGATATCCAATTCTATAATCAAGAATTAATAAACCAAGCATTCAATTAATTAAGGCAAATCCTAAATCATGAGAAAAACATGATTGAACTCATATCTAGAATCTCATCTTAGTCAATTGATATGAAGCAAGAACAATTTAATTCATTAAAGAACAACTATTGTGGGAAAAATTAAATCACATAAATATTACTAGTAATCCTTAACAAGGTTTCATCCTCAACCCTAATTATAAATTTAGCTACTCATGGTAATTGAAATAAAACAAAAGAATAAAATACTAAACATTAAACTAGACAAATAAAATAGAGAAAGAAATAGTCACAATACTATCATGGAGAAAAGCTACAGAGAAGCCACATGCGGCACTGCCTTTTGCTCCAATTTTCTGTTTTGCATCACAGCCCTAGCACTAGCCTCCCTCCCTGAATTTTGCCCTAAAAAGCCTTTAAATAGGTCAAGGAATCCTATTACAAGTTGAATTCCCGTTTGGAGAAAATCCCAGAATTTTAGGCTTCACTTAACCGACTATTTTGGCCATTTATCGTCAGAATTCGGGCTCCTGGTAAACTACAAAGTTGTAGCCCTTTAAGTTAACTTTCCAGCCCAACTTGAATCATCTTGATTGGACATCTGAGCCGAAAGTTATGCCAAAAATACTAACTGATGTGCAGGCTGGAATCCTAATCCGAATTGGACTTGGATTTGGTGCAAATTTCCTTTGATTCCTTACTCCAATTGGACTTAAATTTAATATTCATGCCTGGCTGGATGTAATTTGGCTTGATTCAATTGGCCTAGCCCCACTTTGCATGTAAAGCCCTTGTTATCTACAACACAAAGATATTACATAATCAGTCACAAAATAACATAAAAGTAAAGCTAAATATGTAGATATGTGAATATTTTATTGTATATATTTCATGCACATCAAATACCCCCAAACCTACATTTTGCTAGTCCTCGAGCAAAACAGATAAAGAGTAAAACAAAACAAAGAAAAAGGAAATCCTAACTAATCCACTTTCGCTAGAAATTTCGATTGCATTTAGCGTATGCAACAAGCCTTTAAACCCCTAGCTTACACTAGTGGACGAGTTGTAGTCTCGTGAGAGTTTACAGGGAATATACCCAAAAAAATTCTGAGAAAGAATACTAAAAAAGTAAAAACAAAACAAAGAGAATCAAACAAACTTTTTTTTTTTTTTCAATTGCCTTCTGCAAAGAGGATTAGTTCAAGTTCAAAAACACTTCAAATGCTAAAGAAATTTCTCATGCCATCAAAACTCAATGTGAGTGAAAAGTGGTAGCCAACCCAAACATACTCTTAGTTTTAGAATAAATTTGACTCGAATCTCTATTTGAAAGTATGCTTCAACTCAAATCTTTCCGGTGTTATCACTCAACAAATGAAATCACTCTGAAATGGGGTGTAACACTCAACAATATATGTGAGCGGAATAATGTAAGCAAAATCAACATCTCACATATAAATCACATGAAAGACGCTTAATCAAGAAAGAACAAGTAGTCTCATGAAAAGATGCCAAAAAGAATTTATACCACACTTTTTATTCAGTCATATCAATTTCTGAACTACACAATCTTCAAGATCAAATAAGGACTTTATTAGGACGTAATGTAGGGTGAAAGTAAAGGGAATGAAATAAATATGGGTGAAGGTAAATAATAAGAAGCGTTTTCAAGATTTGTCAGAATGTCAACTCCTTTTGGAATTTCCATTCAACAATTTTTTTTTTCATCTCTTCTTCTTCAAAGCAATACTCATTCTTTACATTTCACTTCTCAAAATTTGATGAGAACCCTTTTTATTTTCTTCTTTTTGACACTTTTCCTTTTTTTTTTTTTTTTTTTCTTTCAATTCAATTCTTTTTTTCTTTCTTCTTTGAATTCTCACACAAACCACTACATTGAAACAAACTGATCAAATTCCATCTTGAAACACTATGGATAAGGGTTTTAAGAAAGAAAGGCTAATTAAAAGGCTCAATGGGGTGACTAGCGGTAATGTATCAAAAAAAAGAAAAACACATGTATGGCTCAAAGTGGACAAAAATGGCATAATCTCATCTCTCAAAGACTAGTATAATTCATTCAACATCAATGACTTCAAAAGATTCAAGTGTGGCATAAAATCATTTTTTTTTTCTTGACCAAAAGAAAGAATAATGAGACTACAACAAGGGAAATATGTTGCGCACTTCCAAATGAGCTTTAAGAATAGAAACAATAAATAACCCTTAAAAAAAAAAATAATGATTGGCTCAAAACTCACAGGGGTTACAGTCTCCACATTGTTATCATCAAGATTTTCTAATCATTTTTATCCTTCAACAACAAGTTGTGTCTGAGTGGCTACGTGCATGTGCAATGAATTGAGCATGAAAGCAATGAAATTCTTTAAGCAAGAGTAGTATAATGAACTCAAAACATAAACCTCAAGTTAGGCAAAAGATTTTTTTTTTTTTTTTTAACACAACAAAACAAAAACAAAACAATAAGATAGAAATCTATATACATCCCCCCCAAACCTAAACCAAACATTGTCCTCAATGTTAAAAATGATACTCTCAAAAATATGTCTTGAATGAAAAGAGAGCAAAATAGTAATATGCAACATGAGAACTAAGAAGAAACAAGTAAGGTAAGGAGAAGAAGGAGACGTACCTTGATCAAGCTGATTGTTATAATTTTTAATTTCTGTCAAATATCAGCTAGAACAAAAGCAAATAAAACTAAACAAGAAAATAAACACAAATATTAATCTAAAAGCAGAAAATAAACAAGAGAAAAAGAAAAGAAAAATAAATAAATAAATAAATGCAAACCTGATAAACACAACTGGGATCAATCCTGATAAACAGGATCATCCAAGATGACTTCTTCAACTTCTGGAGGCTCAAGTTCTAAAAATGGTTTCAAACGTTGGCCATTAACTTTAAACATATCACCATTTTTAGGATTCTCAATCTCAATAGCACCATGGGGATAAATAATGCATATTATGAATGGATTAGTCCAATGATATTGTAACTTACCTGGGTCAAAAACATGTTGAGAAGCTTTACCAATGTCTTCCAAGTGAATTCTTTGCATAACCATAGAGGAACTAATACCCTTAAGATCAACAATTTTCCAACCTATAGCTTCCTTATGCTCTTGAAGTATACTCATCAATTGGTGTTCCCAAAAGTCATCCAACTTTAGTGGTTCTACAATAGATAGGAATGGGGATGAAGAAAGTGGAAAAGGAACTACTTTTGGTTGCCAGCTATCAATACTTAAGAGAGGAACAAAATCCAACAATGCATTGACCTCCTCAATTGATTTTTCAGTATCCAAATTGCAATCAACATGGATTAAGCAAGCCTTTAGGGGATCCTCACAACTTGATTGTAGGAAAGTATCATGGACTAGGCTCCCAATCATGTTAACCTCACATATATCCTCATTGTCTAGGTCTTGCTTACTTATGTCAAAGATATTAAGCTCAACAGTCATATTTCCAAAAGAAATCTTCATCACACCACTCCGACAATTGATCAAAGCATTGGATGTGGCTAAGAAAGGGCGACCCAAAATGACATGGATTTGTGTACTGGCATTCAGAGCAGGCTTAGTGTCTAACACAACAAAATCAACAGGAAAGTAGAATGCATCCACCTTAATCAGCACATCCTCAACAATACCTCTAGGGATCTTCACAGACCTATCAGCTAATTGAAGTGTCATGGTTGTGAGTTTCAACTCCCCTAAACCTAGTTGTAAATAAACTGAATATGGCATTAGGTTCACACTTGCCCCCAAATCTAGCAAAGCTCGCTCAATGAGACGATCCCCAATCTTGCATGAAATTGTAGGGGATCCTGGGTCCTTACATTTCACTGGATATTTATTCTGAATGATTGAACTAATTTGCTCAGTCAAAAATGCCTCTTTAGGGACATTTGTCTTTCTCTTCATTGTCACAAGATCTTTTAGAAACTTAGCATAAGCAGGAACTTGTTGAATTGCATCAAGAAATGGAATGTTTATTTGCACTTGCTTAAAAACCTCTAAAATGTCTCCAAATTGTGCACTTTTCTGAGGATTGATTAACCTTTGAGGAAATGGAGCTTTAGGAGCAAATCTCTTATCAAGGGGGGAACTAAGATCTTGAATCGGAGTGGCAGGTGGGTTGTTCTCCTTTTCTCCATGATCATCATGTGAACTATGAGTTCCTTTTTCCTTTAACACAAAATTTTCATCATCCTCCACTTCTGGCATTTTCACTTGATTATCAACTTGCTTACCAGACCTAAGGGTAGTAATAGATTGAACATGTTCTTGTCCATGGGTGGAACTAGAAGAACCATTGATGGCATACTGTCCTTTTGGGTTAGGTATGGGTTGACTAGGAAACTTTCCTTTTTCCCTCTCTCCAACTTGGGTTGCTAACTGGCCAACTTGATTTTCCAACTTTGAAATAGCTTGAGTATTCAAATGGGTGGAACTTTTCATCTCTTGAATGGCTTGGCTAGTTGATTGCATGAAACTTTTGAGAGACTCCTCCAAAGATGGTTGTTGTCTTGGTGGTGCCACAAACTGAGGTGTTGATTGAGGAATAGGAGGATATGCTTGAGTAGGTGGACGAAATTGACTTTGTTGATGCACTTGTTGTCCACCTACATTTGTGGAAGGCTAATTTTGCCTCCATGAGAAATTAGGATGGTTCCTCCAATTTGGATTGTATGTCTCTGAAAATGGACTAGCAAATGGTTTTCCATAATTATTCAGTGCATTTGCTTGCTCAGTATAAAAATCAGGATACCCAATTGCGGAAGGACACATTTGTGTTGTATGCATAGAACTTGCACAAATAGAGCATATTTCACTTTGAACTTGATTGACAGAATTCATCCCTCTACCTAAAGCTAAAGCCTCAACCTTACGAGTGAGATTGTCCAACCTAGCTTTTATGTCTAAATCTTCACTGACTTCATACAATTCTCCTTTCTTAATTGCAGGGGTGGATCTCTCTTTACGATTGGAAAAATCCCATTGTTGTGAACTTTCAGAAAAATTCTCAAGAAATTTGTATGCCTCATCATCTACAAGACTCAAAAATCCACCACCATTCATGGACTCAATCATGTTACGATTTGTCTGAGTCAAACCATTATAAAAATATTGTACTAGTCTCCATGTTTCAAAACCATGATGAGGACACTTTAAGATCAAGTCCTTAAATCTCTCCCAACTCTCATAAAATTTCTCTTGTTCATCCTGATAAAAATCTGCAATTTCTCTCCTTAAAGCATTGGTCTTGGCCATTGGGAAAAATTTAGAGAGGAATTTTGTAACCAATAGTTCCCATGAAGTGATAGATCCAGGTGACAAAGAATTAAGCCATGCTTTTGCTTTATCCTTCAAGGAAAAAGGGAATAAACGCAAGCGAACAGAGTCATCAGTGAAATTCTGGAACTTACAAGTAGCACAAATCTCAAGAAAATCTTTTACATGCATATAAGGGTCTTCTCTATCCAATCCATGAAAAGTAGGAAGAAGGTGGATTATCTGTGGTTTCAACTCAAAATGTGCAGCAGTGGTTGCAGGCAATACTATGCAAGATGGAGGGTTGGTGGTTATGGGTGAGAACAACTCCCTAAGAGTTTTTGAATCATCTCCTGTTTCTCCCATTGTGGATGAATAATCAAAACTAACAAGACGATTTTCTTTATCACGTACCCAAGTTCTCATACACCAAGCACAAAGAAAAAAAAATTAATTTAAAAAAAAAAAATTAACTACAACTAGTAGAAGGAAAAATTCAATTAAGACCTAATTTATTTTCCTAACCAAGTCCCCGGCAACGGCGCCAAAAACTTGTTGTGAAATTTTAAAATACTCGCAAGTGTACGAACCGTACCAAAGTATAGTTTGACAAGAACGAGGTCGAACCCACAGGGACTTGAATGAACGTAGGAAAATTAATTAAATCTTAACCAAATTAATCCTAATCTAGTTTAATAAAAATTGGTTGTTTTGAAATTAAATAAACTAAGCAAATAATAAAATTAAGCAAATAGTTAAACTAAGCAAAAGATATAAAGCAATAAAAAGATGTAAACAATCAAGGGAAAGGAATTAAGGTTTTGGAATCCACCTTGCAAGTTATATCAGCATATATTTATGATCATTAATTTTTCCCACCTCACTACATGATAATCTAGAAATCAATCTTGCTATCATGGAAAATATTCTCGTTAAAATCCTTATTTTAAAAATCAAAGGTATGTTCTTCTTCGCTTCTTAAGTATAAAACCAAATCATCAATTGTATCCGTAGCCAAACAAATCACAAGATATATCCAATTCTAAAAATCAAATCATAACTTGTATCCATTGACAGACAAATCACAAACGATATCCAATTCTATAATCAAGAATTAATAAACCAAGCATTCAATTAATTAAGGCAAATCCTAAATCATGAGAAAAACATGATTGAACTCATATCTAGAATCTCATCTTAGTCAATTGATATGAAGCAAGAACAATTTAATTCATTAAAGAACAACTATTGTGAGAAAAATTAAATCACATAAATATTACTAGTAATCCTTAACAAGGTTTCATCCTCAACCCTAATTATAAATTTAGCTACTCATGGTAATTGAAATAAAACAAAAGAATAAAATACTAAACATTAAACTAGACAAATAAAATAGAGAAAGAAATAGTCACAATACTATCATGGAGAAAAGCTACAGAGAAGCCACATGCGGCACTGCCTTTTGCTCCAATTTTCTGTTTTGCATCACAGCCCTAGCACTAGCCTCCCTCCCTGAATTTTGCCCTAAAAAGCCTTTAAATAGGTCAAGGAATCCTATTACAAGTTGAATTCCCGTTTGGAGAAAATCCCAGAATTTTAGGCTTCACTTAACCGACTATTTTGGCCCATTTATCGTCAGAATTCGGGCTCCTGGTAAACTAAAAAGTTGTAGCCCTTTAAGATAACTTTCCATCCCAACTTGAATCATCTTGATTGGACATCTGAGCCGAAAGTTATGCCAAAAATACTAACTGATGTGCAGGCTGGAATCCTAATCCGAATTGGACTTGGATTTGGTGCAAATTTCCTTTGATTCCTTACTCCAATTGGACTTAAATTTAATATTCATGCCTGGCTGGATATAATTTGGCTTGATTCAATTGGCCTAGCCCCACTTTGCATGTAAAGCCCTTGTTATCTGCAACACAAAGATATTATATAATCAGTCACAAAATAACATAAAAGTAAAGCTAAATATGTAGATATGTGAGTATTTTATTGTATATATTTCATGCACATCAACACACTCCAAATGCTAATTAATATCTTAAAAATTTATAATCCACTTAATAATATAAAATTTACAAAAGAAAAAAAATTTTAAAAAAATATTTAACCTATAACTGATTTCTCGAACATATAGTACCATACAAAATGAAAAAGATAAATAGATAAAGATAAATCACTCTACGGTTCATGCTCCAAATACTAATTACAATTCTAAATATGTATAATCCACTTAATAATATAAAATTTATAAAAGAAAAAAAAAGTCAAAAAAAAAAAGTTTACCTCGTACTTGATTCCCTGAAAGTAAGTACCATACAAAAAGATAAAAGATAAAGATAAATCACTCCACACTTGATCCACACTCTAAATAATAATTTTTATCTTAAATATTTATAATCCACTTAATAATATAAAATTTACAAAGAAAAAAAATTTATCCAGTTTTTTTTTTCCTTGAAAGTAAAGTATCATACAAAAAGAAAAAGAAAAAGATAAAGAAAAGATAAAGATAAATTACTCCAAAGTCCAAGTACTAAATACTAATTATTATCTTAAATATTTATAATCCACTTAATAATATAAAATTTTCAAAAGAAAAAAAAATTGAAAAACAAATTTAGCTAGTACTTGATTTCTTGAAAGTAAAGTACCAAACAAAAAGAAAAAGAAAAAGATAAATCACTCCATATTTCAAATTCAAAATACTAATAACTATATTAAATATTTATTATCCAGTAAATAATAAAAAATTAACAAAAAAAAAATAGCTTGTACTATATTTCTTGTAAGTAAAATACCCAAAAACAAAACAGAAAAAAGAAAAAAAAAAAAAAAAAAAGACAAAGATAAATCACTAGACAAAACACACTCTAAATGCTATTTACTATCTTAAATATTTATAATCCACATAATAATATAAAATTTACAAAAGAAAAAAAAAATTGAAATAAATAATTGACCTTGTGCTTCATTTCTCAAAAATATAGTACCATACAAAAAGAAAAAAAAAAAACAATAAAGATAAATCACTCTACAGTTCACACTCCAAATACTAATATAAAATTTACAAAGAAAAAAAAAAGTTTACCCAGTTATTGATTTCCTACAAGTAAAGTACTATACAAAAAGAAAAAGATAAAAATAAATCACTCTACAGTCTAAACTCTAAAAACTAATTATTATCTTAAATATTTATAATCCACATAACAATATAAAATTTACAGAAAAAAAAAAAAGTGAAAAAAAAAAATTTACTCAATACTTGATTTTTGGAAAGTGAAGTTCTATATAAAAAGAAAAAGAAAAAGATACACCACTCCGTAGTCCAAACACAAAGTAATAATAACTATCTTAAATATTTATTATCCAATTAATAATATAAAATTTAGAAAAGAAAAAAAAGTGAAAAAAATTTTTTTACACAGTACTTGATATTTTGAAAGTAAAGTATCATACAAAATGAAAAATAAAAAGATAAACCACTCCATAGTCCAAACACAAAGTAATAATAATTATTTTAAATATTTATTATCCACTTAATAATATAAAATTTAGAAAAGAAAAGAAACTGAAAAAAAATTTACATAGTACTTGATTTTTTGAAAGTAAAGTACCATACAAAAAAAAAAAAAAAAAAAGATAAACCACTCCATAGTCCAAACCCAAAATAATAATAATTATTTTAAATATTTATTATCCACTTAATAATATAAAATTTAGAAAAGAAAAAAAAGTGAAAAAGAATTTTTTTACACAGTACTTGATATTTTGAAAGTAAAGTACCATACAAAAAGAAAAAGCAAAAGATAAACCACTTCATAGTCCAAACACAAAGTAATAATAACTATCTTAAATATTTATTATCCACTTAATAATATAAAATTTAGAAAAGAAAAGAAAAAGTGAACAAAAAATTTACACAGTACTTGATTTTTTGAAAGTAAAGTGCCATACAAAAAGAAAAAGAAAAAGATAAACCACTCCATAGTCCAAACACAAAGAAAGAATAAATATCTTAAACATTTATTATCCAATTAATAATATAAAATTTAAAAAAGAAAAAAAAGCTAAAAAAAAAATTTACCCAATATATGATTTCCTGAACGTAAATTACCATACAAAAAGAAAAAGAAACGTTAAAGATAAATCACTCTACAATCCACAGTCCACACTCTAAATACAAATTACTATCTTAAATATTTATAATCCACTTAATAATGTAAAATTTACAAAAGAAAAAAAAAACTGAATTTTTTTTTTTTTTACCTTATACTTGATTTCTTGAAAGTAAAGTACCATACAAAATGAAAAAGAAAAAAAAAAGATAAATTACTCAATAGTCCAAGCTCAAGATACTAATAACTATCTTAAATATTTATTTTACACTAAATAATATAAAATTTACAAAAGAAAAAAAATTACCCAATACTTTATTTACTAAAAGTAAAATACCAAAAGAGAAAAAGAAAAAAAAAAAAAAAGAGATGATGATAAATCATTCCACAGAACACACCCCAAATGCTAATTAATATCTTAAATATTTATAATCCACTTAATAATATAAAATTTACAACAAAAAAAAATTAAAAAAAAAAAATTTAACCTATACCTGATTTCTCAAAAATATAGTACCATACAAAATGAAAAAGATAAATAGATAAAGATAGATAAAGATAAATCACTCTACGGTTCATGCTCCAAATACTAATTACAATTCTAAATATATATAATTCACTTAATAATATAAAATTTATAAAAGAAAAAAAAAGTGAAAACAAAAAGTTTACCTCGTACTTGATTCCTTGAAAGTAAGTACCATACAAAAAGATAAAAGATAAAGATAAATCACTCCACAGTTGATCCGCACTCTAAATAATAATTGTTATCTAAAATATTTATAATCCACTTAATAATATAAAATATACAAAGAAAAAAAATTTATCCAGTTTTTTTTTTCCTTGAAAGTAAGGTATCATACAAAAAGAAAAAGATAAAGATAAAGAAAAGATAAAGATAAAGATAAATTACTCCAAAGTCCAAGTTCTAAATACTAATTATAAATATTTATAACCTACTTAATAATATAAAATTTTCAAAAGAAAAAAAAATTGAAAAGCAAATTTAGCTAGTACTTGATTTCTTGAAAGTAAAGTACCATACAAAAAGAAAAAGAAAAAGATAAATCACTCCATATTTCAAATTCAAAATACTAATAACTATATTCAATATTTATTATCCAACAAATAATAAAAAATTGACAAAACAAAAAATAGCTTGTACTATATTTCTTGAAAGTAAAATACCCAAAAACAAAACAGAAAAAAGAAAAAAAAAAGACAAAGATAAATTACTAGACAAAACACACTCTAAATGCAATTTACTATCTTAAATATTTATAATCCACATAATAATATAAAATTTACAAAAGAAAAAAAAATTGAAATAAATAATTGACCTTGTGCTTGATTTCTCAAAAATATAGTACCATACAAAAAGAAAAAAAAAAAAATAAAGATAAATCACTCTACAGTTCACACTCCAAATACTAATATAAAATTTACAAAGAAAAAAAAAAGTTTACCCAGTTATTGATTTCCTGCAAGTAAAGTACTATACAAAAAGAAAAAGATAAAAATAAATCACTCTACAGTCCAAACTCTAAAAACTAATTATTATCTTAAATATTTATAATCCACATAACAATATAAAATTTAGAGAAAAAAAAAGTGAAAAATAAATTTACTCAGTATTTGATTTTTTGAAAGTAAAGTACCATATAAAAAGAAAAAGAAAAAGATAAACCACTCCATAGTCTAAACACAAAGTAATAATAACTATCTTAAATATTTATTATCCAATTAATAATATAAAATTTAGAAAAGAAAAAAAAGTGAAAAAAAAAAATTTACACAGTACTTGATATTTTGAAAGTAAAGTATCATACAAAATGAAAAATAAAAAGATAAACCACTCCATAGTCCAAACACAAAGTAATAATAATTATTTTAAATATTTATTATCCACTTAATAATATAAAATTTAAAAAAGAAAAGAAAGTGAAAAAAAAAATTTACACAGTACTTAATTTTTTGAAAGTAAAGTACCATACAAAAAAAAAAAAAAAAAAAGATAAAACACTCCATAGTCCAAACACAAAGTAATAATAACTATCTTAAATATTTATTATGCAATTAATAATATAAAATTTAGAAAAGAAAAAAATGTGAAAGAAAAATTTTTTACACAGTACTTGATATTTTGAAAGTAAAGTACCATACAAATAGAAAAAGAAAAAGATAAACCACTCCATAGTCCAAACACAAAGTAATAATAACTATCTTATATATTTATTATCCACTTAATAATATAAAATTTAGAAAAGAAAAGAAAAAGTGAACAAAAAATTTACACAGTACTTGATTTTTTGAAAGTAAAGTACTATACAAAAAGAAAAAGAAAAAGATAAACCACTCCATAGTCCAAACATAAAGAAAGAATAAATTTCTTAAATATTTATTATCCAATTAATAATATAAAATTTAAAAAAGGAAAAAAAAGTTTTAAAAAAAAATACCCAATATATGATTTCCTGAAACTAAATTACCATACAAAAAGAAAAAGAAAAAGAAACGTTAAAGATAAATCACTCTACAATCCACAATCCACACCCTAAATACAAATTACTATCTTAAATATTTATAATCCACTTAATAATGTAAAATTTACAAAAGAAAAAAAAAACAGAATTTTTTTTTTTACCTTATACTTGATTTCTTGAAAGTAAAGTACCATACAAAATGAAAAAGAAAAAAAAAAGATAAATTACTCAATAGTCCAAGCTCAAGATACTAATAACTATCTTAAATATTTATTATACACTAAATAATATAAAATTTACAAAAGAAAAAAAATTACCCAATACTTTATTTACTAAAAGTAAAATACCAAAAGAGAAAAAGAAAAAAAAAAAAAAAGAGATGATGATAAATCATTCCACAGAACGCACTCCAAATGCTAATTAATATCTTAAATATTTATAATCCACTTAATAATATAAAATTTACAAAAGAAAAAAAAATTTTTTAAAAAAAATTTAACCTATACCTGATTTCTCGAAAATATAGTACCATACAAAATGAAAAAGATAAATAGATAAAGATAAATCACTCTACGGTTCATGCTCCAAATACTAATTACAATTCTAAATATGTATAATCCACTTAATAATATAAAATTTATAAAAGAAAAAAAAAAAAGTGAAAACAAAAAGTTTACCTCGTACTTGATTCCCTGAAATTAAGTACCATACAAAAAGATAAAAGATAAAGATAAATCACTCCACAGTTGATCCACACTCTAAATAATAATTGTTATCTAAAATATTTATAATCCACTTAATAATATAAAATATTCAAAGAAAAAAAATTTATCCAGTTTTTTTTTTTTCCTTGAAAGTAAGGTATCATACAAAAAGAAAAAGATAAAGATAAAGAAAAGATAAAGATAAATTACTCCAAAGTCCAAGTTCTAAATACTAATTATTATCTTAAATATTTATAATCTACTTAATAATATAAAATTTTCAAAAGAAAAAAAAATTGAAAAACAAATTTAGCTAGTACTTGATTTCTTGAAAGTAAAGTACCATACAAAAAGAAAAAGAAAAAGAAAAAGATAAATCACTCCATATTTCAAATTCAAAATACTAATAACTATATTCAATATTTATTATCCAGTAAATAATAAAAAATTAACAAAAAAAAAAATAGCATGTACTATAATTCCTGAAAGTAAAATACCCAAAAACAACACAGAAAAAAGAAAAAAAAAAAAAAAAAAAAAACAAAGATAACACACTAGACAAAACACACTCTAAATGCTATTTACTATCTTAAATATTTATAATCCACATAATAATATAAAATTTACAAAAGAAAAAAAAATTGAAATAAATAATTGACCTTGTGCTTCATTTCTCAAAAATATAGTACCATACAAAAAGAAAAAAAAAAAACAATAAAGATAAATCACTCTACAGTTCACACTCCAAATACTAATATAAAATTTACAAAGAAAAAAAAAAGTTTACCCAATTATTGATTTCCTGCAAGTAAAGTACTGTACAAAAAGAAAAAGATAAAAATAAATCACTCTACAGTCCAAACTCTAAAAACTAATTATTATCTTAAATATTTATAATCCACATAACAATATAAAATTTACAGGAAAAAAAAAAGTGAAAAAAAAAATTTACTCGGTATTTGATTTTTTGAAAGTAAAGTACCATAAAAAAAGAAAAAGAAAAAGATAAACCACTCCATAGTCCAAACACAAAGTAATAATAACTATCTTAAATCTTTATTATCCAATTAATAATATAAAATTTAGAAAAGAAAAAAAAGTGAAAAAAAATTTTACACAGTACTTGATATTTTGAAAGTAAAGTATCATACAAAATGAAAAATAAAAAGATAAACCACTCCATAGTCCAAACACAAAGTAATAATAATTATTTTAAATATTTATTATCCACTTAATAATATAAAATTTAGAAAAGAAAAGAAAGTGAAAAAAAATTTACACAGTACTTGATTTTTTGAAAGTAAAGTACCATACAAAAAAAAAAAAAAGATAAACCACTCCATAGTCCAAACACAAAGTAATAATAACTATCTTAAATATTTATTATGCAATTAATAATATAAAATTTAGAAAAGAAAAAAATGTGAAAGAAAAAATTTTTACACAGTACTTGATATGTAATGGTTTTTTTAAATCATACATTTCTAAAATATGTAATGGTTTCTCATATATATATATATATATATATATATGATTTAGAATCTAATTTATTTTATATTTTTTGGTGTTTGTACTCAATAATTCACTTGTCACAAAAATTAAAAACTTAGATGGACATGTGATGGAAAATTGGACTCCAATTAAAATTTAATTTAGAATCTATTTTGATTTGGACTCTTCAATTTTTACACTCAATAATTCGGCACAAAATTAAAAATTAAATGGGACACGTGGCGCAAAATTGAGAATCCAATTAAAATCTAATTAAATTTTCTTTGAGATTTAACTATACATATATATATATATATATATATATATATATATATATATTACCCAAGTTCACCAAAAAAAAAAAAAAAAAAAAAAATCCAAACTAGTAAATGGGTCATTTGATTTTCTAGGGCTAAACTACAATACTGCTAATTATGCAGCTTATTCTGATCACTCCAATGCTAAAAATGCATGCTACATATCAGATTCACAAGCTAATTGTGTACAACCGCCACGTGATAACACCCCTCCACAAGGGATTTAAAAAAAAAAAAAAAAGTTATGTTTGAGAGTTTTAATTAGAAATAGTGGGTTTTGAAAAGTGAAGGATTCGTCATTTATTAATTATTTTTTTAAAGGGAAAATAAAGTAAGAAATAATTTTTTTATTTGATTTTATCAATAGATAAGAAAAATGGTCTATGTCTACCAAGGACGAATTCGGAGGCCAAATTTAGCCATGGGAAAGTGTAAGACCCCACGCACGCCTGATATGTTTACCAGTCTCAACAAAGTAAGTAAGGGATATTTTGGTATTAAATTAATTAATCGATGGACACAATAATATTAACTGAATTCATTACATCAATTCAAAAAAGTGGTAAATTTTATGATAACGTGGCCTAAAGCTAAATCATGTGACAAAATAAGCAATAATAAGAAAATTAGCATGATAATGATAGAAACAAGGTAATAACAATGAAATTAACAACAAGATCAAGCAAATGAAATAACAATTATATTATATAAAGCAAGTCTAAACTCCTATTTTCAATTTTTATTTGGGAATAGAAAATTTAAATTTATTTTTGCCTTTTTGGAATTTATTCTAGAGAAAATATACTTATAAAAAAAAAAAAAAAAAAAAAAAAAAAAACCGGATCAGCCCATGAACTAGTTTCGTTTTTCTTTTTCTTTGCTACGCACTCTTTTGTTTTACCTAAACTCTTACTTCAATCATGGCCTAAACTACGAGTCTAGCTTAAAGAAAACCCAACTCGTTGACAAGTCTATAATCAAGAATATTGAAGACACCAAAATCTCCTTGTTTTTTCTACTCTTAGGACTTTCTTTAAAATTTGTTCAATGGAGCCTAATGATCAGAGATTCTCTTGAGACTCTCTCCCTTAAAGATTTTCCTCTTCAAAACTGGAGAGACAAAATTTAGTTACAAAATTAGTTATAGCTTTAAGCTACAAACTTACTTAATATATTTTTATTTAAGGTGAATTTTGACAAAATCACCATTGGATTACATATTATTCTTATATCCTTCATACTTGCAAAATTTCAAGAAAATTAAATATCAATAGCCATGACATCAATAAAATTTTTAAATTGCAAGTTCTTGTGATTTAAAATTATGCACAAATTATGTGCTTATGGATTAGATAATAAATAATATTCGATTGACACAAAATTTAAAATGTGTATTAAAAGTGTAAAAAAAAATGCAATTCAACAGTTGGATTTTCAAAATATATTGTAATTTTTATTTTATTAAGTGAGTTTGTAGCTTTAAACTACAATTAATTTTGTAGCTAAATTTTGTCAAAACTATAGAGCCTTCCCTCACTAGCATCACTCATTTTTGTATTATTGTCTTTTTAATTTTCTTTCATTTTTAAACACTAAATTCAAATGTTAGACAAAAGAGTGTTGTGATTAAACTATAAAATAAAACACAGTTAGTTTAATTTTTTTTTTCAAAAAGTGGGATTTTTTTTTTATCAGAAATATAATTTGAACATTTCTATATTTTGAAATTGAGAATTTGTTAAAATAGAGGTCAAGAATTATATTTATATGAGTAAAAGTAAAATTAAGGGCAAAGTTAACACAAGTGAGAGGGAGATTTGAGAGTTTACATGCATTGTTCAATTAGTTCATCATTGGAGGGATGCATGCGCAAAATTATATGCATCATTATTGAGGAACAAAATAGGGTGTCAACACTAATCTTTCTTTTGCTTACTGAAGCATTTGGCATTATTATTTTGATTTTCTTATGTAACTCCTACGTACTAACAAGTCCAAGCCTTTATTTTTAATAACTTTTGTTGTGGTAGCAGAGCGCAATGAGATCCCCATCGGTTTAGAGGTGTGTATGACATATATAATATTGATACGGATCCTAAAATGGTTACAAAAGTTTGATGCAATTTTTTTTTTTTCAGTTTTGTTTTTTTCTTGCTCGTCTACCTTGGTATTTTAATCTTCACATAACTTAAAGCTCAAATATATATATATATATATATATAAATATTGATGTCGCGGAAGCCTGAAGAGAAGCACACATGATGCTCTCTTGATGAAACAGAAACTAAACTGTTAGTTTCTGGTAGTAAACCTCGAATCCACGAGGAGTTTTCCTGAATCTACAAGGAGATAAAATTGGAATTCACTAGAAGAGAAAATTGACAAAATGTCTGTGTTTATTGATAATAGTCTCATACTCCATTGCTTTTGGAGCAAGGAAGTCAATACCATACTAGAAGCTGTACCGGTTTGGCCGGCGGTACGATATATTTCGAGTACCGGTTAATACCGGTGTACCGTTCTGGGTTTACCGCATTATATATAAATATTATATATTTAAATTAATATATTTCATAAAAGGGTAAAGTTTTTTTTTTTTTTTTTTTTTTAAAGAAAAGCCAAATCCCTTTTCTTTCTCTTTTTTAATCCATACGGTATATTTCATAATAAAAGAAAATTCCATATTATATAGGTATATATAGTTTTTTATTAGTCTGACAGTAGAAATAACTCTAATGAATTTCAAATGCTTATGCCATTTAAAAATAAAAACAAAAACTACTATTTAGATTTGACCAGCTAATAGAAAGTTGAAACGTGAGGCTCTATTTACTAGAAACAAAAACACGTGACACTCCCTCCATCACTCTTTATGCTAATCCTCATTTAATTTTCAACAACCCCCACCTACCTTCACTCTCTTTCCCTCTACATCTAGTCTTCTACTCCCCTTTTTCCATTATCTTCTCTTTCCCCTCCATAGATCAGATCTAAACAGATGATCTCCATCTCTCTTTTTGTTGCGTGAAGATTGAAGAACATATGACATTGAAAATGGATCAACTATAGATTTCTCTCTCTCTCTCTCTCTCTCTCTCTCTCTCTCTCTCGCAACGTTGTGCAGAGAAATTGAAGAATTTTGTTTCGGTCCGGTATGAATTTACCGGCCGAAATTCGATATAAATCTCCGGTACAGCCGAAACGACCTGGTAAGGCCGGTATTTAAACCGGAACGAAACTACCTTGTTTTTGTACCAGCGCAAGTACTGGTACGATAAATTCCAGCCGTACCGGCCGGTACGGTACGAAATTGACTTCCTTGCTTTGGAGGCTACAATGTGTTTAAATAGTAAAAACAAAACTTAGGGCAACTAGAAACCCTAAGACGGCTACGAAAGCATATAAAACCCTAATTTGACTAAACAACATTAAAAATCACCTAAAAACAAGAAAATAAATGTCATAAACCTAAAATAACAAAAATTACATAAAAATACCAAATATAAAATATTACAGAAATTAATTAGAATATTTTTTCCTACATCAGACCCCTCCACTTGAAATAAACTCGTCCTCGAGTTCATTCTTGAAATCTGAAATCTTCCACTCCAAATAAACAAATACTTTGAATGTCTTAATAACTTGATTAGGCTCTGAGACTTGAATTCTTCATAAAATGTAGCATAAAATTTATTCTCATCTACTTTCAATTTATTTGCAACATCAATCAAAAATGGGTTGATAATGTAATTAAAATTTTCTACTCCAAGAAAATCAACATATTGTGTAGTCGTCTTCAATAAATCAACTGGAACCTGGGTGTTGAGGGTGATGGACTCGTCCTCACCTTTGACCCCAAGTGGATCTTCCACAATATTCTCAATAATTACTATCTCTTGATTTTTGTGATCTTCCACAATCAACTCAATCTTCTTTTCATGTTTCAATTCAACAACTTGTTGCAAGTCTTGACATTTTTTAACCACTTCAAAAGTTTCTCCAGAAATAGGCTGCTTTTTCTCAGCCCTCAAACTCTTTCCTTTACTTGATACATGGACTTGGCTGTGATAATTTTGGTTTTGACCTTTCATGTTGTGAACATATTGATTTTCATATGAATATACAAATTTATAATCAACACTTGTATAATCTAGTATATCATAATAGTCATTAGGAAACCATAAATCAATTAATACCTTCTTCATTCTTTGCCAAGAGTAGATTGGATGCTTACCTCGCCGCTTTCTATCGATTTGAATGTCTTCCCATCATTCCTCTGCTTCATTGTCTAATTTATTAGATGCAAGCCGCACCTTTTCTTCATCACAAATCTTCCAAAAATTAAAATACTCTTCTAAATCAAGAAGCCAGTCAATAAAATCCATCTTACACATATTTCCATCAAAGAATGGAATTTTCTTGTAGCTAGGAGTGCGTCTTTGAATATATCGAACATTGTTGTTGCAAGGTGATTTCCTAGCAAGAAGAGTAGCAATCTTTTGTTGGATTTCACCCATAATTTTCTGACTCTTTTCATGAAATTGTTGCTCATCACGAGCCTCTTCACGAAACTTGAGGAACTCAGCCCTAGTGAGGACTGGGTTGTTGACGTCGTCATTTTTGTGGTGGTCACTGTCTCGCCAATTAGCCATTAGACCAGGGTAAGTCAAGGCTCTGATACCAACTGATGTTGCGGAAGCCTAAAGAGAAGCACACACGATGCTCTCTTGATGAAACAAAAACTAAACTGTTAGTTTCTGGTAGTAAACCTCGAATTCACGAGGGGTTTCCCTGAATCTATAAAGAGATAAAACTGGAATCCACCAGAAGAGAAAATTAACAAAATGTCTGTGTTTATTGATAATAGTCTCATGCTCTATTGCCTTTGGAGGCTACAATGTGTTTAAATAGTAAAAACAAAACCTAAGGCAACTAGAAACCCTAAGGCGGCTACGAAAGCATATAAAACCCTAATTTGACTAAACAACATTAAAAAACACTCAAAACAAGAAAATAAATGCCCTAAACCTAAAATAATGAAAATTACATAAAAATACCAAATATAAAATATTACAGAAATTAATTAGAATATTTTGTCTAACATCAAATATATATATATATATATATATATATATATATATATATATTTGCAATCTTTTTTGAGGCAGTATGATGATAGAAAAGAAAACAAAAATATGTGAGATGCACATTATTTATTTGTATAGTTTACAATTTTGAGATCTTGTCGCTCGTTGTCAAATTCTCCTCATGACTGAAAGCATCATGTACTTGAATGCCCTGGAGGGGAAAAATATATAGAAAAATTGGGCCTACTTAAATAAGTGCTACTTAGTCTTTCTGTTTTTTGTTTATTTCTTTGTTTTTTGTTAAATGAAGACAATAGATGAGTGGATGATAGATTAGAACTTTTAATCCCATTCTTATCTTAATAGTGATGAAGGGAGAACTAATTATAAAAATTGATATTTTAATTAAATAGAGTTTAAAATAGATAATTTGATTTTGTTGTTTTGAAACGTGGTTAAATAAAATAGAAAAAAAAAAGGTTTATATGATAAAATATATCAATTTTTTCGAGAGCTGATGTAAATGGTCAAAGTTTATAACCTAGAGGATATCTATAATTCTACGTGGTATATACAATGTCAAACAATCAGTTGAAGGACAGCTAGGATGACTAAAATATTGCTTGTCCTTTTCTATGGTTTTTTTTTTCATCTCTATTTTAATCTTTTCTAAATAAGTAAGATTATGCAGTGCTACACAAAAAAACCCAAAATCAATATGGCATTTCAAGGCTATCCAGGCTTAGGCCTCCCAGTTCTTCTTGGCTTATTGACTAATGTCATTGCTACTTCATCAAGCCATGACACTGCTTCATTCAACCGTACCAGTTTTCCCCAAGGCTTTATTTTTGGGACAGCATCAGCGTCTTATCAGGTAACTAAGTCACAATTATCTCTATGTTAATTTGTATCATAGTTTTTTTTTTTTTTTTCAAATGTCTTGGGGATGTCAAGCATATGTCAATATTATTATGTGCACTTGTGTTATTTCAAATTTCTATTATGAAGGTGCAGCAAAAGAAGATGGCAGAGGACCAAGTTATATGGGACACTAATTACACTCATGAACATCCAGCTCTCTCTCTCTCTCTCTCTCTCTCTCTCTCCAACAATATGAAACCTGAAAGTATGAATTTCCAATGAAATAGTATGCATTATTTAGATGAAATTTAATTCTGGAAAATTTTATTTCAAGGCCTCTCAATTTCGTTCATTTCATGATTATTTTTTTTAGATTTATTAATGTATAGAATTTCGTTTTATTTAAACTTTTGTGTAACATGATAGTCTATGACCTCATACACTTTTGAGTAACACGAATCAATAAAATTAAAGGAATACAAAATAAGGAGATTATTAGCCTATGAACACAATAATTTTACAATAAAACCTAAGTGTATAGCTAATAATGGTTGGTAATTAAGCGATATAAATGGTGGACCGAGATGAAAACTAGTATTAGCTTTGTTGTAAAACTATTTTGTGCATTACTCGTATTTATGGTAAAGATTACACACACAATTCCATAAATTGTAGGGATTTACAATTAGAACAAATCAAATAAACTCAAGGAATGTACAACTATTACAAATTAAATCATTGATTTGTACTGGATGCACTACAACAAACAATGCCTATAATGACAAAATTTTTCGTCACTATACATACTATATCATCTCCTAAGACATACCAAACTGGGTTGCCAAATGTCTTGGGGATGAAAATATTCATCATCAACTTGTTTAATAATTTTTAAAAAATATATCAAGATAATATAACAATAAGTTATTTAGATTTTGTTACATTATTATTAAGTTAAAAAATATCAAGATAATATTAATAATTTTTATTTAAATATTGGTTACCCAACAATATCTACACCATTTTTTTTTTCAACTAGATCTATGAGACTATGACGGTGTTTGAGCCTTTGAGGATACTTATACAGAAAATTGATTTTTTTTTAAAGAAAAAGAAAGAACAACAACGTCAAAAGTACAACTTTACATTCCTAAATCTTTTGGTATTTATTTTTCTTCCCAAGACATACCAACCTGGGGCGCCAAATGACTTGGCGATGAAAATATTCATCACCAAATTGTTTAATAAAATTAAAAAAATATATCAAGATAATATAACAGTAAGTTATTTAGATTTTTTTTCCATTATTAGTAAGTTAAAAAGTATCAAGATAATGTCAAGATAAGTGTATAAGTTGTAGAGAATTAACCCGAAAATCACAACTTGTGAGAAACAAAAAAATAGAGAAAACACACGCCAAAGAAAAACAATCACACGCACAAGACAATATTTACGTGGTTCGGCAATTTGCCTACGTCCACGGAGTTGTAAGAATGTCACTATTATCAGGAAAAAAATACAAAATGCAGCTGTACAGTTTTTTTTTCTCTCTCAAAAACTACAACAACAAACCCTAATCACCAAAACTACATTTTCTACATCTTGTGCACAGGACTAAGCCTCTACTCCATGGACTAAGCCTCATAAAATCTCCCATTAAAAGCCACACAACATTATTTAGGTCGGGTCGGGTCGTCAACTGGATCAAACACAGCTAAGCTCCACAAAAGCCCAACATATGTATATGAAACTCTATTCTAGAGACTTGAATTTAGGCTCTTACCCCTTTTCTATACTTCCCAAGCACTTATATTTGTAGAGTAATCATTACGCTAATAATACGTAGCAGTCTAATTACTAGTTCTTAAATAGTAAAAGAAAAAAAAAAAAATCCTTTGATGTTCTCTAAATACGATATTAACTTACAATGAAATTGCAGATTGGATAAAGGATGGAAGTAGTGGAGATGTAGCTAATGAATATCATTACTACAAGGTATATATGCTGTTTCGTGTTCATACTTCATAATAAAAATTGGAAAGAAAACCACCCATATTAATTAGCAATTAATTAGGAAGAGTCTTGTAGCACAATTGCATAGTTTATTTTTTATTTTTTTAATAGGGAAATTGCATAGTTTGGTTTCCAAGTATTAGTTTTTTGTATATGGAACCCTCATAAATGCTTTGTCCTTTATGAAGGATTTGAAAAATTGTAAGACCACATAAAATGACATAACTTGTATCACAACTATTCATGTAGCAGACTGTGAGTGATGAAGAAAAAGTAGTGAGTTTATATGAAATATACAGGTAGTTAGTCACAGTTTAACACATAAGATAGTTATGGTAAAAGTTGTAGGAAAAATAAAAAAGATCTCCCGAAAAATAGCATTGACAATGAGAAAAGGGCGAAATAGTTACACAATGATATGACACAGTTTTGACTTTTCTACATTTTCAAGGCCCATTTATATTTTCCACATGGTTTTTACTAATAGTTGAGCATGTGTAACCATATACAAGATAATCACAATATAAGAAATTTTCATTTCAGATTTTTCTAACAATTTATATATGTTGTGATTAGACCTTACAGAAAGATGTTCGGATTATGAAAAAGATGAATTTAGATGCATACAGATTCTCCATCTTATGGTCTCGAGTATTGTCAAGTAAGATTATCCTTTTCATAATCACATAAAAGGTTAGATCCATACATGGACATAAAAATGGGTACCATCATGTACACATCTTAGGTTGGAAATTGGAATGCACTGGCTATTGTTTTGTGACCACATTATGTTCCTAACAATCTCATTTTTGGGACTAATTTCAGAAGGAAAACTAAGTGATCGATCAATAGGCTTCTGGGCAAAGGTTAAGATTCAATATTAAAATTCCAAAATATCATTAACTTATTTTATATTTTATAATTCAAACTTTATTTTTAGGGTTAAAAATAAAAAAGTAAGCCACTATTTGTCCCCAAATGTTATTCTAACATATGCATCTAATATTTAGTGATCATGATTTTCGGGACTTTGCCGAACTTCTCTTTTCAAGGAATTTGGTGATTGGGTAAAGCATTGCATCACACTAAATGAGCCATGGAGCTATAGTAATCTTGGTTATGCAGAAGGATCATTAGCACTAGGTCGATGCTCTGCTTGGCAAAATCTAAATTGCACTGGTGGGGATTCAATAACAGAGGATTTGGTGTCACACCACCTGTTGCTTGCTCATGCAGCCGCTGTTGAAGTGTACCCAAAAAAAAAAAAAAAAATCAGGTTTGACTTACAAAACTTTAAAATATTAAAACTAAATATTTACTAAATGATACTAAATGTACGCCAAGAGCCTTGTAGCTCAACTTATATCTTCTGGTGTTTCTATTGGAGACGTCAAGGATTTAAATCCCCTATCCATTGTAACTATATCAAATTTATCATTTTTTTTTTTTAAAAAAAAAAAAAAAAAAAAAAACCCTAAATGTACGAGGTTGGTTAAACTTGGTTTACAAATGATACAAAACCGTATGAATAGCAATTTCTGAAACTGATTTGAACAACTGTAATGAAGTTTAGCTTAGATAAATATACGAAATCTCATGCATAAGCTTTGAGTGGAAAAAAATGTTCACCATGCAGGCAGCACAGAAAGGAGTGATAGGGAGTCACTGGTTTGTGCCATTCTCTAACACATAGAGACCAAATGGCCGCGCAACGTGCCATTGATTTCATGTTAATTGGGATGGTAAGTTATGCTTTATGGTTTTTATTTTACGGGTAATTCTAGGGCACCCTCTCTGTTTTTTAGATGGTATGGTACCTACAAATAGGGGTGTTCAACCAAACCGCACAAACCGTAAAAACCGCCCGCAAAATGACATAACCGCACCGCACCGCAAGTAATAGTGCACTGCACCGCATGGTGTAGTGCGGTTTGCGGTTTTATAATAAGAACCACACAAACCGCACCGCACCGCACCCTCTCTATATATTAATATATTTATTTATTTTTAATATTAAATATATTATTAATAGTTTAATAACCCTAGTTAAAAAAAAATAAATAATAGTTTGATAATCCTAGCAAGTGTTGATTAGGAAAGCCAGTCCAAAATAAAAAAAAACTAGCTCAATAGTTTAAAACTTGGACTAAAACAAAGGGAAAAAATTAGTTTTGGGCTGGGTAGAAAAAGGCTAAAATTTGAAAAATATACCAACTTCAAATCATTCAAACCGTATCTTATACACTGCACCGCATATGTAATCGCAAAAATGAGGTGTGGTGCGGTTATGGTTTTGCCTAAACTTTAAACCGCATCGCACCACATCACACCGCATAAGTAACTGCAAAAATAATGTACGGTGCAGTTATAGTTTTAGCTAAACCGCACCGCAAAGTGCGGTGCTAAAAATGACCCAAAACCGCACCGCACCTCCCCGCGAACACCCCTACCTACAAATAATCAACCTGCTATAATAGGTACTAAAATTTCACATTTGATAGTTCTAATTTCACATTAAACAGTACTAATATTACATATTACTGTACTTTTGTCATATTTAGTAGTTTCATTTTTTTTTTCTTCACACGTGATAATTCGATTGTTACATGAGGCCATATCAATATTACATTTGACTGTACTTTCATCACATTTGGTGGTTCCTTCTTTTTCTTTTTTCTTTTTATTTTTTATTTTTTTTTCTCACATTTGATAGTTTTATCTTCACATTGGATAGTACCAATATCACATATAATTGTATTTTTGTCACATTTAGTAGTTCTCTTATTTTTTCTCACATTTGATAGTTTCATTGTCACATGAGGTATTACGAACATCACATTTAACCATACTTTTGTTACATTCGATAATTTCATTATATTTTACTCACACTTGATAGTTCCATCGTCGCATTATGCAGTACCAACATCACATATTACTGTACTTTTGTTACATTCAATGATTTCATTGTCAAATTTGTCATATATGATCATACAATTGTCACATTTGATAGTTTTTTTTTTTTTTTTTTTAATAATATTAAATAGTTTCAATATCACATTGGATAGTACCAACTTCACATATAATCTTACCATTGTCATATTTGGTGGTTTTTTTTTTTTTTTAATTTAATTTTTTACTCACATTGGATGGTACCAATATCATTTTTTTTTTCAATAATGATGTCATAATGATCACAAAACACTGAAGTTTTCTAGGCCTTGATTCCGAATGGGTTGAACTTGACGCGGATGGTTATGGTAGAGAGAACATGTATGTTTAGGCCCATTAACCTAGCATGTATGGGCTTCAATAAATTGTATATAAGCCCATAATTTCAAACTCAATTAAGTTTGCCCAACACTTTTATAATATTATGTAGAAGTCCAATCTTGCAATGATGGTTTCTCAATATCTCTCTCTCTCTCTAAAAATAATTTGTTAAATGAAATTTCTAAGGTAACTAGCTTTAATTGAAACTTTAATACTAAATATTTCAATTAATTAAAAACATATTCCCATTAAAACTTTATTAATAACATTTGTGAAAGATCTAATACAAGTTTAATTATTTATTTTTAATGATTTTTATTTCTACTTTTGTATACTCCTTATTAATTAACTTGTTTATTACGTTACCGTAATTTTAATTTTTGATAGTATATTTATGTCAATTTGAATCTTTACAAAGTCTAAGCCATTAGACCTCACAACTGAAACTTGGGGTGTTCACCAAACTGCATAAACCGCACAAACCGCAAAAACTGCACTAAAACCGCCCGCAAAATGACATAACCGCACCGCACTGTAAGTAATAGTGCACCGCACTGCAAATAATAGTGCACCGCAAATAATAGTGCACTGCACCACACTGCATGGTGCAGTGTGGTTTGCGATTTTATAATAAGAAAACCGCATAAACCTCTCCGCACCACATTCTCTCTATATATTAATATATTTAATTATTTTTAATATTAAATATATTATTAATATTTTAATAACCCTAGTTAAAAAAAAAAAAAAAATAGTTTGATAACCCTAGCAAGTGTTGATTAGGAAAGCCAGCTCAAAATAAAGAAAAACTAGCTTAATAGTTTAAAACTTGGACTAAAACAAAGGAAAAAATTAGTTTTGGGCTGGGTAGAAGAAGCCTAAAATTTGAAAAATATATCAACTTCAAATCATTTAAACTGCACTGCATATATAACCGCAAAAATGAGGCACGGTGCGGTTATGATTTTGGCTAAACTTTAAACCGTACCGCACCACACAAGTAACCGCAAAAATAAGATGCGGTGCAATTATGGTTTTAGCTAAACCGCACCGCAAAGTGCGGTGCTAAAAATGGCCCAAAACCGCACCGCACAGTGAACACCCCTAACTGAAACAACCAAACCATTAAACCTCTAAACCACAAAGACCAACCTAAAGCAAAATAAATCCCTACACAAGAACAGGGGAAACCCAACACAAATTCAGAGTCTTTTCTATCAATTTTTTTTTTAACAAACAATCTTTGAGTGTAGGGGTTGAGATATATGGTAGTCAATGAATGTGGATTGCTTTAGTTAACAATGGGTAGTATAGACCATTTTTGCTGTAATAGGAACACAAATCTAGAGTATTAAAAGAAAATTAAGGCTTATATAATTTAGTTGTAAAGAGAACTACATATAAATCCAAATATATGTAGGAAGGCGATTTCTCCCAACAGGCAACTTCCAACAAGCAATATGAATCATAAATTCATAATACTTAGAAGTCCTAGTCAATATATTTCATACACTTTAGAAAACTGAAGAAAATATAAAAATTCAAATGAATGTAGGAGGGTGATCTCTTGGCACTGCTAGATATGGCATCTATGCTACCTATACCGCCTGATAATTTTAATTAACCAAATAAAGTAAAACGAAAAGAACGTAGAAGTTTTTTTTTTTTTTTTTTGAGAAGAAGTTAGTAGAGATAATTTTAATTAACCAAATATAGCACCGTACGGTCCATATCGTCTACCAAAACCTGTAACTCCAATTCTGCTTGATGGTTTTTATTTTGCTTTTTATAATTTAATCCTTTCCGTTTGAGTCTTCCAATATATATATATATATATATATCCTTTCTGTTTGAGGGACGTAATTAGTGTGTACAATTTTTTTTTTTTTTTTGGTGGTTGTTTGGAAAATATGTACAATTTGTTAATCCTATCCAAATCACAAAGAGTAATGCTACATACACAAATTATTTTACAAAAAATTTATAAACTATTAATGTGACTTTAGCATTTTCCAAATAATAATAATTATTATTTTTGAGAGATTTTTTCAACCTATAGCATCTGTTCCTGATAATAACTATTTATCATCAAACTAAGACATCAATCGGTTTTTGGTGTAAGTAGGGATTGAACCTCCGATCTCTTATTCAAATATCAGAGATTTTACCAGTTGAGTTAACTGGAACCCACTTTTCTAAATAATTATTAGTAAGCAAAAATGTGATGTTAGTGGTAAACTCATATTAGAACTAATAAAAATTTGTCACATCAATAGTTTGTAAAATAATTTATGGCGGTAGAATCACAAAATTTCTCAACCCAAATGAAAGCAAAAATCAAAAGTAGATCTGCCATTGATTAATTATATATTGAAGTCAAGGGCAAGATCCGAAAATTGTGCTTGGGGGTAGGAAACACCTATATATATATATATATATATATATATATGTTTTGTTTGTTTTGTTTTTAAGGATAAAGTCTTGATTTTTTAAAACAAAAAAACTAAATAAGTCATTATTCATAAGTATAGTGAATATAAAATATCTACGTCTACAAAACAATCCTTGTTATTGATATAATTTCTAATAAATATACAATAATACAAAAGTTATCTAATTTGATATCGATAACTACTTTATATATATATATATATATATATATAATCTATAAAATGTTAATGTGATCAATCTCTTATTGGTTTTCATCTAGACCCACCATTAATATCACATTTTCATTTACCAATAATTACTCACCATATTAGTAGTTTGTAAATTTTTTTATAAAATAGTTTGTATTTCTAGGATTGTTCATCTATAAAAAGGGGCCATTTGATTTTATAGGATTAATCTACCATACTACTTATTATGCAGCTTAGGCCTCTCAACCAACTGGTGATAAAGCAAGTTACACGACAGATTCTAGTGCTAATCTTACTAGTAAGTACACATTCAAAACCTGAAGCCGTGCTCATGACCCTTTTTTTTTTTTCTCATCTTTGCAGCATCACGGAATGAGATCCCCATTAGTCCACCGGTATGTTCTAGTAGTTAGAGGGAAAAAAAAAAAAAAACAAACAACATTTTTATTTTAGTATATTGATGGTACTAAATAATTATAAAAAATATGATTGATGCTATATTATTGACATAATGAATATCTTAATTTTTTTTTAATCTTTTATCTTGCAATTAAATATAAACTCATTGTGTTTTGGCCTTATGTTAGTATCCCTAAAAAATTGCAGGCTGCTTCAAGTTGGCTCCATGTTTATCCTAGAGGATTTCAAGATATTTGGCTCTACATAAAAATGAAGAACCACAATCCACTAATTTACATCACCGAGAATGGTGATTTTCTCTAACTTATTTTTTCTTTTATTATCCCAGAAGGTCATGAAAAATTGGAATGCTATTGGTAGTTATTAGATTTCCATTTGAAACTTTCCCCCAACTATATTTGTAGGAATTGATGAGTTCAATAATGCCACCTTGTCACTCAAGGAAGCCATGTTGACCCCCAAAGAATTGACTATTACCATAAACATCTTTTGTATCTTCATAGGGCTATCAAGTAAGTGCAATAGCTCATCTCTCTCTCCCTCTCTCCTTGGTGACCGATTACCCAAGTTCACAAAAAAGCAATCCAAACTAATAAGTTCTTGTCTACTAGTTTATTTTTGGAGAAGAGGCTCTCCGACTTATTTTGGAAATCATGTACTTGAATGCCCTAGAGGCCAAAAAATAAATACTAAATCAAGACTTACTTTAATAAGTCTTACTAAGTAGATAAGTGGATGACAGATTATATCTTCTAATCCCATTCTTATCTTAATAGAGTATGAAGAGATAGACAATTATAAAAATTAAAATATGGGTGTTTTGAAAACATGATTAAAAATAAAATAGAAAAAATAAAATTTTATGCTAAAATAGATCAATTTTTTCATGAGTTAATGTGGATGGTCAAAGTTTGTAACTTGGAGGATATCTATAATTCTATGTGGCAAGTACAATGTCAAACATTCAGTTGAAGGACAGCTATGATCACTTACATTAGCATGTCCTTTCTCCATTTTTTTTCTTTTTCCTTTCATCTCTACTTTTTCTTTTTCTTTTCTAAATAAATTAGATTATGTAATGCTCCTCTATAAAAACCAGCAGATTATACCTAGTGCTTCACGAAATGCCATAATCAATTATGGCATTTCGAGGCTATCCAGACTTAGGCCTCCTAGTTCTTCTTGCCTTATTGACTAATGTCATTGCTGTTTCATCAAGTCATGACACTTCATTCAGCCGGACCATTTTTCCCAAAGGTTTTATTTTTGGGACAGCATCAGCGTCTTACCAGGTAACTAAGCCTCTATTTTCTCTATGTTAATTTGTATCATTTTTTTTTTTTTTTTGGGTTTCAAATGTCCTGGGATGTGAAGCATATGATCAATATTATTATGTGCACGTGTGTGTTCTTTCAAATTTCCAGTATGAAGGTGCAGCAAAAGAAGATGGTAGAGGACCAAGTATATGGGACACCTACACTCATGAACATCCAGGTCTCTTTCTTTCTCTCTCTCCAACAATATGAAACTTGAAAGTATGAATTACTAGTGAAATATTATACAATATTATGATGAAATTTAATTTTGGAAAATATTAATTCAAGTCTTCTCCATTTCATTCATTTCACTATTAAACTCTTATTTAGATTCATCAATGTACAGACTATCATGTTATTTAAAATTTTGAGTAACATAAGAGCATCCGTAGCAGCTGGTGCAAAAATTATGCCATTTTGCCATACCAAATGCCTACTTTATTATTTTACCATATCATTTTACAACATCTCATTTAGTAGATGTTTTATAATTCAATTCTATACATTAAAATAATATTTACTACACGTTAAAATAATATATTATCCCCTCCCCCATTATCATCAACAACAGCAACAACAACAACAACCCACACTGTAGATCAACCGCTACAGCCCACAACTACCGGCCACCCCCACAGATCAACCACCGACCACTAATATCAGCCACTGCTACTTAAAAAAAAAAAAAAAAAAAAAAAAAAAAAAAAAAACACTACAACCAATATCATCCCCTACACAAAAAAAAAAAAAACACCAACAACCAAAATCTCATACCCATCCCAAATCTCACACCCACAACCCGATCAAACTACCACTAACAACCAAAATCAGCCAACCACCAACAATCAAAACAACCAACCACCAAAAAAGAGAAAGAGAGATCGGCGAGATCGGAGCGGCGATGACAATGGCGATAATTGGAGTGGCCTCGCCCATGTCGCTTGTGCCTCCGACGGTGATGACGATGGCGATGATTCAATCGAAGTGGCCTCGCCCATGAAGATGTGGAGTGTGTCATTTTGTTCTTTCTCTGTTGAGGGAAGAGCTGGGTCTGATGGGAGAAGAGAGAGAAAAAATCAAGACCAGAAGTGAGAGGAGAGAGAAAGCCAAATAAAAAACATTATTTTGGTCTACCATATCTGTCCGTACCGTTGCAAATTTGCAACGGTACAGACACAAATGGTATAATTTTGGCACATATCCCACATCTACTATGGGTGCTCTAATAGTCTATAAACTTCTAGATTTATAAAATTTATTATGAATTACAAAATTTAAAAGCGTACAAAATATGGAGATTATGTTGGGTAGGATTCCACCCACAATGAGGTGTGTTTTTGTCTTGTATCTATAAGAATGATGGTACGAACAAAATATTTTCAAAAATTTCACAATAAAACTTAGGTAGTAAGCTAATAATGGTTGGTAATAAAGCAATTTAAGTGGTGAACCCAAATGAGAAATAATAATAGCTTTGTTGTAAAAATGTTCTACTTGTTTCACTATTAGTATTTATATTTTATAATAAAGATTACACACACAATTCCCTAAATTGTAGGGATTGATTTACGATTACAATAAATCATCTCAAAAGGATTTACAATTAGAACAAATCAACTAAACTCAAGGTATGTACAACAGGTAAAGTGAGTAAAGCTATAGCCAAATATTATTTTACAACATTTTTACAAATTGTTGTTGTGGCCAACTTCTTATTGGTTTTTATTTGGACCCACCACTAATATCATTTTTTCATTTACCAATAACTACTTATTACATCAGCAGTTTGTAAAATTTTTTGTAAAAAAGTTTATATCTATAGCATTTTCTCTGGTACAATTTAAATCATGAATAATGCTAGAGATATAAACTATTTTACAAAAAAAATTACAAATTACTGATGTAGTGAGTAATTATTGGCAAATGAAAAAGTAATATTAATGGTGGGTTTAGATGAAATCCAATAAGAGATTGACCATATCAATATTTTGTAAAAATGTTATAAAATAATTTGTGACTGTAACATTACTTTTAAATCATTGATTTGTAACGGATGGTTTGGAAAGAATTAATGGAGTGATATTTGGTAGCCTATTTTTAACTGTATTTGAATTTGAATTAGACTTATTTACCATCTTATTATCAAAATTGATCCATTTCAAAGGAAGAATATCGTTTTTCTTACTTGAAAAAAAAGAGAAAAAAACAAAAAACACCATGTGGGTTGATATGAGGCTCGAAAATTGAGATAACTATGAGGATTTAGGATTAGGAGTTTAGAAGGACTTGGATCAAAGCATATGGTATTGGGACCAAGCAAAATAGTAGCTCAATTCTCTGTACAAATAGTGGCAGTACAAAATTCTTTTTACTTCCTGTTTTACACTGGATTTCACTTTTTCTGCTGAACTAGCTCTGGGAGGCTAGAGTCCTCGCTCTTGCTTGCCAGATCTTTTGTAGATTGTCAAAACCTGTGGGCCAAATTAGTATTGTAAAGCTCATGCAGACCATGTTCTAGCTTATAAAAATTTTGGTGTAATATTTAATTTTAACCATGAAATAATTTATTCTATCTAAGAGGATCTTAATGTTGTGTATTTAGTCAAAACCTTTGTAGCTTAACTGGTTGACATTTGCCAATATTACTAAAAGAAATATTCAAAAGGACAAAGTTTTGGTCGAAATATATTTGGAGCTTTGGGCTCCAATCACCATAGAAAGATGACATTTATCCTTATTATGTGTAATGTGTGTGACTAACTTAGCTCAGCCAACCGAGTCATGCGCATTGCACATGACAGGGCACATGTCATATCTTTCTAACAGTGATTAGAGCATTGGACTCCAAATAAGTTTGGAGCCAAACTTTTTCCTATTCACAATTCAAATTTCATCTTCTCCAACTGTCGAATTACTATTATTTTTAAATTCATTTGATCTTCTTGTTTATGGTTGTTTATGGGTCGTAAAGCTAATGATCCAACTTGTTGTTATTAATAGTATTTGTTAGTGTGTGAAAATTCAGGGCCCAACACCGATAGTCTTATTTAGTAAGCCAAGATTCTCTTTCTTTCAATTTTATTTATTTTCTTGGTTGATACATTAGTAAGCCAAGCTTTTATTTTTTTACTTTTTTTATTTTTTTCTATTTAGAGTTTCAACCTATAACATTCGGTCCTGCTTATATATTTGTGTAGGTAAGAATTAAACTTCAAATCTTCTATTCAAGTATCAAAAATTTTATCAGTTGAACTAATTAACAGAAACCCATTAGTAAGCCAACACTTATGCAGTTATGCATGAAGTAAATGTGGCATTTTAGTATAGACAAATTAGTAAACTTTCTTTTGAATTTTTTTTTTATTTTTTTATTTTTTTGAGAATCCTCTATCTTTCACTTTTATATTTATTTATTTGGTTGATACATTAGTAAGCAAAGACTCGGGCAGTCATGCATGAAGTAAATGTGGCATTTTAGTAGACTAATTAGTAAACGCATGAAATTGGACACTATTGTTGGTAAAATAATAACACCTCTCCCTTTATGGCTCAATTTGAATATAATGTGGCGTTTGAAATGGGGTAATGTTTTAAGATTCCCAAGAATGTCTAAAGATTCTCATGTTTGGTTGCAAATCACGCTGGGGAATCAGATGCCAGGAGAATCTGAATTCCCCCTTTAAGCCCCTCTTAGTAGGAATGTGGATTCCCTTTGAAATAGGTAGGTATCCAGATTCCCAGGCTTAAAGAAAATTGTATTTTTTATAAATTGACAATTTTAACTATTTTTCCTTATCATTTAAACAATTAAGATAAAATATAAAACAAATCATCAATATCTTTTTCCTTGTCTTTATCTTTTCCTGCCAAAACAAGATAGACAACTCTATTGATATATTCTTTAAAAATTTCTATTTAGGTTTCAAGTGTGGAAAAAAAAAAGTTTGAAGGAAACCCTCTATTATTGCTAGGTATAGATTAAGCTCTTTTAAAAATTATTATTAAGAATAAAGCATTTGAGAATTTTAATAGTTATTTTTGTATTGTACTTGTTATTTTGAAATGTTAGACTATATTTTTAGTGAATTTGTCATAATTAATATATATATATATATATATTTTTTTTTTTTCATTATTTATTTAGAGGAAGATTTTTTTTTTTTTTTTAAGGACTTGGTAGTTTACATTTAAATCTAAGGATTGAATGGGAAAAATAAATAATTCATTTAAGATTCTTGGGAATAAACCAAACATTATAATCTCATATTCTTAAGAATCTTAAGAGATTCCCAATGAAACCAAACATAGGAATAATTACATTCCTAGGCATCTAAATTGCAAGGAATCACATTCCCAGGAATCTGGATGTCAAGAGTAATGTGGATTCTCCCATACCAAATGCCACATAAGGGAATTCATTGTCTTAGTGTGGAATGGTAAATTAAAAAAACTGAGTGTGGAAAGGGAGCACCATTGAGATTCTTAAAAAATTTTAGGGTAACTTCATTAAAAGATTCTAAAATTTTTTAACAATAAGTTATTAGATTTGCTATATTATTAATAGGTTAAATGAATATCAAAATAATATTAATAAAGGTATACTTCAATCTTGTTAAAAATTTTAACAATAAGTTAGTTAGATTTTGCTCCATTATTAATAAGTTAAAACTGTTAAATAAATATAAAAATAATATTAATAAGATCTATGATTAATATTGATTACTTAACAAGATCTATGACAGAGTTTGAGGATACTTGTCCCCAATTGATTTTTAAAAAAGAAAAAAAGAAAGAGGAAGAAGAACAACGTAAAATGTCACATTCCTATCTTTTCGTATTTATTTTTCTTCATTTTCTCCTCCCTTCCTTTCTTTCTTCCATAACTGAACTCCAAACTAGAAATAACTTGTATATGTTATGGTTGTGACTTGAGAGGCTTAAATACTAGTTCCATTTCTCTTATGGCTCTAATTACTAGTCCATAAATAGTTTTTTTTTTTTTTAAAAAAGAATCCTTTGGTGTTCTCTAAATACATTATTAACTTACAATGGAATTGCAGAAAGGATAACAGATAGAAGCACTGGAGATGTAGCTAACAATCAATATCATCGCTACAAGGTATATATACATATATTTTGTTTCATGTTCATAATTAAAATTGGAAATAAAACCACTCATATTAATTAGTAATTAATTACCAAAGTTTTGCAGTATAATTGCATAGTTTGAAAATTGAGGGTTCAAGTGGCCATGCACGCAGAAACACACACACACACATATATGTGTGTGTGTGTATATATTCTGAAGTATGAAAAAAACAAAACAAAACAAAACAAAACAAAAAGGTGCCCAAGAAACCAGCTTTGACCATCAGAAAAAAGGAAAAACGTTACACAGTAATACAACATTGAGGGATTCATTAATTTCATTCACCCCACATTTTTTTACCAAGTTAAAATCACATTTGTTTATACCGACTTTTATCTTGTCCCACAATTTTAGCTCTCGACACATTTTGAATGTTATCCAAAACTTTTTTTTTTTTTTTTGATTGAAAAAACTTTTTCTTTTTCGCTGAATTTCAATTGATAGTGGACCTTATATTTTATTCAAAATAATTTTTAAAAAATAACCATTGCCCTTGTACCGTACTCAAACACTAAAGCCTTTACTATATTGTTTTCTCCTTCATCTCTTTGACCATTTTGTTTTATACTACGGGTTTTTTCTATCAATCCAAATTTAAATTCTTTGAAGAATAGAGGAACGAAAAGGTTGAATTCAACAATTTTTCTAAAAAGCAATCGAGGTAGTGAAACAAGTATACAAGTAAACCAATATATCACTATAATCTTATTTTGAGGAATCAAATTAGATGTCTAAATTTTATGTATTTGGATTAGTCTTTTGTTTTTGATTGTTAGTAACTATGAAGTAACTACTTTTGTTTTTTTATTTATTTTTAATTTTTAATTTTAGTGGTATGAAATATATAGCTGTAGTTAATTAACATTATAGAGGACCACGAGTGTAATAATGAATCTAAATTGAATTCTAAACTAATTCGTATCGATGTAGATTTTACAAATCTTTCTACAATCCCTCTTTTTGAAGATAATTTCAAAAAATATGAAAAATGATCGAGAGCTATTGAGATAATTAAACTAGGTCTGAAAAAAAAAATTATAGTTTATGTTTACAATTTTGTATAATAATTATAGTTGTTTACAATTGTTTGTTCATTTTTTGTTATAATATTGATATTTTTTAGGTTATTCTTTTAAATATTATTTTTAAATTTTGCCCCCAATTTGAAATCCTAGTTCTGCCTCTAAATTTATACATACATACATACATACATACATACAAATATATATGCTAGCTTGTAATTAGCCGTTAACAACTTTTCTTCATTTTCAAGGCCCAATTACGTTTCCACATTTTTTTAAAACAATTATTGAGCATATCTAACGAAATACAAGATAATCACAATATAAGAAATCATCATTTCAAATTTTTCCAACAATTTATATATGTTTTGTGGTTATACATTGCAGAAAGATGTTCGGATTATGAAAAAGATGAATTTAGATGCATACAGATTCTCAATCTCATGGTCTCGAGTACTACCAAGTAAGATTATCTTTTTCATAATCCCATAAAAGTTTAGATCCATCGAATGAAAATGACATAAAAATGGGTACCATCAAGTACACATCTTAGGTGGTATGGAATGGTTATTGTTTTGTGACCATATTATTTTTTTAACAATCTCATTTTTGAAACTAATTTCAGAAGGAAAACTAAGTTGTGGTGTTAATAGGAAAGGAATCAATTACTACAACAAGCTCATCAATAGGCTTCTACGCAAAGGTGAGGATTCAATATTAAAATTTCAAAATATCAAGATCTTATTTTACATTTTATAATCCACACTTTATTTTTCTATTTCTGAATGCATGCAGGTATACAGCCTTTTGTAACAATCTTCCATTGGGATCTTCCCCAAGCTTTAGAAGATGAGTATGGTGGTTTCCTAAGTCCACACATTGTGTAAGTGAATGATTCACCAAATATTTACCCAAAAAAGAAGAAGAATAATTCACCAAATAATCCATGCCTCTTCTCCATCCAATTATAGATTTTTTTACATATATTAACTATATCATATATAATTATGATTCTAAACGACTCCCATTTTAGGGTTAAAAAGAAAAAAGAAAAATTGAGGACATCGATATTAAGTTATAACCTAGCATTTGTGTCAAAACCTAAAATTATTAAATTTAACCATTATTTTAACAATTTCATATATGGCTTTCAAATCTCTTTAGTAAGTGGGGCCCAATTCAATGGCTGAGCCTAATAGGTGAAATTTTTAATTTTAAATAAATGGGACATTGAATGGAGAGACAAGTCTCCATTTGTCCCAAAAGGTTAAGCTATCAAGTAAAAGTGAATTTATTTAGCCATTATTCTAACATATGCATCTAATATTTAGTGATGATTTCCGGGACTATTCGGAACTTCTCTTCAAGGAATTTGGGGATCGGGTAAAGCATTGGATCACGGTAAATGAGCCATGGACTTTCAGCAGTAATGGTTATGCAGGAGGATTATTATTTGCACCAGGTCGATGCTCTGCCTGGCAAAATCTAAATTGCACTGGTGGGAATTCAGGGACAGAGCCATATTTGGTGACACACAACCAACTGCTTGCTCATGCAGCCGCTGTTGAAGTGTACAGGAAAAAATATCAGGTTCAACTTACAAAATTTTAACATATTAGATTTATAATTAATTTAAAAAAAAAAAAAAAAAAAAACCCTAAATGTACATGGTTGGTTTTCCAAAAGGAAAATACTAGAAATTCAAATTTTTTTACAAAAAATTTTACAAACTACTGATGTGATAAGTGATTATTGATAAATAGAAAAGTGATGTCACTGGTGGGCTCAAATGAGAACCAGTAAGAAGTTAGCCATAACAACAATTTGTAAAACTGTTGTAAAATAGTTTATATCTGTAGCATTCCTCTTTTCGAAATGATACAGTTCCACATAAATAGCAATTTCTAAACTGATTTGGACAATGATAACGAAGTTTAACTTAGATAAATATAAGAAATCCCTTGAATAAGCTTTGAGTGTAAAAAAAATGTTCACCATGCAGGCAGCACAGAAAGGTGCAATAGGGATAACGTTACCGAGTCACTGGATAAAGCCATTGTATCATACAAAGAGAGACCGCGGGGCCGCACTACGTTCCCTTGATTTCATGCTTGGATGGTAAGTTCTGCTACATGTTTTTTATTTTTTATTTTATAATTTAATTGTTAGGCAAGACTTAAGTGTTGTTTCTTAGATTTCTCTTGTAAGATTCTTCTATGTGGATTTTTTGTCATGGGATGAAAGTATATTGAAGTCAGGGGCAAGATCAAAATTTGATCTCTTAATGATTAATTATGTATTGAAGTCAGGGGCAAGATCTGGAAATTTTACTAAGGGTAAGTAGCACTTATATATATGTTTTGTTTTTTAAAGATAAAGTCTTGAATTTTTTTTTTTAAAAAAAATAAAATAAAATAAGTCACCATTCAAAAGTAAAGTGAATATAAAAGTTATCTAATAAATATACAAAAGTTATCTAATTTGATATTGAAATGTTTGAAAAAAAAAAAAATCACTCTTTGGACTTTGGAGGGCTAACTCATTTTTAGGAGCTATTTGGTATATATCAAATGATACAACATTAGCAGTATCAAAATATAATAAGTGAAAGACATGTCTACAAAAAATAACTATTCACTAATAAATGAAAGACATGTGTTAGTGTGTAGTTATTTTACACATATCTATTGTTTATTAGATTTTAATACAGATGACGTGGTAGTATCATTGATACAAAATACAATTTCCATTTTTAGAAGTCAAATAATTTTTTTCCAATGCCTAAGTATTAAAAAGTTTGATTTTAAAATTTTCTATTGTTTTTGCAGGTGTATGGACCCATTGACAAATGGTTACTATCCTCATAGCATGCGATTTCTCGTTGAAGACCGATTACCCAAGTTCACCAAAGAGCAATCCAAGCTGGTAAAAGGGTCATTTGATTTTATAGGATTAAACTACTATACTGCTTATTATGCAACTTATGCCCCTCAACCTGCTTGTGATAGAGCAAGTTACACGACAGATTCTGCCGCTAATCTTACCGGTAAGTACAAATCCAACACTTGCAGCCATGCTTATGAGCTTCTTATGTATCTAATATGGTAATACTAACTAGGTCATTCTTTTTATTGTCTTTGCAGCTTCACGGAATGGGATCCTCATTGGTCCAGCGGTATGCACTAGCTAGCTAAATACATATCAACATTTTCGTTCTAGTAGTTAGAGGAAAAACAAACAAATTTTTTTTGGATATCAATGATACGATGAATATCTTTATATATATATATATATATATGTATGTATTCTACCTTGCAATTAAAGATAATCACATCATGTTGTCTTATGTTAGTATCCCTTAAAAATCGCAGACGGCTTCAAGTTGGCTCTATATTTATCCTAAAGGAATTCGAGAGATTTTGCTCTATATAAAGAGGAAGTACCACGATCCACTAATTTACATCACTGAGAATGGTAATTTCCTCTAACTCCTTATTTTTTGTTTTTTGTTTTTTGTTTTTTTTTTTTTTTAATTATCCCACAAGCTCATGAAAAATGGGAGCGTTATTGCTAGTTATGAGATTTCCATTTGAAGCTAAATTCTCCCAACTATATTTGTAGGAGTGGGTGAATTCAATAATGCTACCTTGTCGCTTAAGGAAGCCCTTGCTGACCAACAAAGACTTGAGTATCACCGTGACCATCTTTGGTATCTTCTTAGGGCTATCAAGTAATTGCAATCTCTCTCTCTCACTCTCTCTCTCTTCACACACACACACAGAATTGTAGAATTCTAACTGGATTTCACTTCTTTCTTTGGTATATATAGGGAAGGCGCAAATGTTAAGGGATATTTTGCTTGGTCATTGTTGGATAATTTTGAATGGTCCTCTGGTTACACTATTCGATTTGGAATGAACTTTGTAGATTATAAAAAGAGGAATAAAAGATACCTTAAACATTCAGCTCGTTGGTACAAGAAATTCCTCAAGAAGAAGATATGGACTATGCTGAAATTATGAACTATCTCTTAGCATTCAATAAACTGAAGATATTTTCTTCTTCATTTGTATGCTCCTAAAATTATGTAATTGGTATAGAGCTCCGCTCCAATGCAGAAATGCTTGTTAAATAATGTATTATTTTATATTTATACTATATAGAAAACACTCCAATTGGTTTGAATTCCAAGAAGAAGGAAAATTCTAGAACTACTATAAATTTTACTATAAAAATCTTATAAAATGATGTGTCAAGAATATAATTGATGTCATTTAAAAAAAAATATTATGTGAATATTTAAATGGCTTTTGTTAATGGTTGCATTTGTGCATATGTTAAATAGGAATTTAATGTTCCCCACTGCATTGGAAAGCCACACACACACACACACATAGAAACCCTCTTTAGAGATGTGCAATTGTACGAAAAAATGGGATTGATTATAATTAAAAAATGAACGTTTTCTACTGTCTTCAAACACTCATTAACAGGACCTTTTTTTTTTTGGGGATTTGTGACATATTAATTAATAAGCACTATTGTGCACTCTTGATGTGATGGTCACTCCACATCTACAAGTGCTTATAGGTGTGGGAGGGTAAGTGTCGGGGTTTAAATCTTAAGGGATACTTTGTGATAGGGATGTTTTTACTAAGGACCAGACATGTCATACAAGAGTAACCGACGACACCTACAAGTTTGTTGGTCGCTCAAGAGTAGATAAAGGGACTAGAGTGTCGAAATTAAAAAAGCGACAAGGCCACACTAAATCCTGAAAAGGCGTACTGTCTGAAGGGCAAATAGAAGGTCGATGGGGAGAATCGAGAGTCGATGGGTTTGGCATGGCCTAACTTGACCCTCACAGAAATTCACACAAGGAAACATCTTGCTAATCACGTAAGATGGACCTGCTACAGATTCATATCTCCCTCATATGGAAAGACACCCCAAAATTTCAGAAACCCTAATACCAGATCTTCTCCATAAGAAAAAATCCCCCTCTCAAGGGACCTTGGTTCCCACCAGCTGCTATATAAACACTAGACCTCCACTTTTCTTAGGTACACAGAAACTCTCTAGCTCTCTTACTATAAAGTTCATAGAGATTTCTCATTTACTAACTTAACCTTCGGAGAGTTTTTAGCTAGTACCACACTAGTGCCGTCTATTTGGTCCCTTTGTTCTTATTCACAGGTACCCATTAAAGTGACTTGGAGCCTACAACTCACTGACGATTTTATAACATCATCAGTTGGTGTCGTCTGTGGGAAACAAGTGATAAGCCATATCACCGTTTCAATGACAAAGAATTGTATGGTCCTAACACGATCAATGGCCACTACCAACCAAGAGATGGGGAACCCACCCAACGCATTGGAGAGGTAGGTACAAAACCTTGCCACAGCAGTTTAATGGCTTACTCAACAGAATCACAAGTTGGAACGACAGCTGGAGCAACGAAATCATCAGGAGCCAAACGATCAAAATGACAAACAAGACAGGGACGAACGTGACAACAATCATCCCCTGACAAATGATCACCAAGAAAGGGATGACCAAAAGGAAAGCAATGCCGTTAGTAGACAAGATTAGCAGGATACCAATTGTCCCTCCGAGCTGGAAGTTGACATGTTGAGCATGGTACAAGAAATGCAGACGATGAAAGAAAAAATGGACATGATGATGAATGCCCTGAGAGGACGGGTTTCCACCAGCTTGGATGAACTAGTCCAGCAGACTGACTCACCCTTCACCACACAGGTGACTTCTTTCCCCCTTCTGGCCAAGTTCCGATTGCCATAGGTGGAGGCATATAATGGTTCACGAGACCCACTGGACCATTTGGAGTTGTCCAAAACCCTCATGCACTTGCAAGGGGTTCCAAATGAAATTATATGCAGGGCCTTCCTTACTACTTTGAAAGGGTTAACAAGGGTATGGTTCAGTAAACTTACCCCAAACTTTATCTCCACCTTCAAAGAGTTGAGTGGAAACTTTGTCACTCACTTCATCAAGGGAAAAAGACACAAAAGATCCTCAACGGCCATACTAAGCATTACATAGCGAGAAGATGAAAGCCAAAGGTTATACGTAACCCGTTTCAATAAAGAAGCCCTCCTAATTAACAAAGTCCTTGTCACTACCTTCACCCATGGGCTATGACCAGGGGAGTTTCTCTTCTCCCTCTACAAAATGACCCAAAGACAATGGTCGAGACGTGATGATAGCATGAGAGGACGGGCCAAGGAAGAGACAGTGGCAAGATGACATTTGTCTAGACAAAAGCAAGAAGGTAGCCCGGACGAATGAGTGAAGGGAAGATAGGAGATCGAAACCCCCATCAGGGAGGACGGTAAACTTTAACCCTTTGAATACCCCGCTGGATAAAGTTCTCATGTAGATAAGGGATGATGCGACACTAACATGGCCAGATAAGCTGAAAGGTGATCCAAGCAAAAGGCCTCGGAACAAATATTATCACTTCCACCAAGACCATAAGCATGAAACTTCTGAGTGCTACGACCTCAAGTAGCAAGTCGAAAACCTCAGAAAGCAAGGGAAGTTACAGCGGTTCGTCAGAGGTGGTGAAAAGTCACCAAGGGACCCGAGCCCAACCGACAGGCTGAAGAAAGGCCCATAGCTTCGCTTAGAGAAATAAGGATAATTGTAGGAGGAAACACTATGGCAAGATCATATAAAAAGGCAAGGAAGACATATTAACGTATGGTGCAGAGCGTCCAAATCTCCGAACAGCCTCCAAAGGCAATAAGGGCTGACAACCCCGTCATAAGCTTCATAGCAGACGACGCTAGGCGACTACACCACCCTCATGATAATGCCTTGGTTATCAGCCTGTCAATTGTAAATTTCAATACCTGACGAGTTCTAGTAGATAACAGGAGCTCGACAGATATCCTCTACTACTTAGCATTCCAGCAAATGAGGATTGACAGAGAACACCTCCTACCATTAGACTCATCATTAGTAGGTTTCGGTGGCACCAAGATCTTCCCCATAGGGACCATCACCTTAGTGACAACCATTGGGACATACCCTCAACAGCTCACTAAGGAGGTTACTTTCCTTATAGTTGATTGCCCCTCTGCCTACAATGCCATCATTGGTTGACCCATGTTTAACATATGAAGGGTAGCTATATCCACAAACCACCTACTAGTAAAGTTCCCAGCAAAGTACGAGATAGGGAAGGCATGAGGGGACTAGATGACCGCCCATGAATGTTAAGTCTCCATGCTGGAAATGGATGATCACCTACAAACATTGAACATTGAAGATAGAAGGGTAACAGTAGAACACACAGAAGACTTGGAGGAAGTCTCATTGGACGACAACGTCCCGGGTCGAACCACGCGTATCAGCACACAAGCTAACCCTTCGGTTCGTAAAGAGTTTGCCCTCTTCCTAAAGACCAATCGAGATGTCTTTGCTTGAAGTCACGAGAACATGCCAGTGATCAGCCCTAGTACCATGGTACATAAGCTTAATGTATGCCCGTCCATCCACCTAGTTCGGCAAAAGAAGAGGGTCTTCGCCCAAGAAATGGACAAAGTCATAGCTGAAGAAGTACACAAACTACTAGAGGTAGGTTTCATTAGGGAAGTCTACTATCTGAATGGTTGGCCAACATGGTCATGGTCAAAAAAGCAAACGGCAAGTGGAGAATGTGCGTGGATTTTACTGACCTAAACAAAGCATGCCTGAAGGACAGCTATCCACTCCCACGCATTGACCTCCTCGTGGACTCGATGGCTGACCACTAGTTACTGAGTTTCATGGACGCCTTCTTTGGATACAATCAGATCAGGTTGGATGAAGTAAACCAAGAGAAAACCTCATCTGTCACGAGCTAAGGACTCTTCTGCTACAAAGTCGTAAAATATGAACTCCAACGTGTTTCTACAGGTCGTTGTAAAGTGCCAATTTGATTAAGTCCACTTTCAGTCTCAAGCTCTTCAAGATCAATCAAACGTGCTATTTCATTAATATTGGCAACTTTTAATTGCTCATTACACTTGCATGAAACATTAATAGTTTTGATCACCAAAAGCAATTGAAGAAAAAACCCACTAATGGGGACAACTTGTTTTGATGCTTTTACTAATGCCAATTGTAAGCAATGTGCAAAACAATGGATGTAGTAAGCATATGAGCAATCATTCAAAATCAAAGCTTGTAATCCATTCCACATACCTCGCATGTTGCTTGCTCCATCATATCCTTACTCTCAAATATTTTGTATATCTAAGCAATGTTGAGATTACAAAGAATATATCCCATTCTTTAGAGTCAAAGCTGCAGTGTCAAAAACATGAATAAACCCAAAAAAAAATGTTCTTTCACAAAGACTTTTGCATCTACAAATCTAAAAACCACAGCCATTTGCTCTTTCATGGACTCATCACGAGCTTCATCAACCATTATGCAAAACTTTGCATCACCAATTTCATCCTGAATGACCTTCACTCTGGCTGAGAAAACATGTAGAATTTCCTTTTGAATCCTAAGCGATGTGTAGGTTGCATTTTTGGGAGCTTTTTCTATTATTTCAACAACTTTCTCATTCCAAAAAGTCACAATACCCAGTGATTCAAGAAAGTTCTCATGATTAGATGAACTAAAACTTTCATCTCAACCTCTAAAAGCTATAGCTTGAAAGGCAAGATGTCAAACAATAAAAATTGAGGTCTTCAGTTGCAACCGATTATTTGCAATTTTTTTAGTAGTGAAATGATCAACTACCCTTTATAAATGCTGTCATTGGTTCATCAAATCCTTACACGTTTGCTCAGCAACTCTATGAGCTAAGTTAGGATCTTTTCCTATATGACCTTGAAAATAACAATTTTTGCCTTCAACTTTTTTCCAATTTCTAAATCCACCAATAGTGAATGTATTTTGTCCCACAATCCCATTTGGATTATGAAAGACAAAGCAAGGTAGACAATAAGCTGCATCTTTCGTAGGAGAATATTCAAGCCATGTTGAATAATATTCAAACCAAGAAGCTTGAAAGCTACAATTGTGCTTTCCACTTTTTTTGTATGTCTCTAGAGAAGGTTGGTGCGGACCATTTTTAATGTAAGCCTGTTGAATTTCATCATGTTGATTAACATGATATTTCCATAATTTTTTGCGTGTTTCGGGATCATAATCCAAAGAATCAAGATCAACTTTTTGAAATTGTGTTTGTGAGATATGGTTATTTTTCGGAATTGGGATATCCGCATTTTCTGGAATTGGAAAATGAATATTTCTTGGGATTGGAACATCGACATTTTCCGGAATTGGGGAATGAATATTTTCTAGAATTGGAACATCCACATTTTCTGGAATTGGAATAGCAACGTTAGTTGTTGGTAATCCCACGTTGATTTTGGAAGAATTTGAATATTTTCTTTTGAAAAAAATCAAACATTGTAGTTGATTTTTTCATGATCTACAAATAAAATAAGAATCATATATATTATCTCACAAATGGTTGTTGTTACTAATTAAAGACAAATATTAGAATCTAAGTCATATACATGATGCATTTAATTATAAATTTAGTATTTCTCAATTTTTTTCAATTTATAAATTTATCTAATTTAGCATTATGAGTTAACAATAGGCGCAAGTGAATCATTGTTATTTTCTTAAATTTGTGTGACAATTTTCTATATTATATGATTTGTTTTTTTCTTTTGTCTTTGGTCTTTGCCTTTATTTATCTCTTTGTCTTTGTCTTGTCTCCATATTTCAAACACGAACCCAATCCCACTATCGACACTATAAATTTATTCTGCACTACTAACAAAAACTTTTCTTAACTTTACCCTTTTTTTTGTCACTTGTCCTTCTTGTTGCCCAACTAACAGTCAACAAAGAACAAATAGATAAACACTACACTATATGTTCTCTAATCTTTACAAACTCTCTCTCTCTCTCTCTCTCTCTCTCTCTCTCTCTCTCTCTCTCTCTCTCTCTCTCCTTTATATAATACAAGAGAGATAGTCACAGGGAGTCATAAAGCCAAAAAAAAAAAAAAAAAAAACACCATAGGCAGTCAAGGCTGTCGGGCACTGATTCAATTCACAATCACAGAACCACCAACATCAATTCATCACTCATCTATGAAAACACAAACACCACAAGTCCACAATCATAGATTTTTAGATTCTGAGATTCACAAACATTATATTAGGTTTTGAAGGAAATGATAGATTAAATACCTGTGAATTGTGAAGGCTGGAGCAGTGGAGCAATGAAGTTGGGCTGGGCCTAGGTAGATCGAGCAACCCGCGGCGGCAGCAAGATGTGTCTCGAATGGCGGCGTTGATGTGGCCATTTCCAGTTTGGGTATGCAACAGCTGATGGCGGGATGCGTACTGGGTCTCTCTCGTATGGGCGTGGGCAACAGCATCACAGCATCACGGCGTACTAGGTAGCAAGAGAGTACGGTACTCTCTTAGTCTCTCACCTCTCCCTTTCTTTTCTTTTCTTTTTTTCTTTTTTTCCTTCATTTTTGGCTTTTCTATTTGGTTTTGGAGTTTTCTACTGGGTTCTGTCTCTCTCTCTCTCTCTCTCTCTCTCTCTCTCTCTCTCTCTCTCTCTCTCTCTCTCTCTCTATTATATATATATATATATATATATTTTTTTTTTTTTAAGGTTTTCATGGGCTCTTGCTCCTGGGCTGGCTGGCTAGGATAGGGGTGGTTGAGGTGAGCGAGGCTTGAGCTAAAAACCAAGGGGGGCCCAAGCCTTTTTTTTTTTTTTTTGAAAATTTTACATACTAATTTTTTTTTTTTTTTTTTTTTGGGGGCCTGGGGGGGCCTAGGCCCCCTTAGACCCCCACCTGGGTCCATCCCTGCGTATGCCGAATGCATGAGAATAAAAAAGACATGAGAAGGCATTCCAAATTATTTTGGCAATCATGTACTTGAATGCCCTGGAGGCCAAAAAAATATATACTAAAACTAGGCTTACTTAAATAAGTCTTACTAAGTTTTTCTGTTTTCTATTTCTTTTTTTGTTAAGTGAAGAAAAAGAATAAGTGGATGACAGATTATACCTTCTAATCCAATTTTTATCTTAATAGAGTATGAAGAGATAGACAATTATAAAAATTAAAATGAGTGTTTTGAAGACATGATTAAAAATAAAATAGAAAAAATAAATTTTTATGAATAGATTAATTTTTTCACGAGTTGATGTAGATGGTCGAAGTTTGTAATTTAGAGGATATCTATAAATTTACGTGGTACTTACAATGTCAAACTATCGGTTGAAAGACAGCTATGATCACTTACATTAGCTATCCTTTTCCATTTTTTTTCCTTTCATCTCTATCTTTTTCTTTTCTAAATAAATTAGATTACGTAATGCTCCTCTACAAAAACCAGCAGATTATACCTAGTGCTACACGAAATGCCAAAATCAGTTATGGCATTTCGAGGATATCCAGGCTTAGGCCTCCTAGTTCTTCTTGCCTTATTGATTAATGTCACTGCTGTTTCATCAAGTCATGACACTTCATTCAACCGGACCAGTTTTCCCAGAGGTTTTATTTTTGGGACAGCATCAGCGTCTTATCAGGTAACTAAGTCTCAATTTTCTCTATGTTAATTGTATCATAACTTTTATTTTTCAAATGTCTTGGGATGTGAAGCATATGATCAATATTATTATGTGCACATGTGCGTTCTTTCAAATTTGCAGTATGAAGGTGCAGCAAAAGAAGATGGTGGAGGACCAAGTATATGGGACACCTACACTCATGAACATCCAGGTCTCTTTTTCTTTCTCTCTCCAACAATATGAAACTCGAAAGTATGAATTACCAATGAAATATTGTGCAATATTATGATGAAATTTAATTTCAGAAAAATTATTTCAAGTCCTCTCCACAGAATGTACAACAGTTACTTAAATCATTGATTTGTAACGGATGGTTTAGAGAGAATTAATGGAGTGATATTTGGTAGCCTATTTTTATCTGTATTTGAATTTGAATTAGACTCATTAATCATCATATTATCAACATTGAACCATTTCAAATGAAAATAATTTTTCTTTTTATTTCAACTTAAATCAAAGCATATGGTATTAGGACCAAGCAAAATAGCTGCTCAATTCTCTGTACAGGTAGAGGCATTATAAAATTCTTTTTACTTCTTCCTGTTTTACACCGGATTTCGCTTTTTCTGCGGAACTAGCTCTGGGAGGCTAGTATTCGCTCTTGCTGCCAGAGCTTTTGTAGATTGTCAAAACCTGTGGGCCAAATTAGTATTGTAAAGCTCATGCAGACCATCTTCTAGATTATGAAACTTTTGGTGTAATATTTAATTTTAACCATGAAATTATTCATTTCTATCTAGGAGGATCTTAATGTTTTGTATTTAGTCAAAACCTTTGTAACTCAATTGGTTGACGTTCACGGGTATTTCCAAAAGAGATATTTAGAAGTACAAAGTTTTGGTCCAAACATGTTTGGAGCGTTGGGCTTCAATCGCCAATAGAATGATGACATTTGTCCTAATTATGTGCAATGTATATGACTAACTTAGCTCAACCAATCAAGTGAGTCATGCACATTGTACATGAGAGGACACATCATCTTTCTATTAGTGGTTGGAGCCTTAGACTAAACATGTTTGAAATCAAACCTTTTCCTATTCACAATTCAAATTTCCTATTCTCCAACTATCAAATTACCATTACTTTTAAATGTCATTTGATATTTGTGTTTATGGTTGTTTATGCGTAAGCCAATGATCCAATTTGTTGTTATTAATAGTATTTATAAGTGTGAAAATTCAGGGCCCAACACCGATAGTCTAATTTAGTAAGCCAAGATTCTATTTCTTTCACTTTTATTTATTTTCTTGGTTGATACATTAGTAAGCCAAGACTTCTTCTTCTTCTTCTTCTTTTTTTTTTTTTTTAGAGTTTTAATTTATAATATCCTCTCTTGATGATAGTTTTTTATTATTAGACAAAGACACCAATTTGTTTTTAATATAGGCGGAAATTGAACCTCAGATCTCTTATTCAATCATTAGAGACTTTACCAGTTAAGTTAACTGGAACCCACTTATAAGCCAAGACTAATGCAGTCATGCAGGAAGTAAATGTGATATTTTAGTATATAGACTAATTAGTACTCTTTCTTTCACTTTAATTTTTTTTTTTTTTGGTTGATACATTAGTCAGCCAAGACTCATGCAGTCATGCATGAAGTAATTAAATGTGGCATATTAGTATAGACTAATTATTAAACGCATTAAATTGGACACTGTTGCTGGTAAAATAATAACAACTCTCCCTTATATGGCCTAATTTGAATATAAGGGAATTCATTGTCTTAGTGTGGAATGGTAAATTCAAAAAACTGACGGGAAATGGAGCATTATTGAGATTCTTTAAAATTTTTAGGGTAATTTCATTAAAAGATTCTAAATTTTTTTAACAATAAGTCGTATAAATTTTGCTCCACTATTAATAAGTTAAAACTGTCAAATAAATATAAAAATAATATTAATAATATTTATTTAAATATTGATGACTTAACAAGATCTATGACAGAGTTTGAGGATACTTGTCCCCAATTGATTTTTTAAAAAGAAAAAAGAAAGAATTAGAAGAAGAAGAACGTAAAATGTCACATTCCTATCTTTTTGCATTTATTTTTCTTCATTTTCTCCTCTCTTCCTTCCTTTCTTCCATAACTGAACTCCAAACTAGAAATGAGTTGTATATGTTATGGTTGTGACTTGTGAGGCTTAAGTACTAGTTCTGTTTTTCTTATGGCTCTTATATAGTAAAAGAATAAACAGAATCCTTTGGTATTCTCTACATACATTATTAACTTACAATGAAATTGCAGAAAGGATAACGCATGGAAGCACTGGAGATGTAGCTAACGATCAATATCATCGCTACAAGGTATATATGTTGTTTCGTGTTCATAATTAAAACTGGAAAGAAAACCACTCATATTAATTGGTAATTAATTACCAAGAGTTTTGTGGTACAATTACATAGTTTGATAACCGAGGGTTCAAGTGCCCATGCACGCGCACACACACACATGCACATGTATATATATTCTGAGGTATGAAAAAAAAAAAAAAAAAAAAAAAAAAAAAAAAAAAAGAGCAAAAAGCTGTCCAAGAAAACTGCTTTAGCAACCAGAAAAGGGTAAAGCGTTACACAGTAATACAAAATTGAGGGATTCATTCACCGCACTTTTTTTAACCAAGTTAACATCACATTTGTTTATACCGACTTTTATCTTGTCCCACAATTTTAGCTCACGGCATTTTGAATGTTATCCAAAACTTTTTCTTTTTAATTTCACTGAATTTCAATTGATAGTGGACCTTATATTATTTTTAACCAAAATAATTGAAAAAAAAAAAAAAACTAATTGTCCTTGTACCGTGCTCAAACACTAAAGCCTTTACCAGATTTTTTTTTTTCCTTCATCTCTTTGGCCATTTTGTTTCATACTACGGGGCTTCTTTTTTTTTTTTTTTTTTTTTTTTTTTTTATCAATCCAAATTTGAATTCTTTGAAGAATTGAGAACAAAAAGGTTGAATTCTAAAATTTTTCTAAAAAGCAAACAAGGTAGTGAAACTCGTAATTAGCTGTTAACGACTTTTCTACATTTTCAAGGCCCAATTATGTTTCCACATTTTTTTTTATATCTAACCAAATATAAGATAATCACAATATAAGAAATCTTCATTTAAGATTTTTCCAAAAATTTATATATGTTTTGTGATTATATATTGTAGAAAGATGTTCAGATTATGAAAAAGATGAATTTAGATGCATACAGATTCTCAATTTCATGGTCTCGAGTACTGCCAAGTAAGATAATCTTTTTCATAATCCCAAAAAGTTTAGATCCATCCAATGAAAAGGGCATAAAAATGGGTACCATCAAGTACACATCTTAGGTGGAATGGGATGGTTATTGTTTTGTGACCATATTATGTTTTTAACAATCTCATTTTTTAATCTAATTTCAGAAGGAAAACTAAGTGGTGGTGTGAATAGGGAAGGAATCAATTACTACAACAAACTCATCAATAGGCTTCTACGCAAAGGTCAGGATTCAATATTAAAATTCCAAAATATCAAGAACTTATTTTACATTTTATAATTTACACTTTATTTTTCTATTACTGAATGCAGGTCTACAACCTTTTGTAACAATCTTCCATTGGGATCTTCCCCAAGCATTAGAAGATGAGTATGGTGGTTTCCTAAGTCCACACATTGTGTAAGTGAATGATTCACCAAAAATTTACCCAAAAAAAGAAGAATAATTTACCAAATAATCTATGCATGTTCTCCATCCGATTATAGATGTTTTACATGTATATTGACTGTATCATATATAATAAGGATTTTAAATGACTACCATTTATTTGTTAAAAAGAAAAATTGAGGACATCGATATTAAGTGATAACCTACTATTTGTGTCAAATCCTAAAATTATTAAATTTAACCATTATTTTAACAATTTTATATATGGCTTTCAAATTCCTTTAACAAGTGGGGCCCAATTCAACAACGGAGCCTAATAGGTGAAATTTTTAATTTTTTTAAAAAATTGGACATTGAGTGGAGAAACAAGTTCAAACTCAATACCATTATAAAATTAGTAAGTCACCATTTGTCCTAAAAGATTAAACTATCAAGAAAAAGTGAATTTATTTAGCGATTATTCTAACATGTGCATCTACTATTCAGTGATGATTTTCGGCACTATTTGGAACTTCTCTTCAAGGAATTTGGTGATCGGGTAAAGCATTGGATCACACTAAATGAGCCATGGACTTTTAGCAATAATGGTTATGCAGGAGGATCATTAGCACCAGGTCGATGCTCTGCTTGGCTAAATCTAAATTGCACTGGCGGGAATTCAGGAACAGAGCCATATTTGGTGACACACAACCAACTGCTTGCTCATGCAGCAGCTGTTGAAGTGTATAAGAAAAAATATCAGGTTCGACTTTCAAAATTTTAACATATTAAATTTATAATTAAAAAAAAAAAAAAAAAAAACCCTAAATGTACATGGTTGGTTTTCAAATGATACAGTCCACATAAATAGCAATTTCTAAAACTAATTTGAAGAGTGATAATGAAGTTTAACTTAGATAAATATAAGAAATCCCTTGAATAAGCTTTGATTGTAAAAAACATGTTCACCATGCAGGCAGCACAGAAAGGTGCAATAGGGATAACGTTACCGAGTCACTGGATAATGCCACTGTCTGATACAGAGAGTGACTTCGGGCTGCGCTACGTTACCTTGATTCTATGTTTGGATGGTAAGTTCTGCTTGATGGTTTTTATTTTACATTTTATAATTTAAATACCTTTCCGTCTGAATGATGTAATTAGTGGGTACAATTTGTTAATTTTACCCATATCACTAAATTTCTAAACCCAAATGAAGGCAAAATCAAAAGTAGATCTCCCAATGATTAATTATATATTGAAGTCGGGCAAAATCTGGAAATTTTGCTTGGGGGTAGTTAGCACTTATATATATGTTTTTTTTTTTTTTTTAATTAATATAAAGTCTTGAATTTTTTTAAATACTAAAATAAGTTTTTCACAAAAAAGTCATTATTCATAAGTATAGTGAATATGCAAGTTATCAAAATATTTACGTCTACTAAACAATCCTAAAAAGAACTTAATATATTTTTATATTCTAATAAACATAAAAAAGTTATCTAATTTGATATTGAAACATTTTTAAAAAAAAAAAAAATCACACTTTGGACTTTGGAGGGCTAACTCATTTTTATAAAGAGTTATTTAGAATTAGATGATATCACATCAGCAGTATCAAAATCTAATAAGTAAAAAACATGTTTGCAAAAAATAATTACCCACTAATAAATGAAATACATGTATTAGTGGATAGTTATTTTTTGTACACATATCTATCGTTTATTAGATTTTAATATGAACGATATGGTGGTATCATTTGATACAAAATACTATTTCCATTTGGACAAAAACTTTTTCCAATTAAAAATTTATTGGGAAAAAACCAAGAAATCTGCTTTGAGAAACTTCCCTAGCTTGTTTAAATGACCTAAATTTTCTTTTCTTTTCTTCTTTCCCTTTTCGATGTTGTTTAACTCAGTTGTGCATTTGGCAAATCCAAAAAAAAAAAAAAAAAAAAAACTTTTAAGGTTTTTGAGCTGAATTTGATGGACTATACTATGACCAATTTTTTTTTTCTTCCATTTTACTATAATTTTAGCAAATAAGCAATCACCAAAATGCATGCATCCAAAATCACGCTATTTCTTCTAATTTTCTTTTTTGTTAAGATGAAATCGTCGCTTTCAAACTAAATATCACACCACCTTTTGGTTGGCTTTCTTTAGAATTTTTTTCAACTTATGTATGTACAAATTTTATAGATTAACAATATGCATAAATTTTAAATTTTCTATTGTTTTTGCAGGTGTATGGACCCATTGACAAATGGTGACCATCCGCATAGCATGCAATCTTACAGTTTCCTTTTACAAATTTTCTTATCTTGAAATCTTTGCATGAGAGCCTCGTTATCAATACTGCAAGCTACACTTCTTTCAAAATTTTAGTTAGATAAAAAATTTCTTGAGTTTTTTTCTTTTTGTTTTTAAGGACTTAATATATTGTCAAAGGGACCAAAGTTTAAGGACAAAATTTGGCAACAAATTAATTAGTTGTAGCCTAAGGTTATAACTCTCACTAAAAAAAATTAATATAGCTATATATTTTAAAAATCTAACATCTGAGTTATATTTTCTCGAGGTTCTTTAAACACATCTCAAATTTCATGTAAATTAGATATTATGTAGTACTAGTATATAACTCGTGCTTACGCACGAGAATGGTTAATTGTAGTAGTGTTATTGATGTTAACTTGGATTATTAAACATTGATAGCCTAAACAACCCTCTAAAAAAAAGCAAAAAATGGTTATTAGTAGCTTAAACCATTTGAAACTCATCTGGATATCAAATTTTTTTTTTTTAAATTTTTTATTATATACCATGAAAAATATTATACACATTTGCCATGAGTTAAACCAAGTTCACTTGGAATCAGTAAGTAAAAAAATATATACAAAAGTTTGAAAAATGATATGATCAAAATTAGTTGACTACACATGTAGACCATCTGGTGAGTAAAATTAAGCTTTAATAATCACTCATAAGACAAATTCAATTATCATCAAACATTTTCAAGCATATTATAATGAACCTCTGTTGTGCTGCATAACCATAGTATTTTTGTTTCAACCAAAGTTCAGCATACCAAAACCATAATAAATGATGCACGCTATCAAATATTACACAAGCTCATTAGTGAACTTACTGAAAATTGCAGAGTCATAAATTTTAATAACCTAGTCTAAATTTACTAATTTTTAAGATTACCTTTTCAATATTCAGATATCATAAAACACATAAAATAGTTCTTGACAATGTAATAAACCACATAAAATAGTAATAGACAACGTCATAAGCCAAATAAACTAAAATAAAAATTCCAAATAATGTCTTCTTTTTTTCTAGAATGCCATGAGCTTTATGATTGTGTCCTATCCCAGGTGAGTTTTGGGCATTTGGGATATCTTCTGGATCTACAATGCAACATATCACGTAAATTATATTACCGATAAAAAATTGGCAAGCCCAATTACAATTATCAATAAGATAATGGAAGGTTAAAATGTCAAAATTAAAGTGGAATACAATCGAAAAGTTTGTTATTGGGCTCCTCTGGTGCAATTAGAACTTCCCAGTGTGCTGCCTAAACTGATATTTGTGATTTTTTTTTTCTTATTCTCATAATTTAATTTTCTAGGCTTATCATCGGAATTTTTTTGTTCTTAAGTTGATGGTTAAAGAACATAGAGATGTTTTATGGTTAGTGTTATCTGGTTTTTTGAATAATGTTGCGCAAAAGAATATGTTTGAAAAGAAGAATAAGAACAAATATGCATGGGTGTATATTTTACTTAAAAAATAGATGCATATTTAAATTTCTACCTAATTAGTTAAATATTACTAATGGTCACTTTTATATTCCTATCAATGCTTCAAAAATTAATACTATCATTCAAATAGATGGACTCAAGATGAATGGTAACACTAATCGCCTTCAATTATTCCTAGACTACTGGTTTTTGTAGGAATAAGATTTAGTAAGATGAAAAAGATATGCAAACCACCATAGTACCTAACATTTTTCCCTGGGGTGGGGGTTGGTGATCCTTAAGAAAATATGGCCTAATCCCATTGAAACTAATTCTCTTTCGTTTAGTTTCCATGCTTGGCAAAGTTTCAATTCATTGTCCAATCTCTTTGGGTGGACATATGTTTTTGGGCATTAAGACTAGTTGCTGATGATGTGGCAATTTTGCAACTCTAGATGGTATTTTGATTGTTAATTTCATAACAAACAACTCAAGCCTTTCAATTGCCTTTTTGACAATATCTAAATTACCCAAGCTCCACAATCCATTGAAGCATTTCCTATCTCACGTATGGTTCAAGTAATAGTTATTAAAATTTAGACCAAAAAGGAACACTTTGCAAATAAAGTCTTGACATATCTAATTGGCATATCTGTGTAGAAATTTAGACCAAAAAGAGTTCTTGGAGCACCTAGATTAGGGGAGAAAAAAAGTAGCAATAATTGTTGATATAGAACACACTCAAAAGAGCAATAAGTACTTCACTGCAAAGACATTGTAGATTTTAAGAAATAAGTATAACATCGAAACGATGAGGTGAACAACTTAATAGAAAGCTAGATTTAAAGTGTAGATGTAATATTCTAATAAATACAGAACCATTATCCTTTGCTAACAGAGAAGGTATGGGAGCCAAAGAAGACAAAGGCAAAACTCATGTAATTTTCAATTCACAATTATTGAAATCACTTTCATTTATTTATTAAGATTATTATAGAAAACACTATTAGATAGGGCAAATGATGAAAATGATAAATATTAGATATTGAATGGCCTAAGGCATCACCTGGTAACCATGTCATCAAATTGTGCATAGGTTGTTTCACACTTTAGTGCAACAATAACAACCTATGAAGGATTATTCAAAAAAAAAAAAAATGTTAGGAATTAAATGCACAAACAACGAAAATTAAACAATGGAATAAGAGGAAATTGTGATTTTCGTAACTGTTATAAGCAACTTGAGCATTTTAAGCTTAAGATAAACATGACCTTTTTGTGTGAATAAGGAATGCTATTGGAATTTGCATCTTTTATTTGGTTGAGGAAGATGCCAATAGTGAAGAGACCATTTACATTTGAGGTTCAAGGGTTACCGAAGCTGGTTGTTATGTGTTTCCTCTAGTCTGGGTTTTTGCCAATGAAACGGAAATAGATAATAAAACTGTCTATTTGATAATACTCTGCTTATTCTGGCCAGGATTGCATGGTACTTTTTCATGAATTTTTGCATGTCCAAGATGTTGCTTGATTTCAACAATAATGAAGAGATGTTGAAAGACCAAATTTTGAAATAGACTGATAAGGACCGTGAGAGTCTTCATTTGTTGATCTAAATCCATGAAGCTAGGCTATTAGAATTCTATCTAACTAGTTAAGTGGATGCAAAAGTCTATAGTGGCAGGGAAACAATAACCACTGATCAGCTAGAAGGGTTAAACAATTTTTTTACCTTCTTTATGCTATTTATTGGGGTTAGGGGTGTTCTCAAAGTTTATTCAAATCTTTGAAAAGTTTACCTATCACTTGAAACCTTACAAACACATTTTGATGCACTAGAAGAAGAAAAGCCTCTGACTTTACTTATCAAAAAAGAAAAGCCCGACTTTGGAGTTTGAATATAAGTAGCATGGGAAAGGGTCATGTGTGGATTAATAGCCAGAGAGTTAGAAAATACTTGAATATATATACATACAGACACACACACTATTGGACCTCATCTCCAAAAATGCCGTGAGTCAACAAAATTCCTTGGGAACATATCAAACAATAACTTTAGTGCAAAGTGCAAACTCATGTCCAAACATACTAAAACAAATTATTGGTAGAACCTCTATATGCTTGTATACATACTACAACTACCATTAACAATATATAATGTAGCAAATAAAATATATACAGACGAAAAACAGAAATCAGACGTTGCAAAAAGAACTTCAAAAACCCAAAAAATAAAAATAAAAAAAAATAAATCCCCATTTCTCTTCTCTGTTTTCTCGGGAACCAGCCAACCGAACTTCAACCAATAGAAGAAAGATGAAATATGACCCAAACAAAAAATATAAATGCTCAATTTTTCTCATACTGTTTTATCGACAACCAAACCACGTTTAAGCAAAAGAAAACTCCTTGTTTCTCGGCAACCAAACAAAATTTAAACAAATTAAAAAAGAGCAGAATAATACAAAGAAAGAGAGTACCTTCCATGGTCGTAAATCCAACCGTTAAATAAAGAAAACAAAGGCAAGAGAAATAGAGAGAGGGAATACCTTTAATGGCTGTCAAATCTGAGCTAAAATGGGTTTTAGATATCTTCGATGGTGCCCTTCTTTTCTTCATCACTCAACCTCCTTCAAAACCAATAACCCAAAATACCTAAATTAATAACAATCAACCCAAAATAACAAAAGTTAAACCATATTTGATATCATTTTTTGTTGTTTAATAATACCTCTATTGGTAGTGTTTCAGGTGGAATATAACGGTGGCGGGAGCCTGGGTTGAAAGTAGATGATGGTCTGACATGGTGGTGGCCATTAAATCTCTCTTTGCCTTATAGACCTTTTCTCTCCCTCATAGTGCTCTTTAAGACTCTCTCCCCTTTCTCATCCAATTTTTTATTTGATAATTTGTCATATAAAGCTGAGTCGGCAACAAGATCAGAGGTTACTGGATGGAGAAGATCGGTGCTTGAAGAGACCAAAAAGGAGTGAAAGATCTCTATTTTCAAGTTGGATGAGAGAGATTACTATCCTTATCCTTAAACTCCACCTTCTCTTAGGAGGAACCCAATCAGACCACTCTTGCCAAAAATGATAAAATCGCAAGCACAAAACTCATATCCTTTGTTCCTTTTTGTTTTGATGCCCTATGATAGTCTCATGCTCAGGTTTGGTCCGTTTGGAGAGAGAGAGAGAGAGAGAGAGAGATAAAAGAGAGATAATCAGAGAAAGGAGGTGAAGTGACGAAGAGAGTGGAGAAAGTAAAGAGAGAATTTGGTGGCTTCTTTTTTTGGCCTTTATTAGATTGTTTTATTTCCACGGTGTTCATCCATATTAAAATGGGGGAAAACTAAAGAATAACAAACCGAAAAGGAGCTGACCTCTTTCGTCAGTGTAAAAAATTGTAGCCCCTTTGGTTTTTACAATTTGGCACCAAAATTAAGAAAACTTTTAATTATACAGTAACTCACTTGAAAAAAAAAAAAAAAAAAAAACATGTGGCACGTCTTCACCTATTGTTATATATATATATATATATATATATATATATATAAATTTGTTTATAAACTTATTTTTTATGTATAATTTTAGATTACAAAAATTAGAAATTTAAAAATTTGATTGATGAAATAACTATTAATTTTTTATCTTCTTAAAATTTGGCAAGTATAAAGGATATAAGAAGAAATTGTAATCTAATAATGGATTTGTCACAACTCATATCTAATAAAAAAAATATTGAGTGAAGTTGTAGTCTAAGTTTACAATCAAGTTTATTGCCAAATTTTGTCTAAAGTTTAATTATGTTGGGCCTAAAAAATTTTAGGGTAGGCACAAATATTTTTTAAGGATTAAAAAATCATAAATTTTTTAAATTTTATATATAATAATGATTTTTTTTTTTCTAGCTCAAGGTGCACCTGTAAGGCTGTGACCACCCTAGGCTTAATGTGGAGCCACTAATGGATGACTCGACCCTTCTTGGGATTTATGCATTAGGGTTACAGAACATGTAAAAGATGACGCTGTTGGAGAATGAAAATAATAGGCAAAGCTATTGCAGAGACGTAACTCACGGGCAACCTATTGATAAACAAATTTCATTTAGGCCTTATAAACTAGTTGCAACTTTTAATGATTATTTTCATAAAGAAGATTTTCTTGATTAAATACTTGATATAAAGGATTTATTTGACTATGAAAATATTTATGATGAGATAAAAGTTAAACTTGTTTTGTTTAAACCTAATGAGTATACCTTACATTGGTGGGAATGAATACAATCTGATAGAATCTAATGAGATAAAGACAAAATTTGTTCATGGTCTACGATGAAAAAGATGCTTACTATCAGATTTTAATATTTTATAATTTGAAATTTTTTTTAGAGAGTTTCAACTTATGGCGACTGATTCTAATGATAGCTTTTTATTATCATACTAAGACACCAGTCGGTTTTTGGTATATGAAAGAATTGAATCCCAGATCTCTTATTCAACCATCAGAGATTTTATCCTTTGGATTGTGATTAAATTTTGTCATATACAAAACAAGACTATTGGCCAAGGGTTCATGCTTGAATTATTTTGAAAAGCCATATATTCCACCATTAAGGGAGAAATTACATGTTGAAGAAAATATTTTCTTAAAAAATTGTGTTGAAGTCAAAGGAGAAAATATAGAAGTTTATAAGGAAGTTCATGAAGATCTAGTTTATATGCCCATGCTTTAAAAAAAAAAAAAAAAAAAAAAAAAAAAAAAAGCCCCTTCAACTACATTCCATGGAAGGCCGTTGGTGACCCAAGTACCCAAATTTTAGAGCCAGAAACTAATTTAGTTTCCACTTCCAATTATCCAACGCATTCCGTTTAGGAGTTCCTTACCACAAATGGACCGCTTTCCATATATGAGAAGCATGGAGATTGAAATTTACGCAATATTTGGCCCACATGGAATCCGGATTAAACCAGAGTCTCCACGCTTGGTTCATCACTCTGGCTCTAGTTTTAGCAATATGATGCATTGCTTTTTCCTCTTACATAAACTGTGGATCTCACGGTAAAACTTACATGTGAAGCTCACCTCTCATGTGAGAGGCGAGAGAGCATTACTTCTAAACTATCTAAGAAATTTTTTAGTTTTATTCGTGCTAAGGATTTAACCAGAGCAAACACATAAACCATCTAGGATTTTTTTAGATGTCTATAACAGCTATAGGACACTTTGGTAAAAGCAAAGATGTCGTCTACAAAGAAAGGGTGAGGATTACGAATTTGACTGCAAAAAGATATAGGAAAAATATTTTAGGGGATCGCGTGGATTCCTTAAGCAGTTAAGCGTAAGGAATAAAATGCTCAAGACATATTTCAAAATGAAATTTTTAATTTCTTACAAATTTGCTTCTAAGAGAGATAGTAAGATCTGATATACTAGTGAATAACCCCCTAAACAAATAGAAATCTAGTGTCTCACTTTTTCTTTTCTTTTTTGGTTCCATTTTATATTTCATCAATAAAAATTTGTCATGTATTCATTTGAATTTTTTTGATTAAATAATAAAATTTTAAAATGAAAAAAAAAAAAAGAAAAAGAAAAAAGACCAAATGACATATCATGATTGGTGGTAGAAGATAAAGTGAACAACAGAAATAAATAAATAAATAAATGATTGGTGTCTTGGTGGAGGTGGATTATATACTAAACAACAAAAAGTAGAACAAAATATTTATATTTCTTGTAGCAGCCCACTCTCTAGCCCAATGGATTTTTCTTTTTCTTTTTTTTTTTTTTTGTGTGTAATTGGAATGGGCCAGTACCCATTTCTGTCTCCCCCCTACTCAATTCGTAGAGCGCTGGATCGTGATGATACTGGGCCTAGTGACCTTCTGAGCCCTTTTGATTGATAAAAATGATTTACTTAGCAAAAGATATTGTTTAACTCTTTGCTAAGTTAAGTTCTAGGAAAACATTCTATAATTGTACAAAATTTATTTTTTATTTTCAAATTCGTGAATGAGTATGACCTAAGTAAGGGAGAGCAAAACTAAGATATTTCTAAAATTCTTACTCTAGCACAACCAGTCAATCGCACTTAGTGGCGGCTTTAGGATTTTGTCTTACGGGGTCAGTAATGGTGGAGTTAGGAATTTGTCATAGAGGGTAAGTGAAAAATAAAATGATAAAATTTTTTTTTTTTCCTATATATACAACTTTCACATTATATACAATAATCTAAAATAGTATTCTAAATATAATTTAGTACACATTACAATTATATTGTACAATAGTCTAAAACATTTAAATATCAGTAAGATAACAACCATTGAATGCATAAACAAGTTTAATTAAATAACTAATCATGCATTTTTGTCAAATTAATAATAACTTATTATATTTATAAGTAATACCAATTAAATAAAAATATATGATAAAGAAGAATAGTAACACACTAGGAGTAGGATTAAGAATAAATGTGAAACTAAGAAAAAAAATAGTAACTAATATAAGTTTTTGCTTTTGAAGTATATGACTTTTTAACCATACATGTGGTCACTCTTTTGGAATTTAATCAAGCAAGTACTAAAAGAATTTTTGGACTTGGAAATATTTAGATCTCAAACTAATTGATGAAACAAAGAGAAAAACTAAGAAAACATGGAAGAGAGAATAAGGAAGAATCACAGATGTAGATACAGATTTGTTGGTTGTAACGGTTGTGTAGTTTTTTTTTTTTTTTTTTTTTTTTTTTTTTTTGGCTGATGAAAAAGAAAAGTGTAGGAAAAAATAGCTTTATTATGTTGTCAATGCCAAAGTAATCTAGAGTCCCATAGAGAAGGTTTATTATTATTTTTTTTTTAATGAAGGACCAAAAAGTTGAAACATTTTTTACTTTTGTATAATATTAAATATTTTAAGAGTAGTGCTACTGATATGACACTTTCACAAAAATTTCACAATAAAATTTAGGTGGTAAGTTGTTAAAGATAGGTAAAAAAGTGATGTCAGTTGTAAGTTCAAATAAAAACCAGTTACAACTTGCCACAACACCTTTATTGTAAAAATATTGTGAAAGTAATATTAAAATGATTATATTCAAGTTTATTTCAATTAGGTTTTAAAAAAATTAAGGTTAGGGTGTTTAAATTTTTATTTTATGGGGTCAAAACAAAATTGGTTTAAAAATTTTATTTATTAAAAAAAAAAAAATTGGCCAAATCAGGGAGTTCATTTGATCCCCCACACTATAAAGAACAAGAATCCTGCATAAAAAATTGTTTTTAGTTTTAATTTGAATCCATCGCTAAAATTGCTTTTTGTCCATCAACAATAACTAATAAAGACCTACTACTTAGGATTTGTTGTAAAAATGTTATCAAAAAGTTATAGACGCAATACTTCTCCATATTTTGAGGTTTAGAGAATATGTTGGATCACCATATATATATATATATAAACATATTTCTTCCGTCGAAGGAACAATCCAATGGCAGTAGCACAAAACATTTAATGGAAGATATTTTATGAAATTCAAAACGATTGACGTTGAGATACTTGGTGCTGTTTGGAGCTTGGACTGATGTACAATGAAAAAAAAAAAAAATCTAGTTTACTACTCACAATTTATAAGAAACATTAAGAGCCTTGTAAATTAGTTCTGGTATTTTTTAGTATTTTCAACAAAAATATTCATAATTCAAATTCTCCACCCTTACCACCGCACATCTTTGGTGCGTTGATCACTTTATAAATATAAGTGCTTGTAGGGTGTGGGGGGTAAAGGTTAGGGTTCAAGTTTTCAGGAGAAAGCTTTACACATATATACATTTAGATTATACTAGAAATTTTTATCTTGTATATAAAAAAAAAAAAAAAAAAAAAATCCTCCACCCTTAAATTTTCTTATTCTTGGCAATATGAATCTAAAAGGCAAAATCAACTCCACTTGAAGTAACCTTCACCACTTGAGCCAAAGATTATAGAGCTTTGAAAATTCTCTACAAGAACTAGTCAATATAGCTAATAATTAATTTGAGAGGTTAGGACTTGTTTATTATAAATTCAATGTACAACAATAGTGTACTGAAAGCTTGTAAATGTGTTGAAAACACAAGAGCAATTTAGACCCCCCAATAAAAGTTCTGGCTCGATAGATTTTACACTAACTTAATACAAAGTGCGGAAAAGTGTAAATGCAAACGGATAAACAAATAAGCTACTCTAATCTATAAACTAAGCAACACAGCAGTATAATGGAATATAAAAGAGTAGGGAAGAAATATGTAAACATAGGAAACACCAAGATGTGTTTTCGAAGAGGAAACCGAAGAACTCGGCGAAAAACCTCACTGCTGCCCTCCAAGCGGAAATCGATCCACTAGACAATCAGTTGGGATACATGGGTTAGTAAGAGACCCTCCAAGCCTAATCTACCCAATGCACCTAAGTCCTCCAAACTCCTACTCCAATAAGGCTTCTTAGAATCGTGTCTTGTCTAACTCTCCGGATCCCGCAACAAGCTCCATGTTGCATCTGCCATTCCAGGCTTCTTCCAATGCTTTCCAGTAACACCAAAATGTCACTCAACACACTCAGAGGGTGAGGTAAGTGTTTGGACGATCAACCTCTCAATGGTATGGAAATGGAGAGGGAAGAGCTGAAGAAATGCCACAAGCAAGTGTATAGAGAAAGATGGGGATGACAATCTCTAATTCCTAATGTGTTTGGCTAGGGTTTTCTCTCTGAAGCATTGCTTAACATTTGTGGGTAATGAGGGTATATATAGGATAGGTGCAAAATGTGTGAGTCAGTCAGTACAGGCTAGTAGAACAGATTGTCTCGCGGGTGTCTCGCGGGAAGGCCTTACCTGCGAGATACTCGTGAGACACAGCTGTCTCCACCTGACCTGACTCTTCGCATTCCAGCATGTGCATGGCATATGTTTCACTTCGCGGGAAGCTAAGTCGCGACATACCCGCGAGAATCCTTCAGCCTCCAAATGTTTGAGTCTTCACACACTCTCTCTATCACACAACCTTTACAACAAATCCCATAATAAATACAGGGTATAAACGATTGAAAATAATTACAATCAAATTTGGTACGGAATAAAAGCCAACAAAATACATAGTTGTAAATAACAACTTTACATGTACAATAAAAAAAAAAAAAAGGATAATGATGCTTTGACAATAGAGAAATCAAAATGCTAATAATAGAAAATGTTTATAATTTCAAGTCTAAAACTTCGATCCACAAATAGAAAAAAAAAAAAAAAAGAAATTGAGAGAGGTCGTGAGGAAGAGAGTGAAAGTTCCTTTGTACTTGTATTTTCACCTCCAAACTTTAGAATAGCAAGAATCTTTTCTAGCTGAATGGATTTTTTTTCTAAAGTTTCAACTCTTACACTCAATTTGGTTGGGGTGAAAATGAGAAGGATGGAAAAGGAAAAGAAAAAATGTGGGAGAAAATGTTGTTTTCCTTTAATAAGAAAAGAAAATAGAGATGAAAAAAATCATTTGAGTCAAGTGAGTTATGATTACACATTTACCCTTATTCAAGTCAAGTGAGTCATGATTACTTGATAATATAGTCATGAGAGTAAATTCATCCCAATTACATTTTCATCGTCTCATTTTTCTTTTCGAGCAAACCAAGAAACTTTTCATCCTATCACATTTTTATCCTCCCAACCAATCACATATGGTGGAAAATATATATATATATATATATTTTTTTTTTTTCCTATTCTCTTAGCTTTCTATTCTCCCAACATTTTTCATCTCTCCAACCAAATGGAGTCTAAGGGTAAAACGTGGCTAGCAATTTTTGAACTGATGAGAGGCCTATTATATTAAGTTTAAGGTGCTACTAATGACTAGTTTTTGGGTAGGGAGAAAGGCTTCGGACCTCCCAGGTGCTATTTACATGATTCGGTGTAGTTTGTTATATGCTTAGGAAATGGGCTAGTTGTTTTTTTTATATAATTTTGGAAACAAAGTGGCCTAAACTCATTGGTTGCTATTTCCTGGTCATTGCAACTCTTGGTAGCTGCATTTGGTGGCTATAATAGGCTAGGCTAGTAATTTTAGGGTCCGTTGTGTTTTTTGGGTGAAAAAGATATCAAGGTAGCAAACTTGGGCCACAGACAACAAGAGCATAAGACAAGGTGGAAATTTCAAGTACAAGACTTCTTCTATGCGCCTAAGGTGCTACCAGTGTCCTTAGCCCACTTGGTAACATAAATGGATTGGGCTCATGCAAAAAGTTCAAAAAGAACCAACCAATATCCTCCAAACCACAATCCCTCAATTTTCTCAATATGTCATATGAGCTTGACCATATTTTAAAAGAATAAAATAAAATATATGGATTGGGCCCACAAAAATATGTGTTGTAGTTAATGAGTCACAAAAACGGCAATCAACACATGACATACTGTGATCAATAGTGTATAAAATATAAAATAATCAAAATTTAAAACAATAGTCTTGGAGTATCATTTAGATTTTTTTTTTTTTTTTTTTTTTTAAAAACAATTTATACATCCTTTGGGGCTACACATTGCAAGAAGATGTTGGGATTATGAAAGAGTTGGGTTTAGATGCATACAGATTCTCAATCTCATGGCCTCGAATTCTACCAAGTAAGATTGTCATTTTCATAGTCCTCAAATTTTTAATGTAAAAGGTCAAATCCATCCAATGATCGAAAGAATATAAAAAAATGTACCATCAAGGCATCAAGTACACATCTTAGACTAGAATGGAATGGCTATTGTCTTGTGATCATATTTTGATCCTAACAATCTCATTTGTGGGACTACTTTTAGAAGGAAAAGTATGTGAGGGTGTGAACAAGGAAGGAATCAAATACTACAACAACCTAATCAATGAGCTCCTAGCCCAAGGTCATAATTCACTCTTAAATTCCATCATGTGCCATAAATTCATCATGTGCTCTTAATTTACTACTGTTTATTATGATTGAATGTAGGTCTACATCCCTTTGTGACACTTTTCCACTGGGATCTTCCTCAAGCGTTGGAAGATGAGTATGGCAGTTTTTTAAGTCCTCATATTGTGTAAGTGGTTAATTTACCTTATACATTCTAAAAAATTTATCATTATTATGATTTTTAAAATTTAAATTGGTGACCCAATTTGAAGAAAAGGAATAAAAGGGGGGCCCATTTGATGAATTTTTTAAAAACTAATGACCTATTTGTAAGGTTGTTAACTCCTTGACTTACAGAATTATTGATTTTGATATCAATTGCTAAGAGTTTATCATTGAAACAACAGCGACAATAGCTCCTATGGTTCTCAAAGGCGCCATTGCAGTAGTTCGAACCCAGGGCCTCGGACCAAAAACCTTTAAGATTACTGCACCCCCCAAAAAAAAAGCCTCAACTGAAGTAGCAGATCATTAAAAATTTGCTTATCTTTGGGCTTCTTTGGTTCTTCCTCAACACAAATATAGTAAATCTGATTTTTTTTTTTTTTTTTTCTTTAGAGCAAAAGGTAAGTAAAGTAATTTTGATGTTTTTGGGTCACTGTTGTGGCTGTCTTAGGCTTCACCACTTCATACTTGAGAAAGCATTTTCAAAATCAAAACCTCTCTTCTTAAATCTGAAGCAAGATCTCTGTTTTTATTTTAATTTTTGGGTTAAAAAACACAATAGCTGAAGTATTTATGAAGAAAGGCTAAAACCGGTTTAACCGCATTGGATTTTAGTTATGCCAGTTGAATCGGCGGTTTGTACTGTTTGTTCGATTTTTCTTTCATTTTCGGTTTTAACTAATAACCAGACCGGATTAAGGTTTGGTTCCCGTTGAACTGGCTGGTCCAGTCTGGTTTTTTAAACCATGAGTAAAACTTTATTAAATGTGCATTTGGAATGCACGTTTTCTGTGCGTTCCTGCATTTTGCTGAAAAACAATGGGTCTCGTGCACTGTTTACGAGACCTGCAAGTACTTTTTCTAGCAAAAAAAAAATAAAAAATTTAAAATTAGGCCACATAGCACTATTCACATATTTAAAAATTATTTTGTTACAGTGTTTTTAATTTTTGGCAATAAGTAGTATCTAAACAAACCCTAAGATAAACTGGCTAAATCAACCTAAAGTACATGAAAATTTTGTGGTGGAATATCTTCCATCCACACTAAAAAATATGGCATGTCATTAGCATATCTTGCCAAACTAATCTTGCCAAACTATAAGCAACAACGTTAACTTCTTTCTTAGTGTGAGAGGAAAATAATTGAGTTAAACCTAGAGATAGTTTCCTTCACATCATCAACCAACAACCCAAAGGATGCCAAAGAAATATTCTCATCAGCTAGTGCCTTTATTAATACCGAAGAATCACTTTCAAGAACAGCTTGTGAGAATCCAATTTCCTTTGCAAATGAAAGGGCTTTTGCTGCATCCAGTACTTCAACTTCCTCTACTCCGAATGCCAGAGGTAGAATCTGTGAACATGAAGCAATTACCTGGCCGGAGCCGTTTCTTACAACCACTCCGATACCTGCCTTGTTCTCGCTTGCAAACACCACCCCATCAAAATTAATCTTCATTAAATCCCAAGGGGGAGGCACCCACCTAGTTCTATTTCCACTTTGACGAGGTAAGGACTGAGCATGCCATGGTGATGGAACTATCTGACATTCCCGAAATTCTGGCAGCAAATCCTTTGACAGTTGCTCAACACGGTGAAGGGCTGGTGGTGTCTGCTGGAGTCGGGTTTTGTGCCTTAATTTGTGACCAGATGAGCCATACTGTTACTGCAAACAGTTTCAAGAAGACATTTAACTTCCATTTGTTTATGATATAGTCCTATAATGAGTTAATATTTAATATTTGACTTTATTCATTCCCATCATAATGAGTTATTTGACTTACATTCATGATATCATATTAAAGCTAACCACAAGATTAGACTAAACTAGATGAAATGACCAAATATAAAACATATTAAAATCAAAAGATTGAATAGAAAAGCGTAGAATTTATAGAACTGAGGTAAAAGTTAAAAGGTGTAATTTAAAATTTAGTCATTATTATATCAATCACTTAGTCTTGATACTATTCTTCTTTAAAAATAAATAAATAAATAAATAAAACTTAGTCTTTTTACTATTACCCGTTCACAAAATAATTACTCTAACAAGGGAAAATTTTAATACGCATAAAAGCTTTTCGCTATTTGGATAGTTACGCTTTCTAGAATTTAGATCATATAACTGAATCAAAATAAAAATTACGTGCTCATGTACATATGTACAATTGAATAGTGTAAGGTCAATTTCTAAAAATTTTGGAGTCTTTTGCATGTATATATTTAGGAATGATTTTCGGGATTACGCTGAGCTTTGCTTTAAGGAATTTGGTGATCGTGTCAAGCATTGGATCACACTAAATGAACCATGGAGCTACAGCTATGGAGCTTATGCAGTAGGAGATTCTGGGACAGAACCATATTTGGTGTCACATAATCAACTTCTTGCTCATGCATCTGCAGTAAAAGTGTATAAGCAAAAGTATCAGGTTCTAGTGCCACACATCAAATTGTTTCATGTTACTTTATTTGTACTCCTTTTTTTTTTTTTTTGCTTGAAAATTTTACTTCTTTCAATAAATTAACATGGTTGCATTGCTCTTGATACAAGACGATATTGTTAGAGGTATATATTAGTCATATTAACCCAATGTAATAGGCTCAAGCCCATTCTTACTTGTACTAGTAGTCTAGGGTTTAGTCGCCTATATATACTTATATTAGGGTTTATTGTAACACAGGTTATTGTACTCCACTCTTATACATAATAAAGATGTAACCCTTAAGGAATTCCTCCGTGGATGTAAGCCGTCAAAGCTGGACCATGTAAACACTTGTGTTATCGATGTTCCTATTCTATGCTTCCTTTTCCGCATCCATTCTAGCATACACAACATGGTATAACACATTACGTCGCTAATAACATATATTTAACATGGTATCCGAGCCAAACTTTGTTCTTGGCATCAAACAAAACATGTTAAATATGTGTTATTAGCGACACCATGTGTTATACCATGTTGTGTATGCTAATAACATATATTTAACATGGTATCAAAGTCAAACTTCGTTCTTGGCATCAAACAAAACATCTCTAGTAAGTAAAGAAGAATATCACGTGCACACCACCATCAGAAGTCACACATGCTTCTCTGCTGGATCTGGACTCCACGGCATCTTGCAGTCACCATGGCTTAGTGTTGTGTCCAAGATCCATAAACTCAAGCAAATCTGTGACATCAATCTCAGATTTGTGCAAAACAAGACTTCCTTTTGAGAAAACAACTACATAGCCATGCTCCTCGGCCTTCCATGTGGAAAACCCAGAACTTTGGTCACTCTAAGACACCGCATGCGCGGACCACGGCTACAGCTCCTTCCATATGCCGCCACGATTTCCCCATGTGTAGCTCATCCATCGATCACACGTGCCGCCCTGTCGGCCATTTCAACCACCGATCTACCCACAAAAGAAATCTGGCTTTCAACCGCTCAAGCATGCGCCTCCACGCGCCAGCCACATGCCGAAATATGTGATGACATCATCCATGACGTTAGCAAAAGGCCACGTTAGTTTTAGCCATGTCATCAGCCACGCAGCTCGCCTCGTTAGCACCACGTCACCTAGTTGATGCTGACTCAGACCGACCTGACCCGAACCACCCGGATCTAACCCATGAGAACTGACTGTTGACTTTGACCAGGTCCGTTGACTTTTGACCAAAAGTTAAAATTTTCGAAAGGGCCTATCTTGCTTAGTTTTTCGCATAGATTCCAAGTTTGGACTCTGTTTCTTCATTTAAAGCTCCGAAATTCATCAATTGGCATATTCTTCATTGTGGTTTCTTCAAAGGCATTTTTCAAGGTATCTCCAAGTGATCTTTTCATGTTTATCTAACCTCAAGCCTTCATCGAGCTTCCACCTTGAGTTTAAGGGAGGGTGTTAGAGATATATATTAGTCATATTATCCCAATGTAATAGGCTTAAGCCCATTCTTGCTTGTATTAGTAGTTTAGAGTTTAGTCGCTTATATATACTCATGTTAGGGTTCATTGTAACACAAGTTATTATACTACACTTTTATACATAATAAAGATGTAGCCTTTAAGGGATTTCTCCATGGATGTAGGCCGTCAAGGCTGAACCACGTAAACACTTGTGTTATCGATATTTCTATTCTATGTTTTCTCTTCCGCATCCACTCTAACATACACAACATGGTATAACACATTGCATCGCTAATAACAAATATTTAACAAATATGAGGTACTTCATTTAAAAACTATTTGCAGCAAAAATTAACCTAGATAAATTTGCAAATTATTATTATTTTTTTTTCAGAATTAGTACTTTAGTAAGCATTTCTCTTTTCCATTAGTGTGTGTGGGCTTGGATTAACTTTTTGTTGAAAACTTATTATTAATTTGTTAAATATTGACAAAAATACAGTTACATTAGCTTGAGAGTGTCTTTATAATTAAGCAAGCTTTCGCTATGTGCAGGTAGCACAAAAGGGAATTATAGGTATAACCTTAGTGTCAAACTGGATTGTGGCATTCTCTGACGCGAGGCACAACCATGATGCTGCGCTAAGAGCCCTTGATTTTATGTTTGGATGGTTAGTATTCTAAAACTACATGACTCTTTGTTGTGGCTTTCCTTAAAATTTGTTTTGGACATCTATATTTTGCTATTTGCTTGTTACTTACAAAGAATAGGAACAAATTATTTGTTATCAAGAAAAATCCTTCGCTAGTTTCTATATCTATAAATATATTAATAGGCAAAACTAAAAGAACATTCAATTAGGTTCTAAATTGAATTTCAATTGTTGTTTTATTTTGTACCACGTGTTCTATTTAAGTTTTTATTTATTTATTTAATTTTTGTTCTAAGTGAGTTAATGAGGTATAAAATTAATACAAAGAGTCTAATATAAATAAATCATCAAAAACTCAATAAATAAATAAAAGTAAACTCATGTGCATATCTAAGAGAAATTAAAATAAAAAATAAATAAAAGAGAAAGAGAGTATAATTTGAATCCATATATGTTTGCAATTGTAATTTTTTTTTTTAATTGTACCGCGTATATGCACAAATTATACACTGGTTTAATATAATATGTACTAGGATTTAAAATTCTTATGGTTTGTGGCAGGTTTATGTACCCCCTAGCCAATGGTGACTAACCACACAGAATGCGATCTCTAGTTGGTGATCGATTACCCAAATTCACGAAAGAGCAATCCAAGCTAGTAAAAGGGTCATTGGATTTTCTAGGGCTAAACTACTATACTGCTAGTTATGCAGCCGATTCACATCACTTCAAAGCTGAAAACGCAAGCTACTTAACAGATTCACGAGCTAACCTTTGTTGTACGAACTCAAACATTTGGAGCTATGATTCCATTTTTTTTTTTTATGTAACTCATACGTAATAACAAGACCATGCTTTTTTTTTTTCATTTGTTGTGGCAGCTGTGTGCAATGGAATCCCCATTGGTCCAAAGGTGTGTATGATATTGAACATACATAAGATAAGATTGATATGGATCTCAAGATTGTTAAAAAAATTTGATGCAATTTTTTTAATACAAGTCTTAAATGGTTTAATCTTCACACAACTTATTGATAAAAAAAAATAAAAAATTTAATTGTTTATTAGTATCATTCTCTGAGATAGTATGATAACAAAAGAAGAGTAATTCCAAAGATGTGAGATGAATGCCATCTATCAGATTTTGTGTGTTTACACTAAATTTTAAGATTGTTGAATTTTTAAAATGTTGCTTATCTCATATCAAATATTATATAATAAAAATTGAGTTAGGAATTAGGATTTCAGTTAAATTTTTAGCCAAATGTTTTTTGAATTGTTTTGAATTATTGAATGTTGAATTGTACATAAATTTTTTTTTAGTTAAATCTTGAACGAAAGAAAAAATAAGGAAAATTTTTTTCTCCAAACTAGCTTGAAGATAAACTCTTTAAACTCCTTTCTATATATTTTTATTAGATGTAAATTTTGAAAATTAATCAAGGATTGCATGTTTTTATTATATCCTCTATGCTTGAAATATTTCAAGAAGATCAAAGATCAATAACTATGTCATCAATAAAATGTTTAAATGTCAAGTTTTTATAGTCTAAAATTATGCTTAAAAAAAATATTTTATTGATCGAATATTAAAAAACATACAACCCAACAATTATATTTTCAAAATTTATATCCAAAATAAATATATAGGAGAAATTGGAAAGAAACCTTGTTCAAATGGTAAAAGCAAATCCAGGACAAGAAAAAAAAGAAAAAAGAAAAACTATATATAGAAACACTTAATTGTGGGAGCATATCTATTTGCCAAGTCCAGTTCTAAGCTATGCCAATTCTACCTTACTTTGCCACAAGTAACAAGGTGAAAAAGAGGAAAAAGGATACTCTAAAAATATATTGGATTAGGAGGTGTTCAACAAGCTCCAAATGTTTTTTTTTTTTTTTTTAATCTGCTATCAATTTCCTTTTTCATTATTATTTATTTTTTTGCTAACAAAACAGTAACATGCTTACCAGCCTCATTACGACACAGCTTGATTATACAATTTAGATGCAAAATTTTAATTATGATTGTAGACGACTAAATTTCTAGTTCGAAATAAATCAAACAAGTAAAAATAGTTGCACAAATGCGAATTTGTATTGATGATCATGGTATAATTCTCTGTAATTACAAAAGAGTTATCCTCTGATTCGATCTCCTTGCAAGACTTATTGATTTGTATTTGTGGTAATGTGATTGTGACTTGAACACAAAATATCCTTCAATTTGGTTGAGGGATGGATCGAAGATTGCTAAAACGGAATTACAATGAATCTCTGGCTATGAGCTTGTTAGAAATCCTTTGTTCTTCACATTCTTCGTGTTCTTCGTGTGTTCTTCGTGTTCTTGGATTTGTGGTGGAAGTTCTTCGGAGCTTTAGAGGCTTGAATCCGTAGAGCTTCACTAATTTGTGATTTGTTGATGTTTTCAGACACTTTAGGCTTGATTCCCGCAAATTTTTGGATCTAGGCAGATGATTTGGATGATTTTCCTTCGAATGTTCTTCGTATTCGAAGTTGAAGTTCTTGAAGTTCTTGGAGGCTTTAGAGCTTGGTTCCGACAGAGTTTCTGGACTTTTGAGTGCTTCAAATGGTTTGGTCTCCCCCTAAATGTCTTAGGAAGGCTTCTATTTATAGGAGTTTTGGGGTAGGTAAGCGACACGTGGCGGGGTCTGATTGGTGACACATGGCAGAGCTTGATTGGGCCACGTATGTCATCGCTTGCACATGCTGGAATGTTTGTGTCATCGCTTACACGTGCGAGGTTGCTTAGGTCATTGCTTACAAGTGCGAGGCTGTTTATGTCATCACTTGCACGAGCTGATGCATGATTGGTTCTTGCATGACACTTGGCAAATTTCTGTTGGTTTCTGAATAGTCCAGCAGCAGTATGTGGCGCTTCGTAATTGGCTGCATTTTGTGGACTTGGTAGTGTGACGTGTCAGCTTGTGATAGGTCGGGAATTTTCTTTCTCTACAAATGCCCCCTCGAGACTTATTCACACACACAGCTTCAGAGTGTGGTGTGAGAATGAGTTTCGAAAATAGACTTTTACTCCTGGCTCTTCAAATGAAGTAATTGAAGGTGGCGGAGCTTTCAATAGGATGAGATAATTTCCGAGGAGTAGACCCACCCATATGAAAGGTTTTGATGAGGCTGAAAAGAGGTTTGCAAGTATTTGAATGTACTTACATGACTGAGCTTTCTCAGCAGAAGTTAAGTTGAAGTAACTTCAGAAGAGTGTTTTTAGATCGTTGGCGGCGATCACATGGTGTAAAAGATGGGAAAGACACGAGGATGGTGGCTAGGCACAGCATATAGAGTCATGGGGGTAGCCTCGTGCCTTTAAGAACCGCTGGTGAAGTTATATCAGAAGAGTATACTTCGGATTACGGCGAGGCCATGTGGGAAAGTGGTTGAGTGCACTTACATCATCGTTTTACCCAGGTTGAGGTAATTTCAGAAGCTTATAGATTCTGGAGATGACGATGTTGGTGGTGAAGAAGACGGGGATGAAGCAAAGCGAATGGGTGAAACATACGCCACCATGGTTCTGATCCTGTATGTCAAGAACCCTTTGGTGTAGGTGTTTCTGGGAGATACACCTTCGAATATGGTACTGACTGTATGTTGCATGTGGTCTGACAGTAAGTCGTAGAATGTGCATGCGTGATTGGACCATACTGACAGACTTTAAGTTGAAGTAATTTCAAAAAAGTTCATTCTGAATTACTTCAAGTTGAATTTAAGTTGAAGTAATTCCAGAAAGTGTGTTTTGAGATATCAGCAACGATGACCTCTGGATCCCACGCCGATGGGAACATGGAATATGGTTTTGGCAACCATTTACCAGCCCCAAAGGTTGAACTCTGATGAGCTGGTGACCCAGAGGTCGTTTCAAGTGTTGGATGAAAGACAATTTGTAGGATACCCCAACACTTTTTACCATCTTCACCTATTGACACTTGTTGGGAAAGCACAACAAAGTGGAAGATGGAGCTAACTTGTGATTCTGGTCTTAAAAACTAGCCAAGTTGCTGTTTGTTTTGAACTACTGCTTCTGCTAGAAGACCAAGCAATTAGAGAGAGACTACAGGAGCCCTAAAGTTAGGAACATGTGTCTCTGCTGGACTTGGATTTCCTGGTCAACCAAATCTGAAGAAGCATGGAACCACAATGCAGGTCTTGTTATGAATAATTTTATGGACAAACTGTGGTCGTTAGGTAGAGAAACAAAATTTGTTTGGATCTTAAAACTACAATGATGCTGTGAAGAGGGTTTCTGTCGAACCATGGGAGGGTTGATTTCACACTAATTATGAAGTGATATTGGTTGCTGAGTGTTGAGAATGATGAAACCATAGTGAGAAATGGCTGTGAGAAGGAGGACTTGAAAATTTGAAAGAAGCAAATCTTCATTTATGACTCAGTGTTTTTCTGGATGAGTTCTTGATGAATCCGGCCCTCCTATTTATAGCGAAGAGACGAAGAATGGTGGATGGATAGTTGAGAATGACGGATGTGAATTTTTGGTTAAACTGGTGGATGAGAATGGTAGGTTGGAGACTGGTAGAGAACGAGAATGGTAGGTGAGAGATGAAGAATGGTAGGTGGGAATGTTTGGCACCGAAAAGGGAATGGTAGGTCGGAATGTTCGGCACCGAAAGGGGAATGGTAAGTTGGACGGGTGACCCAATGTAATTTCAAATTTAAGATCCACTTGTGAGAGTTCATCTGTACTTTGAAAGAGAAGCCTTGATGAAGTTTGGAAAATAACCTTGAGGGGATCCAAACTAGATGGATGAATCTCAAATTTTGATATTGAGAGTTTTAGTTTTGGACATTGTCAGTGCTTCGGAGATGTGAATTAGATTGGTGATTTCCAAGTCACGAAAAACTATGCAAGACAAGTTTGGCTTGAAAATCTTGACTTTGGGTCAAATTCAACACCAAAATCAATCTAGCTTGGAATTGAATTATTTGTTCAATTTTCGAGTCTCAAATGATGAAATAGACTCCAGAATTGGAATGAACGTGAAAAATTGAGCAAGATAGGTCCATCTTAAAATTTTTGACTTTTGGTCAACATTTATGCAAAAGTCAACTTTTGGGAAATTGGATGTTTGCACAATTTCTGAGCTTCGAATGAAGAAACGGATCCCAAAATCGGAATGTACTTGAAAAACTGAGTGAGACAGGCCTGTCTTGAAATTTTTGACTTTTTGGTCAAAGTCAAAGGCCACACTTGTTCAAAGTATTTTTTTTTTTAAGGCGGTTTGGACTGAGTCAGATTTTCGGGTCGAACCGATCCGGTCTAGTCAAACGGGTCAGCTCAGTGGAGGATGACATCATTGATGACATTGTGCACTGAGGCGTGTACGCGTATGGCGCGTGTCAGCGCGTGGCGCGGGGATATAAGCCCCGGCATGTGCGAGCGCGTAAGAACTTAGGGAGGTGCGTGGAAGCGCGTGAACCTGGCGCAGTGAACTGCCGGATTTTCTGGCAGCGCGTGGCAGTGCATGGCTCGTCGTTTAGGCCTGAATTTTTCAAGTTTTGTAGATCTGAGGCCGTAAAATCTGCTAGTATTGTTTATTTTTTGAAATGGTGGCCTGATTTGCACAGATTTCAAGGATTAAACCCTTGGTCATCGCGAGTTTTTGGCGGCACGTGGTTGCGCGTGGTGGCTCTGTAGTTGATGAACTTTCTGGGTTTTTTAGATCGAGGGCCGTTTGAGATTTTTGTAGGGTCAGTTTTGTGAAATGATGTCTGGATTTTCACAATTCTGATTGAGAAAGCCACGGGTCTTTGTTGGACTTATGGTTTTTTTTTTTTTTGGTCTAATTTTACAGTGGCTGCCCTGACAGGATGGTGCCAGGATTCACATTTGTGAAGTAAGTAATGAGCCAATATCTTCTGTCTCCATGGCTGAACATCCTCCCTTATTTTAAAATTCGGTGTAGTCTTCTTTGACTTTGAGTGCATTTGAGTTGCAGAGTCTGACCTTAAACATTGGTGGCAGCATTTTTCTTCTTTCTTTTTCTGTCTATTAGCTTGTAAGGATTCCTATATAAAGCTATCCGGAGCGTACACTAAATTGCACAAGTGTTGTCTTCAGCTCTCAATACTTTTTAAGTGTAGAAAAACTTTGCCTTTTTACTTCTCTTTCTTCTTCTTCTTCTTCTTCTTCTTTTTTTTTTTTTTTTTTTTTTTTAATATGTTTAGTTTGTACTAACTCCTTTTTTTTTTTTTTTTTTTTTTTTTTTTTAAACAGGCTAGAGATTACAATTGAAGCTCTCTCTTTCTCTGTTTTTTTTTTTAAATTTATTTAGACGTGCCGTGAGATTTTCTTCTAACAAGTTCTTTGTTGTTGCTTGTTTTTGTTATGCAACAGACTTTCTTTTATTCTTTGGGCTTTAACGTCGAGGTTTACACCAACATTCTTATAGTGATGTTTGCCTCCATCCTTGACGTTCTCATAGCAACAGTCATCTAGGCAACAACGTTATCAAAGGTGTTCATAATTCAATGATGCTATTACTAGCATTTGACTTTGAAGTTGTACGGGCCTTTGTCTTGGCAATTATACTGTAGTAACACTTGTCTTTTCAATGCAGTCATCTTAAGAGTCTTTGCAATATAGCCACATCAAGAGTCTTTATCATGAAGCCGTGCCAACACTTGTTCTTGTACTGAAGCCATGCCAATATTTCATTCACGCCGAAGCCATGCCAACATCTATCTTTTTCATGAAGATCTGCTACGAAGTCACACCATTATTTGCACTAAAGTTGGGACAACATTCATCTTTGCCATGAAATAATATCAATACGTTATTTGCACCGAAACCGTGTCAACATTCATCTTTGTCATGTCAACACTTCATTCGTATCAAAGCCATGCGAGCATTCATCTTTGTCATGAAGCTATGTTTGCACTTGCCTTCACAATGGAGCTGCATTCATCATTTGTATTGAAGTCGTGCCGACATTCATTTTTGCCGTGTCAACACTTCACTCGTACCAAAGCCATGCGAGTATTCATCTTTGTCATGAAGCCACGATAACACTTCATATCGAAACTGTGCCAACATTTATCTTTGTCATGAGGCCATGTCAACACTTTATTTGTATCGAAGTCGCATTGAAGTTGCACCAATATTGACCTTATAATAAAGCTACAACAACATCAATTTTCAAAGGCAACATAGCTCAGACATTGAGGATACGTAGCACTGTAGCTAGACATCGGGATTTCAAGACGTTGAAGATGTAAGGAGTCCTTATCAAAACTTTGAAGATGTAAGGAGATGCCAACTAAATCTTGAAGATGCAAAGAGTCCTTATCAGGATTTTGAAGATGCAAGGAAATGCCACCAACAACTTAACATCGCACGAACATGCCTATAGAAGCAAAGTGATGCAACACTAATAATCTATCATTATTCTGGAGGAAGATGACGTCATCTAGATTTCAGAAATATGATGTGAAACGACACCACTCAGAAGGAAGATGATGTGGTTCAAATTCTAGAGCTATGAAGTGACACAACTTAGAAGAGGGACGATGTAGCTTAGACTTGCAAGGTACAAAAAGATGCCCCCAGAAGATAAGTAATGCAAAACATACTTCAGAAACGTGGGAGAGTGTCCATAGAAGATAGGCAATGCCATGCAGACTTCATTTCTTACAGAAGTGGTTGAAGATTTTATTTTGCTCCACAACCAAGAATCAACTTATGTTCATCATTATTTCAAGGATAGCTAAGCAACATCAACTCCTTGCAGTCTTTATCTTCGACTACAACGATCTTCGATCATCCTGTTGAGTAGTTGACTACCTTCAAGTAATGTCTTGCTGACCAAAGGGGTCTTAAAAGCATATTGACAACTATTGCAAAATTCTTCAAGCCAGACTGACAATCCTTCTTCTTTTCATGTGACTGAACTTAGTGACAAGCACGAAGCTGCCTACGTACCCCGGAGAGGGATCAAGTCATCACATAGTTCAACATTTTTTTTTGATGATTTTTTTTTTTTTTATATTTTTCTTTTGGATGATTTCTTTGTTTTGTTTTGTTTTTTTTTTTTTTTTTTGTTTGGTTTTGTTTTTGTTTTGTTTCTTTTTTTTTTCTTTTTTTTTTTGTTTTTTTTGTTTTTTTTTTTTTACTTTGTTTTTTTTTTTTTGGATAATTTTTTTTTTTTAGTGTGTGACTGAACTCAGCAAAAAAAAAAATACTAAGTTGCCTACGTACCCTCGAGAGAGATCAAGTCATCACGTAGTTCAAATGGTTTTTTTTTTTTTTTTTAGTACAAAAAGGGGGGCTCTGTGTGTAATAATGGGTATCACCACTAATCGAACCCGAGACCTCTCAAGGGCGAATTGGGCATCCAACCACTACGCCACACTAGCGATTGGTGACATAGAGTGGGATTAATTTCTCTTTATTGGTATGCTTTCAAAGGTAATGGGAAGACATCATGTACCCTTGCAGCATCACAGTGGGCAGTTTAAACTCTTACCAAGGAGCAATCCTCGACTTTCAAGCATAGAAGCGTTTGAGGAACTTCCCATTGATGGGGCCGATCCTTACACCATCATTATCAATCAATTTATAAGCTCCATTGGTGTAGACTTCTTGCACAACATAAGGGTCATCCCATTTTGAAGTGAACTTATTGCCTGTACGATGAGTTGTGATGATAGGTCTTCGAACAGCGAGGACTAAGTCACCAACTTGGAATGATCGTGGTTTAACTTTTTTGTTGAAGGCGCTTGAAAGACGAGCTTGATAACACTCAAGGCGTTGTTGGGCCTCGAGCCTTTTCTCATCAAGTGCCTCTAATTCATGTAATCTGAGCTTGACATTTTCTTCTCCAGTCAATCCTTCTTGAATAGCAATCCGTAATGATGGGATTTGACGTTCCAAAGGAAGGACAGCTTCCACTCCATAGACAAGAGAATATGGCGTCGCTTGAGTAGGTGTTCGAAATGTTGTTCGATATGCCCAAAATGCTTCTCCAATTCTTTCATGCCAGTCTCGCTTCGTCTTGGAGACCACCTTTTTCAACAAACTGCCTAGTGTCTTGTTAAATGCTTCAGCTAGTCCATTTGCCGGGGCATTGTACATGGAGGAGTTGTATTGTTTAAACCCAAACTTCTCACATAGTTTCGTCATCAATCTATTGTAGAACGGTTTCCCATTATCAGTTATGATATAACGAGGGACACCATACCGATAGATCAAATGAGTTCGAATGAAATTGACTACTGTCTCTTTTTTCACTTCCCTGAGGGGTACAGCTTTCGCCCACTTCGAGAAGTAATCAGTTGCGGCCAAGATGTACAAATGACCACCGGATGACTTTGGTAATGGTCCTATCGCATCAAGCTCCCATGCATCAAAAGGCCAAGAAGCTACCGATGGGTGCAGAGGTTTTGGCAGCTGGTGGATGAAGTTCGCGTGATACTGACAAGCTTCGCATTTCTTAGCGCACTCCATGGAATCTTGTACCATTGTAGGCCAATAGTAACCCATTCATTTGATCCTGTAATGTAACTTAGGACCCGACTGATGTGCGCCACATATCCCAGAATGAGCCTCCTCTAAGGCTTGTTTAGCCTCCTCCTTTCCTAAGCAACGGAGAAACAATCCATCAAATGAACGGCGGAAGAGAGTGTCTTTATAGTAAATGAATCGAGTAGCCCTCCGCCGGACTTCAGTCTTGTGGCGTTTATCATTCGGGAGTCTTCCATGTTGAAGGTATTCAATGATCGCTTGTCGCCAATCTTCTTTTTCAACAAGGCATACCGAAATGATGTTGGCTTGCTCTTCTTCTTCTTCTTCAATCACGAGAGGTACCACCCACCTCTGGGAAATAGCAACTTTGGTGGTCTCTTCTTGGGATAACGCCAAGGCGGTAGCCAAATTAGCTAAAGCATTAGCCTGTCTATTCTCCTTTCTTGGTATATGCTCTAATGTGATGGCATCAAATCTTGTTAATAACTTCTTCGCATATTGGCAATAGGGGATGAGGTCTTCCTTCTTGACGTCATACTACTCCAAGATTTGGTTGATAACCAATTTGGAGTCCCCAAAGATCTCAAGTTGTGATATGCTCATTTCAATGGCCATTTGTAGACCAATAATCAATGCTTGATATTCGGCGACATTGTTAGAGCAAAGTTCGCTTAATGAGAACGAGTACAGAAGTATTTGTCGTTGCGGAGAAACAAACACTACACCTACCCCCGCTCCTTCTCGATGTGCAGCCCCATTGAAAAACATCATGGTGGCATTACTTCAATGTAAAACACGTCTTCATCCGGGAAATCATCAGAGAACTCCCAATCAGACGGAACTAGGTGATCAACCAAGAAATCTGCCAATGCTTGTCCCTTGATAGCTTTTTGTGGGACATATGCGATGTCATATTGTTGTAGCAAAACCGCCCATCGAGCTATACGACCCGAAACCATTGGCCTAGAAAGGACATACTTAATCGAGTCCGCTTTTGCTATCAAACGAACCGTGTATGCTTGCATGTAGTGCTCTAGTTTATCTATGGCAAAGAAAAGAGCGAGACATATCTTTTCGATAGGAGAGTAATTTAATTCAGCTCCATTGAGAGTTCAACTTAGATAATAGAGGGCTCTTTCTTTTCCCTCTTCATTTTCTTGCACCATAAGAGCACCCAGAGACCTTTCTTATGCTGCGATGTACAACACTAGAGGCTTTCCTGGAATAGGAGCACCCAAAACTAGAGGATTAAGCAAGTATCTTTTGATGCGCGCAAAAGCATTGCTACAAGCCTCATCCCATTCAAAGTGCACATCCTTCTTCATCAATCTATTGAAAGGTTGACATCGACCAGCCAAGTTTGAGATAAATCATTGGATGTGAGCTAGTTTTCCCTGCAAGCCTCTAAGTTCTCGCAGATTCTTGGGCTCTGGCATTTTCTGGATAGCTTCAATTTTGGACTGGTCAATTTCAATACCGTGGTGCCTTACAACAAAGCCAAGAAATTTCCCAGATGTTACGCCAAAAGCACATTTGCGTGGGTTCATTTTAAGCTGATATTTTCTCAGGCAGTTGAACACGGATCGCAGATCTATCAGATGGTCTTCCCTCCTTTTTGTTTTAACCACCAGATCATCGACATAACACTCCACGTATTTGTGAAGTACATTATCAAAGATCTTTTGCATGGCCCGTTGATAAGTAGCACTAGCGTTCTTTAATCCAAAAGGCATCACTTTATAACAGTAAATGCCCTTAGGGGTATGAAAAGCTGTGAGCTTTTCATCTTTAGGATTCATTTGAATTTGGTTGTAACCTGAAGAACCATCCACGAAAGATAAAGCTTCGTGACCGGTAGTGGCGTCAACCATGACCTTAGTGATGGGTAATGGAAAATCATCCTTAGGACACGCATTATTCAAATCACGGAAGTCAACGCACACCCGAATTCGTCCATTCTTCTTTTTGACAGGGACGATGTTAGCGATCCATTCTGGGTATTGCACTTCACGAATGAAACCCGCCTCGATTAGCTTATTGACCTCAGCTTCTATTTGAGGGATAAACTCCGGTCAAAAGCGTCTTTGGGCTTGTTTAACTGGGCGCACGCCTTTCTTTACTGCCAAATGGTGTACAACAATACTTGGATTGAGCCTAGGCATTTCCTTGTAAGTCCAAGCAAACACATCTTTGTATTCTACTAGGAGCTTGAGGTACTCTTATTCTTCTTCAGGGGTGAGGAGCGCACTGATGAAAGTTGGCCGAGGTTCTTCAGTAGTTCCTAAATTGACCTCTTTAAGTTCATCAACTGTAGCCTGTCCTCCATCTTCTAAGGCTGGAGGAGCTTCCTTGACCTCTTCATCTTCAGCATCTGAAATTTTATCCTCTTCTATTGTAATATGAAACGAGGATGATACCTCTTCAATTTGCTCATTGTGGGCGAGTGACTGACTTGTGTGTACAATCGTTCGCCTTTTGACTTTAAGCGATCCTTCAATGCTGATATCTAAGGCAAAGTTACGTTTCATGCGCGAAGGAATGCTACTGCGAATCTCATCATTGGCTTTCTTCTCCCCTTGATCCTCAAGGTTTATTGAATTTTGAGAATGATTATCACCAGGCTTTTTTGTTGCCCCCAATCTATCAAAGACTGATTTACAAGCAAGAGTGTCACGATTTTGTGTTAAGCAAGTTGTATTTAATCTGTCGAACACTGTAACTCGTGACGATGAGCCCTCAATGCGATCAAACACTGAGACCCGTGATGGAGGGTGATCTTTTCTTTGATTCAAACTCTTGTCGACCTCCACTGTTATGTATTGGGAACTTGAAGCATTGGTTCTCCTCTTGATCCATATCTAAGCTGGTTGTTCTGGAGTATAACCTAATCTGGTCTTTGGGATAGGAATATTATGCCCTTCAAGTCGCATTTTCCTTTGTGTTTTGCTAAGGCCATGCATCTTTTCTCCGGTAGCTTCTGGAATTAGTTTCCCTAAGTCTTCTTGTTTTGAAAAATTGTAGCCTGCCCTGGCTAACAGCCTATATGCCTTTGGGTCATACCATTCTTTCGTCTGCTCACTTGGTAGAATACCATGCTCTGTCAAGCTTTGTGAAGGCCTCACGAATCCCTTTAGTGGTTTCGAGGGCAAAGGATTTGTGGATGAAGTTAAAGACATGGCATGATTTTCTTTCAATATGGCTACATCCTCCATCGTGAGTTTTGTAGAAGGCTTTTTCATGTCTTTTGTAGATCGAAGGCATTCCACAAATGGTGACTGTCCATTCTTGCGGTGTGACAATGGTACATAACGGAGGAATGGAGGATTATTGGAAGGTGTCGAAATTTCAGCTTTTATTGAATTACTGGTAGATTCACTAGAATGATCATTCCCGCATTCTGGACCTTTCTTTGAGGAAGGATTATTCTTTTTAGTGATGAATCTAACATGCTTCTTTTCACTCTGCTTACTTTCCATTGGCGGGATCTCAACTGGGAGAACTTCACTGGCAATGTTATCTTCTATATAAAATTTTGCGTCATCAAAATGAGCTTCAGTCTCAGCAAAAGGCTTTAAATCAGCATTGACCTTTTTTATTCCACCTTGAAGATACTTGAAACATTGATGCAAAGTTGATGGCACTATTCCATTTCCATGGATCCATGGACGTCCTAACAACATGTTGTAGGTTGTCTTGGCATCGATGACATGGAACAAAACGTTACTTGTCAATTCTCCAATGATTAATTCCAAGTGTATCATGCCGATTGCACGTTGTCCTCCTTGGTTAAAACCTTGAATGACCAAACGATTGTGCGATAATTCCTCCATAGTCAGACCAAGTCGTCTCATCGTCATTTTTGGTAGTATATTAACAGCTGAACCTCCGTCAATGAGAATACAATCGATCTTTTGTTCACGAGTATAGCCTGAGACATAAAGTGGACGATTGTGGGGCTTAGAGCCTAGCAACAGATCCTTCTCAGTGAAAGTTAAGTCTGGAGATCATGCGTAACATTCTTGGGTTTGTTGGAGCGTGTTGGTAGAAGGAGTGTATATCTCTGGCTTTTCAAGAGTTTGGGCAAATGCTTCTCTTGGTGAGATGGAGGATTGCAAGGGTTCAACTTCATCAACTCAAGATTGGAGTTCCTCTAGAGATGGCAAAGTCTCGTTTGGACCACCATGGCCAACGTCCTCCTTTTCATCCTGAATTTCGCAATGAGAGACTGTGTGAACAGCCTCGGTTGAGGCATTTTGAAAGAATTTTCTAGGGAAGAATTCTTCCAATGTGATGAGATTTCGAAGTTTTTGGGTTCGTGCTGAATCGTCAGACATTTTTGTTCCCAGTTTTTCTTGCCTTTTGTCACTACTTCTTGATCAAGGCTGAATCTGGTTTTGTGCTCTTCTAGACTCTTGGGTGATCAAATGAAGAGGGAATGTACGTTTCTTCTTCCATCTCCTGCGAGTAACCACCGTCCAACCTTCTTCCTCATTCACTGTTGACCTTTTATCATCATTTGAATCATAATCAGGTGCCTTTTGTGAGAGCTGAACTTGAATAGGTTCTAGAGAACCAAACTGAATGAGAGTGGTATTTGCCCCCTGCTTAGTAGTTGGAGACATGCAACTAGGTAACCCACAAGCAAAGGTTACAAGGTTTGACTGAGCAACATTATTAAAATCCAAGTCGATTTTCCCTTCCTTGACGAGCTTCATGATGAGTTCTTTAAGAACAAAGCATTTTTGGATTGGATGGCTTATGACGCGATGATAGTTACAATAGTTCGGGTTATCAACTTTTCCCATCTCCTTCGGTCGTTTGCATTTTGGCAATTCAATTAACTTCAACTTGAGCAATTATTCTAGCATTTCAGGCATATCGGTATCTAGGAAAGGATACACTTTTTGTTCCCATTGATGAGCGCCGCGTCTCACGCTATTGGCCCACATCAGGCCTCTTTTCGCTGGCCTTCACATTTCTTGTTGAAATTTTGACTGGGGCAAGGTTGACATTCATTGAGTCTTTGACATTACCTTTCGAATTCCTGTCATTTTTCCTCATTTCCCGTTTCTCTTTCCTTTCCTCAGGTACGGAAGGTTTTGTATTTCCATGGTTAGAGATACTCAATTCCATGTCATGCGCATGAGTTGCTAACTCTTCAAATATTTGGGGCTTTATCCCTTGAAGGATGTAAAGAAGTCTCCAATGCATGCCTTGGATGCACATCTCTATAGCAGATATTTCAAAAAGTCTATCCTTGCAATATAGACTCAAAGAACGCTATCGATTGATATAATCAACGACAGGCTCATCTTTCCACTGTTTGGTATTGGTAAGTTCCATCATGCTCACCGTGCACCGTGTGCTATAAAATCAGTTAAGAAACTCTCTTTCAAGTTGTTCCCAACTATCGATTGACTCAGGTTCTAAGTTTGTATACCAATCAAAGGCATTTCCTTTCAGTGAACGAACAAACTGCTTTACCAAGAGGACTCATTGAGTCCCAACATTCTCGCATGTTTCTACAAAGTGAGCCATGTGTTGCTTAGGGTTTCCTTTGCCATCAAATTGTAAGAACTTGGGGGGTTGATACCCATTTGGCATCCTCATATTATCGATGCGCTTTGTATAGAGTTTCGAATATATGAGAGAACTTGTAGAAAAGCCTCTATATTGTGCCCAAATAGTGTTCGTTATCATATCCTGCAATTGTTGGATAGATATTGAAGCCATTGAGGCGGAATGTCTGTGTTGAGAAGTGCCTTCACCTCCTTTTCCCTTATCACCCTTAGCATTTTCTCCTCTCAAGGTAAAGCCAAGTAGGCGCTCAAGGCTATGACTTGATTCACCCGAATCTTCTATCTCAAGCTTGTTCATTAGGGTTGCAATTTTGACATCCTTTCTTCAAGTGATTTTGTGAGGAGAATGATCCTTTGTTCCATTTCAGCCATCTTTTCTTCCATAGTAGAGGTGTTAGTCATCATTACTGGCATGATCTCTAGATGTGTGGAGAAAATGATGAAATAGGATGAGTCAAAGGTACTTCATTCCTTAAGTTTCTCATCACAAGTGAAGAGTTGATAGAAAAGGTCCTTGTTGGGGATGATTCATTACTGTTCTCCAAATCTTTCGAGATAGATGAATCCTTATTGGTAGCTTTCCTCTTTGCAAGAAAGACTAGAGAGATGACATAGAAAGCTCGCCCTCTTTGGTTGGTTGAGGTTGAAGTCGATCAAGAGTTTTGGATCGACTGCGAGTGACTAGGCCAACATAATCATCAGTACTAGAAGCATCAACTGTTGATTTTCGAACATTCTTGCTAGAGGCCATTGAAGTTGGTAGCAAAATGATGTCGAATTTCTTTTGAAGGAGAAAGAGATGAGAGGCAGAAAGGTTCCACCGGGCGTGCCAGAATATGTAGACAACTAAATTTCTAGTTCGAAATAAATCAAACAAGTAAAAATAGTTGCACAAATGCGAATTTGTATTGATGATCGTGGTATAATTCTCTGTAATTACAAAAGAGTTATCCTCTGATTCAATCTCCTTGCAAGACTTATTGATTTGTATTTGTGGTAATGTAATTGTGACTTGAACACAAAATATCCTTCAATTTGGTTGAGGGATGGATCGAAGATTGCTAAAACGGAATTACAATGAATCTTTGGCTATGAGCTTGTTAGAAATCCTTTGTTCTTTACGTTCTTCGTGTTCTTGGATTTGTGGTGGAAGTTCTTCGGAGCTTTAGAGGCTTGAATCCGTAGAGCTTCACTGATTTGTGATTTGTTGATATTTTCGGACACTTTAGGCTTGATTCCTGCAAACTTTTGGATCTAGGCGGATGATTTGGATGATTTTTCTTCAAATGTTCTTTGTATTCGAAGTTGAAGTTCTTAAAGTTCTTGGAGGCTTTAGAGCTTCTAGACTTCTGAGTGCTTCAAATGGTTTGGTCTCCCCCTAAATGTCTCAGGAAGGCTTCTATTTATAGGAGTTTTGGGGTAGTAAGCGACACGTGGCAGAGTCTGATTAGTGACACATGGCAGAGCTTGATTGGTCCGCTTATGTCATCGCTTGCACATGCTGGAATGATTGTGTCATCGCTTACACGTGTGAGATTGCTTAGGTCATTGCTTACACGTGCGAGGCTCTTATGTCATCGCTTGCACAAGCTGATGCATGATTGGTTCTTGCATGACACTTGGCAAATTTCTGTTGGTTTCTGAATAGTCCAGCAGCAGTATGTGACGCTTTGTAATTGGCTACATTTTGTGGACTTGGTAGTGTGACGTGTTAGCTTGTGATAGGTCGGGAATTTCCCTTCTCTACAATGATATAGTTGTTACTTTAGAAGAGAACTCTAAAGTTATGTAATAATCATTAATTTAGTTATTGTTTCTTAAATAAATTATATATAATATAAATATATTCCACCATAAGGAAAACACAAATTTCCTAAATTGCATTTTTTGGAACCCTTCCTGGATATTCTTATAAGTTATAACAAACTCCATTTTTCTTTGAAATGACATTTCAGGCTGCTTCAGATTGGCTCTATGTCTATCCAAAAGGAATTCGAGACCTTTTGTTATATACAAAGACAAAGTATCATAATCCACTCATTTTTATTACTGAGAATGGTAATTTTCTTTTGAACTTTCCAATTATGATCCCATAAAGTTATGATACTTGCCATAGGAATATAAAATTTGAAAGGAACGGTAATTTGGTGTCCATTTGAATCTAAAAATATGCCACTATATTATAGGAATTGATGAGTTCGATAATGCCTCAGTGTCGCTTGAGGAAGCCCTTTCAGACAATCATAGAATTGATTATTATTATCACCATCTTCATTATCTTCGTAGTGCTATCAAGTAAGTAGAGAAGATCTCTCTCTATCTGATAGACTAAAATTACTTTATTAATAGCAATAACAATATGCCGCATCAACAACTATGAATATGGATATGGATAAATATATATATATATATATATATATATAATTGTTGTGATTATAGTCTAATTAATACATTTTTTGACGTAGGGATGGTGTTAACGTAAAGGGATATTTTGCATGGTCATTATTGGACAACTTTGAATGGAGTTTAGGTTACACAGTTTCAGTTCGGTATCAACTATATAGACTACAAAAATGGGTTAAAAAGACATCCCAAGCTGTCTGCCCATTGGTTTAAGAATTTCCTCAAGAATAAGTTGATAAATTAATGAATATGCTCATGTTGAACTATATAGTGGCATCAGACCATCTCCAAACGATAGACTTTAAGATCATTTCTTCTCTATTTTATGTTCTTTAAAAAATGTTTGTATTCAGTAGAATAAACTAAAAGAAAAATAATGTTACTGTTAACAAACTCAAATGTTTCTTAATAATCAATATATATACTGGTTCTCTTAAAAGTTTAAATTATTAAAAGATGATGAATTTATTCATTTAAGGAGGACACAGGGAATTGAACTCACGACTTCTTACTCTGTTACCATGGATGAAACCATGTAGTTATTATATTTATTAAGAGATTGTGAATTTATTCATTTAAATCTAACACATATATTATTTGGTTTCTTCCTTGGGTGAAGTCATGTAGTTATCACAATTAAAGAGCAATTTCACGAATTATTGTTGGGTTTTAATTGTTGGTGGACAAACATGTTCAACCAAAGCATAGTATTCCATAGCTTTTGTCGAACCAACTTTTGATACCGTCAAGTAATGTTTATCTGTATGATTGAGGATAGCCATGGATTTAAAGTTGATCTTCATCCAAGAACAGTAAAAAGAATTTATATAAGTGATTTCAAGGTGAGTAAATTAATGATGAACAAGGTGTACAATAGTTGAAATAGTTTTTTGATCATCAATTCAAAAATTCAAACTCAAAGTCAGCCAAAGTTATTAGTCTTTGTCAAAGAAAATACGCAGTAGGGCTCTTACAAGATGCTGGGGTTCATTGGTTGCAAACCATCAAAGGTGAATTATTGTGTGATCCAAGTGTCTACAGAAGATTAGTTGTGTTAGGTCCATATGTTTTAGTGTTGACAAACCATAACATGTGTGTCAAATTATGAGCCTAGTCATGAGTTTTGATGTGTTGGCAATTGAAGATCCAGAGATTGCTCAAGAACGGCTAAAGAAAAGTGGAGTTTCAATAGGCTCGACTCTATTCTCAATTCCTCTAGATCAATTGAGCCTCGGGAAGTGAAGTTTATGTTTCCTCGACTCTTGGTCGATCTATCGAGACACAAGATTTAACAAAGACTAGTTTATAACTAATGCATATACACATATACAATTAAAAACAACCACAATTAACATACACACATATATAAAATATATTTTTTCCTAATTAGTAATGAACTGTAGATATTCATAGTATTATATAAATGACTTATAAATTTGAATTATTTTTAGTTACATAAAGAAATGGCTCATAAAAGTAAAATCATTCAAACTTTCTCTTATTCTAATTTTATATAAAGAGTTAGATATATGATTAGACATTTTATGGCTTATATATAAAGTTAAGTTAGGATTAGTTTGTAATAGTTTAGAGGCAGAAGATTAAGAGAGAAAAAGTTAGTAAGAGAAGCTAATCACGGTTTGCTCTATTTTCATTGTACATAAACGAAATCTTTGTATAGACTAATTAATCAATCCAATTAGAGGAATTTTCTCAATCTTGTGGATTTTGACAGGGAGAAATCTATTTTGGAGGATATCTATAATTCTAAGTACAATGTCAAACAATCAGTTGAAGGACAGCTATGATGATTAACATATTGCCTCTCCTTTTCCTTGTTTTTTTTTTTTTTTTTTTCAATCTCTATTTTTATCTTTTCTAAAAAAAAATAGATTACGTAGTGCTCCTCTATAAATAAATAAAAAAACCCAATGGATTATACCTAGTTGCTACCCAATAAAAACCCAAAATCAATTATGGCCGTTCAAGGCTATCCAGTCTTAGGCCTCCTAGTTCTTCTTGGCTTATTGACTAATGGCATTGCTGTTTCACAAAGCTATGACACTGCTTCACTCAACCGGACCAATTTTCCCAGAGGTTTTATTTTTGGGACAGCAGCGGCGGCTTATCAGGTAATTATATGTCACAATTTCTTCTATGTTAATTTGTATCACAATTTCCTCTATGTTAATTACGTGCACGTACATGTGTGTTGTTTCAAATTTCCAGTATGAAGGTGCAGCAAATGAAGGTGGTAGAGGACCAAGTGGATGGGACACCTTCACTCATAGATATCCAGGTCTCTCAATCTCTCTCTCTCTCTCTCTCTCTCTCTCTCTCTCTCTCTCTCTCTCTCTCTCCATGTGTCCTACAATGTACAAATTGTCATGTTATTTAAAATTTTAAGTAAAATGATAGTTTAGATTTATAAAAGTTATTATGAATCATTATTATTAAATTAAAAAAAAATACAAAATTAGGAGATTTTGTCATTTAAAATAATTGTAGGTAATACAATGATGTAAGTGGTAAACCCAAAAGAGAACTAGAAACAGCTTGTCTTCTCAACTTTGTTGTCAAATTGTATACGTTATGGTTGGGAGTCTTAGGTACTAGTTCCATTTTTATTATGGATCTAATTACTAGTTCTTAAATAGTAAGAGAGAAAAAAAAAATCCTTACAACAAAATTGCAGGTAAGATAAAGGATGGAAGCAATGGAGACATAGCTGTTGATCAATATCATCGTTACAAGGTATATATGTTGTTCTGTTCATAATTAAAATTCGAAAGACAACCACTCATACTAATTAACTCCTAATTACCAAGAGTTTTGCAGCACAATTTCATAGTTTTGTTTTTTTTAAAAGGAGAACCAGTTCTCTTGTCATCCTCTCTCCACTTGTTTTATATGTGTGTGTTATAGCTCCTAATTAGCTGTTAATTGACATTTATATTTTGACTTTTTTTAATTATATTTTCAAGGTCCAATTATGTTTGCCACATGTACTTATAAAAACAATTATGTTTTCCACATGCTTTTTTCTAATTATTGAGCATATCTAACGAAAAATCAAGATAAACACAATATAAGAAATCCTCATCTCATATTTTTCCAAAATTTATATATTCTTTGTGATTTAACATTGCAGGAAGATGTTCGGATTATGAAAAATATGGGCTTAGATGCATACAGATTCTCAATCTCATGGTCTCGAGTACTACCAAGTAAGATTATGCTTTTCATAATTCCATAAAAGGTGAAAACCATCCAGTTACAAGGACATAAAAATGGGTACATCAAGTACACATCTTAGGCTAGAATGGATGACTATTGTTTTGTGACCATATTATGTTCCTAACAATCTCATTTTTGGGACTCATTTCAGAAGGAAAACTATCTGGAGGTGTGAATAAGGAAGGAATCAAATACTACAACAAACTAATCAATAAGCTCCTAGATAGAGGTCATGAATGATTCTTAAATTCCATGCACTTTTCATGCACTATCTGGAGGTGTGAATAGGGAAGTCATCAACTTATCATGCACTATTAATTCACTATTGTTTGCTATGACTAAATGCAGGTATACTGCCTTTTGTGACCCTCTTTCATTGGGATCTTCCCCAAACGCTGGAAGATGAGTATGGTGGTTTTTTGAGTCCTCATATTCCGTAAGTGGTTAATTTACATTATAATCGACTATTCTAATTAGTATACTTTTCACAAATTTTGTCATAATTATGATTTAAAATTTAAATTGATTACCCATTTTGATTATTGTTATTATTATTATTATTATTATTTTTTTTTTTGGTTGAGTTAAGATAGCTTGACATTAGTTAATTAATTCAATTACCCAAGTTGATTAATTAGGTTCAATTACATGCAAATCATGGAGGCGCCAACAAATCACCAAAAATATTAAAAGCAACGGAAAATAAAATTGACACAGTAATTTGTTGACAAATGGGGAAAACCTCGCAAGGCAAAAACCTCATCGAGTGATTTTAAGGTTACTACTTCTAAAAATTTACTAATCAATAAGCAAGCGGTTACAAGTATAAGAAATCTTACCAACTACCCTGACCTATCTCGAAATACCAACATACAGTCGAACCTTTGCTCCAATACCCAATTGGACTTAATCTTTTAGTAGCCTTCTTTCTTTTGATGCACAAATCTCTAATCTATGACTAACCATTTACATGGATCTCAATACGTGACTAACTCCAGCAACTTGAATAATGTTGTTGATTGCAAAATTCTTTATTTCATCAATAATGAAGATCAAGTTACAAAATGTAACAGCGTACAAAAGCAGTAGCTTCTTACAGAGAAATTAAGCACTTGGCCACTGTCTCTATATTTGATGGCTTTTAAAAGAAATCTTATGTATGTCTAGAGTTATGAGAAAAGAAACCTTAACCATACACATAAGCTTAGGCCGGATTTCAGATTTGGAAATTTTGAAATCATAATTCTTGATAGATCGAGTTGGTATCAAGCTATCTATCAAGCTTCGAATTAAGTCTCGATAGCAGTTATTTGTTGAGAATTAATGAGCAGCTTTTCTTCACTTGTTTCTTGGATCAATCTTCATGTCTTTAATACTTGACTTGAACAACAAGTTTCTTGAAGTACTAAGCCCATCTTAAATCTATCTAATTACAAGTAAAGTGCATTTTATCAAAAATTAGCCAATAACAAAAAAATATGACCTAAACATTTTTAATTAGTGAGACTTATTTGTGAAGTTGCTAGGTCATTGTCTTACAGAATTATTGAGTTTGACATCGTTTGATTCGAATTTACCATTGATTTTTTTTTTTAATTTATTTATGTGAGATCATGATATGATGCATTAACTTATTAAACTACACTTTCAATATAACATTTAACCTCCACATGTTTTTAATATAGTCCTATAATGAGTTATTTGACTTATTTTTGTTTCCAATATAACCCTTCTGTTCAATTTGCTCCACTACAATGATATCTTTTTGAAAAATGAAAAGTATTAAAACTAATAGTGAGATTGGAAAAAATTAAATAGAATGACTATATTGAAATATATAAAAAATAAAAGTATTGAAATGAGAAATGTGGATTTAAGATGATTGAATTGAAAATCTGTAAAAGTTAGAAAGTGTAATTTCATTAATTTTTTATTTATTCATTATTTATTATCAATTCACAAATGTATTATACTAACAAAGAAAATTTTTAATCTACGTAAAATCTTTTTGCTACCGACAACTTTATAACTCAACTAGTTGTTACTTTCTAGTAATTCAAATAGAGATCAGAGATATCCAAGTTCAAATCATTTATTTACGCTATAAATGACATGCTTAGATACAAATTCAAAATTAATCAGTATATTGTCAGTTATTAAATATTTTGGAGACTTTTGCATGTATGTGTTTAGGGATGATTTTCAGGATTATGCTGAGCTTTGCTTTAAAGAATTTGGTGATCGTGTCAAGCATTGGATCACATTAAATGAACCATTAAGCTACGTCAGTCAAGGTTTTGTTAGGGGCCAATCACCACCAGGTCGGTGTTCTAGTTGGCAGCAGTTAAATTGCACCGGTGGAGATTCTGGGACAGAGCCGTATTTGGCGGCACATAATCAGCTTCTTGCTCATGCATTGGCTGTCAAAGTGTACAAGCAAAAGTATCAGGTTTCGACCACCAAATTTTTTTATGTTAATTTACTTTTTTTTTGGCATGAAAATTGTACTCCATTCAATAAACATGGTTGCATTGCACTTGATACATGACAATCTAAGGTACTTTATTTGAACACCATTTGCAATGAGGATAAACTTAGATAAATTAAAGTTAAACTTGTTTTTTCAGTTAGTGTGAAATTGCATTAACTTTTTGTTGAAAGCTTATGAATTAATTTGTTAAAAGTTGACAAAAATATAAATTCATTAGCTTGAGTGTGTCTTTATAAATAAGCAAGCTTTCACTATGTGCAGGAAGTACAGAAAGGCATTATTGGTATATCTCTAAATACAAACTGGTATGTGCCATTCTCTAACTCGAGGCACGACCATGATGCTGCGCTAAGAGCCCTTGATTTCAAGTTTGGATGGTAAGTATACGGTATACTAGAACTAAATGCCTCTTTGTTGTGGACATCTATTACGCAATTTGCTAGTTAATTACAAAGAATAAAAAACCCTTGCTAGTTTAATATAATAGGTACAATAAAGACTTAAAATTTCGTGGTTTGTGGCAGGTTTATGGATCCCCTAACCAATGGTGACTATCCACATAGCATGCGATCTCTTGTTGGCAACCGATTACCCAAATTCACGAAAGAGCAATCCAAGCTAGTAAAAGGGTCATTGGATTTTCTAGGACTGAACTACTATACTGCTAATTATGCAGCCAATTCAGATCACTCCAATGCTGAAAACGCAAGCAGCTACTTGACAGATTTTCGAGCTAATCTTACTAGTATGAACTCAAACATTTGGAGCCATGATTTTGATTTTATTATGTAACTCATAAGTACTAACAAGACCATTTTTTTTTCTATTGTCGTGGCAGCTGAGCGCAATGGGATCCCCATCGGTCCAAAGGTATGTATGAAATTGAACATACATAAGATTGATATTGATCTCAAGATGGTTACAAAAATTTGATTCAATTTTTTTCTTTCTTTTATGCAAATTCTTAAATGGTTTAATTTCCTCACAACTTAAAGATAATGAAAATAACAACAATAATAATAACTAGAGTTGCATTTTTATCGGATTGTCTTTTAATTTTGTCTCTACTTACACATAAAAGTGTAAGGACATTTTTGTACTAAAAAATAAGGAGTTTGAACAGAAGTAGTCCCTTAAATAATAATAATAATAATAATAATAGTTGTTTATTAGCATCATTCTCTAAGGTATGATACTGACAGGAGCAATTATGTGAGACGAATGTCATTTTCATTTATTAGATTGTGTGTGGTTTACATTCAAAAAAAAAAAAGATTGTTTGTGGTTTACATAGATTTTTATGATTGTTGAATTTTTAAAATGTCACGTGTCATATTTTACTAAAAATTGAAAAGAATTAAAAAATATAATAAGTCAAGAACCTTGTAATTCAACTAAATTACACCTCATAGTATTTTTAATGAAAATATCTAGAGTTCAAAATCCATCACCTCCAACTATCAATGTAAAAAAAAAAACAAAAAATGATATAAGAGGGAAGATAACTAATAGTTTTTGAATTAAAAGGAAGGAACTTAATTTGTCATCCAACTTAGAAATTGTTTCCAAATAAAAAATTTTCTAAAATACATCATTAATATAAGAATTTATCATATAATAATTTTAGGTTGATTAGAAAAATCCATAAATAATTTGACAACAAAGAAGTGAAATCATATTCTAAAGAATTCCAAAAATTATAAAAGTAATAATAAATAATATTCTAAATAATTCCAAAAATTATAGTTGTAACACTTCACAAATTACAAATTACAAATTACAAATTACGACCCAGTAAAATCCTAATATTTTTCAGAGTTAAATTAAAACAAAAAAAAAAAAAACAAAAACAAAAACAACCCAATGCCGTAGAAATATGATTGGAGAACTCATAGGGAATCCAATCCAGTAGGATAAGCCGCCAGAAATTCTGTTAATCCTAAATTATCGCCTTTTCATTAATCTTAAAAATAGACACACATAGTTTGAAAAATGCAACGAAGTATGAAAAGACTTTCACTAATCTTAAACGGATTTCTCAATCTCCTTTCTCGAAACCCATTGCCTCGAACTAAATTGAAAAGCAACAAATAGTTAATTTCCGTTTCAGGCGGATGAAAAATATTTCATTTGATGGACATAAGATACAAATTAAATTGATTAATAAAAACAAGTTCTTTGAAGGAATTGACCATAATGCCAGGTTGATGAATAATTAGCAACATCCAGTAGTATTTGTAGAAAATTTTTTGAAGAAACAGATTTCCATGGAAAAAATATGTAATACCTACTGGTTAATGAAAAAATAAATAAATAAAAAATAATCATTTCAAAAAACATATACACTTAGGTTAGATTAAAATAAAATTTCTATCTTATATCAAAAAAATAAAAACACCAATTAGTTTTTTTGTTGTAGGCCATCAGAAAAAATAAAAAAATTAAAATTAAAAAAAAAATTTAATTTGTGATAACCCTGGACATTTGAAAATCTCCAGCGGCTTCTCCTTCCTGTTAGTGTTTTCGGCGAGTACTTTGATGGCTTCTATGGCGTTGGGGTTTTAACCTTTTTTTTTAATCAAAAAATTGAACAATCAGGATGTATAGGATTTTAAGTTGTTAATTTGTTATTGAGTGTGGTGTTCCTTATTCTCCCCCCCCCCCCCCCCCCCTCCCCTTTTTTTTTTTTTTTTTTGATAGGAAATCACATACTTAATATTAAACAACATTAGAGTTTACATCATGAAGAATTGCAAGTTCTAAGAAACTAGGACAATTCTCCATCCACATACATTGATTAACTATGCCCTTGGCATACTTTGCTAACAAATGAGCTGGGGAATTAACATTACGCTTTACATGAGAAAAAAACACATTGTGAAACTCCAATGAAGCTAAACTAATCCCCATTATTACCGCATCAATTGAGGCTGAAGGTGAGGATGACTGATTCAACGCTCTATAAACCATTAGCGAATCACCCTCCATGATGATGTTTGATAAACCCAACTGCTTTGGGAACTGCATACCAACTTCAACAGCCTTCGATTCCGCTTCAAGAGGTCCCAGTGGTGCATGTAATTTCTTGCACATTGCTGCTACAAAGTGCCCATGCCAGTCTCATACAATCACACCAGTTCCCACTGACTTCATATCAGCAAACACGGCAGCATCAACATTACACTTAAAACATGAAGTGGGTGGTGGGTTCCATCTTTGAACATGAGAAACAGAAGTGTTTGTAACTGGTGACAAAACCATGACAGAACGATATTCCTCCAGATATTGAGTTGCCCAATGAAGAAGCATCCTACCATCTTTTCGCTTTCCGCCACATCTAACTTCATTCTGGTTTCCCCACAACACCCACGCACAAGTTAGCAGCAACTCCAAATTTTCAGGTGAACTTTTTTCATCCATCAATAAACACCATACCATCTCCTTAAAAGAACTCAACCGGTCCATTATATTTGGAAAAACCAGCTTGGACGATGACCAAAGCTCTTTTGCTCTACTGCATTTCCAGAAAAAATGGATCGAATCCTCCTCCTCTACATTGCATCCATCACATGTAGCCACTTGCAAAACATTTCTTTTAACAAGGTTAGTTTTCAATGGTAAGATGTCCCGACAAGCCCTCCAAGCAAAGTGCCTTATTTTGTGAGGCACATTTATCTGCCATAGACGTTTCCAGAAACTCCTTTCTTGGCTGCCATCAGAGCTTGAACCAGAAAAATCAACTATTGACATTTGGCAAGCAACCCAGTAGGCATTCTTCACCGAGAACACTCCACTATTGCTCCAAGCCCAAATTAGTTTATCTTCGGGCAAATGAGAACTTATTGGGATAGCTTTTATAACCTCTGCTTCATGCGGCATAAACAAAGCATCTATAGCATCAGCCTTCCACGAAGCCTCCTCCTTATTTATCAATTCTCCAACCTTCATATCATGTGGCATAAACAATCTAGGAGATGAAACCATGAAAGTTGAAGGCTTAGGCAGCCATTTATCACCCCAAATCCGGATACTCTCACCATTACCAAGCCTCCACCGTAGGCCAGTTTTAACAAGGGGTTGAGCAAACATAATACTCCGCCAAGTAAATGAGGGATTATTACCCAAAACAGCCTGTGAAAAATCACATGTAGGAAAATACTTAGCTTTCAAAACCTTATACACCAATGAATCATGACCTTGTTGAAGCCTCCACCCTTGCTTAGCCAATAAAGCCAAGTTAAACTCCGTAAGTTTTTTAAATCCCATCCCACCACAACTTTTTGGAGCACATAAATTTTTCCAACTCATCCAAGCTATCCTCCTCTCTTCATTTCTTTGCCCCCACCAAAAATTACGTATCATAGAAGTCAAATCCTCACAAAGGGAATCAGGCAATTTAAAAACACTCATAGTATACGTCGGTATTGCCTATGCCACAGCTTTTATCAACACTTCTTTTCCTGCCTTAGACAATAGCTTCTCTTTCCAACTAGCAAGCTTTTTCCTTAGTTTGGCTTTAATAGAATTGAAAGTATTTTTCTTATTTCTTCCCACCAATGACGGCAAACCAAGATATTTTTCATGGTGCTTAATCACTTGAGCCCCAAACCTCTCTTTAATAATTTCTTGAATATCCATAGGAGTATTACTACTAAAAAACAGAGAAGTTTTGGTACGATTTAACTATTGGCCTGAAGCACATTCATAAACCCTCAACACCCTCTAAAGGGCATCACACTCCTCCAAAGAAGCTTTGCAAAAAATGAGACTATCATCGGCAAAGAAAAGATGGGATATTATGGGACCCCTACGGCACACTGCAACTCCCCCCAACCTTCCATTCTCCACCTCTTTTTTAATAAGAGCAGAAAGACCTTCCGCACATAGCAAGAATAGATATGGAGATAATGGGTCACCCTGCTTTATTCCCCTACTTGGAATAATATGCCCTTTAGGTTTACCATTAATCTTCACTGAATAAGAAACAGTAGTGACACATCTCATAATTAGAGCACACCATTTCTCATCAAAACCTAACCTTTGCATAATTTTTTCCAACCATATCCACTCTACCCTATCATATGCCTTACTCATATCAAGTTTTAGAGCCAAATCACCCATTCTACCACTCTTCTTTTGACTAATATGGTGCATCATTTCATAAGCTACAAGAACATTATCAGTGATTAACCTACCATGCACAAATGCACTTTAAGTATCACTAATAATAGAAGGAAGTACTTTTTCAATCTATTAGTAATAGCTTTAGATGCAATTTTATAGACCACATTACAAAGACTAATGGGTCTATAATCAGTCACAGATTTTGGCTCTTTACATTTAGGAATAAGGACAATATGTGTATGATTAAAATTAGGTGGGATGATACCTGAATTAAGAAAGGCCAAAACAGTTGAAGTAACCACAGCACCAATCTTGGGCCAGAAGTGTTGATAAAACAATGGAGGTATGCCATCCAGTCCAGGAGACTTCAACGGGTACATTTGCTTAATGGCATTTTTCACTTCAACTTCAGTAAACTCTCTAACAAGTATCTGATTCATCCTTGGGGTGACTTTATGTTGGACTGCATCTAAGATTTCTTCAAAATCTGTAGGACCACTGCTGGTAAAAAGCCTCCCATAGTACTGCAACATCAACTCTTCCACGTGTTCATCTCCCTCCAACCACCTACCATTCTCATCTAACAAACCCTCTATGAAATTCTTTTTGTATCTTGTAGAAGCTTTCTCATGAAAATACCTAGTGTTCCTATCTCCCGATTGCAGCCAACTAATTCTTGATCTTTGCCTCCACATATCATTTTCCTTGTCCATCCAACAATTCAACTCAATTATAGTATTTTTCAAAGATCTAATCATATTTGGTGTTGAAGGTTGCAACTCTAACCATTCCAACTTTTTCTGCAATTCAGCCACTGTTTTCCCGACATTGCCAAATTCTAAGCCATTCCACACCTCAAGTCTAGCACGACAACTCTCCAAGCATTTATTAAGAACATCATCCGACCCACCAAGTAATCCATCATCCCAAGCGTTCTCCACAATAGCCTCACATCTTGGATCTTTTAACCACATTGATTCAAACTGGAAAACCCTACCCATCTTCTTTTTTCTTGGTTTAGCGTAAAACTGAAGAAAAAGAGGGGAATGATCTGAAACCGATGATGTAAGATGAACAAGCTTAGCCATTGGAAATAAATGAAATCACTCCACCGTAGCCAAAGCTCTATCCAACCTTTCTCTAATTTGGGACCCATCCTCTTTTAAATACAGCCAAGTGAACAATGGCCCCGTAAATCGAACTTCCTTAAGACCACAAAAATTAATGGTATCAACAAAGTATTTCATTTGCTATCTTGTTCTATTACTTCCCCCTTCCTTTTCAGCCATGCTAGTAATTTCATTAAAGTCCCCAATTATTAACCATGGTAAAGAAGATGTCCCATGCAAATGCTTAAGTGTTTGCCATGACTCCCCTCTTTAGAAGTATCAGGTTCACCATAAAAACCAGTAAGATGCCACCAACCAATACCATCCTCCCCATCTACCCATGCATCAATATGTGAGTGTGAATAAGTCTGAATATCAAGCCTAATCTCTTTCTTCCAAAATAAAGCTAAACCACCACTACTTCCCCTACTAGGCACAATAAAACCATTTTTATATTTACACCAATCACGAACTTTTAGCATCCAATCCAAACCAGATTTTGTCTCCATTAAAAAGACAATATTGGGATCTTGTTTATTGATTACCTTTACCAAGGCACGAACTGTCCGACGGTTCCCAAGCCCTCAGCAGTTCCAACTCAATAGACTCATAATTCCCGACGGGGTTGCGTAGCAACCTCTGCCGATGTACTCTGATCTACCCCAGAAAAAACATGTAAAACTTCACTGTTACTCACCTTGGTTTTCTTTTTTGCTCCATTTGCCTTCTCTGTCACATATGAGATATCCTTGTTACTCCTCTTTGGACCCAGCAAAGTATTAAGTGGCAATTCTATTTCAGACCGTGGCTTAACTTAAGCCCTCTTCCAAGTCCCTTTCTTGAGCCCAATTCCAGCCGCATGAATTAAATTTTGCTCCTTTGAAGTGGGCTTTTGAAAAGTACCTCCACCTGATTTGTTTAAAGATGGGCCTTGTACAATGTGAAAAGCACCTTTTGTTTTAGATGCACTCCATTTGGGCTTACCAACAACCAGATCACTACACTCTTGGCCCATGCCTTTGCCAACATTGAATTTACATGCAACCTCCTGGCGACATAAAGAAGTGCATGGCTCCACGTCTTTCTCAATTGGAACTTGTTTATTAAGAGATAAGTCAGCATCCATCACCACTACTTCAACCAAGCCCGAGTAAAAGTCTCTTTTGTCCTCCAATTGTTCTACACGGTCTGAACCTATATTCGAAATAATAGGTTCTGAATGGATATCCTTATCAAGTTCCGAAATTATAGCCTCAAAGTCAGGATTACGTTTCTCGCCCAATGCAACTGTTTCAGCCTTCTCAACCGCTCCAATCACAGTACCACCCTTGGACGGCCCACCAAGAACACCATGGTCAACTTGAACATGCTTTCACCCTATAACTACTCCCACAGAATCAGTTTCCATGGTTACGTTCTCCCTCTCAGATTGCAATGATATTCTGCCACGGCTTGGACCCACATGCGTATCATCCACTCTTCGCACCAAACTGCCACCAGAATTAGCAGTAGCAAAGTTTTTACGAATACCGGCCTTCAACCATTCGCCGTAAGGGAGTTCTTGTTGGTGATCAACTTGAAAAAAACACTCTCTAGCCTCATGACCAATCCGACCACACCTGAAGCATAGTCCCACCAATCTTTCGTATTTAAAACCAATACAAACTTTATCACCTTCCAGACTTGCAATAACACCCCCTCTTCGTAACGGTTTCTCCAATGGCAATTCAACCCTTACTTATAGAAAACGGGCTTAGTCTGATGAAAAAACTTTCAAATCAACCTCCACTACCTTTCCCAAACCATTACCAATATCTCTACCAACCTCCTCAGACAATAGATCAAAAGGAAGCCCCCACACTTGTACCCACATTGGTATTGAATTGAAACGAACAGAATGCGCTGTCATGCCCCGCTCCCACTTGCACAACACCAAAGGATGGTCTTCAAAACTCCATGGACCATTCGCTAACACCCACTTCAACTGGCTCTCTATGGTGAATTTAAATTGAAAAACACCATCTCCGACATCAACAATACGAACATCAGAACCCAACTTCCACACAGATCGCAATAAAGCCATGGCTGCACGTTGGTTGAAAGACTTAGTCGTGAGAAATCTCCCCAAAAGACTAAGAGAGCATTCTTCCAACATCCTATCCCTATGTGCAGAACCAACCATAATAACTTCTACTTCATCTTCCGTCAACTTAATATTTTGTAACTTTTGAACAAAATCCGAATCCGTAGTTGAAAAACGTAAGACTAAAAGAGATTAAAAAGACAAACTATCACAGACAAGACCAAATAGCACTACATCTCACCAAACAAGTGAGAAGAAGACTCCCATATAGAGAAAAAGACTCACCGTACGTGAGAAGTAAAAACAAAAAAAAAAAAAAACGTTGGGTCTAATTTTTATTGTGTATAAACTTCTGAAAAAAAAAAAATCCCCCCCTTTTTTTTTGATAGACCTTATTCTCCCATTTGAAAAAAGAAAAAAGAAAAAAGAATAATGTGGCATCATTTCATTAGAGGGTGTAAAGAGAGAGTTTTATACGGAATCTTTAATGAGTTTAAAATCTTTCAGGCTGCTTCAGATTGGCTCCATCTCTATCCAAGAGGATTTCGAAAGATTCTATTATATGCAAAGAAAAAGTACCATGACCCATTAATTTTTATTACCGAGAATGGTAATTTTCTCTTGAACTTTTCATTTATGGTCGCATAAAGTTATGGTACTAGCCATAGACATATAAAATCTAAAAAGAATGGTAGTTTGATTTCCATCTGAATCTAAAAAATTTGCACTATATAATAGGAACTGATGAGCTCAATAATGCTACATTGCCGCTTAAGGAAGCTCTTGCAGACAACTATAGAATTGATTATCACTATCGCCATTTTCAGTATCTTCATAAGGCTATCAAGTAAGTAGAGAAGATCTCTTTCAAATCTAATGATAATATGACTTTGTTAGTACTAACATCAATATGCCGTATTAACAATTATGAAAATTGTGGTTTCTAAAGTCCAATTGATCCATTTTTCGATGTAGGGATGGTGTTAACGTGAAGGGATATTTTGCATGGTCATTATTGGACAACTTTGAATGGAGTTCAGGTTTTACCGTTCGGTTTGGCATCAACTATGTAGACTACAAAAATGGGTTGAAAAGGTATCCTAAATTTTCTGCCCATTGGTTTAAGAAATTCCTCAAGGAATAAGATGACAAATTAATGACTATGAACATACCATTTACAAAATAATGTCTGTAACCTATAAAATAGAAGAACATTAATGTCATTGTTTACAAACTCAAATGTTTCTTAATTAAATTACTCTCTCTCTCTCTCTCTCTCTCTCTCTCTCTCTCTCTCTCTCTCTCTCTCTCTCTCTCTCTCTCTCTCTGTATATATATATAAGGTGGTGTATTTTGTAAAATAATGTAAAGTATGATCGGAATTTGTTTCTATTACTTCTTACAAATGGTTCAATCTCTAAAACGATTTAAACTGGACCGAAGTTGATAAAAATGAACTGAAATGTTGTGCTGATATGGCTCAACAAGAGCATAACAAATAACTCATAACAAGTCTATTTGAAGTAGACAAATAACTTTCAAATAAAAAAATAACAAATAACTCATAAATTTCAGGAATTTAGTTGTTTTAAGATTCAAAATAACTTTCAAATTCCAACTTTCAAGTTAAGCTCATAACATGTCTATTTCAAGCCCAATTCAAATACTACTTGTGCTTTAAAGGACATGATCAGGCATCCCTAGAGAGGTTTTCGACAAAGGGGAAAAAAAAATTGTTCCATTAGGGTTGTGTAACCAAGTTTCTCTCAATCCCACCATACCAGAGAATTTCAAGTAAATTTGAACATCAGTTGGTAAACAACATGACACCAGAGCTACGTCCACAAACTTGCTATTATGAAGAAAACCATAAAGAAGTTCTTGAAGACGATCAGAGGTTTCAATCGTGATCAAGGTTGCGTCATTCATGGAGGTGGTCCATACATTTGAAGAGTTCAAATGCTGTAATGTAGTGAAAGGCTTTCTCTATAAGTTGTCTACAAGTCAGAAATTCTTGGAAAATGTTTTTCTTGAGATTGTAAAACTTCTCTTATTATAGTGGATTTGCTAAATTAGGAAAGTTTTCCCCTAATAGTTTTTACATTGGGACAATTTTTCATTGGGTATACACATGAAAGTAAAGTTCCACATTGATGAGAAGAATCAGTAGTTAATATAACATAGTTGAGCTTATATCAAATGAGCTTAATTAGGCCATTTGGGTTAAGTAAAGTCTCTATATGTTATAATAACTACTCAAGGACTCTCCCCAAGATATTTATCTCCCCAACATTGTTCCATTGGTTTTCCCTAGATTACCATATTGCGCGTCAAGGGTGGAGCTAGGGGTGTCAAGGAGGGGCAATTACCCACTGACTCCACCAAAATTTTCATAACCATCCATCTCTTCTATATGACTTTTCCCCCTTTAAGTCATTAAAAGAGGAAAACACAAAACAACAAGTATGAACCATAAAATGACAATCTAGTTAATTTTTTATATTTTATTCAGACACAACAAAGTTAAGTTATATTAAAAGCAAATCAATATTAGCTTGAGCTTGTCTCACCTTTTCACTTTCCTCACCTAGCACACAAGTATACTTTATAACACTTTTAACCAAGAAAAAAAAAAAAAAAATTCAGCAAAAAGTTAATAAGTTGTCATAGCATCACCCCCCCCCCCCCCTTCAAATGTTAGAAATACTATAATTTTCACAATAGTTGAGTTGGTAAATTTTTAGTTATTCTTACTTGGACCCATATATCTTGACATTATTTAATTTTTCTACAAGTAATGGTTAGGAAAATTCTTAGTTTGCCTTGTAGTATTGTACTAGTAATGTAAACTTATATTGTAAACACACAAAATGTGTACAATGTTGTAAACATTTGCAAAAAGTGTACAAATTCTTTTTTTTTTTTTTTTTGAGGGACCAATCAGTGTGTGTTATTTATCAACTAACCGGGAAAATTAGAAACAACAAGGGAAAATAATGAATAGAGGAACATGCCCCATCCAAACTAAAATAAGAAAAAGAAATCCTAACTCTCTTGGCTAAGGTATGGGTTACAACATTGTCATGCCTCCTAATATGAGAGGAGTGGCTCACAAGCGAAATAGCAATAGATTGAATGTCTTTTACAAGATGTCCAGCGGATGAAGAAGATGAATTGCATTGATTAAGAGCCTTTACAACTATCATGGAATCACCTTCAAAATAAGAATGACAAATTCCTAATTCCAAAATGAATTAAATTACTCTTCATGCTATTACTAATTTAAACCTATAAAACAACCCCAACAGTTATTATTATTATTTTTTTACCTTAGAATTATTGAATTTTTTCATGTCTCTCTCCATTGTAATTCATGGGTCCCAAATATTCACAGTAATAAAACCCCAAAGCCGTTACTATTTTTTTCTTCAATCTCTTGGTTTTTTTTTTTTTTTTTTTTTTTTTCAATTTCAAATTCTAGGTTTTTTTTTATTTTATTTTATTTATTAATTTAAATAGAGAAATCATGTTCAATTCTATATATCTTTAAAGTAATTGTTTTTTGATAAGTTGTATCTTTAAAGTAATTGAATATACTACTTTGCAAGTGACAAATTATTTCAAATTACATATATATTATATTTTGTATGAAAATAGCATTAGTTTCCAATTGTATATTTATTTTTTTTAAGAATTTATTAATAATTTTCAAATTAATTTTTTCTTTTAATTTTGCCCCTAAACTGAAATCCTAACTCTGCCACTGTTGTGCGTTATATATTTTTCTACTTCTTTTAATTTTGCACAATATTAGTGATTATTTGCACTAACCAACATAATATGATTAATTGGAATTAATTCATTCGACTGGGATCTAAGATCCATAACAAGTTGGAAGGTTGCTATATCTACCATTACCATGCCAAATATAACATGTGTAGTTCATAAACTAAACCAATATATGGATACTCCTAAAAATCCCTATGTATAAAGTGTTGCAGTACATCAAGAGTTGTCTTGGTTAGTGCATCTATTTTCGAAAGATTTCTAGATTGATCACTCTAAACCAACTTTGCCGTTTTGTGCCAATCAAGCAGCACTAGACATTGGAAAGAATCAAGTTTTTCATAAGAGGATGACCAAGCATGTAGAGATGGATTGTCATGTATTGAGAGGTAAAGTCTGTTAGGTTCTAAGGAATTAGGAACTAATGTATTAGAACTTTAATGTGTAATATTGGCAAACCATGATCAAAACATTTAGTTTAGATTTAGGTTGCTTAAAGTGTGTTTTTGTGTAAAGTTGGAATCGAGTATACTGCAAGATTTATTGTGTAAATTTGCAAAGCTTGATCGATTGAAAATTAGACTCGATCGATCAAAGCTCGTGCAGGTTATTTTTCTGCAAAATTTTCCAACTTAAGCCCAAGCCCATATGATGTGTAGGGTTTAACGTTTTGTCTTAAGTATAAAAGGAAAAACCCTAGCCACATTTTACTGTTGTTGTTTATGCTGTGTGTGTGAATCTCTTATGAGATCTAGAGGTGTTTGCCTTCATACATACTTAGGGTTATCAAGATCATGATTGATGTTAAGAACTTGGTGATCGTTTTAGTTGCTGCATAAAGGACTTAAAGAAAAACACAAGTGGGGGTACTTGTGGTTGCTGTGAATCTAAAAAAGAAGTAGTTTGTGAACTCGGAGTTGTCACATGGTTGTGGTAGTAAGTTTTCTACTCGAGGTAGTAATAGGATGTTAGTGGTCTAAGTCGCTATTGTAAAACTTCAATTCCTTTATAGTGGATTTGTTTTACCTTAAGGATAGCTAGGTTAAATCCTCTCCAGGTTTTTTATCGGTTTGGTTTTATTAGGTTATCATATCGTTATGTTCTTTATTTTCTGCACTATTTCAATGATATGATTTATCTGTGACAACCTAGATCTGTATAATTTACCTAAGTTAATTACTTGGCTAAATTACTAGGTTAATCTGTTTGCATTTAAGGGGTCTAAAAACGTACAAAGTCCAAGAAGGTGAGCTCAAATTGCTACATGTTACCCTCATTAATATTCATAAATCTGAAGCTCATCTTGCGGGGAAGTGTCAAAGATCAACAAAGAAATAAGATAACAGTTAAACAATAGTTGTCTAGCCTTTTCCTTAACGCTTCATTTGTTTCCATGAAAAACCTTACGAAAAGATAGTTTTTTTATTGTTAGGACATATGTGATTCACTTGTTAGGAACATATGTCACTATTTTGTGTAATTGGCTAATCTTTTGACAAAACACACTTTACTTGTATTTGAGTAGATCTAGGTGTTTTTAATATTTCAAAAAATAAGGTTTCAAGATCAAGTGTTAAAGCCATTCAAGTCTGTCCAAGAAACAAGCTGAATAATGCAAATTCATTAAAGCTCGACAACTGCATCTATCGAGCTTAAGAAAGCTGTTTCGGGTAGTGTGCTCGATAGCTGCTCGACAGCTCCTATCTGTCGAGGTTTAAGAATTTTAGAATTCTTATATGATTTTATTGGGATCCATGAATGTGTCTTTGGGCCTTATTTTCTCCTAACCCTAGACATATAAATTATTATTTTAAGGGTCGTCAAAGTGTTCACAAGTTGCACAAATGTTGAGCAAAGTTTGTTCAAGCAAATTGTGACCGGAGACAAAGTTTTGTCATAGTTCATCTTTTCTGAAGAATTTCTTATGCATGTGCACCATAGGATTTTGTGACCAAGCATCTATTGAAGAACTTTGCAGCCAACAACATTCTCTAGCTGGTGATTAAAGTCGTGTACTGGGATTTGCGCAATTGGTTAGCCATGTACTAGGAGCCATGCATCAAAAGGAGAAATTGTCACTACAAAACAAGTCTAATTAGGTATTAGGGTAAAGGTTTAACTCTAAGTTGGTATAAGGTACTGGGATTCCTTTACTTGTAACCGCTTGTTGTAATAATAGTAGAATTTCGGAAGTGGTGACCTTAAAATCACCCAGTGGAGTTTTTGCCATGTAGGTTTTCTCTATTCATAAACAAATTACTGAGTCAATTTATTTTCCGCTACATAATTAGATTAATTGGTGATTTGTTTGTGCTTACCACACCTTTACATGTTAATTTGATTAATTAATTAAACTTGGCTAATTAATTAATTAATTCATCACAAGGGGTCAATACCTTTTTGGCCTATCATTTATGTTTTCCAGTGTTTATTAGTATAAAAATAGATGAGTTAAAGGAAAATTATCTTCGATCTACATAAAAAGTATAACTTATTTTTAAAGATTGTTTTCCACTAAAATTTTTTGGAAAATAACTCTAAATAGAGGAAGTTAATAGATTGTTTTCCAACTCATTCAAACTTGCTATCTATAAAGTTGTGATTTACAACTATGTTTTATGTTAACTTTATTCCATGACAAAAAAGTGTTGTTGTTGTTTTTTTTTTTTTTTTTTTTTTTTTTTTTTGAGGAAAAATGACAAAAAAGTGTTGTAATTGCATTAATTTTGTTCCTCATATTTTGTGAGATTTTATTGTATTGGGTTTAGTATTAAGTTGGTGAAGAATCGAGCATAAAATGAAGATCAATGCAATTTCGCGACTAGCTCGCGAGTAAAAGTTCTCGCGAAAAGGGTACGTGAGAAGCACATGCTGGAAGCTGAAGAGTCAAGTGTCAGCTTCATTTTGTGAGTACTTCACGAGACAGACCATCTCGCGAGGTACCCGTGAAACACTCTGCCTAGAGGACTTTAAGTGTGACTTTCTTACCCTTCACCTACACAATATATACCCTCATTACCCATTGTACGTTTTTAGACCCCTTAAAATAAAATCAGATTAACCTAGTTAATTAGTCAAGTGATTACTTAGTCAAATTATGTAGATCTAGGTTAACACAGATAAATCATATCATTGTAAAGTGCGAAAAATAAAGAACACAATGATATGATAACTTAGGACAACCAAACCGGTAAAAAACCTGAGGAGGATTTAACCTAGCTATTCTTAAGGTAAAAAAAAAAAAATCCACTATGAAAGAATTAAAATTTACACAATAGCAACTTAGACCACTAACATACTATTACTACCTTGAGTAGGAAACTTACTACCACAACCACATGACAACTCCGAGTCCACAAACTACTTTTTTCTTAGATTCCCAACAAGGGCAAGCACTCCCGCTTGTATATATTTAAGCTCTTGAATTTGTAACTGAATTGATCACCAAGCTTTTGACATCAATCTAGATCTTGATAACCCTAAGTGTATGTGAAGGCAAACACCTCTAGATCTCACAAGAGATTCACACATACAACATAAAGAGCAACCTCAAAACATGGCTAGGGTTTTCCCTTTTATATTTAGGGCAAAACATAAAACCTTACACGTTATATGGGCTTGGGCTGAGTTGGAAAATTATGCAGAAAAAAAATTTACACGAGTCTCGATTGATCGAGTCTAATTTTTGATCGATTGAGGCAGACAGATTTACATAATAAATCCTGCAGAATACTCGATTCCAACTTTACACTTAAACATACTTTGAGCAAGTCTAAAATAAGACTAAACGTTTTGATCATGGTTTGCCAACATTACAAATTGAAGTTCTAATACATTTAAACCTAAAGTTTTAGAACCCAGGAAACTCCTTCTTTGGCAATCCATAAAAAAACACAAACTAAAAAAAGTGCTCAAAGTTACAAAAAAAAAAAAAAAAAAAAAAATAGCCCATTACAAAGTCATAGCCCAATACAACAAATTCAACCTAGCTACTATCAATCAGTTGCAAGTGTAGACAAAAATACGACTGAATCAACCTGTATATTCCTGAAACACTCAACAAATGCATAAGCGCATGTGTAGAAAAAACAAGTAGCATAAAATAACTTCTTGATTTCACATAACACAAAATAAAGACATATATCATGAATAACCTTGTAAATATAAATCAATACACAATGTGAAACAAGAAACATATATAAACAAAGTATCTCCCCCTATCATGAACAACCCAAACAAAATACATCATGAGCCAAAAAGGTAAATACAGAATGAAGCACCTAGTACAATCTAAAGCTCTATAGCTCCAAAACAACAAAATCTCCCCCTAACAACAAAATCTCCTTTACAAATGTACTCCCCCTTTTTGTGACGAATTGCCAAAGGGCACTCGCTCATCATCAAAAGGAGGTGGCGGAGGTGATCGTCTAATACTTTTCAAATCCGCTTGCAAGGCATGAAGCTCATCAAGCATGTCCACCAAAAGCTGACCATGAGTTACTTGAACAGTCGTGACAGTCTCCAACATATGACGAATGTCTGAATCATTTGAAGTAGAAGGTAGAGGAACAGCAACAGCAGCAGCAGTCGGATCGACAGACGCCTCAACAGAAGTATCTCTTTTAGAAGAAGAAGAAGGAGGTGCAACACCAGAAGACTCAACCCTAGAGCGTTTAGAGATTGCTCTCATCTGAGCAGCCCTTTGCCTAAGAAAGGTGGCACCTATAGGAGCAACTATATGGACAAGCTCAGATGCGGGAAAGTCCTTTAAACCTAAATGCAAAAGAATTCGATGAATAAAAACCGGAAAGAAAAGAGCAAGAGCAGTAGAACTGCTTCTATGAACCTCAATCAAAGAACGAATGAAAAGATGAGGAAAGCTCATAGGAGCATCGGTGACAAAAGCATACAAAAATGCACATCTTTCTATAGGAATAGTGTGCAAATGAGAGATGGGCCAAATCGAACGGCAAGAAATTCGAAAGAAAAGATAGTGAATCTCGGGAGAGGTGATCCAAGGATTAGAACCCCACTAGATAGAAGAACTAGTGATGTATGACATGATGTCATCAAGAGGAGGAGACTTATCATAAAGATAAATAGGATGCTGGACCAGCGGCACCCCAAAAGCATCAGCCACTACCGAAGGAGTAATGGTGTACTCATCACCCCGTATCCAACTTCTTACCAGAATGTTGGAATCATAGGAGTGGACAGAAAGGTTCGAGTAGAACTCTCTGATCAAGGTAGCTGGAAGTGGATGTGAAATGTCCAACAATGGTAACCAGCCCCTACGCTCAAAGTTTCTCCTAATCTCAGGGTCAAGCTCATCTAAAAGAACCTTTCTCTCAACCCAAACATTCCTAAAAAGGTTCAGCTTCTCCTACGTTTCCTAGTTTTTCTTACTTAGAAACCTATCACTCTCAAAGGAAGGAGCAGAGGATGAGGAGGCTTTCCTATTAGCTCTAGTCTTCCTAGACATGATGCTAAAGATAAAAAAGGATAGACACAAAAGAGACAAGGAAGAAAAAATAGAAAAACCAAGGGTAGCCTGCAAGTTAGCACAGAAATATATAGAAATAACAATTCTATATAATGCATGAACAATATCAACACATGATGCATACTCTAATGTAGTGAGAATAAGTTTAATTTTACTTTAAAATCACAAAATTGGCTTGAGCATAGAGTTTATAACAAAAACCCCAAATTTTGAAAAACCCACTTTCAAAAATCCAACAAATTGACCAAATTGATCATTACACAAGATAGATAACATAAAATAATGAACAATTAATCAATCTAAGAAGCCAATTTCATCAAATTAAGATCAATTGAACAAAAACCCCAAAACAGGTAGTTTCAATTCCTAGAATTTCCAATTTTTCCCAAAACATCAAATTGATCAAATTAATTCACAAAGATCGGTTTTATATTGTCCCACAACAAAAACCCAATGATCAATTTTGAAAGAAAAGATTGAAATCATCAAAATCCCCAAATTTTCATAGGTTCTAAATTATCCCCAAAATGCATAAAAAAAATGCATGAAACATGAAAATAAATGAAAAAGAAAGGGCAAAAAGGTCTTACCGGCCTTAGAAGACAAAAATCTTGCAAAAGATTCGAGGGAAAATGATAAAAAAAATTGATTGGAAGCCTTGACCGATCGAAAAGAGAGAGAGAGAATAGCTTTTGAAAAAGTTGAAAAAGTGATGAACACATGAAAAGCTAACGGTTTTTTTAAAAAAAAAAAAAAAAAAAAACTCTCTATGCGATTTTCGATTGATCGAAAATTAGATTCGATCAATCGAAAATTACCTTCGATTGATCCAAAAGCAATCAAGCAGCGATCGAAACGATCATATTCAAACCAAAATTTTAATCGCATTTTAGATCGGTTGAGAAACAGGTTCGATCGATTGAAAATCTGGAAAAATCAATTTTTTGAAGAACAGAGCAATTTTATTTAGAAACTCCTCAAAGCATAGTATTTTATGAATAAAATATATGAGTATGAAATGAAATGCTTTTCAAAAACACTTATATTGAAACTAGATTTCCCCAAATTAAGATTATCAATCAATTTTCCTTAAATTCTCAAAATTCAAACACATTTTGCATATAAGCTCAAGGAATTTTCAATCTTCGATGGCCAAAACAAAATTACACACAATAACATGTACAAAGTTTAGAAAAGAGTAACTTGTGTAGTGTGTGCAACTAGTAAAAGCTTGAGATACATGTGAGGTGATATTGTGGAAAGTAATCAAGCACAATTTCTACAAAATTCATCACATAATTTTGAAAGAGACTATTATCTAAAGAGTTACATCATACAACTCCCATATCTCCTAGAATAAAAGCTTGCAATCATGTAAGTTTTTTGATTTGCCTCATAATGTACACACCAATTTTATTTGATTAGAAACTTATTAAAAATAGTTAGGATAATGTACACACCAATTTTATTTGATTGATTTAATTATAGTCTAATAATATACACACCAATTTTAGCATTTAAACCGAGGCTATACCTTATGTTATTTTTATGCATGTGCTACACTTTTTCGAGCACAAAATCTTATGATATGCACTAAGGTATTCATGATTGGCTAGTAAACAGTGGTGAGATGGTTATTTATGTCTTTCTCATTAATATCAAGTTCGACAATCAAAAGCATATGACTTCAAGATTAAGACAAAGTGATCAAAAACTATAAACATCTTCCCATATAACATGCACTACAAAGCCCAAACTAGTAAAGTGCAATAAAATAAGTTCATCCAAGTTAAACAAGTTACATAAACATGTTATGTAAAAATAAATTGGCCAACCTTGATTTCAAATCCAAGAAATAATGCAAAACACATTTTGCTTCCTTTTTTTTTTTGTGGAAAATAAATAACAAAAACAACCTAGAATGAAATGCATGAATGTGAAGTAATACAAATCTTAGAAAAAAAAAGAAAAAAAATAAGAAGAATGGTCACAAAGAGTAGAGCAATGAAGCATAAGGACCAATGTCAGAAAGACTCAATTAGATTGAGCCTTTTGCATTCAAAACTTTTTAGATGCAACTCTAGCATTGGAGTTTTTCTTCAAATTAGAATTCTAAGCAACTCCAAGATTGGATAAAGGTTTAAAATCTTAACCAATTCATCAATAAGTACCATAGAATCTTGCGCTTGAGACACAGGTACTTTTGGTTTATTTGCTCGCTTAGTAGCTTGTAACTTGAAATAGTTTGGACAAATGTGCCTAGACTTTCCACAAAAATGACAAACCTATACTAGTCTATCATGCAACCTGCCCTTAGGAGGGCTAGGAGTCTTAGGTTTAGATTCTTAGAGATCAACCCTAATTTTTCTAGGAGGTGCAACTTCTGCCAGTTTGACAATCTCACTCACGAGAGGTTTAGAAGAAGAAACAAAGTTTGTGGAATGAGTTTCAAGCACAAAGATGCTTTCTACAAAACCTAAGCCAGTTTTGTCTAAAGGAGACTTTTAAACACTCAGTATTTGATCAAGTTTAGAACTAGCAGACCTATTTGTTTGTTCTCTAGCAATAGATAATTCATGTTTCAAATTCTTAACTTTATCAAGTAAAAGCATGTTCTCAGTCTTCACATTATTCAACAATTTATTAGCATCAAACAGTTTCACAAGCAAATTTTTCTTATCAAGTTCAAGAGATGCAATTTTCTTTAAGCCTAAATCAACACTCATAGCAACTTTGTAAAGCTTATTGTAGGCTTCTTGTAAATCTGGATCCTCAGAGAGTTCCCCATCAGAAGGGTTCTCTTCAACAGCAACACTTTCATCAACTACAACAGTAGCAGTAAAATCAATGAAGTTTCCTTCTTCATCACTACCAGACTCATTGTTAGAAACTTCATCATCACTAAGGGTTACAACCATAGCCTTACTCTTAGACCTCAAGAATGTAGGACACTCAGATTTCACATGACCATACCCTCAACAACCAAAACATTGTTAACCCATAGAATTATTAGAAGATTGGCCTACTTTCTCTTTAGGTTTTTCAGTGTTATTCACCTTAGTGGGATCATTCCTCTTGTAAAGTTATTATTTACAACTATATGTTTTTGTTGGCTTATATTTCGTGCCAAATTTGATTGTAATTATATTCAATCTATTGTACTCTGTATTTGTTGTGAGATTTCATTGTAAGGGTTGTGTGTTAGAGAGAGAGTGTGAAGACTTAAGCATTTGAAGACTGAAGATTTCTCGCGGGTATCTTGCAACTTAGCTTCTCGCGAAGTGATACATGTGCCTTGCACATGCTAGAATGCGAAGAGTTAGGCTAGATGGAGACAGTTGTGTCTCACGAGTATCTCGTGGGGAAGGCTTTTCCGCGAGACACTCGCGAGGCATTCTGTTCTGCCAGCCTGTCCAGTCTGATTCACACTTTTTGTACCCACACTATTTATACCCACATTAACCACAATTGAAAGGAGAGCCTTTGAGAGAAAACCCTAGCCAAACATCTTGAGAGTTAGGGATTGTTATACCGACAATCCTCTACACATTTATTTTGGAAATTTCCTCATCTCCTACCTCTCCATTTCCATACCATTGAAAGGTTGATAGTCTAAACACTTACCATACCCTTTCAAAGTGTGAAGTGGTGTTTTGGTGCTACTGGGAAGCATTGGAAACAGCTAATGATGGCAGATGAAACATGGAGCTTATTGCGGGATCCGAAGAACTAAGACAAGACACGGTTCCGAGAAGCCTTGTTAGAGTAGGAGCTTGGAGGGCTTAGGTACATTGGATAGATTAGGTTTGGAGGATCTCTTACTAACTCATGTATCCCAACTAATTGTCTAGTGGATCGATTTCCACTTGGAGGGCGGCAGAGAGGTTTTTCACCGGGTTCTTTGGTTTCCTCTTCGATAACACGTCTCGGTGTTATCTGTGTTTGCATCTCTCTTCCCTACTCTTATTCATTTCGTTTTTACTGTTATGTTGCTTTAAATATGGATTAGAGTAGTTTTCTTACTTATACGCTTGTGTTTACCCTATTCCGCACTTAGTATTAAGTTAGTGTAAAATCAAACAAGTCGTAACTTTAATTTGGGGGTCTAAATTTCTCATGTGTTTTCGACACTTTTCCAAGCTTTCACCTCCTAAAATTTCTAGGTTCAACATTGTTTTTACCTCTTGACCTTCTTTTATTGTTCCTAAGAAAGTTTCTAAAGTTTTTGGTAAGATAGGCAATCTCTGTAGCAGAGAATTCATCATCAAATCCATTCGCATCAACATCATCAACAGACTTAAGAGCCATTAATTTGGATTTGCTTGTCTTAGGTAGGTCCAACTCATAGGACTAAAGAGATCCTACAAGTTCATCAACATCGATGGAGTCCACATCCTTACTTTCAGTGATAGCAGTTACTTTGGGTTTAAAATTTTCAATCAAAGATCTAAGAATCTTCCTAACAATCTTAGGTTGATCATAGATTTCACCCAAATTATAAGCAAAATTAACAATATAATTAAGCTTAGCATAGAATTCATCAAAAGTTTCATCATCAGACAACTTAATGCTTTCAAATCTAGTAGTTAATTTCTATAGTTTGTTAATCTTAACTGCCTTTGTGCCTTCATGCACAGTTTGGGGAATATTCCAAGTAGTATGAGCAACCTCAACATTAGAGATTCTCTTGAATTCCTCCATAAAAGTAGCATTAAAGATAACATTCATGACTTTGCTATTAAAAGCGGCTGCTTCTTTCCGAGAAGTTTGCCACTCACTAACAGGAGTAGTGGGCTTCTCCTATCTATATTCAACGGAATTCCAAACTCTCTCATCAATAGATTTTAGGAATGTTTTCATCCTTACTTTCCAATAGGCATAGTTATTCCCATCAAAGTGAGAAGGGATAACAAGAAAGTGATTGTGTTCCATAACAACAATGGTCAAGGATAGACTCTTAGATCAAAGGATCTAAACACAAGAGCTAACCTGCTCTGATACCACTTGTATGTTTTTAGACCCCTTAAAATATAACCAGATTAACCTAGTTAATTAGCTAAGTGATTGCTTAGTCAAATTATGCAAATCTAGGTTAACACATAAATTATATCATTGTAAAGTACGAAAGATAAAGAACACAACGATATGATAACCCAGGAAAAAATAATCGGTAAAAACTCTAGGAAGAATTTAACCTAGTTATCCTCAAGGTAAAACAAATCCACTATGAAAGAATTGAAGTTTACACAATAGCGACTTAGACCACTAACATTCTATTGCTACCTCGAGTAGGAAACTTACTACCACAACCACGTGACAGCTTTGAGTCCATGGACTACTTCTTTTTTGGATTCCCAGCAAGCACAAGCACTCCCGCTTGTATATTTTTAAGCTCTTGAATTTGTAACTAAATTGATCACCAAGCTCTTGACATCAATCTAGATCTTGATAACCCTAAGTATATGTGAAAGCAAAAACCTGTAGATCTCACAAGAGATTCATACACACAACATAAAGAACAACCTCAAAACGTGGTTAGGGTTTTCCCTTTTATACTTATGGCAAAACATAAAACCCTACACGTCATATAGGCTTGGGCTGAGATGAAAATTCTACAAAAAAACAATCTGCATGAGTTTCGATCGATCGATTCTAATTTTTGATCGATCGAGCCAAGCAGATTTACACAATAAATCCTGCAGAACACTTGATTCCAACTTTACACTTAAATATAATTTGAGCAAGTCTAAAACAAGACTAAACATTTTGATCATGGTTTGTTAACATTACAAATTGAAGTTTTAATACATTTAAACCTAAAGTCTTAGAACCCAACACCCACAAAAGTAAAGGAGGCTATTCAGATAAAAAAAACCTTAGATAGGTTTTCTATAACACAACACACTCATCTTCTAGAGAGAGAGAGCTACTCATCCTTAGTGAGAAATTATTGTAGCATTTTCTCCTTCTTTCTCCCATTATCATATCTTGAGAGGAGATTTGTACCTAAATACTACCTACACTTATTCAAAGTGTAGAGAGTGTTTTGAAACTTGGGAAGCTTTGGGGATTTGCCAAAAGAAGCCAATGAGGCTTGATGGATGCAATTGGGCATATTGTAGGATCCAAAATGCTAGGGAAGACATGACTCCAAGAAGTCCGTTGGTAGCAGGAAGTTGGAGGGCTCAAGTACATGGGGTAGACTAGGCTTGGAGAGTCTTTTGTTATTCGTGTACTCCAACTTTATTCTCTAGTATAACGATTTCGACTTGGAGGATTGCGGTGAGGTTTTTCGCTGAATTCTTCGGTTTCCTCTTCGATAACACATCTTAGTGTTATCTTGTGCTTATATCTCTCTTCCCTTACTCTTGTGCTTTACATTTATTGTTTGTTATTCATGTTTATGCAGAGTAGTTATTGGTTCATTGTGCACATTTACTCTTGTTCCACACTTTGATTAAATAAGAGTAAAAGTAATCTAGCCATTTATTTTAAAATTTTGGGTCTAAACATGTTCATGTGTTTAAGCACAAATCCAAGCCCTTTCACTACCAAATATTGGAAAATGAGATAGTTTTATAGAAAATGCTTCTTGAAAAATGATTAATATTTTAGAAAACATCATCGCTTAAACAAGCAAAGCATTAAATTGTTTGTAGTTTTAGATTTATTTATCCTACAACGTGAGAGGCACAAGTTGTACTAATAATACCCATGGTTCTAGATTGTTAAGTTTGTTAGGATTAGCTGTTTGTAATAATTTAGAGAGAGAATATTAGTTAGAGAAGATAATCACGTTTTGATCTGTTTTCATTGTATATAAATAAAATCTTTGTACAGACTAATTAATCAATCCATTAAAGGAATTTTCTTGATCTTGTTGATTTTGATAGGATAGAATCTATTTTGGAGGATATCTATAATCCTACGTACAATGTCAAATAATTAGTTGAAGGACAGCTATGATGACTAGCATATTGCCTATCCTTTTTTTTTTCTTCTCTATTTTTATCTTTTCTAAAAAAAAAAATGGGATAATTACACTTTGCCTACATGTGGTTTGCCTCTAATTCTATGTGCCTACCCGTGGTTCAAATTTTGACAATTTACCCACCTATGATTGTCACCGTTTATGTGCTGTGTACCCACCTCTCCCTTACTGTTACTTTAACACAAAAATATGTAAAAGACTCACTCCTATCTAGATCAAAACACTCTTACTCCCAAAAATCACTCACTCCCATCCAGCTTGCTCACCAAAAATCACACATTCTCACTCCCAAAAATCACTCACTCACTCACTCCCATCATTTATGCAAACCAAGTCGAGGAAGACAGCTCCTCTATTCAGCTGTGGTAGGAAGACTCACTCACTCCCATCGTGCAATGCGCTTCGCTTCACTTGAGATAACTGGGATTTGATCGTGCATGCAAATCGAGCCAAGGAAGATCAGGATTATTGCTCCTCTGTTCAACTGTTGCAGGTAGATCAGGATTATTGCTTTTTAATCTTTGAAATCTAGGGTTCTAAATTGGGTTTTAAAATTCTTCTTCCAAAGTGGATTTTAAAATTGGGTTTTAAAATTCTTTCTTCCAAATTCGGTTTTTGCTTAACCATGGAATTGGTTAAGCAAAAACCCAAATTTTTTTTTACAAAGTCGGAGAAATTTCTGAGTTGAAGAAATTTCTGAGCAAAAACCCAATTTTTATTTTATTTTTTTATTTTTTACAGTTGCTCCTCATTTTTATATGTATGCTTTGTAGGCTTTGGGTATATTCCTAAACTTTCATATAACTTCGTTTTTGGATTGTGTTAATATGACACTTGATTTATTGCATGAGGCCAAGTTGCCACATAGAATTGAAGATTCTAAAATGGCTAGCTAAAGCTAAAATATGCAATGGGTTATTAATTACTATATAGTTTGGTTAAAAGTGTGGATTCTTGATATGTGATATTGGGTAGCTAGGTTAATTTGGACTAAAAATTTGTTAAACAATGTTTTTGCTATGTTATAAATTAAAAGAGTTTGAAAATTTCCTTTGGCTTAAGAGGATTTGAAACATGTTTTTGTGTCGATTTATTTGTTTTTATATAATAAAAGTCAAAATAAAGTGGGGCTTTAGATTACTGATTGCTAATGATCAAATATAGTAAAATGATTGTAAATGGTTATTTGTTTTAAAGAAAAGTCATCACATCTACATTTTTCCAACCATTTTCATGCTCAATTTCAGAATTATGAGTGATTGACAAAAACCCAATTTGGGTCAAGTTAATAGGTGGGTCAAGTTACTTAGTTGGGTGTTGAGGTGTGCATGTGGTGCTGTACTACTGTGCGTGTGGTGCTGCATATGTGGTGCTGGTGGGGTGCGTGTGTGAGTTGTTGATGAAGGATGCATGAGTTACTGATGAGGCGTGCAGGTGTAGCTAATGAGGTGTGCATCCAGGTGTGCATGTGGTGCTAATTAGCTGTGCATGTGGTGCTGCTCTTATTACTACTCTTATCCATATAGGTATTAAGTCTTTATTAAAAATAGAACTAGATGCCTCATTTTTATATGTTTGCTTTATAGGCTTTGATCATCTTCATTTATAAGTTTAAAAAACTTTTAATAATATTGTATGCTTCTGTGTTGTGCTTTATGTGGACCATAGGACCACAAAATACTATTCCACATGCAAGCCCATCTCATACTTTATTCTGTTATGTTTTATAGCTGACTTGACATTCAATTTTGAGATTCATCATGGTGACCAGTTTGTGTGGAACCCAGATTTGGTATATTTAGGAGGTAGTACTTCTTTCGTTGATAATGTTGACCCAGATAAACTTAATTATTTTGAAATACAAGATATTTGTTCTGATTTGGGGGCAGTTAGTACAAGTAGATTTCATTATCTTATTCCTAGAGATAATTTGGAGCAAGGGTTAAGGCTTATAAATGGAGATGATGATGTAGTTTATATGTGTGAGATTCATGCTGCATGGCCTACAGATAAGATAACACTATATGTTGAGGGTGGTGAGGAGCCACTAGTAGTTGAACAACCATTTGGTAATGAGGAAGTAGCAAATGATGATGATGTGCATGAGGTGGGTCAGAATGATGATGATCTGCATGAGATGCATGAGGGAGGTAATGTGGATGCTAAAGGAGGTGGTGGACAAGATTTTGATTGGTTAAAGGAAGGGTTTGAGGGGCCAAATTTTGATAATGATGTATTTGGAAATGTAGATGATCGGCCATCTACACATAGAGTTAGTGTCAATGCAGCAGCCCCACATAGGCCCTCTAAAGGAGATGATGGGCCATCTACACATGAGGATCTACATGTGTATGCAGCCCCACATAAGACTATTGCAGCTGACAATGACCCACCTTTTGAAAAGGGTGAATGGATTGACCCACCCTTTGAAGATGACATGGAAAGTCTAGTAGGGTCTGATGATGATCAGTAAGCACCAACTACTGCAAAAGAACCTGAGTTTAATGTCCAAACTAACATGAGAAAACCAAAGTTAAAGAAAGGAATGAAGTTTTCAAACTCTAAGGTATTTAGGGAGGCATTAAGGGAATATGCTATAAAGAAGCCAGTATATATCAAGTTCAAGCAAAATGAGAAGAAGAAGATATCAATTTATTACATAAATGAATGTGGATGGAGGTGTTATGCATCTCAACTACTTGGGGAGTTGACATTCCAAATAAAAACATTCAATCCAGAGTGCACCTGCCCTAAATCCTTCAAACACAGCTAAGTGATTTTAAGTTATGTCGCAAAGAAGTTTATGCAAGAGTTTGACAAAAACCCCAATTAGAAAGTGGCTGGTGTTCAACATCATGTGAAGCAAGCACTTGAAATTGACATAAGTTACAGTCAAGTGTATAGGGCAAAAAGGAAAGCTACTGACTTGATTACTGGGGATGAACAACTGCAAAATGGGAAGCTTAGGGATTATGCAGAGATGATAAGATTGAATGATAAAGGAAGTAAGGTTATTTTGCAAACTGAAATGGAAGATGAAAATGCACAGCCCAAATTTAAGAGAATGTATATCAGATATAATGCACAAAAAGTTGGTTTTTTGGGAGGTTTTAGACCAATCATTGGTTTAGGTGGGTGCCACCTGAAAGGGAGATTTGGGGGGCAAATACTTTCTGCCATAGTTAGAGATGCAAATGATAATATTTTTCCAATCGCATTTGCTGTTGTTGAGCAAGAGAACAAAAATTCATGGGTATTGTTTCTGTAGCAGTTTTTAGATGACATTGGGAATCTAGAGCAACTTAATCTGGTCTTTATCACTGATAGACAAAAGGTATGACCTACAATTGTACTAACATATTTAACCCACATATTTAAAGTTCAATAATACATGCTTTAGCTCATTTCAACATGTTTAACTAACATATTTACTTGATCTGTTTTGTATATGAATTAGGGCCTTATACTTGCAATTAAGATGTTGTTCCCAACTTGTGAGCATAGGTATTATGTGAAGCATATCTATAATAATTTCAAAGTGGATCATAAAGGCTTGGAGTTGAAGGATGCATTATAGAGATGTGCTGGAGCCACAACAATCAGGGAGTTTAAGAGAAGAATGCAGGAAATGAAGGATTTAGATGTCAAGGCATGTGAGTATCTTATTAACATCAACCCTGCACAATGGTCTAAGTCTCACTTTAGTAGTAGAGCTTTGTGTGACTGTTTAGCTAATAACTTGAGTGAGTTTTTTAATGCCAAGATCTTAGAAGCTAAGAAAAAGCCAATTTTAGCAATGTTGGAGTGGATCAAAGTTAGGCTCATAACCAAACAATACAAAAAGATGAAAGGTATAGCAAAATACACTGGAAAGGTTTCTCCTAATATTCAAAACAAATTAGAGAAGTTAAAACATGAATCTATACTTTTTAGTGCTACTCCAGCAGGCAGCTTCATGTATGAGGTTGATAATGGTCATGAGAGACATTTGGTTGACTTGGCTAGAAAAGCATGCAGCTGTAGGATTTGGGATTTGACAGGATTTCCTTGCAAACATGAGATCTCTGCTATTGTTAAGAACCTAGAGAAAGTAGAGAACTATGTGCATCCTTGTTACTTGAAAGAGACATTTGCTGAAACTTACAAAGAGATAATACAGCCAATGCCTCGCTAATTTGAATGGGTTGAGACTAACCAACCTGCTTCTGTTGCTCCTCATGTGTATAAACCACCTGACAGACCACCAAAGCAAAGAAAAAGAGATCTTGAAGAGCCAAGGAACCCTTATAGAGTTTCTAGGATGAACAAGACAATTAAGTGTGGGAAGTGCAAAAAAGAAAGACATAATGCAAGAGGGTGCAAGGCAGACATCACTGGTGAAAATCCATGGCAGAAAAGAGACAAACTTGCTAAATCAGCAGCTGTAAGTATTTCCATGCTTTGAACTATATTCATTTCCTCAAGTATTTCATGTGTATGTAACTTGTATTACCCTCTTTATAGACACAAGGTTGTAAATCTACAAAAACAAAGCAGACTGCAACACCTCGAACTACATCTCAGCCACCAAGTACTAGATCTCAGCCTGCATACAGAGCTTTTGGTCAAACTGCATCTCAACTTGCACCAAACAATAGATCTGAGGTAGTAACTCAACCTCCAACTAAATCTAGGGCCAACTGGTTCTCTTCATCCTCACAACCAAGCTTCCATACCCCTAAAGAGATATGAGATTCTTTACCATCTCAGGCACTTCTGCTTTCTTCTATTTTGTTTATTTTTTTCCTCTTACTTGCTATTGTTGGACCATCTTGCTAATTTTTGGATTTTGGTTATACAGCCAAGTGTATCTGTGAGCACTAATGGTGTACTAAGTTAAGGAAGTAGTGGTGGTGCTACTAGGGGGTTTAAAGGCAGAAAGTTTCAACCAGTTGGTAGAAAGGGCAAGAAGGTAACTGGCAAGAGCACTAAAAGCAGTAAATGAAGATGGAAGATGTTAAAGTTTCAACCACTTTTTTTATTATAGTTCACACACTTAATGTATTTGCTTAAAGTATTTGCTTAAGCATGGTCAATTGTTAAAAACAATATTGGCAATTTTGGTTAGAAGATGTATATGTTTGATGTGTGGTGGACTAGTAGTTGGGTTTTGGTTGAAAGATGTGTAAAGTCACAGGATATGCCAAAAATAATATTGGCAATTTTGTATGCATGTGACATAAAGTCACAATGGCTGTCTTCACTTTTATTAATGTTAATGTGTGATAGGCCAAAAACAAATCGACCCTTTATGATAAATTAACTAATTAATTTAGCGAAGTGAATTAATTAAGTTAATTAACTTGCAAATACGTGGTAGCACAAACAAATCACCAATAAACTAATAATGCAGTGAAAAATAAATAACACGGTGATTTCTTTACGAATGGCGAAAACCTGTTGGCAAAACCCCACCGGGTGATTTTCAGGTCATCACTCCCGAAATTCCACTATTAGCACAATAAGCAATTACAAGTAAAGGAATCCCAAAAACCTTACCAACCTACAGTTGAACCCTTACCCCAATACCCAATTGGACTTGTTCTATAGTGACAATTTTTCCTTTTTGATGCATGGCTCCCAAGTACGTAACTAACCAATTGCGCGAATCCCAATACGCGACTTCAATCACCAACTAGAAAGAGTTGTTGGCTGCAAAGTTTTTCAGTTCATCCATGATGAAGATCAAGAAGATGCTTGGTCACAAAACCCAAAGGTGCACATACACAGCAACTTCTTCAAAAGAGATGAACTAGGGCAAAACTTTGTCTCCGTTCACAAATTGCTTGTACAGACTTTGCTCAATACTTGTGTACTCTTTGATGGCCCTTAAAACAATCTTTTTATATGTCTAGGGTTAGGAGAAAAGAAGGTCTAAACACATAAACACGAATCCCAAGAAATCAGATCAAAAATTTTGATTTTTGTAAATCTCGACAGATAAAAGCTGTCGAGTAGGGGTCAAGCACACGGGGTTGAGCAGCTTTCTAGACCTCGACACATACTAGCTGTTGAGCTTTAATAACCTTGCACTTTCAGCTTTCTTTCTTGGATAGACTTGAAGGTTTCAACACTTGATCTTGAAATATGGTTTCTTGAAGTACTTTAACATATCCTAGATCTACCCAAATACAAGTAAAGTGCGTTTTGTCAAAAGATTAGCCAATTATATAAAATCATGACATATATTCTTAACATGTGAACCACATATGTCCTAACGATATGCATTGACACAGGATAAAGTATTTTGTTGTGTTGTGCTTGTCTTTGCTTTTGGTGGATTTACACAAGACTATGTGTTTTGCTTGTCTTGTGCTTTTGGTGGATTTACACAGGTGTATGCATTCACACAACAAATCATGTGTATGTGTAAAACATGTTCCATTTATGGGCAAGTGTGCATTGACACAGTAAATATGTTCCATGTTTCATTTATTAATCTTCCATTGACACAGGTGTATGTATTGAATCAACATGTTCCATTCATGTTATTGTGTTATTTACATTTCCACATAACACGTTGTGCCAATATATATCAATCACAAAATGAAGTAAAAAAAAAAAAATATATATATATATATATATATATACAAAAGAATATTTGCACAAAAACAATACTTTCCATTTCAAGAGATAGATACAATAATCAGGGACGTTGTATTTCAATTACCCAATAACATTTCAACATCCCCTCCAAGCATCATGGTAGATTAAGGTTCCTCACCCTTACAATATTGTTCACTGAGGCAAAACACAACAACAACATTACAAAAATGAAAAATAACAACGACAAAACTAGTACCACCTTGTACAATCTCTCACTCTATCTAACCCTCTTAAGTTTCTCCCTAGTTTCTACATAAAGCTCATAAGTTTCTCTTTCCCTTTGGTTAGATCTTTCTTCCATTTCCTTAGCTGTCATTTCTCTCTGATTTGCAAGCTGCAGTTCATTCTCAAGCATAATTATCCTTTTACGGTCACGCTTACAAGTTTCGTTATCCACCCACTGAAAGAAGCCACATTTAGGACCAACCTGATCATTACAATTATAACAATTAATTTCACAGTTCATAATTAATCACAACTAATAATTCAATTGAATTCAAATACAACAATGTAATTGTTACTTACATTAAATTGACTACAACTAAGGAATATTCTTTCATAGTTACCAGCTTTTTGACTTGTTCATAGGGCACAATTCTCAAGGGTACATAAATGACCATCTCTAGCATGGTAGAAACCACTAGTTGTAGAGCTATTGCCAGCTAATGAAGACATAGCAAAAATTTGTTACAAGCTTATAGACTAACAAATCTGTTACAAGTGGCATAGTTCAAATAGCTGTGCATGTGTGATAGCATAAACAATTGCTAACACTTATCAAATTAAGTAAGTTAAACTCACTATACCTCACCATTGTCAAACTGCATAACTGCCCAAAGCCAGCTATATCCTAACTAACTCACCATATTAACTAACTCTCATGCTATACAATACTGGTATGGAGAATACAAGTATATACTGCCAACTAAGCAATTACAATTATCACCTATAGTACAATATCACTGTACACTCTGGCAGCACTAATGGATGCACACCTCATCAGCTACAGCTGCACATTGCATCATTTTTCCATAATTGAGAAACAAGGTCCATTAGTTCATTGGTCCAAGAACTAGAACAAGTCTTGAGCCTTTACTATCATACAAGTCTTTCAAGTTTAGGAATTGGAGTCTCCCTTTGAAAATTAAGCATTTTGAGGCTCTAATAAATTTCAACTCAATGAATTACATGTGGTCTGATTCTCTGTCAAGTGAGGTATGTATGAACCTTGAAATTATTTTTCTTAAGATCAAACCCAAAATCCAACAAACCCAATCTATTCTTTTTACTTTTTTTGTTTTTTGTTTTCAAAAGTATTATTATTTACTTGCTTCTTTTTATTTAGTTAGTTAAGTTCTATCCTGTCTTATTCATTGTTGTGCCTATCCTGCTTGATTCAATTGATATTGAAAATGCTGCATTTCATCAATACAGACTGGCTCTTAAGGCAAATTGGGTTAGTGATATCTTCCTATTATATAACCTATCTCATAACTGCCACTTGGTTTTCAAGGACTGATTTTAACAACAACAATAAAGTTCTTATCTTATAATGTAATAAAAGAATAAATTGACAACTCCTTCCTTCTAAAATGAATATACACTAACCTCTTTGACAATTATGATCAGGCCTCTTATGGACCATGAGGCACCATTCTCACACACAAATCGTGCAAGACACATGTTGCTCTTTTCTTACTCGGAAATTTCATCTCGGAAATTTCTCCGACTCTGTAAAAAAAAAAAAAAATTGGGTTTTTGCTTAACCAATTCCATGGTTAAGCAAAAACCCAATTTGGAAGAAAGAATTTAAAATCCAATTTAGAACCCTAAGAAAATTTATGAAACTATGGTTTTATAGTTAAAAACGTGGGGAGGATTTAACTTTAAAAAATCCACAAGGAAACATTTCACTAAATAAAATGGAAGTTTGTATAATGGACTTAACCCTAAATCTATTGTTACCTCATATAGTACTTACTCACATGACCACACCTTCTCACAAAGAGAATAAGATGATGCTCCTTTCCCTCTGTCTTTTCTCACTTTGCTTATCTTCCCTTCTAACGCAAGTTAAGCGTAGGCGTAGCTCCGAATCCATAGATTCTTCTACTATAAGACTATTGCACACAAACTCTCCTGTTTTTGACTTTGAAATCTCCACTCAAAGATTTATATCAGCAACTCTTGTTTATTGAATGCAAAAACTTTACTTTATGATTGGATCTATTATTTGCATAAGGTCTCCAGCTGTAGCTTCAACAGGGATTGGAAAATCTCAAAATTTGTGTACAAAACACTTCCCCCCTCTTTCTTCCTTAACTAAATCCCAAACTAGAAATGAGTTGTATATGTTATGGTTGTGAGGGTTAAGTACTAGTTCCATTTTTCTTATGGCTTTAATAGTCTAATTACTAGTTCTTAAATAATAAAAGAAAAAATAAATCCTTACAATGAAATTGCAGGTAAAATAAAGGGTGAAAGCAATGGAGACGTAGCTGTTGATCAATATCATCACTACAAGGTACATATGTTGTTCTGGGTTCATAATAAAAATTGGAAAGAAAACCATACATATGTAGACAAAGTTTAACTACAAAATTGGTTGCCACATAAGGCTACAACCAATTTTGTAGCTAAACTTTATCCTACATATAATTAGCTCATAATTACCAAGAATTGTTTAGCACAATTGCACAGTTTTGTTTTTTTTATAAGGAGAACCAGGGTTCTTATCATTCTTTCTCCACTTGTTTATATATATAAAAGATTGTCACATGCTTTTTTCTTATTATTGAGCATATCTAACCAAATACAACAAAATCCAAGCCCTGAAATCTTCATTTCAGCTTTTTCCAACAATTTATATATGCTTTGTGATTACACATGGTAGGGAGATGATCGGATCATGAAAAAGATTGGCTTAGATGCATACAGATTCTCAATCTCATGGTCTCGAGTACTACCAAGTAAGATTATCATTTTCACAATCCCATAAAAGGTCCGAACAATCCAATGACACATAAAAATGAATATCATCAAGTATACATCTTAGGTTGGAATGGAATGATTATTGTTTAGTGACCATATTATGTTCCTAACAATCTCTTTTTTGTGACTTATTTTAGAAGGAAAACTATCTAGGGGTGTGAATAGGGAAGGAATCAAATACTACAACAAACTAATCAACAAGCTTTTAGCCAGAGGTCATGAATAATTCTTAAATTCCATCACATATCGTCAACTTATCATGCACTATTAATTCACTTTTGTTTGCTATGATTGTCAACTTATCATGCACTATTAATTCACTTTTGTTTGCTATGATTGAATGCAGGTCTACGACCCTTTGTGACCCTCTTCCACTGGGATCTTCCTTAGGCATTGGAAGATGAGTATGGTGGTTTTTTGAGTCCTCATATTGTGTAAGTGGTAAATTTAACTTTTGATCGACGATTTTATTCATTTGAATTTTAATTTGTTTACTTTTAACAAATTTCATTGTGATTATGATCTTTAAAATTTTAATTGATGACCAAAATTCCAAGGAATCGAAGGGGGGGAGGGGGACATTTTGATTACTACTATTTTTAATTAATGACTTATTTGTGAAGTTGCTGGCTCATTGTCTTACAAAACTATTGAGTTTGATATTATTTGTTAAGAATTTATAACTGAAAACTTGTTATGTGAGATCATGATATGATACATTAACGGAATATTAACCTACAATTTAATAAAGAAAATTAATTTCCCCTTGTTTTCAATATAGTCCTATATTGAGTTATTTGACTTCTTTTTGTTTCCAATATAACCCTTCTGTCCAATTTGCTCCACTAAAATGATATTGTAGGGACTAGGTTCAGGCCTCCTTGGGTATTATGGGAATGGACCTAAGCCCAGCTAGCCCTGCAATTAATTTGTAGAGAGTGGGGTCAAGAACTAGGCCTTAGTAAGGGGTGCAACGACCACGCGTGGTAGTTCTCGAGTGAACGTGAACAATGATGCTCCTCGACCTTTCTCCGGCGAGCTTGCTATTCTTCTAACCTCCCCCTCCTTAAGAGGGGTCCCTTACATTATATACCCCTCTCCCCATTGATCACAGCCCTACATTTGTTGAGCAACCAGGCCACCACTTGAGTACTTGTCCCTTCAGCCGCTTTCCCATTCTTCCTGTGGGTTGTGGCAACCAAGGCAACACTGTTCTGTAATCCCCTTCTCATTAATGCGGCCAGGACATTAGTTGTGGGCATTTAATGTGGAGGTGACAACTTGCCTTGAACTTGCTCCTCCACCGTGCTCCCGTTGTCGACGCGTGGCACTTGCCCTTTCCTCCTTGGATATTCAAGAAGACCCCTCTTTGGTGGAGTAGTGCTCATGTACTTCTAAGGTCTCAGATGTTCGAGGACGGGGTCGTCCTTGGATCTGTTCCTTAGGGTCTGGACGTCGTACTTTTATCCTCGAACCCCACATGCATCCTCGGCATAGGCCTTTGGGCCTAGTTTGAGTTGGGTTGAGGTTGCCTGATTTTCTAGCCCTATAATAGCCCCTCAAAATCTTACTGTATGCATCCTCGGGCGAGAAGAAGGATTTTGACATCCTCGGGCGAGAAGAAGGATTTTGACATCCTCGGGCTTGCTCCGTGTCTAATCAAGCTTTATCCCCCGTCAGTACTGGGGTCTATTCATCTGCCCAAGGCGCTTTGCTGACGTTTCAGAGTGCGTAACGTGCCCTTCATCAAATTTAGGTGGCTCTGTGCTCCCTACATTTATCAAGGCATTACCAATCTAACGGTGGAGGTTCGCCTCGCATTTATGGACAGGAAAACCCGCATGGTTCCTCGATTTGGGGTATAAATACCCATTCGAACTGCTTTTTTTTGTTTTTTATTTGCAATCAAGAATTCTCACGCGACTATCCTAAGTTCAGCCAAACTCTCACTTACATTTCCAAAAAAAAAAGCCTGTCTGAGGAGCTCCTCCTCATTCCTGTAAGTCGCTCTATCCCTCTCTGAGCTCTTTTCCTCTTTACCCCTTCTTCTCTTTCATTTGCTCTTTCTTAGTTCCTTTAGGCATCACTTGGGATGGGTAGATTTAAGAAATATGTCTACACTAAGGAGGCAATGGAGAAATTCATCGCCGACTATGGGATACCTAGCAACGTAGGCTTGAGGTATTGTGAGGATAGGGAGTGGCTCTTTCAAAGAGAGGAGGGCGAGGTGGTGGTTCCCATTATCGCTTTCCTCGAAGGGGGTATGAAGATCCCCATGGGACCGATGATGAGGGGCTACCTTACGCACTTTCGGCTAGCCCCCACCTAGTGCGCAATAAATGTTTTCAGGATTTTGGGCTGTATGGATGCCCTGAACGAGAAGATGGGGCTGAGGTTGACCCACCACGACGTGAACTGGTGTTACAACCTTCAACTCCTTAAAGGCAAGTCGTATTACCTGATGATAAGGGATGACAGGGTATGGCTCATCCAGTGCCTCCCTGAGTCTAGCAAGGGGCTGAATGAGGATTTTCTCATCGTGTTCAGAGAGTGGCACGATGGCCTTCACTGTCCAACGACGTAGGGAATACCAGGTGGTGCAGTGGGAATAGGAGGGGGTTCAAGTTATCTTTTCTTTCTTTCTTTTTTTTGCTAGTGCAATTTGTTTCGTTTGGTTACTAACGTGAATGTGTTTTCTTCCTGCAGACCCGTATGCCTTCGCGCGCCACTTTATCCTGGTCAATAGGGAGGATTTGCAGAAAGTGCTGAGGGCATCAATTTTTGTAAACGAAGACGACCATCAAGTTAGAGCCGCCCAAAAAATTTTGGGGTACACTCCTGTTTAGAAATCATTCCCAGTTTCGAAGCACGTGATTAGAGCGAACGACCTTCGGCTACAGAAAATCATTGTGACCGAGGACGGGTTTCTATTCCCCGAGGAGCCCTCCGTTCCAGAAGTCATCACATTGGCTGACCCCTCTTCCTCCCATAGATTCGCCGAGGCTACAAAGGAGGATCCAGAGCGGGAAGAGGAAGAAGCCAATTTTGGCCTCGCCGAGGAACAATTTGACATTTTTGATCAAGTCGATTAGTCCGAGGATCCTCCTGGAGACTTGGGCGACCCTTGCCTAACTGAAGCGGACCTTCTAGCTTCAATAACCTCTCCTCGGCTAACGATGGGTTACAAGAGGAAACCCCACACCAGCCATTGGATCTGATTGATGGCCAACCGGGGAAGTCCCACCAAAAGCTTCCCTCTCCTCCTCCCAAGACTCAACCTGTTCAGACTAGGTCGAGTTTTGCCCAGTAGAAGCTTCCCCCTCCTTTTCCTCCTCAGACGAGCCTGCCTTTTGGGTTCGTGCCCGTCGATCCCAAGAAGAAGAAGGACAAGGGCAAAAGGCTCATGGAGGTTAAGCTAGTGTCCTTACAGGATGAGGACAATACTCTGCGACCTTCCAAGCAGATAAGGATAAGCAACAAAAGCTAGAATAGGCAGGTTATCACCACCTCGTCCGAGGCTCAGGCCTGGCTTCCTGCCTCAATGCTCCATGGGGAGTCCTTGAGGGATGACGCCTCCCTCAGAGACTTTAACGAGGGCGAAGGTGTGCACGTGGCCGACGCACTGGAGAGATACCTGTTGCTCCCTGCGGATATGGCCGAGTTGGATTCTTTGAGGAGCAAGCAGGTCTTCCTCAACCTCAAGCATTACTTGGGAATGGTAAGGAAGGAGTTAAAGGCGATGACTAGGGCTCGGAACAGCGCGGTGTCGAGTTTCGCTGGTGCTCAGAACCAGGCTAGGGAGCAGACAAGGCGTCTGGGCGAGGCGGAAGAGCAATTGAAGATCGCAAAGGAGCTGATCGAAGATCTAAAAGCAAAGGTAGCTGCTGCCGAGGGGGCCCAGAGGATGACAGAGTAGGCCAAAGACGAGGCCCAGCGGGCTAAGGCTAAGGCAGATTTTGGTAGGGAGGAGGCCCTGGCTGCCAAGGAGGATACCGAGGCTGTAACTTATACTGAGAGGGTGGCTGAGATAGAAGCCACTTACAAAGCTCAAGTTCTTGGGGTATGCAGGTGCTATTGTTACCAGGTTTGGGCTGAGGCCTTCAAACAAGCCGGGGTGGAGGCCTCGTCCGACCTGTGGAAGGCGAAGAGCGTATACTACCCCCCAGCCATCTGCGAGGCCGCCCTTGATAGCGCCAAGGTTGGGGAGGTTGTTGAGGAGGTAAGGACTACTCCGGGTGAGGGGGCTTCAGTTGCTAAATCAAGGGAAGACCTGAGCAAAGAGGTGCCCGAAGAGGCTGCAAATGTCCTTTTTGATGCCTAGGTCCCCACCACCGAGGAGGCAGCCATACCTCTGCAGGCTATCCCTTTAGGCCAAAGCTCAGAGGACCCTCAGGTTACCACTATTTAGCCATTTACTAGGGGTGAGATTGAGTAGAAGGAATAGATCCCTTGGCATCTCGGTCTACTCCGCCTTTGCCATTTGTTTTGTCTTTTCCTCTCTTTTTTTATTTATTTATTTATATATTTTATTTTATTTTTTATTTTTTTTACAATGTAATGCAGCTTTTGCCATGCAATTTCTAAGGACTTATTGTAATGTGAGTTTAAATTCCCTTTTAATCTATTGTGGCTGTTTATTCACTTGCCTACTATCCGTTTCCCCTTTCTTCTTTCTACTTGCATAATTTTATCTTGAATTGTATCTTGGCCAATTGCGGTAGTAACAATAATAATGGGAGGGAATGAATGTTTGGGGTAGACCTTTTATGTCCCAAGGGCTAGGCAGGGTTTTGGTCCTTCCTATTGTAAGTCCCCCGTGGAATAGTTGTTTTTCCGTGGGCTTAAGTCTGAGCCCCATACAAGGCCTAGGTTATGTCTGACACTTAGGACTATTTTTTTTTTTTTTTTTGCAATAGTTAGTTTACCCATAGGTTTGAGTCCGAGGACCATGTAAGGCCTTAGTTCTGTCTAACACATAGAATATTTTTAAAGTAGTTAGTTTCCCCACAGGCTTGAGTACGAGAATCATGCAAGACAATAGTTCTGTCAAACACTTAGAACATTTTTGAAGTAGTTAGTTTCCCCAAAGGGTTGAGTACGAGGACCATGCAAGGCCTTGGTTCTGTCTAACACTTAGGATATTTTTGAAATAGTTAGATTCCCCATAGGCTTGAGTACGAGGACCATGCAACACCTTGGCTCTGTCTAACACTTAGGCGATTTTTGAAGTAGTTAGTTTCCCCATAGGCTTGAGTCCGAGGACCATGCTAGGCCTTAGTTTTGTCTAACACTTAGGATAATTTTGAAGCAGTTAGTTTCCCTATAGGCTTGAGTCCGAGACCCATGCAAGGCATTGGCTCTGTCTAGCACTTAGAATATTTTTGAAGTAGTTAATTTTCCCATAGGCCAGAGTCCGACAACCATGCAAAGCCTTGATTCTGTCTAACACTTAGAACATTTTTGAAGTAGTTAATTTCCCCATAGGCTTGAGTCTGAGGACCACGCAAGGCTTGGTTCTGTCTAACACTTAGGACATTTTTGAAGTAGTTAGTTTCCCCAAAAGCTTGAGTCTGAAGACCATGCAAGGTCTTGGTTCTGTCTAAAACTTAGGATATTTTTGAAGTAGTTAGTTTCCTCATAGGCTTGAGTATGAGGACCACGCAAGACCTTAGTTCTATCAAACACTTAGGACATTTTTGAAGTAGTTAGTTTCCCCATAGGGTCGAGTCCCAAGACCATGCAAGGCCTTGGTTCTGTATAACACTTAGGATATTTTTGAAGTAGTTAGTTTCCCCAAAGGCTTGAGTACGAGGACCATGCAAGACCTCAGTTTAGTCAAACACTTAGGACATTTTCGAAGTAATAAGTTTCCCCATAGGCTTGAGTATGAGGACCATGCAAGATCACAGTTCTGTTAAACACTTAGGACATTTTTGAAGTAATTAGTTTCCCCATAGGGTTGAGTCCCAGAACCATGCAAGGCCTCAGTTCTGTCTAACATTTAGGATATTTTTGAAGTAGTTAGTTTTCGCATAGGCCTGAGTTCGAGTACCATGCAAGGCCTTGGTTCTGTCTAACACTTTGGATATTTTTGAAGTAGTTAGTTTCCGCAGAGGCTTAAGTCTAAGGACAACGTAAGGCCTCGGTTCTGTCTAACACTGTGGATATTTTTGAAGTAGTTGGTTTCCATATAAGCTTGATTCCGAGGACAATGCAAGGCCTTGGTTCTGTTTAACACTTAGAATATTTTTGGACTAGTTAGTTTCCCCATAGGCTTGAGTCCGAGGATCATGCAAGGCCTTAGTTCTGTCTAACACTTAGAACATTTCTGAAGTATTTAGTTTCCCCAAAGGCTTGAGTCTGAGGACCATGTAAGGCCCTGGCTCTGTCTAACACTTAGAACATTTTTGAAGTAGTTAGTTTTCCCGTAGGCTTGAGTCCGAGGAACATCCAAGGCCTTAGTTTTGTCTAACACTTAGGATATTTTTGAAGTAGCTAGTTTCCCTAAAAGCTTGAGTCCGAGGACCATGCAAGGACTGAGTTCTGTCTAACACTTAGGATATTTTTGAAGTAGTTAATTTCCCCATAGGCTAGAGTCCGAGGACCATGCAAGGCCTTAGTTCTGTCCAACACATAAGTCACTTTTGAAATAGTTAGTTTCCCCATAGGCTTGAGTTCGACGACCATGCAAGGCCTTGATTCTGTCTAACACGTAGGAGATTGTAGAAAAAGTTAGTTTCCCCATAGGCTTGAGTTCGAGGACAATGCAAGGCCTTGGATCTGTCTAACACTTAGGATATTTTTGAAGTAGTTAGTTTCCCCATCGGCCTGAGTCCAACAACCATGCAAGGCCTTGGTTCTGTCTAACACTTAGAACATTTTTGAAGTAGTTAGTTTCCCCATAGGCTTGAGTTCGAGGACCATGCACGGCCTTGATTCTGTCTAACACTTAGGCTATTTTTGAAGTAGTTAGTTTCCCCACGGGCTTGAGTCCGACGACCATGCAATGCCTTGATTCTATCTAACACTTAGGAGATTGTTGAAATAGTTAGTTTCCCCATAGGCTTGTGTCCGAGGACCATGCAAAGCCTTGGTTCTGTCCAACACTTAGAACTTTTTTGAAGTAGTTAGTGTCCCCCATAGACTTGATTTCGAGGACCATGCAAGGCCTCGGTTCTGTCTAACACCTAGAACATTTTTGAAGTAGTTAGTTTCCTCGTGGCCTCGGGTCTGAGGACCATGCAAGGCCTTGATTCTGTCTAACACTTAGAATATTTTTGAAGTAGTTAGTTTCTCCATGGCCTAGAGTCTGAGGACCATGCAAGGCCTTCGTGATGTCTAACACTTAGATCATCTTTGAAGCAGCTAGTTTCCCCAAAAGCTTTAGTCCGAGGACCATGCAAGGCCTGAGTTCTATCTAAGACTTAGGATATTTTTGAAGTAGTTAGTTTCCTTATAGGTTTGAGTCTGAGAACCACGCAAGTCCTTGGTTCTGTCTAACACTTAGGTCATTATTGAAGTAGTTAGTTTCCCATAGGCTTGAGTACGAGGAACATGCAAGACCTCAGTTCTGTCAAACACTTAGGACATTTCTGAAGTAGTTAGTTTCCAGATAGGTTTGAATATGAGGACCATGCAAGGTCTCAGTTCTGTCTAACACTTAGGATATTTTTCAAGTAGTTAGTTTTCCCGTAGTCTTGAGTCCGAGGACCATGCAAGGCCTTAGTTCTGTCTAACACTTTAGATATTTTTGAAGTTGTTAGTTTCCCCATAGGCTTGAGTCCGAAGACAATGCAAGGCCTTTGTTCTGTCTAACACTTAGGATATTTTTGAAATAGTTAGTTTCCATAGAGGCTTGAGTCCGAGGAGAATGCAAGGCCTTGGCTCTATTTAACACTTAGAATATTTTTGAAGTTGTTAGTTTCCCCAGAGGCTTGAGTCCGAGGACCACGCAAGGCCTTGGTTCTGTCTAACACTTTGGATATTTTTGAAGTTGTTAGTTTCCCCATAGGCTTGAGTCCGAGGATAATGCAAGGCCTTCGTTCTGTCTAACACTTAGGATATTTTTAAACTAGTTGGTTTCCATATAGGCTTGAGTCCGAGGACAATACAAGACCTTGGCTCTGTTTAACACTTAGAATATTTTTGAAGTAGTTAGTTTCCCCATAAGCTTGAGTCCGAGGACCATGTAAGGCCTTAATTCTGTCTAAAACTTAGAACATTTTTGAAGTAGTTAGTTTCCCCATAGGATTGAGTCCGAGGACCATGCAAGGCCTTGGTTCTGTCTAACACTTAGGATATTTTTGAAGTAGTTAGTTTCCCCATCGTCTTGACTCCAACGACCATGCAAGGTCTCGGTTCTGTCTAACACTTAGAACATTTTTGAAGTAGTTAAATTCCGCATAGGCTTTAGTCCGAGGACCATGCAAGGCCTTCGTTATGTCTAACACTTAGAACATTTTTGAAGTAGCTTGTTTCCCCAAAAGCTTGGGTCCGAGGACCATGCAAGGCCTGAGTTCTGCCTAACACATATGATATTTTTGAAGTAGTTAGTTTCCCCATAGGCTTGAGTCCGAGGACCATGCAAGACCTTGGTTCTGTCTAACATTTAGGTCATTATTGAAGTAGTTAGTTTCCCCATAGGCTTGAGTACGAGGAACACGCAAGACCTCAGTTCTGTCAAACACATAGGACATTTCTGAAGTAGTTAGTTTCCAGATAGGTTGAGTATGAGGACCATGCAAGGTCTCAGTTCTGTCTAACACTTAGGATATTTTTGAAGTAGTTAGTTTTCCCATAGTCCTGAGTCCGAGGACCATGCAAGGCCTTAGTTCTTGCTAACACTTTAGATATTTTTGAAGTTGTTAGTTTCCCCATAGGCTTGAGTTCGAGGACAATGCAAGGCCTTGGTTCTGCCTAAAACTTAGGATATTTTTGAAATAGTTAATTTCCATATAGGCTTGAGTCCGAGGAGAATGCAAGGCCTTGGCTCTATTTAACACTTAGAATATTTTTGAAGTTGTTAGTTTCCCCATAGGTTTGAGTCCGAGGACCATGCAAGGCCTTGGTTCTGTCTAACACTTTGGATATTTTTGAAGTTGTTAGTTTCCCCATAGGCTTGAGTCCGAGGATAATGCAAGGCCTTGATTCTATCTAACACTTAGGATATTTTTGAACTAATTGGTTTCCATATAGGCTTGAGTCCGAGGACAATGTAAGACCTTGGCTCTGTTTAACACTTAGAATATTTTTGAAGTAGTTAGTTTCCCCATAGGCTTGAGTCCGAGGACCATGTAAGGCCTTAATTCTTTCTAACACTTAGAACATTTTTGAAGTAGTTAGTTTCCCCATAGGATTGAGTCCGAGGACCATGCAAGGTCTTGGTTCCGTCTAACACTTAGGATATTTTTGAAGTGGTTAGTTCCCCCATCGGCTTGAGTCCAACGACCATGCAAGGTCTCAATTCTCTCTAAACATTTTTGAAGTAGTTAAATTCCGCATAGGCTTTAGTCCGAGGACCATGTAAGGCCTTCGTTATGTCTAACACTTAGAACATTTTTGAAGTAGCTAGTTTCCCCAAAAGCTTAAGTCCGAGGACTATGCAAGGCCTCAGTTCTGCCTAACACTTATGATATTTTTGAAGTAGTTAGTTTTCCCATAGGCTTGAGTCCGAGGACTATGCAAGGCCTTGGTTCTGTCCAACACTTAGGTCATTTTTGAAGTAGTTAGTTTCCTTATAGGCTTGAGTACGAGGAACATGCAATACCTCAGTTCTATTAAACACTTAGGACATCTTTGAAGTAGTTATTTTCCCCAGAAGCTTGAGTATGAGGACCATGCAAGGCCACAGTTCTGTCTTACACTTATTATATTTTTGAAGTAGTTAGTTTTCCCATAGGCCTGAGTCCGAGGACCACGCAAGGCCTTGGTTCTGTCTAACACATTGGATATTTTCGAAGTTGTTAGTTTCCCCATAGGCTTGAGTTCGAGAAAAATGCAAGGCCTTAGTTCTGTCCAACACTTAGGATACTTTTGAAATAGTTAGTTTCCATATAGGCTTGAGTCCGAGGACAATGCAAGGCCTTGGCTCTGTTTAACACTTAGAATATTTTTGAAGTAGTTAGTTTCCCAATAGGCTTGAGTCCGAGGACCATGCAAGGCTTTTATTCTGTCTAACACTTTGGATATTTTTGAAGTTGTCAGTTTCCCCATAGGCTTGAGTCCGAGGACAATGCAAGGCCTTGGTTCTATCTAACACTTAGGATATTTTTGAAATAGTTAGTTTCCATGTAGGCTTCAGTCCGAGGACAATGCATGGCCTTGGCTCTATTTAACACTTAGAATATTTTTGAAGTAGTTAGTTTCCCCAAAGGCTTAAGTTCGAGGACCATGTATGGCCTTGATTCTGTCTAAAACTTAGATCATTCTTGTAGTAGTTAGTTGCCCCATAGGCTTGAGTCTGACGACCATGCAAGGCCTTGATTCTATCTAACACTTCGGAGATTGTAGAAATAGTTAGTTTCCCCATATGCTAAAGTCCGAGGACAATGCAAGGCCTCGGTTCTATCTAACACTTATGATATTCTTAAAGTAGTTAGTTTCCCCATCGGCTTAAGTCTAACGACCATGCAAGGTCTTGGTTCTGTCTAACACTTAGAACATTTTTGAAGTAGTTAGTGTCCCCATAATCTCGAGTTCGAGGACCATGCAAGGCCTTGGTTCTGTCTAACACTAAGGATATTTTTGAAGTAGTTAGTTTCCCCATAGGCATGAGTTCGACGACCATGCAACACCTTGACTCTATCTAACACTTAGGAGATTGTTCAAATAGTTAGTTTCCCAATAGGCTTGAGTTTGAGGACCATGCAGGGCCTTGGTTCTGTCTAACACTTAAGATATTTTTGAAGTAAATAGTTTCCTCATGGGCTTGAGTCCGAGGACCATGCGAGACCTTGGTTCTGTCTAACACCTAGAACCTTTTTGAAGTGGTTAGTTTCCTCATAGCCTTGAGTCCGAGGACCATGCAAGGCCTCGGTTCTGTCTAACACTTAGAATATTTTTGAAGTAGTCAATTTCCCCAAGGCCTTAAGTCCGAGGACCATGCAAGGCCTTCGTTATGTCAAACACTTAGAACACTTTTGAAGTAGATAGTTTCCCCAAAAGCTTGAGTCTGAGGACAATGCAAGGCCGTAGTTCTGTTTAACACTTAGGATATTTTTGAAGTAGTTAGTTTCCCCATAGGCTTGAGTCCGAGGACCGTGCAAGGCCTTGGTTCTGTCTAACACTTAGGTCATTTTTGAAGTAGTTAGTTTCCTTATAGACTTGAGTACGAGGAACATGCAAGACCTCAGTTCTGTCAAACACTTAGGACATTTTTGAAGTAGTTAGTTTCCCCATAGGCTTGAGTGTGAGGACCATGCGAGGCCACAGTTCTGTCTAACACTTACGATATTTTTGAAGTAGTTCGTTTTCCCATAGGCCTGAGTCCGAGGACCATGCAAGGCCTTGGTTCTGTCTAACACTTTGGATATTTTTGAACTTGTTAGTTTCCCCATAGGCTTGAGTCTGAGGTCAATGCAAGGCCCTGGTTCTATCTAACACTTAGGATATTTTTGAAATAGTTAGTTTCCATATAGGCTTGAGTCCGAGGACAATGCAAGGCCTTGGATCTGTTTAACATTTAGAATATTTTTGAAGTAGTTAGTTTCCCCATAGGCTTGAGTCCGAGGACCATGCAAGGGCTTGGTTCTATCCGACACATAAGATATTTTTGAAGTAATTAATTTCCCCGTAGGCTTGAGTCCGAGGACCATGCAAAGCCTTGGTACTATCTAACCATTAGAACATTTTTGAAGTAGCTCATTTCCCCACAGGCTGGAGTCCGAGGACCATGCAAGGCCTTGGTTCTATCCAACACATAGAACGTTTTTGAAGTAGTTAGTTTCCTCAAAGGCTTTAGTCCAAATACCGTGCAAGACCTTGGTTACGTCTAACACTTAGAATATTTTTGAAGTGCTTAGTTTCACTATAGGTTTGAGTCTGAGGACCATGCAAGTCCTTGGTTCTGTCAAACACTTAGGACAGTTTTAACGTAGTTAGTTTCCCCATAGGGTTGGGTCCGAGGACCATACAAGGCATTGGTTCTGTCTAACACTTGGAACATTTTTGAAGTAGTTAGTTTTCCCACAGGCCTGAGTCCGAGGACCATGCAAGGCCATGGTTCTGTCAAATACTTTGGATATTTTTGAAGTTGTTAGTTTCCCCAGAGGCTGGAGTTTGAGGTCAATGCAAGGCCCTGGCTCTGTCAAATACTTAGGATATTTTTGAAATATTTAGTTTCCATATAGGCTTGAGTCCGAGGACAATGCATGGCCTTTGCTCTGTTTAACACTTAGAATATTTTTGAAGTAGTTAGTTTCCACATAGGCTAGAGTTCGAGGACCATTTATGGCCTTGATTCTGTCTAACACTTAGAACATTTTTGAAGTTGTTAGTTTCCCTATAGGCTTGAGTCCGAGGACCATGCAAGGCCTTGTTTCTGTCCAACACATAAGATATTTTTGAAGTAGTTAGTTTCCCCATAGACTTGAGTCCGAGGACCATGCAAGGCCTTGGTTATGTCTAACACTTAGAACATTTTTGAAGTACTTAGTTTCACTATAGGCTTGAGTCTGAGAACCTTGCAAGTCCTTGGCTCTGTCTAACACTTAGGACAATTTTAAAGTAGTTAGTTTCTCCATAGGCTTGAGTCCGAGGACCATGCAAGGCCTTGGTTTTGTCTTACACTTAGAACATTTTTGAAGTAGCTAGTTTCCCATAGGCTTGAGTTCGAGGACCATCCAAGACCTTGGTTCTGTCTGACACTTTGCATATTTTTAAAGTAGTTAGTTTCCCAATAGGCTTGATTCCGAGGACCATGCAAAGTCTTGGTTCTGTCTAGCACTTAGAACATTTTTGAAGTAGTTAGTTTCCCCATAGGCTTGTGTCTGAGGACCATGCGAGGTCTTGGTTCCGTCCAGCAGTTAGAACGTTTTTGAACTAGTTAGTTTCCTCATAGGCTTGAGTCCGAGGACCATGCAAGGCGTTGGTTCTGTCTAACACATAGGAAATTTTTGTAGTAGTTAGTTTCCCCATGGGCTTGAGTCTAAGGACCATGCAAGGCCTTGGTTCTGTCTAACATTTAAAACATTTTTGAAGTAGTTAGTTTCCCAACAGGCTTGAGTTCGAGGACCATGCAAGGCCGTGATTTTGTCGAACACTTAGAAGAATTTTGAAGTAGTTAATTTGCCCATAGGGTTGAGTCCGTGGACCATGTAAGCCCTTGTTTCTGTCTAACATTAAGAACATTTTTGAAGTCGTTAGTTTCCGCAAAGGCTTGAGTCCGATGACCACGCAAGGCTCTGGTTCTAACCGACACTTAAAGTATTTTTGAAGTAGTTAGTTTCCCTACAGACTTGAGTCACAGGACCATGTAAGGCCTTCGTTCTATCTAACACTGAGGAGATTTTTGAAGTAGTTCATTTCCCGATAGGCTTGAGTCCGAGGACCATGCAAGGTCTTGGTTCTGTTTAACACATAGGACATCTTTGAAGTACTTAGTTTCCCCATATGCTTTAGTCTGAGGACCATGCAAGGCCTTGGTTTTGTCTAACACTTAGAACATTTTTAAAGTAGTTAGTTTCCTCATAGGCTTGAGTTCGAGGACCATGCAAGGCCTTGGTTCTGTCTAACACTTAGGATATTTTTGAAGTAGTTAGTTTCCCATGGGCATGAGTCCGACGACCATGCAATGCCTTGATTCTATCTAACACTTAGGTGATTGTTGATATTGTTAGTTTTACCACAGGCTTGAGTCCGAGGATCATCCAAGCCCTTAGTTCGGTCTAACACTTAGGATATTTTTGCAATTGATACTTTCCCCACGGGCTTGAGCCCGAGGACCACACAAGATCTCGGTTCTGTCTAACACTTAGAACATTTTTGAAGTAGTTAGTTTCCCCACAGGCTTGAGTCCGAGGACCATACAAGGCCTTGGTTCTGTCTAACATCTAGAACATTTTTGAAGTAGTTAGTTTCCCCATGGCGTTGAGTCCGAGGACCATGCAAGGTCTCGGTTCTGTCAAACACTTAGAATATTTTTGATGTAGTTAGTTTCCCCATGGCCTTGAGTCTGAGGACCATGCAAGGTCTTCGTTATGTCTAACACTTAGAACATTTTTGAAGTAGCTAGTTTCCCCAAAAGCTTGAGTCTAAGAACCATGCAAGGCCTAAATTCTGTCTATCACTTAGGATATTTTTGAAGTAGTTAGTTTCCCCATAGGCTTGAGTCCGAGGACCATGCAAGGCCTTGATTTTGTCTAACACTTAGGTCATTTTTGAAGTAGTTAGTTTCCTTATAGGCTTGAGTACGAGGAACATGCAGGACCTCAGTTCTGTCAAACACTTAGGACATTTTTGAAGTAGTTAGTTTCCCCATAGGCTTGAGTATGAGGACCATGTAAGGCCTCAATTCTGTCTAAAACTTAGGATATTTTTCAAGTAGTTAGTTTTCCCTAAGGCCTGAGTCCGAGGACCATGCAAGGCCTTGGTTCTGTCAAGCACTTTGGATATTATTGAAGTTGTTAGTTTCCCAATAAGTTTAAGTCCGAGGACAATGCAAGGACTTGGTTCTGTCTAACACTTAGGATATTTTTGAGATAGTTAGTTTCCATATAGGCTTGAGTCCGAGGACAGAGCTAGGCCTTGGCACTGTTTAACACTTAGAATATTTTTAAAGTATTTAGTTTCCCCATAGGCCTGAGTTCGAGGACCATGCAAGGCCTTGGTTCTGTCTAGCACTTTGGTTATTTTTGAAGTTGTTAGTTTCCCCATAGGCTTGAATCCGAGGACAATGTAAGGCCTTGGTTCTGTCTAACACACAGGGCGTTTTTGAAATAGTTGGTTTCCATATAGGCTTGAGTCCGAGGACAATGCAAAGCTTTGGATCTGTTTAACACTTAGAATATTTTTGAAGTTGTTAGTTTCCCTATAGGCTTGAGTCCAAGGACCATGTAAGGCCTTGATTCTGTCTAACACTTAGGATATTTTTAAGTAGTTAATTTCCTCATCGGGTTGAGTCCAACGACCGTGCAAGGCCTTGGTTCTGTCTAGCACTTTAAACATTTTTGAAGTAGTTAGTTTCCTCATAGACCTGAGTTCGAGTGCCATGCAAGGCCTTCGTTATGTCTAACACTTAGAACATTTTTGAGGTAGCTAGTTTCCCCAAAAGCTTGAGTCCGAGGACCATGCAAGGCCTGAATTCTGTCTAACACTTATGATATTTTTTAAGTAGTTAGTTTCCCCAAAGGCTTGAGTCCGAGGACCATACAAGGCCTTGGTTCTATCCAACACTTAGGTCATTTTTGAAGTAGTTAGTTTCCCTATAGGCTTGAGTACGAGCAACATGCAAGATCTCAGTTCTGTCAAACACTTAGGACATTTTTGAAGTAGTTAGTTTCCCCAGAGGCCTGAGTGTGATGACCATCGAAGGCCTCAGTTGTGTCTAACACTTAGGATATTTTTGAAGTAGTTAGTTTTCCCATTGGCCTGAGTCCGAGGACCATGCAAGGCTTTGGTTCTACCTAACACTTTGGGTATTTTTGACGTTGTTATTTTCCCCATAGGCTTGAGTCTGAGAACAATGCAAAGCTTTGGTCCTATCTAACACTTAGAATATTTTAGAAGTATTTTGTTTCCCCATAGGCTTGAGTCCGAGGACAATGCAAGGCCTTGGCTCTGTTTCAGACTTAGAATATTTTTGAAGTAGTTAGTTTCCCCATAGGCTTGAGTCCGAGGACCATGCAAGGCCTTGGTTCTGTCTAACACTTAGGATATTTTTGAAATAGTTAGTTTCCATATAGGTTTGAGTCCAAGGACAACGCAAGGCCTTAGCTCTGTTTCACACTTAGAATATTTTTGAAGTAGTTAGTTTCCCAATAGGCTAGAGTCCGAGGACCATGTATGGCCTTGATTCTGTCTAAAACTTAGAACATTTTTGAAGTAGTTAGTTTCCCTATAGGCTTGAGTCCGAGGACCATGCAAGGCCTTGGTTCTGTCTGACATTTAGGTCATTTTTGAAGTAGTTAGTTTCCCCGTAGGCTTGAGTCCGACGACCATGCAAGGTCTTGATTCTGTCTAACAATTAGGAGATTGTAGAAATAGTTAGTTTCCCCATAGGATAGAGTCCGAGGACCATGTAGGGCCTTGGTTTTGTCTAACACTTAGGATATTTTTTAAGTAGTTAGTTTCCCCATCAACTTGAGTCCAACGACCATGCAAGGCCTTGGTTCGGTCTAACACTTAGGATATTTTTGATGTAGTTAGTTTCCCCATGGCCTTGAGTCTGACGACCATGCAACGCCTTGATTCTGTCTAACACTTAAGAGATTGTTCAAATAATTAGTTTCCCCAAAGGCTTGAGTCCGTGGACCATGCAAGGCCTAGGTTCGGTCTAACACTTAGGATATTTTTGAAGTAGATAGTTTCCCCATGGTCTTGAGTCCGAGGACTATGCAAGGCCTTGGTTCTGTCTAACACTTAGAACATTTTTGAAGTAGTTAGTTTCCCCATAGGCTTGAGTCCGAGGACCATGCAGGGCCTTGCTTCTCTGTAACACCTAGAACCTTTTTGAAGTAGTTAGTTTCCCCATAGCCTTGAGTCCGAGGACCATGCAAGGCCTTGGTTCTGTCTAACGCTTAGAATTATTTTGAAGTAGTTAGTTTTCCCATGGCCTTGAGTCCGCGGACCAAGCAAGGCCTTCGTTATGTCTAACACTTAGAACATTTTTGATGTAGCTAGTTTCCCCAAAAGCTTGAGACCGAGGACCATGCAAGGCCGTAGTTCTGTCTAACACTTAGGCTATTTTTGAAGTAGTTAGTTTCCCCATAGGCTTGAGACCGAGGACCATGCAACGCCTTGGTTCTGTCTAACACTTAGGTCATTTTTGAAGTAGTTAGTTTCTCTATAGGCTTGAGTACAAGGAACATGCAAGACCTCAGTTCTGTCAAACACTTAGGACATTTTTGAAGTAGTTAGTTTCCCATAGCCTTGAGTACGAGGACCATGTATGGCCTTGATTCTGTTTAACACTTAGAAATTTTTGAAGTAGTTAGTTTCCCCATCGGCTTGAGTCCGAGGTCCATGCAAGGCCTTGGCTCCGTCCAACACATAAGATATTTTTGAAGTAGTTAGTTTCCCCATAGGCTTGAGTCCGAGTACCATGCAAGGCCTTGGAACTATCTAACCGTTAGAACATTTTTGCAGCAGTTCGTTTCTCCACAGGCTGGAGTCCGAGGACCATGCAAGGCCTTGGTTCTGTCTAACACTTAGGATATTTTTGAAATAGTTAGTTTCCATATAGGCCTGAGTCCGAGGACAATGCAAGGCCTTGACTCTGTTTAACACTTAGAATATTTTTGAAGTTGTTAGTTTTCCCATAGGCTTGAGTCTGAGGACAATGTATGGCCTTGATTCTGTCTAAAATATAGAACATTTTTTAAGTAGTTAGTTTCCCCATAGGCTTGAGTTCGAGGACCATGCAAGGCCTTGGTTCTGTCTAACTCTTAGATCATTTTTGAAATAGTTAGTTTCCTCATAGGCTTGAGTCCGACGACCATGCAAGGCCTTGATTCTGTCTAACACTTAGGAGATTGGAGAAATAGGTAGTTTCCCCATAAGCTAGAGTCCGAGGACCATGCAAGGCCTTGGTTCTGTCTAACACTTAGGATATTTTTGAAGTAGTTAGTTTCCCCATCGGCTTGAGTCCAACGACCATGCAAGGCCTTTGTACTGTCTAACACTTAGGATATTTTTGAAGTAGTTAGTTTCCCCATAGGCTTGAGTCCGACGACCATACAACGCCTTGATTCTGTCTAACAGTTAGGAGATTGTTCAAATAGTTAGTTTCCCCAGAGGCTTGAGTCCGAGGGCCATGCAAGGCCTTAGTTCTGTCTAACACTTAGGATATTTTTGAAGTAAATAGTTTCTCCATGGGCTTGAATCTGAGGACTATGCAAGGCCTTGGTTCTGTCTAACACTTAGAACATTTTTGTTGTAGTTAGTTTCCCCATAGGCTTGAGTCCGAGAACCATGCAAGGCCTTGGTTCTGTCTAACACCTAGAACCTTTTTGAAGTAGTTAGTTTCCCCATAGCCTTGAGTCCGAGGACCATGCAAGGCCTTCGTTATGTCTAACACTTAGAACATTTTTGTAGTAGCTAGTTTCCCCAAAAGCTTGAGTCCGAGGACCGTGCAAGGCCGTAGTTCTATCTAACACTTAGGATATTTTTGAAGCAGTTAGTTTCCCCAAAGGCTTGAGTCCGAGGAACATGCAAGGTCTTGGTTCTGTCTAACACTTAGGTCATTTTTGAAGTAGTTAGTTTCCCTATAGGCTTGAGTACGAGGAACATGTAAGACCTCAGTTCTGTCAAACACATAGGAAATTTTTGAAGTAGTTAGTTTTCCTATAAGCTTGAGTATGAGGACCATGCAAGGCCTCAGTTTTGTCTAACACTTCGGATATTTTTGAAGTAGTTAATTTTGCCATAGGCCTGAGTCCGAGGACCAAGTAAGGCCTTAGTTCTGTCTAACACTTTGGATATTTTTGAAGTTGTTAGTTTCACCATAGTCTTGAGTCCGAGGACAATGCAAGGCCTTGGTTCTGTCTAACACTTAGAAATTTTGGACATAGTTAGTTTCCATATAGGCTTGAGTCCGAGGACAATGCAAGGCCTTGGCACTTTTTAACACTTAGAATAGTTATGAAGTAATTAGTTTCCCCGTAGGCTTAAGTCCGAGGATCATGTATGGCCTTGATTCTGTCTAACACTTAGAACATTTTTGAAGTAGTCAGTTTCCCCATTGGCTTGAGTCCAAGGACCATGCAAGGCCTTGGTACTATCTAACCCTTAGAACATTTTTGAAGCAGTTCGTTTCCCCGCAGGCTGGAGTCCGAGGAGCATGATAGGCCTTGGTTCTGTCCAACACATAGAACGTTTTTGAAGTAGTTAGTTTCACCAAAGGCTTAAGTCCGAGGACCATGCAAGACCTTGGTTATATCTAACACTTAGAACATTTTTAAAGTACTTAGTTTCACCGTAGGCTTGAGTCATAGGACCATGTAAGGGATTGGTTCCGTCTAACACTTGGGACAACTTTAAAGTTGTTAGTTTCCAGATAGGCTAGAGACCGAGGACCATGCAAGGCCTTGGTTCTGTCTAACACTTAGGATTTTTTTGAAGTAGTTAGTTTCTCCATCGGCTTGAGTCCAACGACCACACACGACCTTGGTTCTATCTAACACTTAGGATATTTTTGAAGTAGTTAGTTTCCACATGGGCTTGAGTCCGACAACCCTGCAACGCCTTGATCCTGTCTAACACTTAGGAGATTGTTCAAATAGTTACTTTCCCCAAAGGCTTGAGTCCGAGGACCATGCAAGGCCTTTGTTCTGTCTAGCACTTAGGATATTTTTTTAAGTAGATAGTTTCCCCATGGGCTTGTGTCCAAGGACTATGCATGGCCTTGGATCTGTCTAACACTTAGAACATTTTTGAAGTAGTTAGTTTCCCCACAAGCTTGAGTTCGAGGACCATCCAAGGCCTTCGTTCTGTCAAACACTTTATATATTTTTGAAGTATTTAGTTTCCCCATGGGTTTAAGTCTGAGTACCATGCAAGACATTGGTTCTGTATAACACTTAGAACATTTTTGAAGTAGTTAATTTGCCCATAGGCGTGAGTCCGAAGACCATGCAAGTGTCTAACACTTAGGATATTTTTGAAGTAGTTAGTTTCCACAAAGGCTTGAGGCCGTGCACCATGCAAGGCCTTGGTTCTGTCCGACACTTAAGATATTTTTGAAATCGTTAGTTTCCCCATAAGCTTGAGTCCAAGGACCATGTAAGACCTTCCTTCTTTCTAACACTAAGGAGATTTTTGAAGTAGTTTGTTTCCCCATGGGCTTGAGTCCGAGGACAATGCAAGGTCTTGGATTTGTTTAACACATAGGATATCTTTGAAGTAGTTAGTTTCCCCATAGGCTTTAGTCCGAGGACCATGTAAGGCCTTGGTCCTGTCTAATACTTAGAACGTTTTTGAAGTAGTTAATTTCCCCATAGGCTTGAGTTTGAGGACCATGCAAGGCCTTGGTTCAGTCTAGAACTTAAAACATTTTTGAAGTAATTAGTTTCCCCATAGGCTTGAGTCCGAGGACCAGGCAAGGCGTTGGTTCTGTCTAACACTAAGGGTATTTTTGAAGTAGTTAGTTTCCCGATGGGCCTGAGTCTGAGGATCATGCAAGGCCTTGGTTCTGTCTAACGCTTAGAACATTTTTGAAATAGTTAGTTTCCCCATAGGCTTGAGTTCGAGGACCATGCAAGGCCTTGGTTTTGTCTAACACTTTGAACATTTTTGAAGTAGTTAATTTGCCTATAGGCGTGAGTCCGAGGACCATGCAAGGCCTTGTTTCTGTCTAACACTTAGGATATTTTTGGAGCAGTTAGTTTCCGCAAAGGCTTGAGTCCGAGGACCATGCAAGGCCTTGGTTCTGTTCGACACTTAAGATATTTTTGAAGTAGTTAGTTGCCCAGAGGCCTAAGTCCAAGGACCATGCAAGGCCTTGGTTCTGTCTAACACTTAGGATATTTTTGAAGTTGTTAGTTTCCCCATGGGCTTGAGTCCCACGACCATGGAACGCCTTGATTCTGTCTAGCACTTAGGAGATTGTTGAAATAGTTAGTTTCCCCATAGGCTTGAGTCCGAGGACCATGCAAGGCCTTGGTTCTGTCTAACGCTTAGAATATTTTTGAAGTAGTTAGTTTCCCCACGGCCTTGAGTCCGAGGACCATGCAAGGCCTTGGTTCTTTCTAACTCTTAGAACATTTCTGAAGTAGCTAGTTTCCCCAAAAGTTTGAGTCCGAGGACCATGCAAGGCCGTAGTTCTCTCTAACACTTAGGATATTTTTGAAGTAGTTAGTTTCCCCATAGGCTTGAGTTTAAGGACCATGCAAGGTCTTGGTGCTGTCTAACACTTAGCTCGTTTTTGAAGTTGTTAGTTTCCCTATAGGCTTGAGTACGAGGAACATGCAAGACCTCAGTTCTATCAAACACTTAGGACATTTTTGAACTAGTTAGTTTCCCCATAGGCTTAAGTATAAGGACCATGCAAGGCCTTAATTCTATCTAACACTTAGGATATTTTTGAAGTAGATAGTTTTCCCATAGGCCTGAGTCCGAGAACCATGCAAGGTCTTGGTTCTGTCTAACATATAGGACATTTTTGAAGTAGTTAGTTTCCCCATGGGCTTGTATCCGCGGACCATGCAAGGGCTTGCTTCTGTCTAGCACTTAGAACGTTTTCGAAGTAGTTAGTTTCCCCATAGGTTTGAGTCTGAGGACCGTGCAAGGCGTTGGTTCTGTCTAGCACTTAGAACATTTTTTAAGTAGTTAGTTTCCCCATAGGCTTGAGTCCGGGGACCATGCAAGGCGTTGGTTCTGTCTAACACTTAGGATATTTTTGAAGTAGTTAGTTTCCCCATGGGCTTGAGTCTGAGGACTATGCAAGGTCTTGGTTTTGTCTAACACTTTGAACATTTTTGAAGTAGTTAATTTGCCTATAGGCGTGAGTCCGAGGACCATGCAAGGCCTTGTTTCTGTCTAACACTTAGGATATTTTTGGAGCAGTTAGTTTCCGCAAAGGCTTGAGTCCGAGGACCATGCAAGGCCTTGGTTCTGTTCGACACTTAAGATATTTTTGAAGTAGTTAGTTGCCCAGAGGCCTAAGTCCAAGGACCATGCAAGGCCTTGGTTCTGTCTAACACTTAGGATATTTTTGAAGTTGTTAGTTTCCCCATGGGCTTGAGTCCCACGACCATGGAACGCCTTGATTCTGTCTAGCACTTAGGAGATTGTTGAAATAGTTAGTTTCCCCATAGGCTTGAGTCCGAGGACCATGCAAGGCCTTGGTTCTGTCTAACGCTTAGAATATTTTTGAAGTAGTTAGTTTCCCCACGGCCTTGAGTCCGAGGACCATGCAAGGCCTTGGTTCTTTCTAACTCTTAGAACATTTCTGAAGTAGCTAGTTTCCCCAAAAGTTTGAGTCCGAGGACCATGCAAGGCCGTAGTTCTCTCTAACACTTAGGATATTTTTGAAGTAGTTAGTTTCCCCATAGGCTTGAGTTTAAGGACCATGCAAGGTCTTGGTGCTGTCTAACACTTAGCTCGTTTTTGAAGTTGTTAGTTTCCCTATAGGCTTGAGTACGAGGAACATGCAAGACCTCAGTTCTATCAAACACTTAGGACATTTTTGAACTAGTTAGTTTCCCCATAGGCTTAAGTATAAGGACCATGCAAGGCCTTAATTCTATCTAACACTTAGGATATTTTTGAAGTAGATAGTTTTCCCATAGGCCTGAGTCCGAGAACCATGCAAGGTCTTGGTTCTGTCTAACATATAGGACATTTTTGAAGTAGTTAGTTTCCCCATGGGCTTGTATCCGCGGACCATGCAAGGGCTTGCTTCTGTCTAGCACTTAGAACGTTTTCGAAGTAGTTAGTTTCCCCATAGGTTTGAGTCTGAGGACCGTGCAAGGCGTTGGTTCTGTCTAGCACTTAGAACATTTTTTAAGTAGTTAGTTTCCCCATAGGCTTGAGTCCGGGGACCATGCAAGGCGTTGGTTCTGTCTAACACTTAGGATATTTTTGAAGTAGTTAGTTTCCCCATGGGCTTGAGTCTGAGGACTATGCAAGGTCTTGGTTTTGTCAAACACTTAGAACATTTTTGAAGTAGTTAGTTTCCCCAAAGGCTTGAGTTTGAGGACCACGCAAGGCCTTGTTTTTGTCTAACGTTTAGAACATTACTGATGTAGTTAATTTGCCCATTGGCTTCAGTCCGAGGACCATGCAAGGCCTTGGTTCTGTCTAACACTTATGATATTTTGAAGTAGTTAGTTTCGCCATAGACTTGAGTCCGAGGACCATGTAAGGCCTTCGTTTTGTCTAACACTGAGGAGATTTTTGAAGTAGTCTGTTTCCCCAAAGGCTTGAGTTCGAGGACCGTGCAAGGCCTTGGTTCTATCTAACACTTAGAACGTTTTTGATGTAGTTAGTTTCCCCAAAGGCTTGTGTCCGAGGACCACGCAAGGCCTTGGTTATGCCTAACACTTAGAACATCTTTGAAGTAGTTAGTTTCACCATAGACTTGAGTCTGATGCCGTGCAGGGCCTCGGTTCTGTCTGACACTTAGGACAATTTTGAAGTAATTGGTTTCCCCATAGGCTTGAGTCCGAGGACCATGCAAGGCCTTGGTTTTGTTTAACACTTTGGATATTTTCGAAGTAGTTAGTTTCCCTATAGCTTGAGTCCGAGGACCATGCAAGGCCTTGGTTCTGTCCAGCACTTTGATCGTTTTTGAAGTAATTAGTTTCCCCATAGGCTTGAGTCCGAGGACTATCCAAGGCCTTGGTTCTGTCCAACACTTTGAATATTTTTAAAGTACTTAGATTACCTATAGGCTTGAGTCAGAGGACCACGCAAGGCCTTGGTTCTATCTATCACTTAAAACGTTTTTGAAGTAGTTAGTCTCCCCATAGGCTTGAGTCTGAGGACCAAGCAAGGTCTTGGTTCTTTTTAACACATAGGACATTTTTGAAGTAGTTAGTTTCCCCATAGGCTTTTGTCCGAGAACCATGCAAGGTCTTGGTTCAGTTTAACACTTAAAACGTTTTTGAAGTAGTTAGTTTCCCCACAAGCTTGAGTCCGTGGACTACGCAAGGCCTTGGTTATGATTAACACTTAGAAAATTTTTGAAGTAGTTAGTTTCACCATAGACATGAGTCTGAGGACCATGCAAGGCCTCGGTTCTGTCTGACACTTAGGAAAATTTTGAAGTAGTTAGTTTCCCAACGGGCTTGAGTCCAAGGACCATGCAAGGCCATGGTTCTATCTAACACTTAGAACATTTTTGAAGTATTTGGTTTCCCCAGAGGCTTGAGTCCAAGGACCATCCAAGGCCTTGGTTCTGTCTAACACTTCGAATATTTTTGAAGTAGTTAGTTTCGCTATAGGCTTGAGTCCGAGGACCACGCAAGGCCTTGGTTCTATCTAGCACTTAGAATGTTTTCGAATTAGTTAATTTCCCTAAAGGCTTGAGTCCGAGGACCATGCAAGGCGTTGGTTCTGTCTAACACCTAGGATATTTTTAAAGTAGTTAGTTTCCCCATGGGCTTAAATCTAAGGACCATGCAAGGCCTTGGTTCTGTCTAACATTTATAACATTTTTGATCTAGTTAGTTTCCCCATAGGCTTGAGTTCGAGGACCATGTAGGGCCTTGGTAACATTTAGAATATTTTTGAAGTAGTTAGTTCGCCCAAAGGCCTGAGTCCAAGAACTATGCGAGGCCTTGGTTCTGTCTAACATTTAGTTTATTTTTGATGTAGTTAGTTTCCTCAAAGGCTTGAGTTGGAGGACCATGTAAGGCCTTGTTTCTGTCCGACACTTAAGATATTTTTGAAGTAGTTAGTTTACCCATAGGCTAGTGTCCAAAGACTATGTAAGGCCTTAGTTCTGTCTAACACTGAGGAGATTTTTGAAGTTGTTAGTTTCCCCGTAGGCTTGAGTCTGAGGACCAAGGAAGGTCTTGGTTCTGTTTAACACATAGGACATTTTTGAAGTAGTTAGTTTCCCCAAAGGCTTTAGTCTGAGGACCATGCAAGGCCTTGGTTTTGTCTAACACTTAGAACGTTTTTGAAGTAGTTAGTTTCCCCACAGGCTTGAGTCTGAAAACCATGCAATGCCGTGGTTCTATCCAACACTTAGAACGTTTTTGAAGTGGTTAGTTTCCCCAAAGGCTTGAGTCCGAGGACCACTCAAGGCCTTGGTTATGTCTAACACTTAGAACATTTTTGAAGTAGTTAGTTCGCCCAAAGGCTTGAGTCCGAGGACCATGCAAGGCCTTGGTTCTTTCTAACACTAAAGATATTTTTGATGCAGTTTGTTTCCGAAAAGGCTTGAGTCTGAGGACCATGTAAGGCCTTGTTTCTGTCCGACACTTAAGATATTTTTGAAGTAGTTAGTTTACTTACAGGCTTGAGTCCGAGGACCATGTAAGGCCCTAGTTCTGTCTAACACTGAGGAGATTTTTGAAGTAGTTAATTTTCCCATAGGTTTGAATCTGAGGACCACGCAAGGTCCTGGTTCTATTTCACATATAGGACATTTTTGAAGTTGTTAGTTTCCCCATAGGCTTTAGTCCGAGAACCATCCAAAGCCTTGGTTCTGTCTAACACTTAGAAAGTTTTTGAAGTAGTTAGTTTCCCCACAGGCTTGAGTCCGAGGACTACGCGAGGCCTTGGTCATGTTTAACACTTAGAACTTTTTTGAAGTAGTGAGTTTCACCATAGACATGAGTCTGAAGACCATGCAGGGCCTCAGTTCTGTTTGACACTTAGGAAAATTTTGAAGTAGTTAGTTTCCCCGTGGGCTTGAGTCCAAGGACCATGTAAGGCCTTGGTTCTGTCTAACACTTAGAACATTTTTGAGTTAGTTAGCTTCCCCATAGGCTTGAGTCCGAGAACCATCCAAGGCTTCGGTTCTGTCTAACACTTTGAATATTTTTGAAGTAGTGAGTTTCCCTATGGGCTTGAGTTCAAGGACCATGCAAGGCGTTGGTTCCGTCTAGCACTTAGAACGTTTTTGAAGGAGTTAGTTTCCCCAAAGGCTTGTGTCCGAGGACCATGCAAGGCGTTGGTTCTGTCTAACACATAGAACATTTTTGAAGTAGTTAGTTTCCCCATAGGCATGAGTCCGAGGACCATCCAAGGCCTTAGTTCTGTCTAACACTTTAAGTATTTTTGAAGTAGTTAGTTTCCCTATTGGCTTGAGTCCGAGGACCATGCAAGGCCTTGGTTCTGTCTAGCACTTAGAACGTTTTTGAAGTAGTTACTTTTCCCATATTCTTGAGTCCGAAGACTATCCAAGGCGTTGGTTCTGTCTAACACTTTCAATATTTTTGAAGTAGTTAGTTTCCCGATAGGCTTGAGTCCGAGGACTATGCATGGCCTTGGTTCTGTCTATCACTTAGAACGTTTTTGAAGTAGTTAGTTTCCCCAAGGACTTGAGTCTGAGGACCAAGCAAGATCTTGGTCCTGTTTAACACATAGGACATTTTTGAAGTAGTGAGTTTCCCCATAGGTTTTAGTCCGAGAACCATGCCAGGCCTTGGTTCTATCTAACACTTAGAACGTTTTTGAAGTAGTTATTTTCCCCACAGGCTTGAGTCCGGGGACTACGCAAGGCATTGGTTATGTTTAACACTTAGAACATTTTTGAAGTAATTAGTTCGCCCAAAGGCTTGAGTCGGAGGACCATACAAGGTCTTACTTTTGTCTAACACAAAGGATATTTTTGATGTAGTTAGTTTCCGCAAAGGCTTGAGTCGGAGGACCATGTAAGGCCTTGTTTCTGTCCGACACTTAAGATATTTTTGAAGTAGTTAGTTTACCCATAGGCTTGAGTTCGCGGACCATGTAAGGCCTTAGTTCTGTCTAAAACTGAGGAGATTTTTGAAGTAGTTAGTTTCCCCACAGGCTTGAGTCTGAGGACCACGCAAGGACCTGGTTCTGTTTAACATATAGTACATTTTTGAAGTAGTTAGCTTCTCCATAGGCTTTAGTCCGAGAACCATGCAAGGCCTTGGTTCTGTCTAACGCTAAGAACGTTCTTGAAGTAGTTAGTTTCCCCACAGGCTTGAGTCCGAGGATTACGCGAGGCCTTGGTTATATTTAAAACTTAGAATGTTTTTGAAGTAGTTCGTTTCACCATAGACATAAGTCTGAAGAACATGCAAGGCCTCGGTTCTGTCTGGCGCTTAGGAAAATTTTGAAGTAGTTACTTTCCCCATGGGCTTGAGTCCGAGGACCATGCAAGACCTTGATTCTATCTAACACTTAGAACATTTTTGAAGTTGTTAGTTTCCCCATAGGCTTGAGTCTAAGGACCATCCAAGGCATTGGTTCTGTCTAACACTTTGCATATTTTTGAAGTAGTTAGTTTCCCTATAGGCTTGAGTCCGAGGACCATGCAAGGTCTTGGTTCTATCTAGCACTTAGAACGTTTTTGAAGTAGTTAGTTTCCCCAATGGCTTGAGTCCGAGTACCATGGAAGGCGTTGGTTCTGTCTGACACTTAGGATATTTTTAAAGTAATTAGTTTCCCCATAGGCATGAGTCTAAGGACCATGCAAGGCCTTGGTTCTGTTTAACATTTATAACATTTTTGAAGTAGTTAGTTTCCTCATAGGCTTGAGTTCGAGGACCATGCAAGGCCTTGGTTTTGTCTAACACTTAGAACATTTTTGAAGTAGTTAGTCCACCCAAAGACTTGAGTCCGAGGACCATGCAAGGCCTTGGTTCTATTTAACACATAGGATATTTTTGATGTAGTTAGTTTCCGCAAAGGCTTGAGTCCGAGGACCATGTAAGGCCTTGTTTCTGTCCGACACTTAAGATATTTTTGAAGTAGTTAGTTTACCCATAGGATAGAGTCCGAGGACCATGTAAGGCCTTAGTTCTGTCTAACACTGAGGAGATTTTTGAAGTAGTTAGTTTCCCCATAGGCTTTAGTCCGAGGACCAAGCAAGGCCTTGGTTCTGTCTAACACTTAGAACGTTTTTGTAGTAGTTAGTTTCCCCACAGACTTGAGTTTGAGGACCATGCAAAGTCATGGTTCTATCTAACACTTAAAACGTTTTTGAAGTAGTAGTTTCCCCAAAGGCCTGAGTCCGTGGACCACTCAAGGCCTTGGTTATGTCTAACACTTAGAACATTTTTGAAGTAGTTAGTTTCACCGTAGACTTGAGTCTGAGGACCATGCAAAGCCTCGGTTCTGTCTGACACTTAGGACAATTTTGAAGTAGGTAGTTTCCCCATGGGCTTGAGTCTGAGGACCATGCAAGGCCTTGATTTTGTCTAACACTTTGGGGATTTTTGAAGTAGTTAGTTTTCCTATAGGCTTGTCTACGAGGACCATGCAAGACCTCGGCTCTTTCTCACACTAAGAATATTTTAGAAGTAGTTAGTTTTCCGTTAGACTTGAGTCCGAGGACCATGCAAGGCCTTGGTTCTGTCTACCACTTAGAACGTTTTTGAAGTAGTTAGTTTCCCCATAGGTTTGAATCCAAGGACCATGCAAGGCCTTGATTATGTGTAACACTTAAAATGTTTTTTAAGTAGTTAGTTTCACCAAAGGCTTGAGTCCGAGGACTACGCATGGCCCTAGTTCTGCCTAACACTTAGGACATTTTTGAAGTTGTTAGTTTCCCCACAATCTTGAGTCCGAGGACCATCCAAGGCCATGGTTCTGTCTAACACTTAGAACATTTTTAAAGTAGTTAGTTTCTCTATAGGCTTGAGTTTGAGGACAATGCAAAGCCTTGGTTCTGTCTAACACTTAGAACATTTTTGAAGTAGTTAGTTTACCCATAGGCTTGTGTCCGTGGACCCTACAAGGCCTTGGTTCTGTCTAACACTTAGAATATTTTTAAAGTAGTTAGTTTCACCAAAGGCTTGAGTTCGGGGACCATGTAAGGCCCTGGCTCTGTCCGACACTTAAGATATTTTTCAAGTAATTAGTTTCCCCATAGGCTTGAGTCCGAGGACCATGTAAGGCCTTGGTTCTGTCTAACACAAAGGAGATTTTTGAAGTAGTTGGTTTTCTCATAGGCTTGAGTCCGAATACCATGCAAGGTCTTGGTTCTTTTTAACACATAGGACATTTTTGAAGTAGTTAGTTTCCCCATGGGCTTGAGTCCGAGGACCATGGATGGCCTTGGTTCTGTCTAACACTGAGAACATTTTTGAAGTGGTTAGTTTCCCCACAGGCACAAGTCTGAGGACCGTGCATGGACTTGGTTCTGTCTAACACTTAGCACATTTTTGAAGTAGTTAGTTTCCCCATAGGCTTGAGTCCGGGGATCATCCAATGGTCTTGGTTCTGTCTAACACTTAGAACATTTTAGAAGTAGTTAGTTTCCCCATAGGATTGTGTCCGAGGACCATGCAAGGCCTTGATTCTGTCTAACACTTAGGATATTTTTGAAGTAGTTAATTTCCCTAGAAGCTTGAATTTGAGGACCATGTAAGGCCTTGGTTCTGTCTGACACTTAAGATATTTTTGAAGTAGTTAGTTTTCCCAAAGGCATGAGTCCGAGGACCGTGTAATGCCTTGGCTCTGTCTAACACTAAGGAGATTTTTGAATTAGTTAGTTTCCCAATAGGCTTGAGTCCGAGGACCATGCGTGGTCTTGGTCCTGTTTAACACATAGGACATTTTTGAAGTAATTAGTTTCCCCATAGGCTTGAGTTCGAGGACCATGAAAGGCCTTGGTTCTGTCTAACACTTAGAACGATTTTGAAGTAGTTAGTTTCCCCACAAGCCTAAGTCTGAGGACCATGCATGGCCTTGGTTTTGTCTAACACCTAGAACATTTTTGAAATAGTTAGTTACCCCAAAGGCTTGAGTCCGAGGACCATGCAAGGCCTTGGCTATGTCCAACGCTTAGAATATTTTTGAAGTAATTAGTTTCACCATAGACTTGAGTCCGAGGACGTTGCAAGGCCTTGGTTTTGTCTAAAAATTCGGACAATTTTGAAGTAGTTAGTTTCCCCAAAGGCTTGATTCTGAGGACCATGCAAGGCCATGATTTTGCCTAACACTTTGGATATTATTGAAGTAATTAGTTTCCCTATAGGCTTGACTCCGAAGACCATACAAGGCCTTGGCTCTGTCTCACACTTAAAATATTTTTGAAGTAATTAGTTTCCCCTTAGGCTTGAGTCCGAGGACCATGCAAGGTTTTGGTTTTGTCTAACACTTAGAACATTTTTGAAGTAGCTAGTTTCCCCATAGGTTTGAGTCCGAGGACCATGCAAGGCCTTGGTTATGTTTAACACTTAGAACGTTTTTAAAGTAGTTAGTTTCACCACAAGTTTGAATCCGAGGACCATGCAAGGCCTTAGTTTTTTCTAACACTTGGAACGTTTTTGAAGTAGTTAGTTTCCCAATAGGCTTGAGTTCGAGTACCATGCAAGGCCTTTGTTTTGTCTAACACTTAGAACACTTTTGAAGTAATTTTTTTCTCCACATGCTTGAGTCCGAGGACCATGAAAGGCCATGGTTTTGCCTAAAACTTATAATGTTTTTGAAGTAGTTAATTTCCCCAAAAACTTGAGTCCGAGGACCACGCAAGGCCTTGGTTCTGTCTAACACTAATAACATTTTTGAAGTAGTTAATTTTCCCTAAGGCTCTAGTCTGAGACTATCCAAGACCTTGGTTCTCTTTAACTCTTAGGACATTTTTGAGGTAGTTAGTTTCCCATAGGCTTGAGTCCGAGGACCATGCAAGGCCTCGGTTCTATCTAACACTTAGGTCATTTTTGAAGTAGTTAGTTTCCCCATGGGCCTAAGTCCGAGAACCATGCAAGGCCTTGGTTCTGGCTAACACTTAGGATATTTTTGAAATAGTTAGTTTCCCCATGGGCATGAGTCCGAGGACCGTACAAGGCCTTGATTCTGTCTAACACTTAGAACATTTTTGAAGTTGTTAGTTTCCCCATAGGCTTGTGTTCGAGGACCATGCAAGGCCTTGGTTTTGTCTAACACTTAGAGTATTTTTGAAATAGTTAGTTTCACCATGGGCTTGAGTCTGAGGACCATGCAAAGCCACGGTTCTGTCTGACACTTAGGATAATTTTGAAGTAGTTAGTTTCCCCATAAGCTTGAGTCTGAGGACCATGCAAGACCTTAGTTTTGTCTAACACTTTGGATATTATTGAAGTTGTTAGTTTCCCTATAGGCTTGAGTCCGAGGACCATGCAAGGCCTTGACTCTGTCTCACACTTAGAATTTTTTTGAAGTAATTAGTTTCCCCTTAGGCTTGAGTCCAAGGACCATGCAATGCCTTGGTTCTGTCTAACACTTAGAACGTTTTTGAAGTAATTATTTTCCCCATAGGTTTGAGTCCGAGGACTATGCAAGGCCTTGGTTATGTTTAACACTTAGAACGTTTTTAAAGTATTTAGTTTCACCACAGGCTTAAGTCCGAGGACCATGCAAAGTCTTGGTTCTGTCTAACACTTAGAGCGTTTTTGAAGTAGTTCGCTTCCCTACAAGCTTGAGTTGGAGGACCACACAAGGCCTTGGTACAGTCTAACACATAGAACGTTCTTAAAGTAGTTAGTTTCCCCAAAGGCTTGAGTCCGAGGACCATGCAGGGCCTTCATTGTGTCTAACACTTGGGATATTTTTGAAGTAGGTAGTTTCCCAATAGGCTTGAGTCCGAGGACCATGCCAGGCCTTGGCCTTGTCTCACACTTAGAATAATTTTAGAGTAGTTAGTTTCTCCAAAGGCTTGAGTCTGAGGACAATGTGAGGCCTTGGTTCTGTCTAACACTTAGAACGTTTTTGAAGTAGTTAGTTTCCCCGTAGGCTTGAGTTCGAAGACCATGCGAGGCCTTGGTTCTATCTAACACTTAAGATATTTTCGAAGTAGTTAGTTGCCCCATGGGCTTGAGTCTGAGGACCATGTAAGGCCTTGGTTCTGTCTTACACTTAGGTCATTTATGAAGTAGTTACTTTTCCCATAGGCTTGAGTTCGAGGACCATGCAAGGTCTTGGTTTTGTCTAATGCTTAAAACATTTTTGAAGTAGCTAGTTTCCCCATAGGCTTGAGTCCGAGGACCATGCAAGGCCTTGGTTCTGTCTAACACTTAGGATATTTTTGAAGTAGGTAGTTTCCCTATAGGCTTGAGTCCGAGGACCATGCAAGGCCTTCGCTCTGTCTCACACTTAGAATATTTTTGAAGTAATTAGTTTCCCCACAGGCATGAGTTCGAGGACCATGCAAGGCCTTGGTTCTGTCTAACACTTAGAACATTTTTGAAGTAGTTAGCTTGCCCATAGGCTTGAGTCCGAGGATCATGCAAGGTCTTGGTTCTGTTTAACACTTAGAACATTTTTGAAGTAGTTAGTTTCCCCACAGGCTTGATTCGGAGGACCATGCAAGGCCTTGGTTCTGTCTAACACTTAGGACATTTTTGAAGTAGTTAGTTTACCCATAGGCTTTAGTCCGAGGGCCATGCAAGACCTTGGTTCTGTCTAACACTTAGAACATTTTTGAAGTAATTACTTTCCCAATAGGCTTGAATTCAAGTACCATGCAAAGCCTTTGTTTTGTCTAACACTTAGAACATTTTTTAAGTAATTTGTTTCCCCATAAGCTTGAGTCAGAGGATCATGCAAAGTCTTGGTTTTGTCTAACACTTTGGATATTATTGAAGTAGTTAGTTTCCCTATAGGCTTGAGTCTGAAGACAATGCAAGGCCTTGACTCTTTCTCACACTTAGAATATTTTTGAAGTAATTGGTTTCCCCTTAGGCTTGAGTCCGAGGACCATGCAAGGCCATGGTTCTGTCTAACTCGTAGAACGTTTTTGAAGTAGTTAGTTTCCCCATGGGCTTGAGTCTGAGGACCATGCAAGGCCTTGGTTCTGTCTAACACTTAGGATATTTTTGAAGTAGTTAGTTTCCCCATAGGCTTGAGTTCGAGGGCCATGCAAGGCCTTGGTCCTGTCTAACACCTATAACATTTTTGAAGTAGTTAGTTTTCCAATAGGCTTGAGTTCAAGTACCATGCAAGGCCTTTGTTTTGTCTAACACTTTAAACATTTTTTAAGTAATTTGTTTCCCCATAAGCTTGAGTCTAAGGATCATGCAAGGTCTTGGTTTTGTCTAACACTTTGGATATTATTGAAGTAGTTGGTTTCCCTATAGGCTTGAGTCCGAGGACAATGCAAGACCTTGGCTCTTTCTCACACTTAGAATATTTTTGAAGTAATTAGTTTCCCCTTAGGCTTGAGTCCGAGGACCATGCAAGGCCTTGGTTCTGTCTAACTCGTAGAACGTTTTTGAAGTAGTTAGTTTCCCCATGGGTTTGAGTCCGAGGGCCTTGTAAGGCCTTGGTTCTGTATTATACTTAGGTCATTTTTGAAGTAGTTAGTTTCCCCATAGGCTAGAGTTCGAGGACCATGCAAGGTCTTTGTTTTGTCTGACGCTTAAAACATTTTTGAAGTAGGTAGTTCCCCTATAGGCTTAAGTCCGAGGACCATGCAAGGCCTTTGCTCTGTCTCTCACTTAGAATATTTTGGAAGTAGTTAGTTTCCCCACAGGCTTTAGTCCGAGGACCATGCAAGGCCTTGGTTCTGTCTAACGCTTAGAACATTTTTGAAGTAGTTAGCTTGCCCATAGGCTTGAGTCCGAGGATCATACAAGGTCTTGGTTCTGTTTAACACTTAGGACATTTTTGAAGTAGCTAGTTTCCCCACAGGCTTGATTCCGAGGACCATGCAAGGCCTTTGTTCTGTCTAACACTTAGGATATTTTTGAAGTAGTTAGTTTCCCCATAGGCTTGAGTTTGAGGGCCATGCAAGGCCTTGGTCCTGTCTAACGCCTAGAACATTTTTGAAGTAGTTAGTTTTCCAATAGGCTTGAATTCGAATACCATGCAAGGCCTTTGTTTTGTCTAACACTTAGAACATTTTTTAAGTAATTTGTTTCCCCATAAGCTTGAGTCTGAGGATCATGCAAGGTCTTGGTTTTGTCTAACACTTTGGATATTATTGAAGTAGTTGGCTTCCCTATAGGCTTGAGTCCGAGGACAATGCAAGGCCTTGGCTCCGTCTCACACTTAGAATATTTTTGAAGTAATTATTTTACCCTTAGGCTTGAGTCCAAGGACCATGCAAGGCCTTGATTCTGTCTAACACGTAAAACGTCTTTGAAGTAGTTAGTTTCCCCATAGGTTTGAGTCCAAGGACCATGCAAGGTCTTGGTTCTGTCTAACACTTAGAACGTTTTTGAAGTAATTCACTTCCCCACAAGCTTGAGTCGGAGGACCATGCAAGGCCTTGGTTCTGTCTAACACTTAGAATGTTCTTAAAATAGTTAGTTTCCCGAAAGGCTTGAGTCCGGGAATCATGCCGGGCCTTAGTTCTATCTAAGACATAGGATATCTTTGAAGTAGGTAGTTTCCCTATAGGCTTGAGTCCGAGGACCATGCAAGACCTTGGCTCTGTCTCACACTTTAGAATATTTTTAAAGTAGTTAGTTTCCCTAGAGGCTTGAGTCGGAGGACCATGCGAGGCCTTGGTTCTATCTAACACTTAGAACGTTTCTGAAGTGGTTAGTTTCCTCAAAGGCTTGAGTCTGATAACCATGCGAGGCCTTGGTTCTGTCTAACACTTAGGATATTTTTCAAGTAGTTAGTTTCCCCATGGGCTTAAGTCTAAGGACCATGCAAGGCCTTGGTTCTGTCTTACACTTAGGTCATTTTTGAGGTAGTTAGTTTCCTCATAGGCTTGAGTCCGAGGATCATGCAGGGCCTTGGTTCTGTCTAACGCTTAGGACATTTTTGAAATAGGTGGTTTCTCTATAGGCTTGAGTCCGAGGACCATGCAAGGCCTTGGCTCTATCTCACACTTAGAATATTTTTGAAGTAGTTAGTTTCCCCATAGGCTTGAGTCCGAGGACCATGCAAGGCCTTGGTTCTATCTAACACTTAGGATATTTTTGAAGTAGGTAGTTTCTATATAGGCTTGAGTCCAAGGACCATGCAAGGCCTTGGCTCTGTCTCACACTTAGAATATTTTTGAAGTAGCTAGTTTCTCCACAGGCTTGAGTCTGAGGACCATGTAAGGCCTTGGTTCTGTCTAAGACTTAGGATATTTTTGAAGTAGCTAGTTTCCCCATGGGTTTGAGTCTGAGGACCATGCAAGGCCTTGGTTCTGTCTAACACTTAGAACATTTTTGAAGTAGCTAGTTTCCCCAAAGGCTTAAGTTCGAGGACCATGCAAGGCCTTGGTTCTGTTTAACACTTATGATATTTTTGAAGTAGTTAGTTTCCCCATAGGCTTGAGTCCGAGGACCATGCAAGGCCTTAGTTCTGTCTAACACTTAGAACATTTTTGAGGTAGTTAGTTTCCCCAAAGGCTTGAGTTTAAGGACCATGCAAGACCTTGGTTCTGTTTAACACTTATAACATTTTTGAAGTATTTACTTTACCCATAGGCTTTAGTCCAAGGACCCTGCAAGGTCTTGGTTCTGTGTAACACTTAGGACATTTTTGAAGTAGTTAGTTTCCCCATAGGCTTGAGTCCGAGGACCATGTAAGGTCTTGGTTCTGTCTAACACTTATGGCATTTTTGAAGTAGTTAGTTTCCCCATAGGTTTGAGTCCGAGGACCATGCAAGGCCTTGGTTCTTTCTAACACTTAGAACATTTTTGAAGTAGTTAGTTTCCCAACAGGCTTGAGTTCGAGTACCATCCAAGGCCTTTGTTTTATCTAACACTTAAAACATTTTTGACGTAATTTGTTTCCCCATAGGCTTGAGTCCATGGACCATGAAAGGCCTTGGTTTTGTCTAAAACTTCGAACGTTTTTGAAGAAGTTAGTTTCCCGAAAGGCTTGAGTCCACGGACCACGCATAGCCTTGGTTCTGTCTAACACTTTGAACATTTTAGAGGTAGTTAGTTTCCCTATAGGCTTGAGTCTAAGGACCATGTAAGGCCTTGGTTTTGTCCAACACTTAGGATATTTTTGAAGTAGTTTGTTTCCCCATGGGCTTGAGTCTGAGGACCACGTATGGCCTTGGTTCTATCCAACACTTAGGTTATTTTTCATGTAGTTAGTTTACCATAGGCTTGAGTCCGAGGGCCATGTAAGGCCTTGATTCTGTCTAACACTTAGGAGATTTTTGAAGTAGTTAGTTTCCCCATAGGCTTGGGTCCAAGGACCATACAAGGTCTTGGTTTTGTTTAACACTTAAGACATTTTTGAAGTAGTTACTTTCCTCGTAGGCTTGAGTCCGAGGACCGTGCAAGGCCTTGGTTCTGTCTAACACTTAGGATATTTTTGAAGTAGTTAGTTTCCCCATAGGCTTGAGTCCGCAGACCATGTAAGGGTTTGGTTCTGTCTAACATTTTGGGGATTTTTGAAGTAGTTAGTTTCCCCAGAGGCTTGGGTCCAAGGACCATGCAAGGTCTTGGTTCTGTTTAACACTTAGGACTTTTTTGAAGTAGTTAGTTTCCCTGTAAGCTTGAGTCCGAGGACCATGCAAGACCGTGGTTCTGTCTAACACTTAGGATATTTTTGAAATAGTTAGTTTCACCAAAGGCTTGAGTTCGAGGACCATGTAAGGCCCTGGTTCTGTCCGACACTTAAGATATTTTTGAAGTAGTTAGTTTCCCCAAAGGCTTGAGTCCGAGGACCATGCAAGGTCTTGGTTCTGTGTAATACTTAGGACAATTTTGAAGTAGTTCGTTTCCCTACAAGCCTTGTTGAAGCTCCTTCCATTGGCATTCTTCATAAACTTCTTGAACTACCGAGTGATGTAGGACTTCATCTTAGAATCTTCATTATCAGAAGACTCATCTGTATCACTGTTCTTTGCCTTTAAAGCCATGCTTTTACCTTTACTTGTCTTGCCAATCCTAGATAATCCTATCTCATAGGTTTGCAAGTGTCCTACTAGCTCAGTCAAAGGAATCTTGTCAATGTCCTTTGATTCTTCTATCACTGTTATCTTGGCATGAAATCTCTCAAGTAGAGATTTGAGCACCTTCCTTAAAATCTTGGGTTCAGGGATGATTTCCCCGAGATTGAAGGCTTAGTTCACTATGTCCTTGAGCTTGGCATAGAACTCATCAAATGACTCATCCTCCTCCATCTTAATTTCTTCAAAGCTTGTAGTGAGCCTCTGAAGTTTTGAGTCTTTGACAGCCTTTGTGCCTTCATAGGTAGTCTGGAGGATGGTTTAAGCCTCCTTGGCAGTTTCAGTTCAGAATATCTTTTTGAACTCCTCATTTGTGACTGCGCTAAATAGGGCATTTAACGCTCTGCTGTTGAAGTTAGCCGCTTTGATCTTAGTATCATCCCAATCGGCCAGATCTTCTGTTGGCTTAGTCTAGCCAATCTCTACAGCTTGCCACACCTTTTCATCTAAAGACTGCAAGAAAGCTCTCATGCGTACTTTCCAGTATGCATAGTTAGTGCCATCAAATAAAGGGGGTATAATTAAAGATTGTCCTCTATCCATGACAAACAGGGGTCAATGGATTAACACAGCAAAGATTAAACCCTAATCAAAGTGTCCCTGCTCTGATACCACTTGATAGGTCACAATCTGAATGACCCCTTGTGATTAACCCTAATTAATTAATTTAGCCAAGTAATTAATTAATCAATTAATCATGCGATTTTATGGAAGCACAAACAAATCACCAACAACTAAATAAGCAGCGGAAAAATAAATAACACGGTGATTTGTTTACGAATGGGGAAAACCCTAATGGCAAAAACCCCACCGGGTGATTTTCAGGTCACAACTCCCGAAACTCCACTATTATCAAATCAAGCGGTTACAAGTAAAGGAATCCCAAGTATCTTACCAACCTATAGTTGAACCCTTACCCCAATACCCAATTGGACTTGATCTGTAGTGACAGTCTCCACCTTTGATGTACGGCTCCCAAGTACATGACTAACCAATGCGCGGATCCAAGTACGCGACTTCAGAACACCAACTGAGGAAGAATGGTTGGTTGCAAAGTTCTTCAGTTCATCCTTTATGATGCATAGCAAGAAGATGCTTGGTTACAAAACCCTATGGTGCAAATACACAGCAACTTCAGATGAACTAGGTCAAGAACTTCGTCTGTTGATCACAATTTGCTTAAACAGAGATTGCTCAATAATAATGCAACTTGTGTCACCCTAGACGGCTCTTAAAATAATCCTTTTATATGTTTAGGGTTAAAAGAAAAGAAGGCCCAAAAATATATTCACAGATCCCAAGAAAATCAGATTGGACATCTGACTTTTTAAATCTCGACAGATAGCAGGTGTCGAGGTAGCTGTCGAGAGGTGTCGAGCTTTAAAAACTTTGCACTTCAGCTTGCTTTCTCTTGGACAGACTTGATGACTTCAACACTTGACCTTGAAACATTGTTTCTTGAAGTATTAAAAACACCTAGAACTACCCAATTATAAGCAGAGTGCGTTTTGTCAAAGGATTAGCCAATATACATAACTAAGTGACATATGTTCTTAAACAAGTTAAAACATATATGTCCTAACAATCTCCCCCTTTGGCAATCCGTGACAAAACCACAATAAACAAATGAGCATATGAGAGAAGTCATAAATCACTCAACTCATATTCACTTGTTGAATACAATAAAATCTATCCTAACACAAACTCTTGAAAAACTTTGCAAGAAGAGAGCTTATGATATGTAGACTTTGACAACCTGTATTTCTGAAACACTTTAAACAAAACTTATCAAGGCATCTTGTGTGAAACAGAAATAAATAGATTGCATACAAGTATAAAGAACATGTGTATAAAGATAGAAAAGAAACAACACATGAAGAGAGAGGTGAAAGAAACATACATCAACATATATAAGAGATGAGATAAGTACAATGTATATAAAAATGGTCAAAGGACCTCATATACAAAACCAATGTATCTAAGAGATAAGAAAAAAATACATATAGCCTTACTACATCCCTCAAAAATATGACAACACTCGCCCTATCACAAAAAATGTCCTATACTAACTCTCCCCCTAAGATGACTACTCTCATAGCCCAAAACTACTCTCCCTTTTTGTCACGAGTGACAAAGGGTAGAGTGTCATGTAGACATCTCATCGGCAGAGCTAGCATCTCCATCATCATCATCATCATCCTCAAAATCCTCAAAATCTTACGCTACTGGAGTAGATGGTGAAGGAGTAGCCTCTGGAGCAAATCCACCCATGATCGCCTGCCGTAGTGCAATACGACCCACACGAACATTCATCTGATACAACTTAGCAGAGAGTGTATCAAGACGAGTGTCCATACGCTGCAGCTGTGCCATAATATCACCAAGGGATACATCGCTTGAAGAGGAAGAAGGAGCAGATGTAGATGGAGTGGATCTGGATGGCGCTAAACGGGAGGGAGGAGTGGCACCTGGCTGTCTCGACCTAAACTGTGCCTCACTACGTTTTACAGTAGTGGCACCTATGGCAAATATGTGTGTGAAGTGGTCGGACACAGGAAAGGGAACGGAAAAATGGCGTAGAATCCGCGTGATAGCAGAAGGAAAGATGAGCTTATCACGGGACGCCGAGTCAAGATAGACCTCTATGATAGACCGGATGAAGTGAAAAGGGAAGTCTATGGTAAGATGCTCAAGCAAAGAAAGAAAAAATCGAGCACGAGGCTTTGTGATAGAGTTATAGTGAGAAAGAGGATGGAGAACAAAAGTCATCACCATGTTAATGAATCTAAGACCTTTAGCAAAAGGTTTACATGATATGAACTGATGCTCACCCCAATCAGCAGGGCGCTCATAAAAAGCAGAGATGAGCTCATCTTTGGACACAGTCCTCAGACGCTCACAAGAGGGGTAATCTGGGAACTCTATCCTAGGTACCCTAAGCACATCTGCAACAAGTTGCGGTGTGACAGGAATGCGCATACTTCGAACGAGAGTGACAAAATGAGGTACTGAAAGATCAATCCCGTGCATGTTGGAGTAGAACTCCTGTATTAGCACGAGAGGGCAAGTGACCGGGATGTCACACAGTGACCCCCATCCCCTACTGTTAATGACAGAGGGAAAGTCAGTATCGGCGAAGTCCGCCAGAATAACTTGGCGTTCCGAATGAACATCTCGTTTAGAAAAGTTCTCCGAAAATGCCTTATGGGCATCTCCATCACGGAACCGAATGTTAAAGGGAGTAGAATCTGAAGAAGTAGAAGCTCCAGAACGCAGAGGGTTCCGAGCAGGAGTAGATTTACGTTTGGGTGCCATAGACACTACTAACGTAAAAGAATGAGAAAAAGATAGAGAGGGAGACAATCAGAAAAGTCCCAACACAGTTCAAATATATCAAATATGTTGAACAACAAGTACGTATGCATGGGAATGCATGAGCATGTGACATGCAAAGGAAAAAAACATCATGGGCTCAGCCCAATCCAATCCTAGCAGCACACAAACATAAAGCACACATTTAAATGCATGTAAATATCATTATAATGCAAATGAAATGCAATGTATGACATTTTGAAATCATTTAAGTACAAACCTAACCCAAAATTTGAAGAAAAACTCATCCATTTAAAAAAAAAAAACCTAAAAATTTTCAAAAAATCCCAAAACCTAGGTTTCAAAACATGAAATGCATGAAAAAGGAAGGGAAAAGTGATCTTACCAAGAGATTGAAGCAAGAAATGAGTAAGATCCAAGTGGGGTTGAAGATTTGAGTGAGAAAATCAAGTTTGGGAGATGAAAAGCCTCGAACAGATTGAGAGAGAGCGAGAGAAATGAGTGAAAATCGCGAATTGCACTTAAATAGGCACCTCAGTAATTCTCGACAACTGAGGCGTCGAGAGGTATCAAGGAAGCTGTCGAGGAAGGTATCGAGGAAAAATGCCTTTGACAGATACAGGTATCGAGAGGTATCGAGGTATAAGGCCAAATGAAGATGCAAGAATCTCGATCGATCGACCAGGTATCGAGAGACTATCGAGAAGACAGAAGAATTCTCGATCGATCCACAAGGTATCGAGATAGGTGTCGAGAAAGAAGACTCAAACAGCATAGGAGAATCTCGATCGATCCATCAGGTGTCGAGAATCTATCGAGAGGACAGAGACTTTCTCGATCGATCCATCAAGTGTCGAAGAGGTGTCGAGATTGCGATAAGAAACAACATGAGAAGCTTGACAGATAACCAGGTATCGAGGAGGTGTCGAGGGAGGTGTCGAGACATCAGAAAAATGCAGTTTTTCGAGAAGGGAAAAACACAGACATGAATGCAATCTAACACACATATCAACCAAAGATCCACTCAACATATAAACCTCTCAAAAACATCTCTCAACAAGAAAATAAGCACAAGGATCATGCAAAACACACACACACACTAAACAAGTCTAACTAATTTTATATTTCAAAAACAAGTTATGACAGTTTAGTGAGCATACATTAGCACATGTAAAACTTTTGTGATGGCCAAATCACATTGTACTTGCACATGTATCAAAAGTAGCAAAGAATGTTGCGTGTTCTATGTGAAAAACATTGCAAGATTGCATATGTGTATAGATGTTATGACGATCTGAGATATGAGAAAATAACTTTTAACTCACACACTATCATAACTGTTTGATGGGGACTATCACCTTCGAGGTACATTTTATAACTCTCACATCTCCTAGAATACATGCTTGCAACCATATTTAAAGCATTTTTTTTTAATCTTTTTGCTTTTTATTTTCTTTGCATGTTTTCTTTTATTTTAGCATATCATACATGGGTATATAAAAGAGAGAAAAGAAATACCCAAGATGTTAAGCATTTGACATCGCACTTTTGCTATGCCGAAGCATACGAATGTCTTTGACACTGCACTTTTGCTATGCCGAAGCATACAGGTGTCATATTATGATTGGTGGGCAACAGTGGTGAGATGGTTATTTATACCTTTCTCTTAGGATTTTCTAGTCCTACCCGTCAAAAAAAGTGATACGAGTGTTAAGTTTTAAGAGATAACCTAATCTTATTCATCACAAACAAAAGCCACAAAGCTTACTTGCTTAGTTGTGCATAGAGATGCTCATCTAAACTATAAGAGATACAAAGTTTAGAAAACTTTGTTTCATTGGCCATCCAAGGTACATAAGTACCAAAGTACACAAAACACACACTGTTTTTGTATTTTCTTAATTTTTCAATTTTTTTTTTTAAAATCAAAAAACAAAATAAACAAAACGGGAAAGAAAACATACAAAAACATGTTAAACAAAATAATGCAAAAACTAGACTGACTCAGCAGAAAAACAAAACACACAAGTAATGCAAAACACAGAAAAACAAAAAGGAAAAAGAAAGTTATGAAATCACTTAAAGTCCTTTTTCTTCCACACCTTGGAAGAGCCTTTCCTTTGATTGAATCCTTAAACCGGCGGTGAGGGGGAAGAATTTAACCCGTTCAAGTTCGAAAGGAACATGAGGGCTTTCAGAAGATCTCCAAGAGGAGCAAGAGAGGATTGAAGCTGATTATGGTTTCCAGATGCTATCACGCCATTGCTCTGTTGAGTGGCTAATCACTTATAGCAATTTGGTCTAGTATGACTGGCAACTCCACAATGATGACAGAGATGCTGCTTCTTTTGTTTAGACTTTTGAGATTTAGCCTTCTTAGCCTTAGGATTTTTATCATCTTTTTTATCTTGCTTAGGGGGTGCTCCTAAGATAGATTTACCCTTGTCTAAGTTCTCACTAGCTAATTCAGTTTTAACATCAATATTCTCAATTTCAGTATTATTAGCAAGAGGAACAAAAACAGTATTGCTAGTAGAAGCAGTGTTTGAGAAAGAAATATCATACCCCAAACCAGTTCGATCCGAAGCAGATTTCCGATTTCTAAGCATCTCATCAAGCTTTGCACTTGAAGTCCTCTCTAGTTGAGCTCTGACTTGAAATAGCTCTGCTTCAAGCTTCTTGGTCTTCTTGGCCAAAAAGGTGTTTTCAAATCTTAATGCTCCAATAGTTTGATTCGCCTCATCAAACTTTGTGGACAACTCTTCACGATCAAGTTCCACATCACTTAGCTTCTTGGTGGCCAGCATATATAATTTCTCATGCTTTTCAAAGAGCTTATAAAGCTTCTTATAGGCTGAATGGATATCATCTTGATCATCCATTTTCTCAAATTTTGATTCCACCAGTTCTTCTTCTTCATCCACTTCTTCAACAATCCCTTCAGTAGGATTGACTGTGGCAGTAAAGGCATTTAAGATTCCGTCATCCTCATTGTCGGAATCATCTTCAAGCTCAGTGTTACTTAGAGTTGTAGCAAGTGCCTTGCTTTTCCCAATGCTCTTGAGATATGTACGACACTCATGTTTCATATGTCCGAACCCATGACATCCAAAGCATTTTGGTCCTGTAGGAACAGTGTACTGACTTCCATCCTTAGCATCCTTCTTCCCTTTGTCTTGGCTTTTAGACTGTGAAGAACTGAACTGCCTCCGGTCCTTGTCAAAGCTCCTTCCATTGGCATTCTTCATAAACTTCTTGAACTGCCGAGTGATGTAGGACTTCATCTTAGAATCTTCATCATCGAAAGACTCATCTGTATCACTGTTCTTTGCCTTTAAAGCCATGCTTTTACCTTTACTTGTTTTGCCAATCCTAGAGAATCCTATCTTATAGGTTTGCAAGTTTCCTACCAGCTCAGTCAAAGGAATCTTGTCAATGTCCTTTGATTCTTCTATCACTGTAATCTTGGCATGAAATCTCTCAGGTAGAGATCTGAGCACCTTCCTTACAATCTTGGATTCAGGGATGGTTTTCTCAAGATTGAAGGCTGAGTTCACTATGTCCTTGAGCTTGGCATAGAACTCATCAAATGACTCATCCTCCTCCATCTTAATTTCTTCAAAGCTTGTAGTGAGCCTCTGAAGCTTTGAGTCTTTGACAGCCTTTGTGCCTTCATAGGTAGTCTGGAGGATGGTTTAAGCCTCCTTGGCAGTTTCAGTTCAGAATATCTTTTTGAACTCCTCATTTGTGACTGCGCTAAATAGGGCATTTAACGCTCTGCTGTTGAAGTTAGCCGCCTTGATCTTAGTATCATCCCAATCGGCCGGATCTTCTGTTGGCTTAGTCTAGCCAATCTCTACAGCTTGCCACACCTTTTCATCTAAAGACTGCAAGAAAGCTCTCATGCGTACTTTCCAGTATGCATAGTTAGTGCCATTAAATAAAGGGGGTACAATTAAAGATTGTCCTCTATCCATGACAAACAGGGGTCAATGGATCAACACAGCAAAGATTAAACCCTAATCAGAGTGTGCCCGCTCTGATACCACTTGATAGGTCACAATCTGAATAACCCCTTGTGATTAACCCTGATTAATTAATTTAGCTAAGTAATTAATTAATCAATTAATCATGCAATTTTATGGAAGCACAAACAAATCACCAATAACTAAATAAGCAGCGAAAAAATAAATAATACGGTGATTTGTTTATAAATGGGGAAAACCCTAATGGCAAAAACCCCACCGGGTGATTTTTAGGTCACCACTCCCTAAACTCCACTATTATCAAATCAAGCGGTTACAAGTAAAGGAATCTCAAGTACCTTACCAACCTAGAGTTGAACCCTTACCCCAATACCCAATTAGACTTGATCTGTAGTGACAGTCTACACCTTTGATGCACGGCTCCCAAGTACGTGACTAACCAATGCGCGGATCCAAGTACGCAACTTCAGAACACCAACTGAGGAAGAATGGTTGGTTGCAAAGTTCTTCAGTTCATCATTTATGATGCATAGCAGGAAGATGCTTGGTTACAAAACCCTATGGTGTAAATACACAGCAACTTCTTGATGGAAGATGAACTAGGTCAAGAACTTCGTCTGTTAATCAAAATTTGCTTAAACAAAGATTGCTTAATGATAATGCAACTTGTGTCACCCTAGACGGCTCTTAAAATAATCCTTTTATATGTTTAGGGTTAGAAGAAAAGAAGGCCCAAAAACATATTCACGGATCCCAAGAAAATCAGATTGGACATCTGACTTTTTAAATCTCGACAGATAGCAGGTGTCGAGGTAGCTGTCGAGAGGTGTCGAGCTTTAAAAACTTTGCACTTCAGCTTGCTTTCTCTTGGATAGACTTGATGACTTCAACACTTGACCTTGAAACATTGTTTCTTGAAGTATTAAAAACACCTAGAACTACCCAATTACAAGCAGAATGCGTTTTGTCAAAGGATTAGCCAATATACATAACTAAGTGACATATGTTCTTAAACAAGTTAAAACATATATGTCCTAACATTGTGTGTGAAAAACATCGCAAGATTACATAAGTGTATACATGTTATGACGACTTGAGATATAAGAAAATTATTTTAACTCACACACAATCATAACTGTTTGATGGGGATTATCACCTTCGAGGTACATCTTATAACTCTCACATCTCCTAGAATACACGCTTGCAATCATATATAAAGCTATTTTGTTTTTAATCTTTTTGCTTTTTATATTTCTTTACATATTTTTCTTTTTGAGCAAATCATGCATGAGCATATAAGAGATAGAAAAAAAATACCTAATGATGTTAAGCATTTAACATTCTAATTTTGCTATGTTGAAACACACAAATGTCATTAATATTGCACTTTTGCTATGATGAAGTATACAGATGTCATTTCATGATTAGTGGGCAATAGTGGTGAGACAGTTATTTATGTTTTTCTCTTAGAATTTTCTAGCACAGGAGATTACTTAATCTTGCTCATCACAAATACAAGTCACAAAGCTCACTTGCTTAGTTGTGTATAGAGATGCTCATCTAAGTTACAAAAGATACAAAATTTAAAAAACTTTATTTCTATAGCCATCTAAGGTACACAAGTACCAATGTACACAAAACACATACTGTTTTTGTATTTTTCTAATTTTTCAATTTTTTTATGTGAAAAGCAAAATAAAACAAAATTGAAAACTAACCAATCAAAAACATGTTAAACAAAACAAAACAATGCGTAAAACTAGACTGACTCAAAACAGTAAAGCAAAACACACAAGTAATGCAAACAAAAACAAGAAGAGAGAAGAAGTGATAGAATCACTTGGAGCCCTTTTCCTTCCACACTTTGGAAGAACCTTTCTGTTTAGCAAATCCTTGATCTGGTGGTGAATGGAGAAGAATTAAAATCGTTAAAGTTTGAAAGGAACATGAGTGCTTTAAGAAGATCTCCAAGGGGAGCAAGAGAGGATTGAAGTTGATTCTAGCTTCCAGATGCGATCATGTCGTTGCTCTGTTGAGTGGCTAACCACTTATGATAATTTGGTCGAGTAAGACCGACAACTCCACAATGATGACAAAGATGCTGCTTCTTTTGTTTAAGCTTTTGAAAGTTAGCCTTCTTAGCCCTGGGTTTTTTAACTTCTTTCTTATCCTGCTTAGGGGGTGCTCCTAAGATAGATTTACCCTTGTCTATGTTCTCACTAGCTAAATCTATTTTGACATTATTGTTCTCAATTTCAACATTATTAGCAGGATGAACAAAAACAGTAGAACTAGTAGAAGTAATACTAGAAAAAGAGAAATCATACCCTAAACTGATTCGATCTGAAACAGATTTCTGAATGTTGAGCATCTCGTTAAGCTTCACACTTGAAGTCCTTTCCAGCTAAGCTCTGACTTGCTTAATCTTCTTAGCCAAGAAGTTGTTCTCAAATCTCAATGCTTCAATAGTTTGATTAGATTCATCAAACTTTGTGAAAAGCTCTTCACGCTCAAGCTCCACATCACTGAGCTTCTTGGTGGTTAACTTATACAACTTCTCATACTTTTTTGAGACCTTGTACAACTTTGTATAGGCTGTATGGATGTCATCTTGTTCATCCATCTTCTCAAACTTGGACTCCACGAGTTTCTCTTCTTCATCCACATCTTCAACAATCCCCTTAGTAGAATTGACAATGCCAGTGAAGGCATTTAAGATTCTGTCATCCTCATTGTTGGAATCATCTTTAGGCTTAATGTCGCTTAGAGTAGTAGCAAGTGCCTTGCTCTTCCTAATGCTCTTAAGATATGTAAGACACTCCTATTTCATGTGACCGAAGCCTTGATACCAAAAGAACTTAGGTCCTACAGGAACAATGTATTGATCACCATCCCTAGCATCCTTCTTCCTTTTGTCTTGGCTCTTGAATTGTGAAAAGCTAGATTGCCTATGGTCCTTGTCGAAACCCTTCCCATTGGCGTTTTTCATGAACTTCTTGAATTGCCTGATGATGTAGGATTTCATCTTAGAATCTTCATTGTCTAAAGACTCGTCAGTATCACTGGTCTTGGCCTTCAATGCCATGCTTTTCCCTTTACCTGACTTACCAATCCTTGTTAATCCTAGCTCGTAGGTCTGCAGATTACCAACTAGCTCTGTCAGAGGAATTTTATTGATGTCCTTTGATTCCTCAATAGCCGAAATCTTTGCATTAAATCTCTCAGGTAGAGATTTGAGCACCTTTCTTACAATCTTGGGTTCCGGAATGGTTTCCCCAAGATTGAAAACTAAGTTCACTATGTCCTTGAGTTTGACAAAGAACTCATCAAATGACTCATCCTCCTCCATCTTGATTTCTTCAAAGCTTGTAGTGATCCTCTGAATCTTTGAATCTTTGACAGTCTTGGTTCCCTCATAGATTGTCTGGAGAATGGTCCATGCCTCCTTAGCAGTTTCAGTAGAGGATATTTTCTTGAACCCCTCATTAGTGACTGCACTGAATAGAGCATTCAATGCCCTGCTATTGAAGTTTGTCGCCTTGATCTTAGCATCATCCCAATCGGCCGGCGCTTCCTTCGGCTTGGTCCAGCTTACTCAACAGCTTGCCACACTTTCTCATCTAAAGACTGTAGGAAAGCTCTTATGCGTACTTTCCAGTATGCATAGTTGGTGCCATCAAATAAAAGAGGTATAATCAAAGGTTGTCCTCTATCCATGACAAACAGGGGTTAATGGATCAACACAACAAAGATTAATTCTAATCAAAGTGTGCCTACTTTGATACCACTTGATAGGCCAAAAACGAATTGACCCCTTATGATGAATTAATTTATTAATTAGCCAAGTTTAATTAATTAATCAAATTAACATGCAAACATGTGGTAGCACAAACAAATCACCAATTAAACTATGTAGTTGAAAATAGATTGACATGGTGATTTATTTACGAATGGGGAAAACTAACACGGCAAGAACCCCACTGAGTGATTTTAAGGTCACTACTGAGAATCAACTATTATCACAATAAGCGGTTATAAGTAAAGGAATCCTAGTACCTTATATCAACCTACAGTTGAACCCTTACCCCAATACCCAGTTGGACTTGTTTTGTAGTGACAATCTCTCCTTGTAATGCACAGCTCCTAGTACGTGACTAACCAAATGCGTGGATCCCAGTATGTGACTTCAATCACCAACTAGAGAAGGTTGTTGGCAACAAAGTTCTTCAATTCATCCAAATGATGAAGATCAAGAAGATGCTTGGTTACAAAACCCTACGGTGCACAAACACAGCATCTTCTTCACAAAGAATGATGAACAAGGGCAAAACTCTGTCTCCGGTCACAATTTGCTTGAACAAACTTTGCTCAACACTTGTGTAACTTCTGTCCTCTTTAACGGCCCTTAAAATAATCTTTTATATGTCTAGGGTTGTGAGAAAAGAAAGCCCAAACACATAACCACGGATTAGAGTCAAAACGGAACTGAAAATCTATTTTTCTTAAACCTCGACAGATGCCTAGCTGTGAGCTGCTATCGAGCCACAGGGCTGATCAGCTCTTTAAACCTTAATAGATGGCTAGCTGTCAAGCTTTAATGACAGGCACTTTCTTGGCTTGAAACTTAGACAGACTTGCATGGCTTCAACACTTGATCTTTAAAAAAAAATTTCTTGAAGTATTAAACACATCCTAGATCTAGCCAATTACATAAAATAGTGACATATGTTCCAAACAAGTGAATCACATATGTCCTAACAAATCATATCATAAACAGCGATAAAATAAAGAACACAAAGATATGATGACCCAGGAAAACCAATGAAAAAATCCAGTTTCAAAGCAGGTTTAGGTCTAAGAATCCAAACACAAGTATTGCATATGTCATGTGTAGGATCGTACACCATGTGATAGCGGAGTGCTCCTCCTTCCCATTTAAATGAGCAAGCGACGCTTAGAGAAACAAGAGTGATTCCATATTTGTAACCATAGGGAAGAACATAGGGGAAAAGATCACCCCATTTGGTTCCACATTGGATTTTAACATTCAAGTCTTGATTACTCAAAAAATTATAGATATCAATTTTTACAGCTTTTGCATTCATAGAGAAGGTAGTAACATTTATAAACAATGCAAGCAACAACAATGGTGATAATTTTTTATTGAAATGACTCATTTTGTTTGCCTGTATATGTATAACTGGTGGTTAGTGCAAAACAGAGTTGTTAACATGTTCTTTATTTATAATGTGGCTGTTTATTTGTAGTTCTATTTTGCTTTAAGAAAAAAGGATAAAATGCAATTAACATCTGAAGCTTGGTTGGCATTAACTTAGATTTCAGGGTTGGTTGGTATTAGCCCAAATTTTGAGGGTGTTTACAGTATTTTACTTAGTTAAGAAACCATGGCAACGATTTTAATGTTTATTAAGGCATATATATATATATATATATATATGTTTACAAGTTAGGTAATGCTACATCTAGAAACTATTTCACAACATTTTATAAACTGTAGATGTGACCAATTCTTACTTATTCTTAGCTCAAATTTCGAGGTTGGTTGGTGTTAGCCCAAATTTTGGGAGTGTTTGCTGTATTTGACTTAATTAAGAAAACACGGCAATGATTTTAATGTTTATTAAGGGAATATATATATATATATATATATCTGTTTACAAGTTAGGTAATGCTACATCTAAAAACTATTTCACAACATTTTTACAAACTGTTGATGTGACCAACTCTTACTTATTCTTAGCTCAGATTTCGAGATTGGTTGGTGTTAGCCCAAATTTTAGGAGTGTTTGTTGTATTTGACTTAATTAAGAAAACATGGAAATGATTTTAATGTTTATTAAGGTTAAAAAAAAAAAAAATTGTTTACAAGTTAGGTAATGCTACATCTAGAAACTATTTTACAACATTTTAACAAACTGTTGATGTAACCAATTTTTACTGGCTCACATTTGTGTCCACCACTTAGGTCACATTTTCACTGACTAATAACCACTCAACACATCAGCGGTTTGAAAAAAATGTTATAAATTAGTTTATAACTCTATCATTTTTTATGAATTAAAGCGTGCAAGTGCAACATGTATTAGTGTTTGTTAGAAAGGAGTTAAGGAATCTTTGCATGTAACTAATATGTATAGAAACATTCGGAGGTGCTCCTTATCAATATCTTGTTTAATGAAGAAGCTTGACATAAGCTCAACACAAGCTCGATCTATCGAGATCTACGATTTCAGAATTCCCATGTCTAAAATTCGGCCCATGATGACTTTGATTGCTAGGGTTTCTCTCTCTACAACCCTAGACCATATAAAAGGATTATTTTAAAGTCATCAAAGACATAGAGACTCAATTAGAGAACTTATACACTCTATGAGAAGCTACTGCGTTTGAGCGCTTTAGGGTTTTGTAATCAAGTACTTCCAGATCTTCAACGTGCTTTGAAGTGAAGAACTTTGTAGCCAACAACAATCCTTCAATTGCCTGGAGTTAGTCATGTACTGGGATCCGTGTATGTGAAGAAGTCTTCTACAAGAACAAGTCCAATTAGGGATTGGTGGAAAGGTTCAACTGTAGGTTGGTATTTTGGGATAGTCTAGGGTAGTGGTAACATTCATTATACTTGTAATTACTTGTTCTTAATTAGTGGATTTTTGGGAGTGGTGACCTGAAATTCACCTAATGGGGCTTCTGCCTTGCTAGAGGTTTTTCCCATTTATCAACAAAACACCATGTCATTTAATTTCTGCTGCATATTAGTTTATTTGGTGATTTGTTGGTGCTTCCACGATTTGCATATAATTTGACCTAATTAATCAACTTTGGTAATTGAATTAATTAACTGGGGTCAATCTATAACCCAACAAAGAAGATATATATATATATATATATATATATAGAGAGAGAGAGAGAGAGAGAGAGAGAGAGAGAGAGAGAGAGAGAGAGAGAGGTGTTTTTTCTTTTACCAATTACAGTATCCAATTTTATGAATTTTCTAATTACTAGACTAAAATTCAACATTTACGACTCATGAATAAGTGGAATTGTAGTTTTAGGCTATAAGCAAGTTTGTAACCAAATTTTCTATAAAAGAAAAAGTATTTCCTTACTAAATTAGATTATAAGTTCCCACAAAAAGGAAAAATTAGACTAAACGTGTTAGCTTCTGAAATATATATATATACACACACTAATAAATACTAAAAACGACAAATTGAAACATCAGGTTTACAAAATATAAACAACCATAAACAAAATATTTATTTGATAGTTAGGGGAGAGGGGATTTGAATTTTGAATATCATTTGAAGACACTAGCAAGTATCAATCAATTAAGTTACAAGGGGTTTAACTAAACACATGCCATTAAGATCCTCCTCAATTGAAATGAAATATTTCATGATTTAAGTTAAAAATTATATATTTAAAGGTAGTCAACCATCCATACCTTATGGCTGGTCAATAGTTACAACATTCATTCAACTCATTTATATTCCTAGTATTTCTACGGAAATAAGGTAATTTTCGTTAGGCTAAAATGCAAAACCCACCCTCTAAATTTTACTAAAATTCATTTCAATCCTCTAACTTTACTTTTGTTTATCTTAGTACTTTAAGTTTCAAGTTTATTCAATTAAGGCCTCTCTGTCAACTTCTGTTAAAAAATTTTAAAAATAGATTCAGGAAAATATTTTTCAATCATTAATTGGATTTTTTTTAATTTAAAAATTTTGAAAAAAATTAAACATTTAGAAATTAACCACAACATTTAACATAAGTTGATGGAAAGACCTTAATTAAATAAACTTGAAACTTAAAGGATCGAAATGAACGAACGCAAAGTTAAAACACTAAAATGAATTTAGTGAAACATAAAGGTTGAGTTTTTTATTTTAATCATTTCCTTAGACATGTTCATAATTTGGCATTACTGACTGTGTCATTTAATGTAATTTTTTTTTCATTTTCTAATACAGTTCGCCTTCGGACACATAAAATTTCTCAAATATTTTCACAATATGTAGAATCGCTAGCAAGCAAGTGTATAATCTATCCTCCTAGATCTGGTTCCACCAAAAAAAAAATGTCAAGGCCAATGTAAAACAAGAAGAAGTAAAAAGAGTTTTATAATGCAACAACTTGTATAGAAAATTGTGTAGCTACTTTGCAAATAAGAAGACTGAGAATGTAGAAAATTTGATTAAATTTTATCTATTTATCACCTATTTTGTGTTTTGTACATTTACTAGTTGCACACACAACACGCAAATCAATGCTAAATCTTGTACATGTGACTATGTGTGTTGTCTAATCTGCCCATCTTTAATTGCATATGAATTGATGTGGAAATACAATTTTCTTGATTAGAGAGGAATTTGAAGAAAAATGTTTCTAGAAGTTTTAAATCGAGTGATTTTTACTTCTTGGTTGTGTTTAAGCTTGAAAACTTAAGTACAAAATGGTTTTGAAATCTTTTGGATGTGTTCATGTGCATTATATTTCATAAAAACTATTTTTTAGTTGTTTTTTTGCAAAATTTCCAAAGTTTTTCAAATTTTCAAGATTTTCATTGGTTTAATCGATCAAAGCTAATTCTCAATCTATTGAAATTGTCTAGTTTTTAGGCCAAAACTCTCTGCCTGATTCAATTCCTGTTTGATTGATGCCCAATCGATCAAAATCTTTAAGTGTACCTTTACGATTGCTGCTAGATTCTTCTCGACCGATCAAAATTCGAATATTTCTAATTCTTAAGGGTTTGATAGATTAGTTTTGTCCTATTATCTCTCATTTTCCCTAAATCCCTCTCGATTGTGCCAAGGGTTTTATAACCATGGAGCTTCTTGATCTTCATTGTTGGATGAACTGAAAAACTTTATAGCCAACATCTTCCTTAAGTTGGTGTGTTATTCATGTACTGGGATCCGTGCATCATTGGTTAGTCACGTATTGGGAGCCATGCATTGAAAGGAGAGATTGCTGCTACACTACAAGTCCAATTGGGTATTGGGGTAAGGGTTCAACTGTAAGTTGGTATTAGGTACTAGGATTCCTTTTACTTGTAAACACTTGTTTTGATAATAGTGGATTCTAAGGGAGTGGTGACCTTAAATTCACTCGGTGGGGTTTTGCCTCGGTGGTTTTCTCCATTAGTAAACAAATCACTTATCACAAATGGGAAAAACCTCTTGCAAGGCAAAAACCCCACTGGGTGAATTTCAGGTCACCACTCTCAAGAATCCACTAATTAAGAACAAGCGATTACAAGTATAATGAATGTCACCACTACCCTAGACTATCCCAAAATACCAACCTATAGTTGAACCTTTACACCAATCCCTAATTGGACTTGTTCTTGTAGAAGACTTCTACACATGCACAGATTCTAGTACGTGACTAACTCCAAGCAATTAAAAGATTGTTGTTGGCTGCAAACTTCTTCACTTCAATGCACGTTGAAGATCTAGAAGTACTTGGTTACAAAACCCTAAAGCGCACAAACGCAATAGCTTCTCATAGAGTGTATGAGTTCTCTAATTGAGTCTCTATGTCTTTGATGACTTTAAAATTGTTAGGTTCTAAAGACTTAGTATTTGATGTATTTAAAACTCTATGTCTTGTTTAGGCTTGCTCAAAGTTGTGTAATTCATGTAAAGTTGGAATCGAGTGGCTGCAGATGTATTGGTGCATTTTGGCCTAGCTCGATCGATCGAAGGATAGACTCGATCGATCGAAAGTCGGCCAGAATTTTTTTTCTGCAGAATTTCCAACTCAGCCCTACCTCATTAAACATTTAGGGTTTTATGTTTTTGCCCTAGGTATATAAGGCAAAACCCTAGTCACGTTTTGAGAGTTGCTCTGGTTGTATTATTGCTCATATTTTGCTGTTTGTGTGAATCTCTTGTGAGATCCTTGATGAGCTTTCCTTCACATAAACTTAGAATTTTCAAGGTAGAAATTATATCAACATCTTGATGATCAACTCAGTTGCTGGCGTTGGAGCTTAAAGAAACACAAGCAGGGGTGCTTATATCTTGATTGGAAAATCCAAGAAAGAAGGAGTCCTTGAATTTGGAGCTTGCACGTGGTCGTGTCAGTAAGTTCTACAGGTGGGTAGCATTAGGAAGTCGAGCAAGGGTGCTTGTAAGTCCTTTTGTATGAACTTTGATTCTTTCATATAGTGGATTCAAGTTTGCCTTGAGGATAGCTAGGTTAAATCCTCCCCAAGTTTTTTACCGGTTTGGTTTTCCTGAGTGATCATATCTTTGTGTTCTTTATATTTCCGCTGCTTTATTTCTTGATATGATTATTTAATTGTGTTAACCTAGATTTGCATAATTTGACTAAGTTAATCACTTGGCTAAATAAACTAAGTTAATCCAATTGTTGTTTTAAAGGGTCTAAAACCCCAACAAAAATAATCCTTTTCTATGGTCTAGGGTTGTAGAGAGAGAAACCCTAGCAATCTAAGTCATCATGGGCCGAATTTCAGACATAAGAATTCTGAAATCGTAGATCTTGATAGATCGAGCTTGTGTTGAGCTTTTTCATTAAACAAGATATTGATAAGGAACACCTCTGAATGTTTCTATACATATCAGTTACATGCAAAGATTCCTTAACTCCTTCCTAACAAACACTAATACGTGTTGCACTTGCACACTTTAATTCATAAAAAATGATAGAGTTATAAACTATTTTATAACATTTTTTTCAAACCGCTGATGTGTTAAGTAGTTATAAGCAAGTGAAAATGTGACATAAGTGGACACCGATGAGAACCAATAAAAATTGGTTACATCAACAGTTTGTTAAAATGTTGTAAAATAGTTTCTAGATGTAGCATTACCTAACTTGTAAACTTTTTTCTTTTTTTGGCCTTAATGAAAATTAAAATCATTGCCATGTTTTCTTAATTAAGTCAAATACAGCAAACACTCCTAAAATTTGGGCTAATACCAACCAATCTCGAAATATGAGCTAAGAATAAGTAAGAGTTGGTCACATCAACAGTTTGTAAAAATGTTGTGAAATAGTTTCTAGATGTAGCATTACATAACTTGTAAACATATATATATATATATATATATATATATTGCCTAAATAAACATCAAAATTGTTGCCGTGTTTTCTTAATTAAGTCAAATACAGCAAACACTCCCAAAATTTGGGCTAACACCCACCAATCTTGAAATATGAGCTAAGAATAAGTAAGAGTTGATCACATCAACAGTTTGTAAAAATGTTGTGAAACAGTTTCTAGATGTAGCATTACATAACTTGTAAACATATATATATATATATATATATATATATTTCCTAAATAAACATCAAAATCGTTGCCATGTTTTCTTAATTAAGTCAAATACAGCAAACACTCCCAAAATTTGGGCTAACACCAACCAATCCCGAAATTTGAGTTAAGAATAAGTAAGAGTTGGTCACTTCAATAGTTTGTAAAAATGTTGTGAAATAGTTTCTAGATGTAGCATTACCTAACTTGTAAATAGAATTTTTATTTTATATTTTTTTTTTGCCTTAATAAACATTAAAATCATTGTCGTGTTTTCTTAATTTAGTCAAATACAACAAACACTCCCAAAATTTGGGCTAACACCAACCAATCCCGAAATCTGAGCTAAGAATAAGTAAGAGTTGGTCACATCAACAGTTTGCATAAATGTTGTGAAATAGTTTCTAGATGTAGTATTACCTAACTTGTAAATAAATATCATATATATATATATATATATATTTGCCTTAGTAAACATTAAAATCATTGCCATGTTTTCTTAATTAAGTAAAATACTGTAAACACCCCCAAAATTTGGGATAACACCAACCAACCCTGAAATCTAAGTTAATGCCAACCAAACTTCGGATGTTAACTGCATTTTATCCTTTTTTCTAAAAGAAAAATAGAACTACAAATCTACAGCCACATTATAAAGAAAGAACATGTTAACAACTCTGTTTTGGACCCACCACCAGTTATACATTTACAGGCAAACAAAATGAGTCGTTTCAATAAAAACTTATCACCATTGTTGTTGCTTGCACTGTTTATAATTGTTACTACCTTCTCTATGAATGCAAAAGCTGCTACAATTATTATCTATAATTTGGTGAGTAATAAGACCTCGAGTGTTAGAATCGGTTGTGGAACCCAATGGGGTGAGCTTTTCCCCTTTTTTCTTCCCTATGGTTACAATAACAAATATGAATTCAATATTACTATAAAAGTCGCTTGCGATTTCAAATGGGAAGGAGGAGCACTCTACTATCACATGATGTACAGTCCTACGTTTGACCAATGCAGTACTTGTGTTTGGACACTTAAACCTAAACCTACTGGTCTTTGTCATCAAAACAATGGTGGCGGTGAAGAGTGCTTTCGTTACGATGCTTAAATGTATGTTTTTCCTTGGTGTGTTGTATGTAATAAAGAAGATACATCTACAATAATGTTCTCCTTCTGGGTTTTAGAAGGAAATAATAATAATATTTGGAGTATTATGTATGTATGGTCTTGTGAATTTAGACATGGCAAAACAGTCGGGTTAGGTTCGGTTCAGGTCGGGTCAATCGAGTTACGGGTCAAAAACAGGTCATTTTAAGTGGATTAAAAATGGATTTGGGTTAATCGGGTTGCAAGTCGAGTCGGGTTAACCTGTATTTTTCACATGAATTTTTTTTATTTATTAAGAAAACATGTTTTGTCATTTGACAAATCATGCAACAAATTACTTAATGTAAAATGCATTACTTTGAATTCACCACTTATATCAAAAATGAACTAAACTTATTAATACTTATTCAATAATTTTAAAATTATACAAATCCTAACATTGCTATCTAAAACAAAATAACACAAAGATAAATAAAACAAATACACAAGTTTTATTTCTACACAATATCAACATCCCAAAATATAAAACAAAATTACAAATGACTTATTGGATAATTCATTTGACAAAAAATAAAAACATATAAGAAATTTACAATCTTGAAATTTAATTTTATAATCTATTGTCAATTGTGGTGGGCACTCTATTTCTACTAGCTTGTAACCCCATGCAAATGCCTGGATACACTTCAAAATATACAATAAGATGCATAATATGTTTACCAAAAAAAAAAAAAAAAAAGATGCATAATATAATTCCTATATATATAATTTAAATACTGTTGATAGTCAATTTTATATTTTGTTAACTCTTTAAAAAAATTTGTAAGGATATTATTAGGTGTAAATGTAAATTGTCCATTTTGTTTATATATATATATATATATATATATATAATTATTGTGAAGCATTTTTTTTTTTTTTTACAATTCATTTATTCTAGAATATTTGGTTTTTGTACTTAATAACTTATTTGAATAAATATTTATGATGTGGTCCCACATTTTATTCTAAAATTAAGAAATAAAACTGAATGTTCAAATAGTGTGTAAAACATCTATGAACATTTAGACCTCCAATTTACAGATTACCAACACAAGCTTATTATTAAACAATGTATATGCAGAATATGAAAATAAGCTAAAACAAAATTGGTAAAACAATCTAAACCAAAATTAATTACAACCATGGTGGTAGTTAAAAGGCAAAGATTAAGGAAAGAAAGATGAAAAATACAAATACAATACAGCGATGTGTTATCGAAGAGGAAATCGAAGTCCTCGGCGTAAAATCTCTCTGCCGCCCTTCAAGCGGTCAATAATCCACTAGAGAATATAGTTAGGATACAGGAATAGCAAAAGACCCTCCAAGTCTAATTTACCTATTGCACGTAAGCCCTCCAAGCTTCTTTCTCCAATAGGGTTACGCCAAACCTTGTTTTCTCTAGCTTACCGAATCCCGCAATCGCCCATTGTATTAACCAATACGAATTGGTACCTTCCTAACTACTTCCAAGCACCAAAAAGCCTTCTCACAAATATAGGTATGATGAGATAAGGATTTGACTAATGTACCTCTCAAAGATGTATCAATGGAGAGGGTGAGAATAGAGGAATTTGGAGAATCAAAGGATGAAGATTGTGAATGAGTCAATCTTGTTTTTCTCTAGGGTTTCTCTCTCAAAATTCTCTCTGAAAGCTCTCTACATTTCGTGGGTATCAGCGTATATATATAGTAGGGTGTATATGGAATACGAAGAGTCAATTTTGTAACAAACAGGGTGTTCTGGCGACTCGATCTCGCAACTGGAACAAGTTGCGAGTTTGAGTCACAAGCTAACAGCCTGGCCAGACTGGAAGTTTTGTCCTGTAGTGCAACAGCTAGCATAACTCTTCAGCTCCCCTACATGCTTGACACGAGTGCCACTTTTGGCGACTTGCCAATCGCAAGGCCCTTCTTGAGTGTACACTCTTGAGCTTTTTTTTCACACTCTCTCACACACTACCCTTATATGATTTCCACCTAAATATAGGGTTTCTAAATGGTGAATTATAAGCAACTATGGCACGAAATAAAACCAATAAAATGATTGAATAAATTTAACCTTAAAAAAACTATTTAAGAATAAATAATTTAGGACACATGGTGCAAAATTGGAATTCTAATTTGAGTTTCTCACAGTTTCACCTATTATTATATAAATAGATTTGAAATATACATTAAAGTCTAATTGTTTGCTTATTTATACATTGCCTCTTTTATGAATATCATATCATTATTAAGGAACACACACTCTAGGAAATATCATAATTTATTTTGAAAAGCCGTTTATTTTGGACATAAATTGTTAAAAAATAGGTCTAAGCATTTATAATTTATATTAATTTGATACTTTGACTTCACTATTTTCACACTTGTGAATGTTTCTCATACATGTCTACAATTTTAAATCTATATTTTTAACTATACTGTAATCAAATTATTTTGGCATGTACTTTGTTATTTGATATCTAAAAACTTTACTCATTACAAAATGCTCAACCATTCATTTTTCAATTAATTTGCATGTAGTTATGTAAATGTCTCAATTGTTTTCTTAAAACTCACAACAAACAATTAAACCTATATTGTCTTAATTTTATTATTTTTTTTACCAAAATTTTTTTTTAAATGGTTCAGGTTCGGATTCAGGTCGCGGGTCAGGTTGACCTGCAAAACCATAGGTCAAGTCATAGGTCAACCCGTTTTTACTTCGAGTAAAAAAAAGGGTTCGGGTTAGGTATTTTTCGAGTTGGGTCGGGTCAGGTCAGGTTAGAAAATTCTAACCCATTTTTCCATGTACTAAAACAACAATTTCAACAAGATTTTTATAAATATGTATGTTTGAGTTTGGATAATTCATATGAATAAAAGGCTTAAAATAATCAGTTGGGATCGTGCCTTGTGAAATGGTTGTCACGAATTTAAGATTGAGAAGACTAATGCATTTGCGTCTAGGCTAAAATCAGGTTGGTTTGGGTCAAGTTTACACCAACTTGAACTTTGACCCAATAAAAATCGGGTTTGGCAAGAAGGAAACCAACCCAACCCAAATATTTGGGTATTGGGCTAGGTGATTGGGTCTCTTCTCTCCTAGTATTTTTTTTTTTTAATTTAAATTTAAGTATGTTTGGGTCTTTTCTTTCAAACTTGCCCTTTAAAATCTGTCTTTCTTTTATTATTATATTCAAATTTCCATATATTGGAAAGATCTCCACTCATTATGGTAATAAGTATTAATGCATTTTTTCTTTACTAAGTTAAAGTGTGATTAGACTTTTTTTGTAGCAATTTTTATTTCAAAAACTTAACTTTTTAATTGAATTTCATTTAATTTCTGGTCTCCCTTATAAAAAGGTATAAATTTCTAAAACTACACTTAAATGTATTTATCGTTTTCAAATACACACACACTAGCCTCATCCCACAAGCTTTGCGCATGGGATGAGGCTTTTTTTTTTAATTTTTTAGGTTTAGTGAAATAATGTTTAAATGTAAGATAGAGACATTGTTCTAATTTTTAGGATTTTTCTATACTTGAGAGTTGATAAAATTTTGAAAGCCTAAAACTTAGGAACTTTTTAAAAAAAAAAATAGTACATTTCTCTTTTAACCAGTTTTTGTTTTTAAATTTAAAATTATCTAACTAAAAAGATAGGGGGCATTTTAGAGAGATTAAGAATTTGTGTGAGGATATTTTAGTACATAAAACGATGAAACCCAAATGGAAAATCCTCTTATTAGTAGAATATATATATATATATATATATATCAAAAAATTGGAATACTAAATCTTCAATTACACGTACAAAAAAGCAGCTTTTTGCCACAATTGACTCCTAGCATTTTTGGAATACTTTGATAAGTCAAATACAAATTTGTAACACGTCTTCTCAATCAAATTTGAAAAACTTATGTTTGGTAATAGTTTTTGTTTTCTATTTTCAAAAACTTTTTTTTGGGAATATAAAGAAAAAACAATTTTCTTATATTTTTGAAATTAAAAAGATGTTTGGTTATTTGAAATTAAAAAGATAGTTTTTTGAAGAAAAAATAGAAAATACTAAGATATGTTTGCTACTAGGATTTGCACTCTAATGTTAACTCATTAAATGAGACAGATTCATTAAATTAAATGCGTGTTTTTTCACTAACTTTTGAAAATTAGAAACTGAAAACAACTATTTGCATGTTTTCAGTTTCCTTCACAAATTAAGTTTTGAGAATAGTTTTTATTTTCTATCTATTTTGGGTTGTCAAACAAGTTTTTTAATCTCAAAATTAGAAAATTGTATTTTAAAGGAATTCTCACCCGATCTTGAGTTTTTCGGGGGAAGACAAGATTCAAACCACACAACCCCATGATGATACACTGGTGGTCACTCTCAGAATTGGGGACTACGATATGAGAAGAGTGATGGTGGATAATGGGAGTGCGGCTGAGGTCATGTACCTGGATCTCTACAAAGGGCTAGGGTTAAAACCGGAAGACTTGACGCCCTATAGCTCCCTCTTGATAAGCTTCGATGAGAAGCTCATTATTCCAAAGGGCATGATAAGACTACCTATCTAGACCGGCCCAGAGATAGTGGAGGTGAACTTTATTGTGGTAGACACCTACTCTCCATATACAGCCACTGTTGGTAGACCTTAGCTCTACACCTTGGGGGTCGTTGCCTCCTCATTGCATCAGAAGGTGAAATTCCTGTCAGGGGACCAGGTTCTCAAAATCCGTGGTTGCCAATCTACGGCAAGGCAATGTATGGTGGCTACCATTTCACATCGGCTCCACGTGGAGCCCTCGGCCACCACTGGAAAGGACTTATAGCAATCAAAGGCCCCGATAACGCCTACTGATGCAGCTGCCGAAGAGGCAAAATGTGAGGATTTGGAGAAAGTGGTCATTGGTGATGACCCAGAAAAGTTCTTTCAAGTTGGAGCCCAGCTGCCTCTTCAGGAGAAGGAAGAGTTAGTTGAGTTTCTCAAGAGAAATATCGACGTGTTTGCATAGGATGCCTGTAATGCCCTAGGGATTGACCCATCCTTCATCTGTCACCATCTCAATGTCAATCCGTCTATAATTCCCAAGAAGCAACCACCCTGATGCCCATTAAGGGAGCATGCTGATGTGATTAGAGAAGAAGTGATGAAGCTTAAGCGTGTGGGGGCTATCAAAGAGGTTTTTTTTATCCCGAATAGTTGGCCAATATTGTGGTGGTCAAGAAGAAAAGCGAAAAGTGGAGGGTTTGCTTGGACTTCACAGACCTAAATAAGGCATGTCCAAAAGACCCGTTCCCTATGCCGCGGATAAACCAGCTAGTGGATGCAACTACAGGCCATCCTTGGATGAGTTTCCTAGATGCCTTTCAAGGCTATCATCAAATACCACTGGCCTTGGAGGATCAGGAGAAGACAACCTTTATGACACTCATTGGGAACTACCACTGCAAAGTAATGCCATTCGGTCTGAAGAACGCAAGATCCACTTAGCAAAGGATGATGACGAGAATGTTTGAGCTGCAGTTAGGCAAGAGCATCAAAATTTATTTAAATGATATGGTGGTGAAGAGTAAAATGGTGTCTAAGTATTTAAGGGACCTTGGCTGCACCTTCGACATCTTTAGGAAGTACAAGCTGCGCCTAAACGCTTCCAAATGCTCATTTGGCGTGGGATCTGGCAAGTTTTTAGGCTACATCATTACCCACAGGGGAATTGAGGTTGATCCTGACCAAATCAAGGCTATTAATAACCTTAAGCCTCTGCAAAACCCCTAGGAGGTCCAAAAGCTTACTAGAATGATCGCAGCGCTGAATCAGTTCATTTCCAGGTCAGCAGATAGATGCAAGCCATTCTATCTCTTGATTAATAAGTGGAAGGGATTTGAGTGGTCTGAGGACTGTATTGTAGCCTTCCAGCAACTCAATGAGTACCTATCCTGGCTGCCCATCATGTCCAATCCTGAGGCCGATGAGGTTCTATACGCGTATATCGCCATGGCCCCTCATGCTATGAGCTTGGTGCTAATACGTGATAACGACGACATCCAAAAGCCAGTCTATTACATAAGCAAGTCATTGCACGAAGTTGAGGTTAAGTACTTACCCTTGGAGAAAGCCATACTGGTCGTGGTCCACGCTACACGAAAGCTTCCCCATTATTTCCAGGCCCACACAGTTGTTGTTCTAACCCAACTTCCTTTGAGGTTTATACTTCGCACTACTGATTACACTGGAAGGGTCGCCAAATGGAACACGATTCTAGGGGCGTTCGACATCAAGTACATGCCCTAGACCTCTATAAAAGGTCAGGTCCTGGCTAACTTGATGGCTGAATTTGCTGAGCCCCCAGCAGAAATAATAGCAGAGAAGCAAATGTGGGGGGAAAGTCAGTTGGGGCAATCTCTATCCCAGAGCTCCCATGTTGGAAAGTCTACGTTGATGGTGCGGCAAATTAGAGGGGGTCTGGAGTAGGGCTAGTCTTGGTATCCCCTAAAAAGTCTGTCATAGAGAAATTCTTGAGACTTGGATTCTCGGCCACTAATAACGAGGCCGAGTATGAGGCCTTGCTACAAGGGATGGTTATGGTGGTAGAAAATGGGAGGAAAAGTAGTGGAAATGTTCTCGGATTCGAGATTGGTGGTGGGCTAGGTAAAAGGAGAATTGGAAGCCAGAGATATGAGGATGCAAGAGTACTTAAGCTAGGTCAAGCGCTTGCAGTCAAATTTCAACTTTTTCAGCTTATCACATGTCTCCAGAAGTGGAAACACTCATGCAGATTCATTGGCCACACTTGTTACCTCATCGACAGGAGACCTACCTCAGATCATTCTTGTCAAGCATTTGGAAAGAGCAAGTGAGGTAACAAAGGGCACGCTTCATATCCATCAAATTGGGGTGGGTCCTAGCTAGATGGACCCTATAGTCAAATTCCTCAAGGATGATGTCTTGCCTGAGGAGAAGTCAGAGGCCGAGAAAGTACGAAGAAAGGCTTCTCAATTCTAGTTGTTTGAAGACTAAAAATTGTATAGGCGCTCCTACTCCGGACCATACTTACTATGTATTCACCCTGAGGCGTCAGAATTACTTCTCGAAGAGCTCCATGAAGGGACCTATGGGAGTCACACAGGAGGAAGATCCCTGTCGCACCGGGCTATCACCCAGGGGTACTGGTGGTCAGGGATGCAGAAGAAGGCCCTAGAGTATGTCAAGAAGTGTGACCAATACCAAAGGTTTGCCCCAAATATTCATCAGCCAGGAGGGGTCCTTAACCCCTTGTCCAGTCCATGGTCGTTTGCTTTTGGTAGGCACAGATTATTTCACCAAGTGGGTCGAAACTGATCCATTGGCCAACATCAGGGATATGGATGCTAAAAAATTCATCTGGAGGAACATTGTCACACGATTCGGGGTCCCCCATACCCTTATTTCAGAAAATGGACTCCAGTTTGACAGTAAAATCTTCAGAAGATACTATTGAGAATGTATTATTATTAATAAAAACCCTTTCTCTAATTCGAATTTTTAAAGTCTATTATGATTAAAGGCCTTATGTTTAGGCAATCATTTAAATGTTAGACAAAACCAAGGTCTTGTATGTTCCTTAGACTCAAGCCTATGGGAAAACTAGTTACTTCAAGAAAATCTAGGTACTAGACAGAACCAAGGTTTTGCATGGTCCTCGAACCCGAACCTATGGGAAAACTAGCTACCTAAAGAAGAATTTAAGTACTAGATAGAACCAAGATCTTGCATGGTCCTCAGACTCAAGCCTATAGGGAAACTAATTTTAATCCTAAAAAAAAAAAAAAAGAAAAAAAAAAAAGAAAAGAAAGGGGGAGTCTAGCTCCTCAGACCATCTCCCCTGTCCTCATTCGATAAGGATGCAAACCAACACAAGCCCATGAGCACCACTTAAAGCAGTTTATGCTATGACAACCAAACTCATGAGTTATAGGATTCATATTACAAGGTTACTGCCTTTTATAGTCTATTCAGCAAAAGTAACTTGTAGTGTTAAGGGGGCTCAGTTATTAATCAGAGTCTAAATGGAAATTATCATTATAGACTTCACCTTTTTTGGGCTGCTATCTCAAAAGGGAAAGCAAGTCACATTATTGAGATTGTTTAGCTAATAATCAAAGCGCAGGTTATACAAATAGTAGAACCCGCCATAATAACAATAAACACATAATGCAAAAAAAAAAAAAAAAAAAAAAAAAATCATATATTCCATCTAAAAGTCACATTACAATGTTTAAAAAAAATAAAAAAAATAAAAAGGGAAAAGAAAACATAAGGCAAAAATACAACTAAAGCTAGCCGAGGAAGCCTATTTCTTCTGCTTTATTTTGACCCCTTCCTAGGGGAGCTAAGTAGAAAGGGTCCCAGGATCCTTGGGGCCCTCAGACAGAGGAGCAACTTGCTGAGAATCAGCTAGGAGGGGCACCACCTCGCCATCAGGGGCCTGGGAACCTGCGGATGACTTTGCAGCACCCTGGGGCACCTCCTTGCTTGAATCTTTGTCTGCCTCGGTCACTCCAGCAAGCTCAACTACCTTGGTAGGCACTTCAAAAGTAGCGATGGCCAAAGCAACCCCATCGGGAGCAGTACCAATTCCTCAAGAACCACCTCAGCCTCGGAGCTGAGAGGAGCAACCTCAAGAATGGTAGAAAGGTAATACACACACTCTGCCTTCTACAAGTTAAATGAAGCCTCAACTCCAGCTTGCTTAAGGGCTTCATTCCAAGTCTGGGAGCAGTAGCGTCTGCATACCTCAGGCATTTGAGAGTTAAGAAGGGCCTGAGTTTCAGCCACTCCCAAGTCGTAGGTCGCCTCCTCGGCCTCCTCCTTAGAGGTCTCGGCCCCTGTCCTGGTGAGTTCAGCCTCCTCTTTAGCCCTTAAGACCCCCTCCCTGGCCCGCTCGGTGACATTCTTGGCGCCCTCCACCTCGGCCATCTTCTTTTTCAGCTCTACGATCTGCTCCTTAGCGATCTTCAGCTGATCCTCTGCATCAAGCAGGGACCTTATTTGGTCCTCGGCTCGCTTTTGAGCGTTAGCAAGGCTTGTCTCAGCAGTGTCTCAGGCCCTTGTCATCTCCTTCAGCTCCTCCCTTGCTTTCGAGAGGTCAGTCTCGGAGGTTTTAAAGGTCCGAGCAGCATCCAGATGCTTTTTGAGCTAGAGGTCAAAGGCCCTGCTCTGGTTGTTGGCCTCCTACTCCAACCTAAAAATGGTCTGGACAACTTACCAATCGAAATAAGCACATAGTAAGTTGGGAACTAAGGAACAAAATTCAACGACGGCACAAGTGTTAGAGGTCTTACCATATCCAGGTACCTCTTCAAGCTGAGGACGACCTCCTGCCTCCTCAGGTTCTCCAATTTGGCCATGTCAGCGGGGGGTAGCAGAGATCTCTCCAACGCATTGGCCATGAATGTGCCTTCACCACCTCTAAAGTCCCTAAGGGAAGCATTATCCCTCAAAGGCTCCCCATAGAGAATTGAGGCAGGGAGCCAAGCCTAGGGTTCGGTTTGTGGGGCCACCTCCTTTCTTGGGCCCTGGTGCCTAGTTTTTTGTTGCTTGGAGGGTCGCCGAGCTTCATCCTCCTCCTGGGAAGATTGAGATCTGTCTACTCCTATGGGCCATTTGCCTTTGTTTTTCTTATTTTTAGGATCAGTAGGCACAGACTCTTAGGGCAAACTTGGCTTAGGTGAAGGAGGTGGAAGCCTAGACTGGATGGAAGAAGACCTAGTTTGGACCGGCTGACGCTTGGGTGAAGGCGGAGGAAGCTTGGATTGTGACTTCCCCAGCTGGCCCTCAATCAGGTCAAACAAGCTGGTTTAAGGTTGTCTCTTGAAACCTATCTCAGCCTGAGTACCAGTCCCTGACGATAGAAGGTTTGCTTTCGATAAATGGGGGTCGCCCAAGTCACCAAAAGGATCCTCGGATAGATGGGCTTAGTCGAATGCACCAAATTCATCCTTGGATGGACCCAGATCAGCAACTTCTTCCTCTCTTTCCAAACTTCCTCCTTCGGCCTCCGCAGCTTGGTGGGACGAGGAATGGGACACCCTCTAGGATGGAAGATCCTTCAGAAAGCAAGAACCCGTGCTCCGCTATAGTGATCTTGTGAAGCCGAGGATCTTTGGCTTTGACCACATACTTCAGAGCCGCGAATGATTTCTAAATCGGGTCGTATCCAAGAATCTTGTGAGCAACCCTAACTTGGTTGTCAGCCTCATTCACAAAGGCCTCAACATTGAGGATGGTCTCCAAATCCTTCCAGTTGACCAAATGAAAGTGTCGCTCGAAAGCGTGTGGGTCTGTAAAAATGAAAGCATACTCTTGTTAGCAACCAAGCAATGTAAACTATGATAACACTAAGGACCAAGCCCTTTCCTACTCTAAATACCCCACCTGGAGTCCCCTCTACTGTCGGACAATGAAGGCCATCATGCCACTCCCCGGACATAATAAGAAAATCCTTATTCAACCCCTTTCTAGATTCAGGGAGACATTGAATGAGCCTAACCTTGTTATCCCTTGTCTTCATGTAGTAGGATTTGCCCCTCAGGTGTTGGAGGTTATAGCACCAATTTACATTGTGATAGGTTAACCTCAACCCCATCTTCTTATTTAAGGCGTCCACACAACCTAAGATCCTGAACACGTTGGTAGCGCACTGGGTGGGAGCCAATCTAAAATGCCTAAAGTAGCTCCTTGTCATCAGTCCCATAGGGATTTTCATACCACCTTCTAGGAAGGCAATTATGGGAATCACCACTTCTCCCTCCTTCCTCTTGATATGCCACCCCCCTTTCTTACAATATCTCAAACCCATATTACTGGGTATCTGGTAATCGGCGATGAATTTCTCATTCGCCTCCTTAGACTCAACCAACCTCTTAAACCTACCCATCCTTAGCAGTGGCTAAAAGACTCAAGAAAGGGCGTAAGAAAGAGAGGAATCAAAGAGAAAACTTGAACTAGAGAGAGAAGAATACTTACGGAAATGAGGAAGAGCTCCTCGGACAGGCTTTTTATGCTGAAAAGAGACGTAAGTTTGGTGGGAGACTTGACCGAATTCAGTGTATGTGCGCAAGAACTCTCGAGTGCAAAAGCAAAGAGGCCAATTGGTTCAAATTGGTATTTATACCCCCAATTAAAGATAACCATGCGGGTTTCCCCACTCATAAAGTTGGAAAAATCTCCACCGTTGGATTGTCATCCCACCGTTGAACGTGAGGAGCACAAAGCCACCAGAATTTAATGAGGACGCGCTCCGTATATCGAAGCGCCATGAACGTACTTGGGACAGACGAAAAGACTCTGGCACTGACAGAGGATAAGACGTGACAAGCCATTACGACAGCCCGAGGATATCAAAATCCTCCTCTTCGTCTGAGGATTTGGACAGCAGGATTTTGAAAGGCTATTGTGGGGTCAGAAAATTTGGCAACCCCAGCCCACTTTATACCAAGCCCAAGGCCCATGCCGAGGAGGAAGAAACGCCCGAGGACGAAGTGAGAAAGTCCAAATTGCCTAGGGACGTTGTCGAGGACAATCCTATCCTCGGCTAACCAAGACCATAGAAAGGAGGAGCAACACACCATCAAAGGCAGTCTGCTAGAGCATCCCAAGAGAAAGAACAAGTACAACGTGTCAGTCATGGAAGCATGGTGGAGAAGTAAGTCCAGGATGAACTGTCACCTCCACATTAAATGCCCACAACTAACATTCTAGCTGCATTAATGAGGAAATGACCCTTGAACAATGTAACCTTGGTTGCTGCAACCCACAGAAAGAATGGGAAGGCGGCTGATGGGACAAGGACTCGAGTAGTGACATACCTGATTAACAAATGTAGGGTTAAGATCAACTGAAATGGGGTATATAATGTAAGAAATCCTTCCAAAAAGGGATGGACAATTAGAGGCATAGAATACTGTAACAACTGTGATCACCACTGAAACCCTTGTAACAAATCACGGAAGAAGTAATAAGAACTACCAGCTCCTAAGAGAAGGGCCGAGGATAGAATTTCACACTCTAATCCACATCTTTATTATTCAGTCCATTTGCAACCGTGTTTAGTTATTGTAATCCTCACTAGGGCCTAGTTCTTCAATCCACTCTCTATAAATTCATTGTATTGGGCTAATTAGGTCTGAGTCCATTCATCCAATAGTGAAAATGCTCAAACCCAGTCCCTACAGTTAGCATTATAATTCAAATCTTAATAACAACATATTTTAGTATTTTCTACTTTTTTCTTTAGAAAACTATCTTTTTAATTTCAACTAACTAAACATGTTTTTTATTTCAAAAATACAAGAAAATTATTTTTTTCTTTATATTCCCCAAAACAAGTTTTTGAAAATAGAAAACAAAAATGATTACCAAACAAAACCTTAGCTTTAGTTTAAGGGTCGTCAATGGGCCGGGTCAGGCTGGCCTGGCCCATTTTTACTTAGCCCATGGGCATAATGGGCTGAGCATAATGAGCTATTAACTAGTTAACGGGTCAAGTCGGGCTAGGCTGAAAGAAAAAATCTTAGCCCATGACCTTACCCATCGGTAATGCCCATTTTGTCTTTATCAAGCTGGGCTATCGGGTTGGGCCTAATGGGCTACCCATGGGCTTGTGTTAGCATATTATTTTATTATTTTTATAAGGAAAAAATCAATTTTTTTCTAAGGGAATAATTAAAGAATTTAATACTTACTTACAATTTTTTTTACAGTAAAATCTATTTAATTTTTTGTTTTGTTGATGGAAACATATTTAATTTTTTTATTAAGGCTTTAAATAGTTTTTTTTATTTTTATCTTTAATAAAAAAAAAGTCAAATGGTTAATTCAAATTTGCTAGACTACTAGAAAAATATATATTTAGTAAATTAAATTTATCACAATTACTTTGAGTATCTTAGTGGTTGAGAGAGTTCTCTTAAGAAATTCCTCTATAATATCTCAAAATCAATTCTTCATACATTTCTTATATATTTTTGTTTTGAATTATGAGTTATTGGGCTGGGCCAACGGGTTAGGCCAACGTGCTGGGCAATGGGTTAGGCTACTGGGCTACTCTACCGGGTACCCATGGGCATATAAACTAGCCCACCGCTTGACCTACTAGGCTAGTGGGCTACCCATGGGCCTCAATAACAACGGGTCAGGCCACCCATTAGCCTAGTAGGCCGTCAGATTTCTGGGTCGGGCTGTGGGTTGTGGGCTATTTAATGACTCTTACTTTAACTTCTCCAATAACACATTGTTTTTTGGTGCTTTGGTGGTAAAAGCCTTTTTGCTAATAGGGGGCCCAACTACAAAAATGAAAAATATAATAAGCAAAAAAAAAAAATTTTGGGGCAGGAAGGCCCAAGCCCTCTTGGGTCTGGCCCTAACTCTTGTGAAGTGACATCAAGTGTAACTTAAACCCATCTGTGTGTGTGTGTGTAGAGAGAGAGAGAGATCAGTACACCTGGTGTAACTATCATAAGTTACACATTTTCTAGACCGTAAATTTATAAGTGATCTAATGACTAAAAAAATATCATTAAATGCTATTACTTTCCACCTTATTCATAATTAATACTAGCATTTTCTCTCTCCTTATTTATTGTTTTTCACTTGATTAAATGACATATTATCATTTTTAACAACGTGCATTTCTATACTTGAAAAAAAAAAACTATACAAAGAAAAATATTTGAGATAGATAATCGGTGAGAAATAGAACAAGTTAAATAAAAAAATATAAGCCAACAAACTAATATTGAAAGAAGAAATTTTGGCGGCATAGCGAATTGAATTATTGAAGAGTAAGGACCGAAGGTGAGGAAGCCATGACAAGAAGCAAGAAATAAAAAAAAGAAATGCTGAAATTAATCACGCCACAAGTAGGAAGTGCAAGTATTGAGATCTGGTGCAATTGCACCATGCAATTAACCCCTGTCCCTCTCACAATAATTTTTTACTTTTTTTCATTTTTTATATTCAATGCTTAAGATTTAAAATTGCTTTTTGCAACTTTAAAACTTAACCATTCATAACAATTGCAATAATTGCAATATCCTGAATATTATGTCTGATCTCAATCTGGAGTGAAATAGGTGAGCCATATGACCCACAATTGTCATATAACAATCATGTTTGCCTCTCCCGTGAGAAGGAGAAAAAATAAAAGCAGATAGGTGTCAATTTTTTATTAGTGGTATAAGGAGTGGTGCACAATTTATGGTATAGAAATCGATGAAAATGTCAATTAATCAGTTGAACAACAGCTATGATCTCAAACATATTCCTGTCCTTTCTCCTTTTTTTTTTTTTCTTTTTTTTTTCCTAAATAAATTAGATTATATAGTGCTTCTCTATTAAAAACACCTAGTGCTATACACACACACAAACTGAAATTAATTATGGCATTTCAAGGCCATCCAGTCTTAGGTCTCCTAGTTCTTCTTGGCTTATTGACTAATGGTATTGCTGTTTCACCAAGCCATGGCATTGCTTCCCTCAAACGGACTAGTTTTCCCAGAGGTTTTATTTTTGGGACAGCATCAGCGGCTTATCAAGTAACTAAGTCATCTTGGAAGTTAGCTAAACAATGATAAAATAGATGATAAAGAAGAAAATAGCAAAACAGATATATTCAAAATAAGTTAAAACAGAGTATGGAATATGAAAACTGAAACTGATAAAATCTTACTTGAAAATACTTCTGTCTTTGATTAAACTTGAAAACAAACTGTCTTTGATACAAGCTTGAAAATAAAAGACTGTCTGAAGATTACAAAGTAAACTGTCTGAGGAGAAAGGTTACAAGATTACAAAAGGGAAATTACAAAAGTCTTTCTGAAAGGGAAGGCTATTACAAAGGCTTTCTAAAAGGCTTTCTAAAACTTTCTTCTGATATTTTGGACCTGGAAATTGAACCTTAGAACTGGACCTTAAATTTGAACCTGTCTTCTGTCTTCGGAGTCTGTCCTTTTATAGATGAAGTGAACCATGGTAAGCTTCTAAAAGTAACCTGAGTCAAGTAAAGTGAACTCAAGTTAATCTGTCGGTAGAATAGTAACTTAAAATATCTGTCTTGTCTTTTTCCGAAGTACTTTTGCGCATAGTAAAATTTGTCTATCTGTCAGGAGGCATGCTAGTGAATAGTGATCTGTCTTGGTGAATAGTGATATGTCATTTGTCTGGTGAATAGTGAATAGTGATCTGTCATCTTTGTCTGTCTGGGGAAACTCTTCTGTCTGTCTTCTCAATCTGTATCTGCATAGTTATCATAATCTATCGGATCAGTGTTATCTTCATACTGCTCATGCTCATGGGGCACCCCATAATCATTGCATAAAGCACAATACGTAATCAGAATGAAAACAGGAACACGATCTTTGGCTGTCATTAACCTGGGGTCTTTAACAATCCTTCTTCTTCCAATAAGCCTTCTTGTTGAAGGTCTTCGACCATACACAGCTATCCTGTTGGTGTAGCCATATAAGTGGAAATCTCTGTCTAAATCTTTCTGCACTTCATAAATCCTGTTGCACTTAAAATTAGACCATTCTTGAGCCAGAGCACTTGGATCATCAAGTGATAAGTAAGTATCTCCTGAGTACCAGTTGTATTCAGGAATAAAGCCCCAATCATGAATAAGAACCAAAAGATGCGCTGGCTGAGATTCCATATAATAGCTAGTGTCCCAAAATGGAAGTGTACTCCAGATTTCCATCTTCATATAATTAAGTCCTCTAATCTGTGCTGCCGCTTCTTTAATGACTTTAGGGAATAAACTAATCTGATCTGCAGAGGTTATGACTAATTTACTAATAAACCCTGCTTCCAGCATTTCAGATAACCATAAAGGATCACGAATTACTGGATCTTCTGTCTCTGTATTGATAAGTAATCCCGGGTAGGGATCATATCTGTCTGCTGTTCTTTCATAAACTCTGTCTGCATTTCCAAAACTCTCATACCATGTAGCTTTATGAGATAACCATATTTCGCCTGTCATGTCTTCTGTTCTGATAAATGCTGTAGAAACAAATACATGAAAAAGATGCATCCACCTGTCATAAGAACTGGTTAAAGCTGCATGGGTTAATATCTTCTGTTGGATTTCAGGAAGTAAATTTCTGATGGCAAGCCTCGTTTTTTGCTGAATCTTAGGGTGTAGCTTTGAAAAGCTTGTTCCCATAAGATAGCTTTTTAGAGACTGTGATTCTGTCTTTATGGAGCTTGAATCTCCATCCTCCTTGCCAGGGAGTTGACAACCGCGAGCTTGAATAAGTGCCCCGGTGCTAACAAGGTGTAATTCCAAAGCCTGAAGGGTCTTTTGGAATAAGTCTTTCTGTTTAAGGGTAAAAGCTGCCTGTAAATTATCAAGAAGTAACTTAATATGAAGAGGAAGGTCTGTAAATTCTCCGTCTTGAAACATGAGGTCAGTGCAAAGCACTTTCTGTAGAGTTACACTATTTTCACCACATGAATACATTGCTTCTGCTTGCAACGTATCCTGAAGGGATATTGTCTCTAACGAGACACCTTCCTGCCCATCTATAATTCTTAGTGAAGGCTTTTGGAAATGTTCGGGCACTGCAAGTGCCTTGCCCTTTCCTTTCCTGTCTGTCTGAGAAGTTCTGTTACTCATGTTAGTCTGCAAATGGGATTGGGGAAAAGGATTATGTCTTGACTGCAAATGGGGTTGAGAAAAAGGATTGTGTCTTGAAATATTTTGGGAATAAACATTTATATACAAAGTTTCTTTCAAACATACTTTCAAGATCTTTTCACCGATGGCTTTCTGTAAAATTTCTTTAAAATATTTTATAAGAAAATCATTTTTAAGTTTCAAGGTACGTATAATAAAACAAAGTTTTTCTTGTACACTTTTGCGCTCTTGCTGAGTAGTAATAATATTGGAGCAGTCATGATGGAGTCTGCCAAAGTGAACAGTATCTAAAATATTTTCAAGATCTGTTATGATTCTTTCCGTGCTGCCCATATATGTATCTATCTTATTTTGTGGGAATACATTTTCTCCATTAGTCTGGGGAAAATCTATAAGAAGCCTATTAATTAAGTCTGTCAAGAAGTTAAATCTGTGTTTACTCAAGAAATTATCACAATTAATATCTTCTTTAATGATTAATAAAGGAGAGTCTGTCAAGTCTTCTTTTATTAGAATATGAGTGTTTGAGATTATTTTCACTTCAAAGGGTGTATGAACGCTATTCAGTATATCTGTCAACCTATCTGTTTGTGCAGTCCAATCATATTGACTTATAAGCATAGTTCTATCTTTTTTGTTGGATTCCTTTTCATAAAGTAGTTGAACTCTTTTCTGAATTATATGTTGGTGTTTATGTGTAAGAGCAACAGGGAAATAAGAACAAATCTCTGTCTCATTGTCTTTTTTGTCCTTTTTTATGTCTTTTTCTGTCAACTGGTGAGCAAGTGATAATTCTTTATCTAAAAACGACCAACTTCTTTTAATTCTATAGGTTCCTTTTTTATTAATATCCTGTAGAATAGTGATCTTATATGGGAAACTAATTTCTTTTGGGATAAATGTTAGAATGGAAGTAAAAGGTACGTTAATTACATTAGTCTTAATTTCCTTTTTTGTCTCCATAAAATAATTTAAAGAAAGATCACATATCTCATTGGGTAATTTGTGATTAATTAATCTAATGGCTGCCTGAATTAATTTTTTCTGTATACAATTCATGTCAGTGCCTGAGTCTATTAAAGTAATTTCTGTCAAAGAAAATTCTTTATTAATTACTAAAGTGATTTCTGTATGCCAGTTTTGAAAGATTACTCTGTTAATTAAACCAAAGAAATTCTGTCTATTGCAGCTATCTTTTTCTATTAAAGGGGTTTCTATCATGGGTCTAGGAAATTCTTTCAAGTTCATTATTTCTTTAAAATTCTGTTTATTTATATTTATGGAATTATCTTCTTTAATATTTTTAATTTCTTGTTTTATCTTTTTTGCTTCTGTCAATAAGTCTTGTGTGGTTACAAGTTTTACTGCTTCTGCATCATCTTTTTTCTTTTTTATCTTTTCTTGCTTGTCTTTTTCTTTTTTGGCTCTTTCTTGCTTTCTACATTCTGTAACATGGTGTCCATATTTCTTGCATCTAATACAAGCAATAGGTATATCTATAGATTCTTTCAAACTTAGTAAATAATCTTTTTTGTCTTGATTAGGTAAATTATTTATTAATTTATCTATTATGTCTTTTTGTTTTCTTTTTCTTTTATTAACTTTAAATGGGTTGGTTGATTTTAGTTCTTCCTTTTTCTTTACTTGATCTATCTCTTCTTGACTGATATTAAATATTGTCATTAATTCATTTAGTGTGTCCTTTTTAAATTCCAACATACTAATTTGTTTAGCAATTTTATTCTGTCTAGCACATTGTTTTTTAGTATGTCCTTCTTTTTTACATTTATGGCAAATAATATGTCTATTATGTCTGTCAGTATTCTCATTATCTGATACCTCAGTAATATTTAAAACTGCTATATCTTTCTCTTTCTTTCTGTCTGTATCTAATGGTGAATTTAAAATTTTTATCTTTTTGTTTAATTCTGTCAAACTATTATCTATCATTGATTTCTCAATTAATTTTAGTCTTTCATCAATCTTTTCTTTTAAACTATTAACTTTATATCTATTGTTTGCTTTTACAACACTATCACTATTTTCTTTTCTTTCATTATTAGTTTTCCTCCCTTTGTTGACTATTTTTCTATCTTTGGCTCTATCTTGTTCTATTTCTTCCATCTTCCTACGTAATGATTCTTTTAGGGTACTACTATTTATCTTTGCTTTGGCTCTTTCTTGTCCCATGCCTTCTTTTTGTTCTAGTTTTACACGTACATCATCTTCTATTATATTATTTTGTCTTTCTATGTCTCTTTCTATTTCTAGCTTCTTACATATAATTTGTACTGAGCTAGCTTCTTCTTTAGGCCTATCTTCTTTAGAACTATCATTATTAATTTTCCAACCATTATTGACTTTTTCTATCATATTCTTTATGTCTAGTTTCCTACGTAGAGATTCTTCAAGAACACTATTTCCTTTTAATCTGTCATTTCTTATAACTTTCCCTACATCTTCTTTTGTCTTTAGCTTTCTATTATCTTGTCTTTCAATTGTTTCTATCATCTCTTTTACCATTCCTTTTTTAAGCATTTCTTTATCTTCTGTACGTGTTGGTCTTTCCCAAGCATGGCCATCTTTTATGCTATCAATCTTTTGCCTTTCATTTTCTTCACACATAATTCTTTTATGACTATTTTCTTTCTTTAGTTCATTTCTGTCAGTTGCTCTAGAAATGTCTATCAAGTCATCCTTTCTATCATTTATCATATTTATTGATATCGAATTATCGTTCTGCCTATTATGCCAATTATCTGTCATAACTTTTGTTAAAGGTGATCTATGATGGGGTTCAAATTCTCTTTCTTCTTTTAAAGGTGAATTTAAAATTTTCATTTTTTCATAGAGGTCCAAAAAGCTATCATTTTTTCTTTCTACTTTAGTGCGTGTCGTAAATCTTTCATCATTCTCTATAGCTTCTAATTTTTTATTTATTACGTCTAAAAAACTATTATTGTGTCTATTAGTCTGTCGATTAATTTTATCTTCTGTTAATATATTCCAATTTTTTGCATTATTATTATAATTATAATTATAGTCATCCATATCACTGTCAGAATCAGAATCAATTTCATAATCCATGTTACTGTCAGACCAATTATTGTCTATATCTCTCATGCTATAACCTTCATCATAATCTATATCATCATAGTCCATGTTTCAAATTAGTGTGTGCCTAGCCTAAGTGTGAACAAGCAAACAGATTATGAGCTGATAAATGTATTTGTTCTCTTTCTAAGCAATTAATAATTACTGGCGGAACTTTATCACTAACCACTGATTTCCTTGCTATCGGGACCACCTTCTCGGGAAACTCCATTGCGGGACCACCCAAAACAACGCCAGTTCGTCGGCTTAACAAAAAACACGGGCTGACCAACGCGAATGCTATGGTTTGCCAACGAGTGTAAGGCTGACCAACGCTATCAAGGAGCAAGTAGTGGCTAACTGTAATATGAGTTCCTAGTAACTTCTTAATTGCAAAGAAATAAAACTCATACACCTACCATCCATGGCTCTGATACCATTAACTACCCAGGAGAGAGCACAGCAGTAATATAGAAGCATAAACAATGATAAAATAGATGATAAAGAAGAAAATAGCAAAACAGATATATTCAAAATAAGTTAAAACAGAGTATGGAATATGAAAACTGAAACTGATAAAATCTTACTTGAAAATACTTCTGTCTTTGATTAAACTTGAAAACAAACTGTCTTTGATACAAGCTTGAAAATAAAAGACTGTCTGAAGATTACAAAGTAAACTGTCTGAGGAGAAAGGTTACAAGATTACAAAAGGGAAATTACAAAAAGTCTTTCTGAAAGGGATGGCTATTACAAAGGCTTTCTCTAAAGGCTTTCTAAACTTTCTCTGATATTTTGAACCTTCAAATTGGGACCTTAGAACTGGACCTAAAACTTGGACCTTAAATTTGAACCTGTCTTCTGTCTTCGGAGTCTGTCCTTTTATAGATGAAGTGAACCATGGTAAGCTTCTAAAAGTAACCTGAGTCAAGTAAAGTGAACTCAAGTTAATCTGTCGGTAGAACAGTAACTTAAAATATCTGTCTTGTCTTTTTCTGTCGGTAGAGTAAATCTTGAATAGTAGTCTGTCTGTTCTTGTGAAATCTGTAGAAAATCTGTCTGAGCACGCTTGTAATTAACATTCTGTCAAATATCTTTCTTGATCTTTTTAGTTTTTGTCTTTTTCGTCTTTTTGTCTTTTCGTCCTTTCTATCACTTATCTGTCACATGTTCCTTTCTATCACTTATCTGTCACATGTCTTTTTGCCTTATCTGTCACATATCATAGGGATCCTGAGAATCTTGAAATGCTTCTGGATGAGTCCTGTAATTTGGAGAGGATGATTCCATTATTGTGTCATCTTCATCATCTGATATCTGTGATGCTGCTTCAAGCAATTGCTTTTTAAGCTGTCTTCTGTCTGAGACGGAGGCAAGCTGGCATTGGACTTGGCTTTTTTCCAAAAAGAAATTAGGATTTTCTGTCTGGGAAGGAGAGGTCATTTTCTGCAATTCTTGACAAATATGATCAAAATTAAACTTATTCCACCATTTTAATTTGAACTTCCTGGTGAGCATAGGAAAGGGATACTGAGGATGTTTTTCTATTTTGTATTCCCATCTGATAATCCACGGGAGATCCGGAAACCTGTAAAAGAACTGTAAAAGATGTGGAAAATCTTTAAGATGCTGTATGTTTGGTTCTTTCTTGAAACTTTCATAGGCTTTAAGGAGATCAGGAGGAAGAATCATAGCTTCAGGGCCATAAGAATTCCACCAGTCGATAAACCATCTGGGTAAATACTAGTTGTAGAAGAGATGGCCATGAACCAACACGTATAAAAGATGTAGGGAAAGTGTTAACTAAGGACAAGCTTGAGCCAAAGGTAAATAGTAGTACCCTAAAAGAATCATTACGTAGGAAGATGGAAGTAGATGAAGAAATAGAACAAGATAGAGCCAAAGAAGAAAGAATAGTCAACAAAGGGAGGAAAACTAATAATGAAAGAAAAGAAAATAGTGATAGTGTAGTAAAAGCAAAAGTATGTAAAACTAATAATAATAATAATTTAAAAGAAGTAATCGATGAGAAACTAAAATTAATTGAGAAATCTATGATAGATAACAGTCTGGCAGAATTAAACAAAAAGATAAAAATCTTAAATTCACCATTAGATACAGACAGAGAAAAAGAGAAAGATATAGCAGTTCTAAATATTCCTGAGGTATCAGATAATGAGAATATTGACAGACATAATAGACATTATATTTGCCATAAATGCAAAAAAGAAGGACATACTAAAAAACAATGTGCTAGACAGAATAAAATTGCTAAACAAATTAGTATGTTGGAATTTGAGAAAGACACACTAAATGAATTAATGACAATATTTAATATCAGTCAAGCAGAGATAGATCAAGTAAAGAAAAAGGAAGAATTAAAATCAACCAACCCATTTAAAGTTAATAAAAGAAAAAGAAAACAAAAGGACATAATAATGAAATTGATAGATAAATTACCTAATCAAGACAAAAAAGATTATTTACTAAGCCTGAAAGAAACTATAGATATACCTATTGCTTGTATTAGATGTAAGAAATATGGACACCATGTTACAGAATGTAGGAAACAAGAAAGAGCCAAAAAAGAAAAAGATAAGCAAGAAAAGATAGAAAAGAAAAAAGATAAGGAAGAAATAGAATCAGTAACTTTACAAGATTTAATGACAGAAGCAAAAATACTTAAACAAGAAATCAAAGATATTAAAGAAGATGATCATATATATATAAATGAAGGGAATATTGCAGAAATAATAAATTTAAAAGAATTATCTAAAAACCCACTTTTATTAGAAAAAGACAGTGGTAATAAACAAAATTTCTTGAGTCTAATTGATAGAGTAATCTTCCAAAAATGGTATACAGAAATTACTTTAGTAATTAATAAAGAATTTTCTTTGACAGAAATTGCTTTAATAGACTCAGGTGCTGATATGAACTGTATACAAGAAGGAGTAGTACCTTTAAAGTATTATGAAAAGTCCTCAGAAAGATTAACCCAAGCTAATGGAGAAAAGTTAATAATTAATTATAAAATACCTAATGTCCACATATGTAATGATGAAGTATGCTTTGAAACAGTTTTTGTTCTAGTTAAAGATCTTTCTTCTAAAATCATTTTAGGAAATCCTTTCATGGCTTTACTTTACCCTTTTTTAACGACAGAAGAAGGAATTAAAACTAATGTGCTAGGAAAAGACATACTTTTTAAATTCATCTTGCCACCCATCTCGAAAGAAATTTATTCCCTTGATAACATTTCTATAATAAAGGAAATTGATAGAGAAAGAATTGACAGAAAGAATAGACATTTAGAATCTTTAAAGACAGAAATAATATACAAAAGAATCACTGACCAATTAACAGACCCTATATTACATTATAAAATAGAATCATTTAGACAGCAAATTGAGGCAGAAATTTGTTCTAATCTCCCCACCGCCTTTTGGCATAGGCATCGACATATAGTACAACTACCTTATGAAAAAGACTTCAATGAAAGACAGATACCTACTAAGGCTAGACCAATACAAATGAATAATGAATTATTAGAACACTGTAAAAAAGAAATTGAAGATCTTTTAAATAAGGGCCTAATTAGAAAAAGCAAGTCTCCTTGGAGCTGTGCTGCTTTTTATGTCAATAAACAGGCAGAATTGGAACGAGGAGTTCCAAGATTAGTTATAAATTATAAACCTTTAAATACAGCATTACAATGGATAAGATATCCTATTCCTAATAAGAAAGATTTACTTGACAGACTTCATGAAGCAACCGTATTTTCTAAATTTGATATGAAAAGTGGATTTTGGCAGATACAGATAGATGAGAAAGACAGATATAAAACTGCTTTTACAGTTCCTTTTGGTCATTATGAATGGAATGTTATGCCTTTTGGATTAAAAAATGCACCAAGTGAATTCCAAAATATAATGAATGATATATTTACACCTTTTACAGAATTCTCAATTGTTTATATTGATGATGTGTTAATTTTCTCTAAATCAATTGATGACCATTGGAAACATCTAGATATATTTGTCAAAGTAATTAAACACAATGGACTAGTTGTTTCAGCCACTAAGATAAACTTATTCCAGGATAAAATTCGATTTCTAGGACATAATATTTATAAGGGAACCTTAAGCCCCATTGATAGAGCCATCCAATTTGCAGATAAATTCCCAGATGAAATAAAAGATAAAAATCAGTTACAAAGATTTCTTGGCAGTTTAAATTATGTTTCAGATTATTTTCAAGGACTAAGAAAAATTTGTAGACCCTTATATAAGAGGCTAGAAAAGAATCCCCCTGCATGGACAGATAAACACACTATGATAGTTCGACAGATTAAAAAATATGTTAAACAACTTCCTTGCATTGTTATTCCTTCACCCCATGCTTTTAAGATTGTTGAGACAGATGCTTCAGACATAGGTTATGGTGGAATCCTAAAACAAGTAACAAGAAATGATACTAAAGAACAAATTGTTAGATTCCATTCTGGCTCTTGGACATCTACCCAGCAGAATTACAGTACTATTAAAAAAGAAATTTTATCTATTATATTATGTGTTTCAAAATTTCAAAATGATATTTTTAACCAAAAGTTTTTAATTCGAGTTGACTGTAAAAGTGCTAAAGAAGTCTTACAGAAAGATGTTCAAAACCTTGTTTCCAAACAGAGTTTTGCAAGATGGCAGGCTATTTTAAGTGTTTTGATATTGAATATATTAAAGGAGAATCTAATTCTATTCCTGATTTCTTAACCCGTGAATTCCTACAGGGAAGATGAGCTCCCCTGCAGATAAGAGCAAACCCAGATCTAGACAGTCTTATGCTGCCCCACCAATCCCTCCTCCCCCTAGTAGACTTCTCTCTTGTCCTTCCTTCAACTCACCTAGTTTCTCTTCAAACAGACCCCAAGAAAGAACCCCAATACCCTGCAGCCCAAACCCTTTTCAGCCACTTTCTCCAAGCTCCAATCCAACATCTAAACAGTCTTATGCCAGGCCCCCAACTCCTCCTCCCCTAAAAACTCCATTTAACATAGTTGCTTCTTCCTTTCCCCCACTATCCTCTCCCTCTAAACAATCAATAGACAGACCCTCTACCTCTCAAACTCAAACCCAAACCCCAAGAGAAGATCACAGTGTTGAACTCCCAAAAAATTCTTGGAATTTTATTTTATGGATTGAAAGAGAATACCAGCATATTACAGATCCCCTCTCACTAGTTAGACAGTTGCTACCTCCAGGATGGGAGCACCCCAAGACAGAAACATTAAAGACCCAGACATTCTATGAGTTTATTCTAGTTGACACAGACTCAATCCTAGTCACACACATGCCCTGTTCCCAAGACCCAAACAGAATTGGTTATTCTAAAATAGTTATAAAACAGATTCTCACCCCTTCTCAGTGGAGGGCAGAGCCCTGGATTCCCAGGAAGTTTTCTCATCCCTTTGAGCCTCAGTTTTATAATTATTATGACTATATGGAAGCGTGGGACAGATTCCTTTTATTTCAAAACAATATTAACAGACACACTTGGTTTTTCCGATTTGATATGTATAGAAAGAAAGACATGATGATACCCAGATGGTTTATCGACTGGTGGAATTCTTATGGCCCTGAAGCTATGATTCTTCCTCCTGATCTCCTTAAAGCCTATGAAAGTTTCAAGAAAGAACCAAACATACAGCATCTTAAAGATTTTCCACATCTTTTACAGTTCTTTTACAGGTTTCCGGATCTCCCGTGGATTATCAGATGGGAATACAAAATAGAAAAACATCCTCAGTATCCCTTTCCTATGCTCACCAGGAAGTTCAAATTAAAATGGTGGAATAAGTTTAATTTTGATCATATTTGTCAAGAATTGCAGAAAATGACCTCTCCTTCCCAGACAGAAAATCCTAATTTCTTTTTGGAAAAAAGCCAAGTCCAATGCCAGCTTGCCTCCGTCTCAGACAGAAGACAGCTTAAAAAGCAATTGCTTGAAGCAGCATCACAGATATCAGATGATGAAGATGACACAATAATGGAATCATCCTCTCCAAATTACAGGACTCATCCAGAAGCATTTCAAGATTCTCAGGATCCCTATGATATGTGACAGATAAGGCAAAAAGACATGTGACAGATAAGTGATAGAAAGGAACATGTGACAGATAAGTGATAGAAAGGACGAAAAGACAAAAAGACGAAAAAGACAAAAACTAAAAAGATCAAGAAAGATATTTGACAGAATGTTAATTACAAGCGTGCTCAGACAGATTTTCTACAGATTTCACAAGAACAGACAGACTACTATTCAAGATTTACTCTACCGACAGAAAAAGACAAGACAGATATTTTAAGTTACTGTTCTACCGACAGATTAACTTGAGTTCACTTTACTTGACTCAGGTTACTTTTAGAAGCTTACCATGGTTCACTTCATCTATAAAAGGACAGACTCCGAAGACAGAAGACAGGTTCAAATTTAAGGTCCAAGTTTTAGGTCCAGTTCTAAGGTCCCAATTTGAAGGTTCAAAATATCAGAGAAAGTTTAGAAAGCCTTTAGAGAAAGCCTTTGTAATAGCCATCCCTTTCAGAAAGACTTTTTGTAATTTCCCTTTTGTAATCTTGTAACCTTTCTCCTCAGACAGTTTACTTTGTAATCTTCAGACAGTCTTTTATTTTCAAGCTTGTATCAAAGACAGTTTGTTTTCAAGTTTAATCAAAGACAGAAGTATTTTCAAGTAAGATTTTATCAGTTTCAGTTTTCATATTCCATACTCTGTTTTAACTTATTTTGAATATATCTGTTTTGCTATTTTCTTCTTTATCATCTATTTTATCATTGTTTATGCTTCTATATTACTGCTGTGCTCTCTCCTGGGTAGTTAATGGTATCAAGAGATGTCAAGCATATGATCAATATTATTACGTGCACGTGTGTTCTTTCAAATTTCCAGTATGAAGGTGCTGTAAATGAAGATGGTAGAGGACCCAGTACTTGGGACACTTTCGCTCACAGATATACAGGTCTCTTTCTCTCTCTCTCTCTCTCTCTCCAACAATGTTCAACTATCATCTCATTTAAAATTTTGAGTAACATAATTTGTCTTAAACACTTTTAGATTTATAAAATTTATTATGAATCATTATTATTAAAATTAAAGAAATACAGAATGAGGAGACTCTGTCATTTAAAAAATTAATAAAGGTAGGTAAATAAAGCAATGTAAATTGTGAATTATATGGTAAAGATTACAAACACAATTCCAAAAATTGTTGGGATTTACAATTACAACAAACGTAATGCTAGAGATATTTCAACTTTTACTATATTTAGCAAACAAACTTATATATCACCGATCACTAGAACATATTTTAAACATTAGCTAGTTGAAGTCTACCAATCATATATATATATATATGGTCACATCCGTTTGTAGATTTTATGTTGTAAAAATTTTAGAACCTTTAGCATTTTCCTAAAAAAATAAATCAGATAAACTATAGGGATTTACAATTATAGGAATTTACTAAACTTAAGGAATGTACAACTGTTACAAATTAATTCATTGATTTGTAACGGCTGGTTTGGAGTGAATTAATGGAGTGATATTTGGCAGCCTATTTTTAGCCAGTAAAGTTAATTTTGTGCCGTACCGGCCGGTATTTACCATGCCGGAACTTTGGCCAGTACAGAAAATCTACTATTTCGTTCCGGCTAAAATACCGGCTGTACCGGAGTTGTTCCTGCCATACCGGAGTAAATTTCAGATTTCGGCCGGTAATTTGATACCGGGCCGAAACCAAAACCTCTAAGGGAGGGCTTAGAAAAAGAATAACAAGAGAAGAAGAAGTTGAAGCTTATTAAAATCTTTGAAAATTTTGCTCACTAGTCATTGCAGATCGACCAAGCTGCTGCTATTTCTCAGCTCTCAGTTTCAAGTTTGTCGCCTCATCACCTGCTTCTCTTTATTTTACATCTTTCTTCTTCTTTTTTTTGTCTATTTCACTTTTTGCTCTTCACCCTCTTTTCCTTGTTTTTTCCTCCGTGAATATCTATGCACATTTTGAAACTTGTGGTCTGATGGGAAGTGAAAGAGACTAGTCCTTTTGTTCACTTTTTACCCACCCGAATGGACACGTGGCTTGCGGAGTACTTGTTTGCTCTCTCCTCTCTTTACAATATGGGAACAATACCAATCTTTTAACTCCAAAAAATAAGTACTTACATTAGTTTGTGTGTGTGTATATATATATATATATATCTATTATACTTATAACTATACCTACCCAAAAAAAAAAAAAAAAAAAACAATTATGTAAATTTGTACAATAGTAATTTTTTTTAATGTATAAATTGTATACTTATTATTGATATTATAATTATTATATAATTAGCAGTAATTTTGAAATAGTACATCGGTACTGATCGATATCGAAATATATTGTTCTATTGGCTAAATCAGTACAACCTCCGATACAAAATTGACTCCCTTATTTTTAGTTTTACTTGAATTTGAATTAGACTCGTTAGTCATTAGTTATTTTATTATCAAGATTGATCCTTTTCAAATGAAGAAGATCATTTTTCTTACCTCACCCAATGAACCAAAAAAACAAACAAACAAACGGTGTGCGTGTTGATAAAAGGCTGGGAAATTGAGATAACTATGAGGATTTCGAGAGTTTAATAGGAATAAATCAAAGCATGTCGTATTAGGACAGAGCAAAATAGCTGCTCAATTTTACGTACAAGTAGTGGCATTATAAAATTCTTTTTACTTCTTTCTGTTTTACACTGGCCTTAACTTTGTTTACGGAACCAACTCCATAAGACTAGAGTATACACTCTTGCTTGCCAGAGCCTCTATATATTGTGAAAACCTGCGGGCCAAATTAGTATTGTAAAGGTAATGCATATCATCATCTAGCTTGTGAAATTTTTGGTGTAATTTCTATGTCTGAAGGTTTACTAGTATTGGAAAATGATGAAAAGAAAACTATGAACATGTCAAAATAAGTAAGAAACTTAGAAACCGTCACGCACTCTTGGCGCGATGGTCAATCCACAAGTATAAGTGCTTGTGGAGTGTGAGGAACAAAGGTCAGGGTTCAAGTTTCTTAAAGGGCACTTCACTCATATATACACTTAGATTAGGCTAGAGTAGAATTCTATCTCTTTAAAAAATAAATAAATAAGGAAAATCCTATATGCAAAACCCACCATTTATGTTTCAGGAAAATTATTAGGTACTCCCGAAGTACCATAAATGCGTACTCTCTCCTCTCACATGAATGATAAGTCATCTCCATCAACTTCTATTCAATTTTGTTGTTAATTGTCCATATTTTTAATTTTTTTCTACAAATTTTTTAAATTAAAAAAAATCCAATTAATAATTGAAAAATATTTTTCAGAAACATAAGATGAATGAAAGTAAAGTTAAATGACTTAAATGAATTCTAGTAAAACTTAGATGATTTATTTTGCATTTTAGCCTATGAGAAATTGCCTTCTTTCCATAGAAAAACTAGGAAAATAAAGGAGTTGAATGTTGTAACTATTAACCAGCCATTTGGTATGGATGGTTGCCCACCTTTAAATATGATAGGCCACAAACTGAATAACCCCTTGTGATTAAACCAATTAATTAATTAGCCAAATTATTAATTAATTAATTTATCATGCAAACGCATGGAAGTGTGAACAAATCACCAATAAACTAAATATGCAGTGGAAATTAAATGACACGGTGATTTGTTTACGAAATGGGGAAAACCCTTACGGCAAAAACCCCACCGGGTGATTTTCAGGTCCATCACTTTCGAAACTCTACTATTATCAAATCAAGCGGTTACAAGTAAAAGAATCCCAAGTACCTTACTAACCTATAGTTGAACCCTTACCCCAATACCCAATTGGACTTGATTTGTAGTGACAGTTCCCCCTTTTGATGCATGGCTCCCAAGTACGTGACTAACTAATGCGCGGATCCCAGTACGCAACTTCAACACCAACTTAGAAGGAAAGGTTGGCTACAAAGTTCTTCAGTTCATCCAACACGATGAAGATCAGGAAGATGCTTGGTCACAATATCCTTTGGTGCAGATACACAATAACTTCTTCAGAAGAGATGAACTAGGTCAAGAACTTTGTCTTTGATTACAAATTTCTTGAACAGAGTTTGCTCAATACTTGTGCAACTTGTGTACAGTTTGACGGCTCTTAAAATAATCCTTTTATATATCTAGGGTTATGAGAAAAGAAGGCCTAAAGACACATTCACAGATCCCAAGAAATCAAATAAAAAAAATCTGATTTTATAAATCTCGACAAATAGCAAGGTGTCGAGGAGCTATCGAGCAGGTGTCGAGCTTTAATGAATTTGCACTTCAACTTGTTTTTCTTAGATATACTTGATGACTTCAACACTTGATCTTGAAACCTTGTTTCTTGAAGTATTAAAAATACCTAGAACTACCCAATTACAAGTAGAGTGCGTTTTGTCAATGGATTAGTCAATTTATATAAACAAATAACATATGTTCTTAATAAGTAAAAACACATATGTCCTAACAATCTCCACCTTTGGCAATCTGTAATAAAACCACAACAAACAAATGAATATATGAGAGAAATCATAAATCACTCAACTCATACTCACTTGTTGAATACAATAAAATCTATCCTATCACAAACCCTTGAAAAACTTTATAAGAAAAGAGTTTATGGCAAGTAGACTTTGACAACCTGTATTTCTGAAACACTTTAAAGAAAACTTATCAAAGCATCTTGTGTGAAACAAAAATAATAGATTGCATACAAGTATAAGAATCATGTGTATAAGGATAGAAAAGAAACAACACATGTAGAGATAAGTAAAAGAAACATGCATCCACATATATAGAGAAAATAAGTACAATGTATGTAAAACTGGTCACAAGACCTCATATACAAAAACAATATATCTAAAAAAGAAAAGAAAAGAAAAGATACATCATAACCTCATTACATCTCTCAAGAATCAACACTCCCCCTATCAAAAATGTCCTATACTAACTCTCCCCTTAAGATGACTACTCTCATATTCTCAAAACTGCTCCACATTTTTGTCACGGATGACAAATGGTAGAGTGTCAAGTAGACATCTCATCAGTAGAGCTAGCATTTTCATCATCATCAAAAGTGTCATCGTCATCACCATCACCATCATCATCATCATCATCCTCAGAGTCAGAAGTCGTTGGAGGAGATGGTGAAGGAGTAGCCTTAGAAGCAAGCCTACCCATGGTCTCCTGCCGTCATGCAATACGACCAACACGAACATTCACCTGATACAACTCCATGGAGAGTGTATCAAGGCAAGCATCAATGCATTGCAGCTGCGCTATGATGTCTCCAAGAGATACATCGCCTATAGAGGAAGAAAGAGCAGATGTAGATGGAGCTGAACGGGAGGAAGGAGTGGAATCTGGCTGTCTCAACCTAAACTAAGTCTCACTATGTTTTATGGTAGCAACATCTATGGCACAAATGTGTGTGAAGTGGTCAGACACAGGAAAAGGGACAAAAAAATGGCGTAAGATCCTCGTGATAGCAGAAGGAAAGATGAGCTTATCACGGGACATCGAATCTAAATGAACATCAATGATAGAAACAATGAAATAAAAAGGAAAATATATAGTAAGATACTCAAGAAGAGATAACAAAAATCGAGCACGAGGCTCTGTGATGGAGTTATAGTGAGAGAGTGGATGGAGTACAAAAGTCATTACCATATTTAAGAATCTAGGACCTTTAGCGAAAGGTCTACATGATGTATACTGATGTTTACCTCAATCAACATGGTGCTCACAAAAAGCAGAAATGAGCTCATCTTTTGACACAGTCCTCAAATGCTCATAAGAAGGATAGTTAGGAAACTCTATCCTAGGAACTCAAAGCACATCCGTAATTAGCTGCGGTGTGATAGGGATGCGCATATCTCAAACGTGAGTGAAAAAAAGAGGTACTGAACGATCAATCTCATACATGTTGGAGTAAAACTCTTGAATGAGCACGAGAGGACATGTGATCGGGATGTTACACAGTGACTCCCATCCCCTACTATGAATGACAGAAGGAAGGTCAGTGTCGGCAAAGTCCGCCAAAATGACTTGGCGTTCCGAATCAACACCTTGTCTAGAAAAGTTCTCCAAAAATGCCTTGCAGGCATTCTCATCACGGAACCGAAGATTAAGAGGAGCAGAATCAGAAGAGGAAGAAGCTCCAGAACGCAGAGGGTTTCAAGCCAGAGTGAATTTACGCTTAGGTGCCATAGACACTGCTAACGTAAACAGAATAAGAAAGAGAGAGAGAAAGAGACAATCAAAAAAGTCCCAAAACAGTTCAAATATATCAAATATATTGAACAAAGAGTACGTATGCATGAGGAATGCATGAACATGTGACATGCAAAGTAAAAAACATCATGGGCTCAGCTCAATCTAATCCTACCAGCACACAAGCATAAAACGCACATCTAAATGCATAAAAATACCATTCTAATGCACATGTAATGCAATGTATGACATTTTGAACACATTTAAGTGAAAACCCAACCCAAAATTTCAAGAATAACTCATCAATTTTGAAAAACCCTAAAAATTTTCAAAAACCCTAAAACCTAAGATTCAAAACATGAAATGCATGAATAATGAAGGAAAAAGAGATCATACCAAGTTATTTGAAGCAAGGGAAGGCCGAAAATCATGTGGGTTGAAGATTTTGAGTGAGAAAAAGGAGTTTGGGAAATGAACAGCCACAGATAGATCGAGAGAGATCGAGAAAATGAGAACAGAATTGCGACAGCAGCTTATATAGGAACATCAGTAATTCTTGATAGATGAGGTGTTGAGAGGTGTCGAGGAATCTATCGAGGAGGTGTCGAGAAAATGGCCTTCAACAGTTGCAGGTGTCGAGAGGTATCGAGGGACAAGAAACACCTTCAAGGAACAGAATCTCGATCGATCCACCAAGTGTCGAGAAGGTATCGAGGAGGTAGGAACTTTCTCGATCGATCCACTAGGTGTTGAGGAGGTGTCAAGATTGTGATAAGAAAAAGGCTGGAGAAGCTCGACAGATAACAAGGTATCGAAGAGGTATTGAGAAGGTGTCGAGCCAGCTTTTAAAAACAGTTTTTCGAGAAGTGAAAAATACAAACATGAATGCAATCCAATAAGAACCTCAACCAATGATCCAATCAACATATTAAGCTCCCAAAATCATCTCTCATCAAACATTTTAAGCACATGGATTCTTAGAAACACACACACACACTAAACAAGTCTAAGTAATCTTATTTTTCAAAAACAAGTCAAGACAGTTTAGTGAGCATACATTAGCACATGTAAACACTTGTGATGGCCAAATTACATTGTACCTGCACATGTATCAAGAGTAGTAAAGAATATTGCGTGTTGTGTGTGAGAAACATCGCAAAATTGCATATGTGTATACAAGTTATGACGATCTGAGATATAAGAAAATAACTTTAACTCACACACAATCATAACTGTTTGATGGGGATTATCACCTTCGAGGTACATCCTATAACTCCCACATCTCCTAAAAAACATGCTTGCAATCTTATTTAAAGCATTTTAATCTTTTTGCTTTTTATTTTCTTTGCATATTTTCTTTTAAGCATATCATACATGGGCATAAAAAGAGAGAAAAGAAATACCCAACATGTTAAGCATAGACATTGCACTTTTGCTATACCGAAACATACGGATGTCTTTGACACTGCACTTTTGCTATGCCGAAGCATACATGTGTCATATTATGATTGGCAGGTAATAGTGGTAAGATAATTATTTATGCCATTCTCTTAGAATTTTCTAGTCCTACCCGTCAAAAACAGTGATATGAGTGTTAAGTTTTAAGAGATAAGTTAATCTTACTCATCACAAATAAGAGCCACAAAGCTCACTTACTTAGTTGTGCATGGAGATGCTCATTTAAGCTATAAAAGATACAAATTTTTGAAAACTTTGTTTCAATGGCTATCTAAGGTACATAAGTACCAATGTACACAAAACATACACTCTTTTTGTATTTTTCTGATTTTTCAATTTTTTTAAAATTTTTATATCAAAAAAAATAAACAAAACTGAAAATAAACACACAAAAACATGTTATCAAAACACAACATAAAACTAGATTGACTCAAAAAAATGCAAAACACATAAGTAATGCAATAAACAAAAACAAGAAGATAGAAGAAAGTGATAAAGTCACTTAGAGTCCTTTTTCTTCCACACCTTGAAAGAACCTTTTCTTTGATTGAACCCTTGAACTGGCTGTGAGGGGGAAGAATTGAAACCGTTCAAGTTCGAAAGGAACATGAGGGCTTTCAGAAGAACTCCAAGAGGAGCAAGAAAGGATTGAAGCTAATTTTGGCTTCCAGATGCTATCATGCCGTTACTTTGTTGAGTGGCTAGCCACTTGTAACAATTTGGTCGAGTATGATCGGCAGCTCCATAATGTTGACAGAGATACTGCTTCTTCTGTTTTGGCTTTTGAGAGTTAACTTTCTTAGCCCTAGGGTTTTTAGCATCTTTCTTATCTTGCTTAGGGGGTGCTCCTAAGATAGATTTACCCTTGTCTAAGTTCTCACTAGTTAATTCAGTTTTAATATCAGTGTTCTTAATTTCAGTGTTATTAGCAGGAGAAACAAAAACAGCAGTACTAGTAGAAGCAATATTAGAGGAAGAAAAACCATACCCTAAACCTGTTCGATCCAAAGCAAATTTTTGATTGCTGAGCATCTCATCAAGCTTTGCACTTGAAGTCCTCTCCAGTTGAGCTCTAACTTGAAACAGCTCCGCTTCAAGCTTCTTGATCTTCTTAGCCAAGAAATTGTTCTCAAACCTCAGTGCACCAATCATTTGATTAGCTTCATCAAACTTTGTGGAAAGTTCTTCACGATCGAGTTCCACATCCCTAAGTTTCTCGGTGGCCAGCCTATACAATTTCTCATGCTTCTCAGAGAGCTTGTATAGTTTCTCATAGGCTGAATGGATATCATCTTGATCATCCATCTTCTCACACTTAGAATCCACCAATTCTTATTCTTCTTCTACTTCATCAACAATCCCTTCAGTAGGATTGACTGTGGCAGTAAAGGCATTTAAGATTCTGTCATCCTCATTGTCGGAATCATCTTCAAACTCAGTGTCACTCAAGATTACAGCAAGTGCCTTACTCTTCCCAATGCTCTTAAGATATATAGGACACTCATGTTTCATGTGTCCGAACCTATGACAACCAAAGCACTTAGGTCCTGCGGGAACAGTGTACGGACCGCCATCCTTAGCATCCTTCTTCCCTTTGTCTTGGCTCTTAAACTGAGAAGAACTGGACTGCCTGTGATCCTTGTCAAAGCCCTATCCATTGGCATTCTTCATGAATTTCTTGAACTGCCTGGTGATGTAGGACTTCATCTTGGAATCTTCAACATCTGAAAACTAATCTGTATCACTGCTCTTTGCCTTCAAGGCCATGCTCTTGCCTTTACTCGACTTGCCAATCCTAGATAACCCTATCTCGTAAGTCCACAAGTTTCCAACTAGTTCAGTTAAAGGAATCTTGTCAATGTCCTTCAATTCCTCTATAGTAGTAATCTTTGCATGAAATCTCTCGGGTAGAGATCTAAGCACCTTCCTTACAATCTTGGGTTCAGGGATGACTTCCCTATGATTGAAGGCTGAGTTCACTATGTCCTTGAGCTTAGCATAGAACTCATCAAATGACTCATCCTCCTCCATCTTTATTTCTTCAAAGCTTGTTGTGAGCCTCTGAAGTTTTGAATCCTTGATAGCCTTTGTGCCCTCACAAGTTGTTTGGAGGATAGTCCATGCCTCCTTAGCAGTTTCTGTTGAGGATATCTTTTTGAACCCTTCATTGGTGACCAAACTGAACAACGCATTCAATGCCCTGCTGTTGAAGTTTGCCGCCTTGATCTCGACTTCATCCTAATTGGTCGGCGCTTCCTTTGGTTTTGTCCAGCTAATCTCTACAGCTTGCCACACCTTTTCATCTAAGGACTGCAAAAAAGCTCTTATACGTACTTTCCAGTATGCATAGTTAGTCCCATTAAATAAAGGAGGTATAATTAACGACTATCCTCTATCCATGACAAACAGGGGTCAATGGATTAAGCATAACAAAGATTAAAACCTAATCAGAGTGTGCCTGCTCTGATACCACTTGATAGGCTACAAACTAAATGACCCCTTGTGATTAAACCAATTAATTAATTAGCCAAATTATTAATTAATCAATATATCATGCAAACGTGTAGAAGCAAAAACAAATCACTAATAAACTAAATATGTAGCGAAAATTAAATGACACGGTGATTTGTTTACGAATGGGGAAAACCCTTACGGCAAAAACCCCACAGGGTAATTTTCAGGTCACCATTCCTGAAACTCCACTATTATCAAATCAAGCGGTTACAAGTAAAGGAATCCCAAGTACCTTACCAACCTACAGTTGAACCCTTACCCCAATACCCAATTGGACTTGATCTGTAGTGACAGTTCCTCCTTTTGATGCACGGCTCCCAAGTACATGACTAACCAATGCGCGGATCTCAGTACGCGACTTCAACACCAACTTAGAAGGAGAAGTTGGCTGCAAAGTTCTTCAGTTCATCCAACACGATGAAGATCAAGAAGATGCTTAGTCACAAAACCCTTTAGTGCAAATACACAGCAACTTCTTCAGAAGAGATGAACTAGGTCAAGGACTTCGTCTTTGATCACAAATTGCTTGAATAGAGTTTGCTCAATGCTTGTGCAACTTGTGTACAGTTTGACGGCTCTTAAAATAATCCTTTTATATATCTAGAGTTAGGAGAAAAGAAGGCCTAAAGACACATTCGTGGATCCCAAGAAATCAGATCAGAAAATCTGATTTTATAAATCTCGACAGATAGTAAGGTGTCGAGGAGCTATTGAGCAGGTGTCGAGCTTTAATGAATTTGCACTTCAGCTTGTTTTTCTTGGACAGACTTGATGACTTCAACACTTGATCTTGAAACCTTGTTTCTTGAAGTATTAAAAACACCTAAAACTACCAAATTACAAGTAGAGTGCATTTTGTCAAAGGATTAGCTAATTTACATAAACAAATGACATATGTTCTTAACAAGTGAAAACACATATGTCCTAACAAAATACATAATATTTAATTTACACCAAGAAATAATTCATTTCAATATGGGAGAATCTTAATGCTATGAGTTTAGTTAAGATCTTTATAATTCAATTGGTTGATACTTGCTGATGTTTTCAAATGAGATATTTAGAATTCAAATCCCCTCTCCTCCAATTGTCAATTTATCAAAATAATTAATTTTTTTATGACTGCTTATGTGTCGTAAATTGTAAACTCAATGTTTCAATTTGTCTTTATTAGTATTTGTTAGTTCGTGAATAGTGTTTTTTTTTTCCTTCTTTTCTTTTGGAAGCGAACACTTTTAGTCTAATTTTTTTAAAATGGGAACTTATAATCTAATTTAGTAAGGCAATACACATGTTTTTTGGGGGATAAAATTTGGTTGCAAACTTGGTTGTAGCCTAAAGCTACAACTCCTCTCAAAAAAATTAGCACGGCTACATGTTTTGAAAATATAATTATTGGATTGCATATCCTTATGCATTTAACACACATGTCAAATTTTGTGTCAATTGGATGTTAATTACTATTCAATCCATAAATTTATTTTTTATGCATAATTTGGAACTACACAATTAATTTGTTTCAAAAAGAACAAAAAAAAAAAAAAAAGGTCAAAGAAAAAAGAACAACAGCAATAGCAACGTAAACAATAAACCTTCACATTCCTATCTTTTGGTATTTAATTTTCTTCATTTTTCCCCATTTCCTTCCTTTCTTCCACAACTGATCTCTAAAGTCTAAACTAGAAATAAGTGTTCATGTTATGGCGATCAGGCTCAAGTACTAGTTCCATTTTTTCTTATGGCTATAATTACTAGTTCCTAAATAGTATTAAAAAAAAAAAAAAATCCTTACAATTAATGAAATTGCAGGTAAGATAGCGAATGGAAGCAATGGAGACGTAGCTGTCGATCAATATCATCGCTACAAGGTATATATGTTGTTTCGTGTTCATACTAAAAATTGTGAAAAAAATTGGAAAGAAAACCACACATATTATTCAGCTCCTAATTAACAACAGTCTTGTAGCACAAATGCATAGTTTCGTTTACTTTATAAAGAGAATTGGAGTTCTTTTCATACTTTCTCCAATTGTTATATATATATATATCGGAGAAAATGGGCTTTTGCCCTCTTTTTTTAAAAAATTCAGTATTTTTCCCCCTTTCCCAAACTAATTAGGGAAATGCTCTATTTTGAAACTCGATTTTTTAAAAATCGAGTTTTAATTTAAAACTTGATTTTTGAACAATCGAGTTATAACAAACTGAAAATTAAAAAAAAAAAAAAAAATTTCTAGAGCCCTAAGTGGCGTTTTAGGGAGTCCTAAGTGGCATTTTAAGGAGCCTATAGTGATGTTGAAACTCGATTTTCTCAAAATCGAGTTTCAAAATAGGGACATTTCCCTAATTAGTTTGGGAAAGGGAGCAAAATGCTGGATTTTTTGCACAATAGGGGCAAAGGCCAATTTTCTCCTATATATATGTTAGCTCCTATTAACTTTTGTGTTTTGACTTTTTTTACATTTAGGGCCCAACTATTAGGGCAATCTAACCCACCCGGCCACCCGCCCATACCCGATCGGCGTTCACCCGATCCGACTACTCCGGCGGTCGACCATGAGTCCCAAGCTCCAAAACTCGACACCGGCAGGTCAGTTTCAAGTCCCCTCGTTCAAAACCCATGAAACACGACCAGCTCGAAGACATCAAACTCTCGTGAATTCTCCAGCGATTTCGACGAGTTTTCAGCTTGATTTGCAGATTTTGGCGACCAAAACAACCAAATCCGGCATAGATACACTAGATCTAGCGATTCTCGGCACAATTTGGGGGAAAAATAATTGAATTTGACGAAATCCTCACCGGATCTTGGTCGGATCGAGTGAGATCTCGTCGATTTTGGCTGTTTTTCGTTAGGTTTCAGACTCACCCGAAATTGATGCCACCCACCGGCAAACCAACCTGTGAAACCCAACCCTTTTAATGGGTCGGTTGCGGGTTGAGAATCTGCAACCCAATCTCTTACGGGTCGGTTTGCGGGTTAGGCACAAACCCGACCCGCCCGACCCGTGGACACCCTTACCAACTATGTTCGCCACATGTACTAATATATAAAATAAAATTTTGGCACATGCTTTCTAATTATTGAGCATATCTAACCAAATACAAGATAATTACAATATAAAAAATTCTTATTTCAAATTTTTCTAACAATTTATATATGCTTTGTGATTAAACATTATAGGGAGATGTTCGGATTATGAAAAACATGGGCTTAGATGCATACAGATTCTCAATCTCATGGTCTCGAGTACTGCCAAGTAAGATTATCCTTTTCATAATCCCATAAAAGGTTAGAACCATCCAATGAGATGAACATAAAAATGGGTACATCAAGTACACATCTTAGACTGGAATGAAATGACTATTGTTTTGTGACTAATTATGTTCCTAACAATCTCCTCTTTGAGACTAATTTCAGAAGGAAAACTATCTGGAGGCGTGAATAGGGAAGGAATCAAATACTACAACAAACTAATCAATAGGCTCCTTGCCAGAGGTCATGAATGATTCTTAAATTCTATCACATGTCATCAACATGTCATCAACTTATCATGCACTATTAATTCATTGTTGTTTGCTATGATTGAATGCAGGAATACAGCCCTTTGTGACCCTGTTGCACTTAGATCCTCCTCAGGCACTAGAAGATAAGTACGGTGGTTTTTTGAGTCCTCATATTGTGTAAGTGGTTCCCTTATGATCAATCATTTTATTCATCCGAATTCAAATTAGTTTATGTTTCACAAATTTTATCGTGATTATGATCTCTAAAAAAATTTAAATTGATGACCCATTTTGAAGATAAGGAATCGAAGGGGGGCCCTTTTGTATTATTATTTTTAAATTAATGACTTATTTGTGAAGTTGCTAGCTCATTGTCTTTTAGAATTATTGAGTTTGATATCATTTGTTAAGAATTTATCATTGAATTTTTTTTTTTTATTGTGAGACCATGATATAATACATTAACGTAATATTAATTCACAATTCCAATCCAATATGGTCCACTAAAATGAAATGCCTTTGAAAAATGAAAAATATTAAAATTAATATTGAGATTGGAAATAATTACATAGAATGACTAAATTGAAAATATACTAAAGATAAAGGATTGAAATGAGAAACGTGGTACTCGCATGATTGAATTGAAAATTTGTAAAAGTTAGAAAGTTTAATTTCTATAATTTGTAATTTAGTCATTATTTATATCAATCACTTATAATAATAATAATAATAATTGTAGGTGTGATAGGCCTAATAGTATATACCTATGTATCTGCTGGGTTGGGGGCCTAATCCGAGGACATCTAGCGGTCCGAGGTAAACGCTGTCATAAAAGTCCACATTAGTGAATAAGGGAAGGGGTTTGGTCATGATGGTCCAAAAAGGAGGTTCAAGGAGGAATGCCTCCTCTATTGAGCAAAGCAGAGGTCAAAAAGTGTGGTTTGTGTTAAATATATTATCATTAACAATGCAATGTGTGATACCATATTGTATATGCTAGAGTGGATGCGAAAAAGGAAGTATAGAATAGGAACACTGAGAACACGAGGGTTACATGGTTCAGCCTTGACAGCCTACATCTACGGAAGAATCCCTTAAGAGCTACATCTTTATTGTATAAGAGTGTAGTACAAAACCTGTGTTCCAATGAACTCTAACATAAGTATATATAGGCGACTAAATCCTAAACTACTAGTACAAGCAGGAATGGGCTTGGGCTTATTACATTGAGTTAATATGTCTAATATATATCTCTAACACCCTTCCTCAAACTCAAGACGGAAGCTCGATGAAGGCTTGAGGTTGGATAAGCATGAAAAGATCACTTGGAGATGCCTTGAAGGATACCTTGAAGAATGCCTTTGAAGAAACCACAATGAAGAATGTGCCAATTCACCAATTTTGGAGTTTTAAATGAAGAAACGGAGTCCAAAATTGAAATCTATGCGAAAAACTGAGCAAGATAGGCCTTTTTGGAAATTCTGACTTTTGGCAAAGGTTAACGCAAAAAGTCAAAGTCAACTATCCAGGGTCAAAGTCAACGGATACTAGTCCGGGTCGGTTTTGGGTTTTCGGGTCGGGTCTCGGATAGGGCAGCAGAGCCGTTGACATGGAGTGATGACGTCACCATGAGTTCTTCGGCGCGTGTGAGTATTCCACCGACGCATGGCTGGAACTTTGAAAGGCGCGTGCAAGCGTGTGCGAGGGAGATTAATGCTTGGACTTCGGTGGTTTGGTAGATTAGCGAGCTACGAGGCCGTCATGGCGGCGCATGTTGCCAGAGAAGGATCTGCTCTTGAGGAATCTGAGGCAGCGTGTGGAGAACTACGCTGAAATAGCGAAAGCGCGTGGGAGCACGTGACGTGTTTTGTGGAGGCCATCTTCTTGGGTTTTGATCGCGGGAGGCCATGAGTCACGTCTGTGTGATATCATGTTGTATATGCAAGAGTGGATGCAGAAAAGGAATCATAAAATAGGAACACTGAAAACATGAGGGTTACGTGATTCAACCTTGACGACCTGCATCCACAGAAGAATTCCTTAAAGGCTACATCTTTATTATATAAGAGTGTAGTACAAAACCTGTGTTACAATGAACCCTAACATGAGTATATATAGGCGACTAAACCCTAGACTACTAGTACAAGCAGGAATGGGCTTGAACCTATTACATTGGGCTAATATGTATAATATATATTTCTAACAGTTTTCCCTCCAAAGCAACATTTTAGGAGGTTTTATTGGGAAAGATGTACGTCATAAAAGCACAGGACAAAGGAAAGCTATGAAATATCTAAGATAAAACTGTTAGCATTGAATGCTCTGCTGCTAACTTTCTGGTCGTATTAATGTGGAAGTGATACCTGAACAGTAATTTTCAGCTTTACAGCTACTCTTAGAGATTTCAAGAATGTGCTGATGGGACAGGGATCAACGCTAGTAATCTGGTCTACACGTTGAGGGTGGAGATGAAAGAAGAAGATAGTATAAAAGGGAAAGAATACCTTGAGGGAGGGGGATTGGAGAATTGAGAGAAAAACACTGTAGGAACAAGAACTGGACCTATAACCAAATTCAAAAGATATATATATATATATATACAAGAACTGATCTCCTCAGATTGTGCCAAGAATGATTTTCTTTGGATAAAACTAGTTTATTTTTACTTTCTTGTCATCTGGGCCAACTATAATTGTTATCTAACTCGTTAGAACTTAGTTTTTTAACCTATTTTCTACAAATTCATTGTATCAGGCTCTTTGAACCTAGATTCTTTTACCTTTTAAGCTTAGGAACCAAATTATGGCCTTACAACAACAACAACAACAACAACAATAATAATAATTAATTATTATTATTATTATTATTATTATTATTACACTAACAAAGAGAATTTTTAATCTATGTAAAAGTTTTTTTTGCTACCAAGTGCTTTATAACTCAACTGATTGGCTCCTTCTAGATTGGAGACATACAAATTCAAATCTCCTTTCTCCCAACTATAGAATTATATATATATATATATTAAATAAAAGAGAGCTTTTTGCTCTATGGATAGTTAGGCCTTCTAGATTCTTTTACCTTTTGAGCTTAAGAACCAAATTATGCCCCTACAACAACAACAACAATAATAATAATTAATTAATTATTATTATTATTATTATTATTACACTAACAAAGAGAATTTTTAATCTATGTAAAAGTTTTTTTTGCTACCAAGTGCTTTATAACTCAACTGATTGGCTCCTTCTAGATTGGAGACATACAAATTCAAATCTCCTTTCTCCCAACTATAGAATTATATATATATATATATATATATATATATATTAAATAAAAGAGAGCTTTTTGCTCTATGGATAGTTAGGCCTTCTAGATTCTTTTACCTTTTGAGCTTAAGAACCAAATTATGCCCCTACAACAACAACAACAATAATAATAATTAATTAATTATTATTATTATTATTATTATTACACTAACAAAGAGAATTTTTCATCTATGTAAAAGTTTTTTTGCTACCAAGTGTTTTATAACTCAACTGATTGGCTCCTTCTAGATTGGAGACATACAAATTCAAATCTCCTTTCTCCCAACTATAGAATTATATATATATATATATATATATATTAAATAAAAGAGAACTTTTTGCTCTATGGATAGTTAGGCCTTCTAGATCTATAATTGAATCATGCTATAAATGACATGCTCACGTACAAATGCACAATTAATTAGTGTAATGTCAATTATTAAATAGTTTGGATACTTTTGCATGTTTATCTTTAGGGATGATTTTCGGGATTATGCTGAGCTTTGCTTTAAAGAATTTGGTGATCGTGTCAAGCATTGGATCACACTAAATGAACCTTTGAGCTACACCAATGCTGGTTATGTTATGGGGACATCACCTCCAGGCCGGTGTTCTAGTTGGCAACAGTTAAATTGTACCGGTGGAGATTCTGGGACAGAACCATATTTAGTGTCACATAATCAGCTTCTTGCTCATGCTTCCGCGGTCAAAATTTACAAGCAAGAGTATCAGGTTTCCACGCACCAAATTGCTTTATGTTTATTTTAATTACTACTTTTTTCTTTTGTTTGAAAGTTGTACTCCATTCAATAAACCATGGTTGCATTGCACTTGATAGTTGATACAAGAGAATCTAAGGTACTTTTTTAAAAACTATTTGTAGTGATGATAAACTTAGATAAATTTACAAGTTCAACTTCTTTTTCAGTATTAGTAATTGATTAAGCATTTATCTTTCCTGTCAGTGTGCGAGTGGATTAACTCTTTGTTGAAAACTTATGAATTAATTTGTTAGAAGTAGACAAAAAATACAATTCCATTAGCTTGAGTGTGTCTTTATAAATAAGCAAGCTTTCGCTATGTGCAGCAAGTACAGAAAGGCATTATGGGTATATCCCTAAATACAGACTGGTATGTGCCATTTTCTAACGCAAGGCACGACCATGATGCTGCGCTAAGAGCCCTTGATTTCAAGTTTGGGTGGTAAGTATACTAAAACTGCTTGACTCTTTGTTTTGGACATCTTTGTCACTATATGCTAGTCATTTACAAAGAATAGAAACACCTTTGCTATTTTAATAAAGACTGAAAATTTTGTGGTTTGTGCTAGGTTTATGGATCCCTTAACCAATGGTGACTATCCACATAGCATGCGATCTCTAGTTGGCGACCGATTACCCAAATTCACGAAAGAGCAATCCAAGCTAGTGAAAGGGTCATTGGATTTTCTAGGGCTAAACTACTATACTGCTAATTATGTAGCCGATGCACTTCACTCCAAAGTTGAACACGCAAGCTATATAACAGATTTAAGAGCTAATATTTCTTGTACGAACTCAAACATTTGGACCATGATTCTGATTTTCTTATGTAACTCATATGTACTAACAACACCTTGCTTTTTTTTCTTCTGTTGAGGCAGCTGAGCGCAATGGGATCCCCATCGGCCCAAAGGTGCGTAAGAAATTGAATATACATAAGATTGATACAAATCTTAAGATGGTTAAAAAGTTTGATTCATTTTTTTTTTCTTTTATGTAATTCTTAAATAGTTTAATTTTCACACAACTTATGGATAAATATATATATATATATATATATATAAAATAAAATAAAATAACAATTTAGTTATTTATTAGCATCCTTATCTGAGATAGTGTGATAATGAAAGAAAAGTAATTAGGTGAAACAAATGTCATTTATCAAATTTTGTGTGGTTTGCATAGATTTTTAAGATCATTGAGTTTCTAAAATGTCACGTGTCATATATCATTAAAAATTGAAAAGAATTAAAGAATATAGTAAGTCTTGTAATTCAACTAATTGACACATTTTGATATTTTTTGTGAAAACATCGAGGGTTCAAATGTTAATTATCAATTATAAAACAAACAAACAAACAAAAGTATATAAAAGGGAAGATAGCTAAAAGTCTTTGAATCAAAAAGAAAGAACTTTGTAATCCAACTTAGAAATTTTTTTCAAATAAAAATATTTCTAAAATAGATCATTAATATAGGAAATTATCTTATATTGATTTTAGTTTGATTAGAAAAATCCATAAATAATTTGACAACAAATTGTAGCATTTTGTTGGATATTATTATAACAAACTTCATTTTCTTTTAAGTGTTTAAATTCAATAAGTATTTGATTTAAATCCTCCTTTTACACCCTATAATAAAATAATGGCCCATCAATTTTATTTTATTTTAAATGGCAAAATTTGAAATACCACACACATTTACAAATTACAGACGTCATAGATTGAATTTCTCTCTAAAAAAATAATAAATAAATATAAATAAATAAATAAAACCAAAAACAACCCAATGCCATAGAAATATAATTGGAGAATTCACCGGGAACACCAACTACTAGGAGAAGCTGCCGAAATTATCTATTTAATCTAAGGAAGTCGATTCCATACCGTACCGGCCGGTATATACCATACCGGCAAGCATACCGGTACATGTAACCCCCCTGTTTCTTACCGGAAAAAATACCGGCCATGTACTGGCTGCACTGGCCAATTTCGGGCAATACAGTCCAATATCGGGCGTACCGGCCAGTACAGAAAAAGTTTTTTTTTTTTTTTTTTTTAAATTTTGCAATTGTTGAATTTTTTTTAGGACAGAATGGTAACTTATTTGCATTAACTTATTAGTATTATTTGTTTTCTTAGTATGCAATGGTAACTTTTAAACTTTCTATTTTATATATATATATATATATATATATATATATATTCTTTTAATTGATACTAAAGTCTAAAACAATGAATAATTAGTTCTAAATTGAAGAAATGTTTTATGATAAACTTTTATATTTATTATAATATATATACACACACACATACATACATATATATATATATATATATATATTTATAAATATAAAAATATCGGTAAACTCGAAATGGTGCACTGGTATTGACTGATATCCGAAATATATTGTACCGCTGACCAAATTGGTGCAGCCACCAGTACGGTATTGACTCTCTTGATTTAATCCTAAAGATAGACACATACAGTACGAAAAATGCAACGAAATGTGAATAACTAACGATATCCCATTGCATTTGATGAAAAAATTTTGAAGAAAAAGATTTCCAAGCAAATTATGTAATCCCTAAGGGTTAACAAAAATACATATTAATTTTTCTTTTTCTGATATGAAAAGACATATTAATTCATGATAACTCTGAAGCTTTTGAGAATCTCCAGCTGCTTCTCCTACCCGTTTGGTGTTTCTGGTCAATTCCCTGGTGGGTTCTATGGCGTTGGGGTTTTACCCTGTTCTTTCTTGTCTTTTATATTTTTATCTAAAGACTGAACAATCAAGATGAATAGGATTCTCTGTTGTTAATTTGTTGTTGTGTGTGATATCCCCTATTCTCCCATTTGAAAAGAAAAAAAAAAAATGATGTGGCATCATTTCATTAATTAGAGGGTGGAGAAAGAGAGTTTAATACCAAATCCTTACTGAAGTTTAACTTTTTTATTATAATGACATTTCAGGCTGCTTCAGAATGGCTCCGTCTCTATCCAAAAGGAATTCGAGACCTTCTATTATACATAAAGACAAAGTACCATGACCCACTAATTTTCATTACCGAGAATGGTAAGTTTCTTTTGAACTTTTTAATTATGATCACATAAAGTTTTGGTGCTAGCCATAGAAATATAAAATTTGAAAGGATTGGTAGTTTGATTTACATTTGAATCTAAAAATCTACCACAATATTATAGGAACTGATGAGTTCAATGATCCTACATTATCGCTTGAGGAAGCCCTAGCAGACAACTATAGAATTGATTATTTCTATCGCCATTTTCAGTATATTCATAGAGCTATCAAGTAAGTAAAGAAGACTGCTCTCTTTCAAATCTAACACTAATATGACTTTATTACTACTAATATCAATATGTCATATTAACAATTATGAATATTATTGTATCTAAAGTCCAATTGATCTTTTTTTTCTTTTCTTTTTTTTCCTAATGTAGGGATGGTGTTAATGTGAAGGGATATTTTGCATGGTCATTATTGGACAACTTTGAATGGAATTCAGGTTACACTGTTCGGTTTGGCATCAACTATGTAGACTACAAAAATGGATTAAAAAGGCATCCCAAACTGTCTGCCCGCTGGTTTAAGAAATTCCTCAAGAAATAAGATGAAAAATTAATGACTATGCTCATGTTGAACTATATAGTAGCATCAGACCATCTCCAAATATAGACTTAAAGTTCATTTCTTTTTTTTTTTTCATTTTTTTTTTTTTTGAAACAAATTTCTTTTCTATCTTCTATACTGTCTGTAATCTGTAATAAAAATAAAATAAAATAAATGTCTCCGTTTTCAAACTCAAATGTTTCTTAATTAAATTACAACTTTAGATTATGTAAAAGTCCAATGTTGCACTGATTGTTTCCCAATTTTTTTTTTTTTAAATATTAAATGTAATTACTTTTTTTCTAGAAACGAAATGTAATTATTAAGATAGATAGTTATAAATGAAACTTATAATAAACATTTCAATTAACTAAAAAAATTCCTCCAATTAAAATTATATTACTAAACTTTTTTTAAAGATCTAATAAAATTTTGGTTATTTACTTTTACAAATTATTATTTTTATTTTTTCATACACTTAGTATTTTTCGTTCAAATTATGTGGTACTAAAAAATGTCACGTATGTTTGTATGTACGTCACTTTTGATTGTTTCTTTTATATTTTATAGTTATAACTACGTATTTGGTCTCTATCATTTACACCAAATTTCAATCTGGTATCTAACCTTTCAGTGTTATATTTATTTAGTCCTATTGTTATTTCTTGAATAGAAATTGCTGACATGACTAATAACTAAATTGGTCATTAATCTAACAATCTCCCTTCATGTGTGGGCCATTTGAGTTGTCATTGAGTGGGGGCCCTACAGGTGGAAACTTAAATGGGAGCTAAAGTGGACATGTGAGATTGAATTCATGACCTTTGCTTTGATACTATTTTAAATTATTAATTTTTCCAAAAACTTGGGGAAATTATACCTTGGTCCCCACCAATAAACAATTGTTTAGGGAGGTAAGGGTGTATTCTCATAACTTAGGGGGTAAGTATAAAAGGGGTATAGTTTAGGGGGGGCAAGTGAAAACTAGTGTGTAGTTTATGGGGGTAAAGTGTGTATTCTCATAATTTAGGGAGTAAGTGTAAAAGATTGTATAGTTTAGAGGGGTAAGTGTGCATTTAGATAGTTTAAAGGGATAAGTGTAAAAACATGTATAATTTAAAGGAACAAAGTGTAATGGCTTAATCTATTAGTGAGGAGATAGTGAATCTATTAATTTATTGTTTGGTTTCTCCCTCAGGCAAAGCCACGCAGTCATCACTAGTAAAGAGCAATTTCACAAATTATTGTTGGGTTTTACCCTTCTAGCGTGAATGGGAATTTTTTTTTTTTTTTGGATAAGTGGGAATGGGAATTTTAATTGTTGGTGGACAAATATGTTCAACCAAAGCATAGTATTCCATAGCTTTTGTCAAACAACTTTTGAAAGTTGATCTTCATCCAAGAACGGTAAAAGGAATTTATATAAGTGAATGAGATCCAGAGGCAATTCCAGAAACAGATTGGAAAGGGCAATCTTGAATGTTAGTTTAAGACCCCTGTCAAAAACAGTAATTAACTAGTTTCAAGGCCAAGCTGTTAATTAAATTTGTTATAAAAGCCTTAGATTAAATAAACAATCATCAATATCATGCAAGTGCAGAAAATTAAAAGAGACACAATATGATCACTTAGGAAACCAATGAAACAAAACCAGTTTCTTAAACTTAAGGGGACCAATTCCAAGATGACAAATCCACAATCAGATAGAGATTTATAGTCAGATTTAATGTTAAAAATAGAATTTTGAAATATAAAAACTTGTTTTTGAGAGGGGTGGGGGGAGAAGGAAGAAAATAATGGAATTGTTTTATAATAAATATGAAAGATTAAATAAATATTATTTAATTGATATATAAATATTTTAAAATATATATAATTTAATTTTGTTTTCTTAGACCTTAAACTCTATTGAACCGCACTCTGCCTTAGTCAAAATCTTATCATCTATCTCGCTCCGCAACCTTTAAATTCTAAGAACAAATTCTAATTGACAAATCATATTCCACAGCCACTACTAAGAATCCTCTCCTTCATCTCTTAATATTCTATTCCCTCAACAACCAATCAAACAAGTTTTTGTATCATTGGAATTTGGAAGAAAGTGGGGGTAGATATCTTCAGCTTAGGATAACGTTATACACATGCCAAATTGGAAAATGAATATACCAAATTTCAATGACTTTGGTTGACAAACAGGAGCAAAGCATACTTGGGGGACACTAGGGGAGTCCTGCCTTTAGATGGAATAATGATGTAAGAACTCTTTTTGGAATTTGTACACTCACAGCTAGGCCTATAAATATGCTAGCAATGTGGCACAGACATAAATGAATTATAGGAAATCAAATGTTCCATGATCAAAATCATTCCTTCAAGTGTCTTGCTCTTGCATGAAGGAGATAGAGAGTGGATTTGAGCCAAGGATGATTTACCGCCATTTGCTTTCTACAAAGCAAAATGGTCACACTACTGTATCTTGCGGGAAGTCATCCTTGACTCACTTTCGTTCTCTTTTTCTCTCATTTGAGAGCTTAAAGGGCATTACTTTAATCAGACACAGTTAATGACCAAGAGTGCATAGAGAAACATAGTTCATTTTGAAAATTGTTTCACTATCCCTATCCAAAGGGCAAAAGGTTTTGCCGGTAATTATATTTCACAGTTGTAGTCTCTCTATTGTTAGGGTGAGGTTTGGGTTTAGTGTCCAATTGTAATGGACCCATTGAGATTATAACACGTGTTTACTTTTGAACACATGTCATCATCTTAACGGGTCTAGTGCACTACATACACCAGACCTAAGCTTCACCCCTCTTGTTAAACATTCTAAATGTTTTCAAAACCACCCTTAAAGGTTTTCTCCAACATGAACCTCTAGTGGACGACTCCAAGATCACATTTGAAGATTTAGATTCAAAACCTTTGATAACTGGTTTGCAACAACTTCAAATCTACCGGTTTTGATAATATGTAGATTAATTTCCAATAGTGACTTTGAAAGGAGAAGATACAAAACCTTTTAGATCTCAAATGCATAGCTCCAAAGTCTTGGAAAACATGCTTTAAGGTTCCCTTTATATACTTAGTGAAGTAGGTCTGAAACCTCTAATTATCTGATGGGCTAGTGGGTTGAAAATCTAATTCCGAAATACGACTTTCAATTGGTTGAACTTAAGTTTCGATCATTTGAAACTATTAAAAATTTTAATCTTTGAATCAGATGTTTTCTTGTTCTTGCACACTTGAAGCTATACCTTGAGCATTGTCTAATCATTTTTATAAACTCTATGAGCTATATTTAGATAGGTTTATGTTCACGTGTTTGCCAATAAAGCAATGCAAATATAGAACCCAACGTTGAAATGGGGTGAGTAAATGATGAACAAAGTGAGCAAGAGTTGAAACTATTTGTTTGTTTAGACCCCTTAAAACAGATTGTTTAACCTAATGAATTAGCCAAATGTTTACTTAGGTTAATTATGAGATCTAGGTTAAACAGTAAAAGATCATATCCTGCACAAGCGGAAAAGTAAAGAACACAAAGATATGATCACCTAAGAAAACTAATGAAATGAACCGTTTCAAAGTAAAAACCTGAGAATGATTTGACCTAACTATCCCCAAGGTAAACAAATCCACTAGTAGAGAATTGAAGTTTTTACAAAAAAATTTACCCTAAGTCTATTGCTACCTCCAGTAGTAACTTACTGACATGAATATATGCAAATTCTGAATCCACGGACTCTTTTCTCTTGAATTTGTAGCACATAAACTCCCACGCTTATGACTTTGAGATCCCACTCAAAGATTTCATATCACCAGTTGTTGATCTTGTAGCAGCAACTAGATTTCACCAAAACTTGATTGTAGATCTTGTTCCGGAAAACACTTACAAGGTTAGAAGGTACACAACCTCTCAAATCTCATAGGAGTAACTCATAAGTCTTCCAAGATTCTTCAAAACGTAGTTAGAGTTTTCTTTTATACTTAGAAGTATTGAATTGAAACTCTAAATGTTTTTGTAGGTTTGGGCTTGATTTAAAATTTTGCAAAAACTGCTTTACTACAATTTTTGATCGATCGAACTTCATTGAAATTCAGTTCTTTTTTCTACAACTTGAATGTTCTTGAGACTTGACTTGTACCACCTTCAGCAATGTCTAACACCTATTCTAGACATGTTTTTATCCTCAGTTTGCCAACATAAACAAAATAGGATTCTAAACATTTAATCTTAGATCTTTAGAACCTAATAGAAACAGTTTTTAGATCACCAATTCAAACTTAAAAGACTTAGAAAACTTGAAATATTTCCTTGGTCTTGATGCAGCAAGGTCAGCCAAGGTTATTAGTCCTAGAGATCTTACAAAACGCTGGGGTTCATTGGTTGTAAACTATCAAAAACACCAATGGAGAAAATTTTGAAGTTGAACAAATACCATGGTGAATGAATTATTGCGAGATCCAAGAGTCTACAGAAGATTTGTTGCGTTAGGTCATATGTTTTAGTCTTGACAAACCAATAACGATGACATATGTGTCAAATTATGAACCTAGTCATGAGTTTAGATGTGTGGGCAATTGAAGATCTAGTTGATGAACCAAAGATTGTTCAATACTGTTGGGTGCACCGTGCACGTGACCATTGGTTTCCAGCACACACAAGTTAAGAGCTCATTTAATCAGCTTGTCACTCTTGTCTACCAAGACTTGTGAGAAGTCTGATTTCCCATTTATTGAGAAATGACTTAGGCGTGTCTAACACGCTAAGAGCTGAAGCAAAAAGAGGCCATTCGGCCAGTGTGTGTGTTTCGCAGAGTGAGCGAGAAACACAGAGAAAGAGAGAGTTTCAGGAGGAGAGGTGCTGTCCGAAAGATAGAGAGAAACACGGGTGAGTGTAAGAAAGTGAAAATGAAAAATGAGATATTTTTCTTTACTCAAGTTACGTACAAGAAGATAAATTGATAGGGTTTTTCTTTGGAATTTTTGAGTGCTACATCTATAGAGAGTTGAAGTGTTTAGAAGAATGATTTTGCTACTGGTTTTATGGTGAGATTGTATTTACTTCTTGAGATTTATTTGTTGTATATCTAATTTATTGTAAACTCAAGTTTAACATAAACTTGAGAATTGTAGTCTCTATTTTATAATAAATATTTTTTGAAGCTACTCATGATTTTTTTTCTCTATATCAGGGGGTTTTCTATGTAAAATAGATTTTTTTCTATTAGTGCTTGCTGAAATTTTTGTTTTTTATATATATAATTAAACTTAGTTACTGTATTTTAGCTGCTGTTTCTTAGGTTTTTATTTTAAAATTCGGTCACGTTGCTATTTAACTAAAAAATATTATTCCATTCTATATATATGGCAAAATCTTAAGAAAGAAATTTAAAAAATATCACATAAATACTGTACTTAAGTCTTACCCATATATATATATAGCTATTAGTTGGTAGTTATATATTTTAATTCACACATAGACATTGAGGAAATTTAGGATTTTTTTTCCCAATTTTAATTTACACATAGACATTAAGGGGAATTTAGGATTTTTTTTTCCCGACAAGAACAGCTTAAGAAAAATGAAGTTTAAAGAGCTCGACCCTCCCCTCGATTCTCTTGACTGACCAAGCCTCGGAAGTGAAGTTTATGCTTCCTCAACTGCCGGTGATTTATTGAGGTGCATAATTTAATAAATATCAACAATGCAAAAAAGCCCATTACTATTCGTTTAAAGCCTGTTTTGAACCCTATTTGTTTGTCAAAGATCAAGAAAGAAAGAGCATAATGGTTAAACGACAGCCGTTTAGTCTTTTCCTTACTTGAATTCTTTGTAGTTTTAGATTTATTTATCCTACAGGTGAGAGGCACATGTTATATTAATAGTTTAATACCCGTGGTTCTAGGCTTTTAAATTTGTTAGGATTTACTGTTTGTAACAGTTTGGAGAGATAATCAGGGTTTGCTCTGTTTTCATTGTATATAAACAAAATCTTTGTACAGACTAGTTACTCAGTTTATCCAGTTAGAGTAATTTTCTCAGTCTTATGGATTTTGACAGGGAAGAATCTATTTTGGGCAATGTCAAACAATCAGTTGAAGGACAACTATGATGACTAACATATTGACCAACGGATTGCTCTGCTTTTTTTTTTTTTTTTTTTTTCATCTCTATGTTTATCTTTCCTAAATAAATCAGATTATGCAGTGCTCCTCTATAAAAAAAAAAAGGGGCAGATTATACCTTTCTTTTTTCTTTTGAGAAATAACTGGCAGATTATAACTAGTGCTACAAAAAAAAAAAAAAAAAACTTCAAAATCAAATATGGCGTTTCAAGGCTATCTAGTCTTAGGCCTCCTAATTCTTCTTGACTTATTGACTAATGGCATTGCTGTTTCACCAAACCATGACACTGCTTCACTCAACCGGACCAGTTTTCCAAAAGATTTTATTTTTGGGACAGCATCGGCAGCTTATCAGGTAACTAAGTCACAATTTCCTCTATGTAAATTTGTATCATAGTTTTACTGCAAATGTCATATGATTAATATTATTACGTAAACATGTGCGTTTTCTCAAATTTCCAGTATGAAGGTGCTGCAAAAGAAGGTGGTAGAGGACCAAGTACAAAAGAAGGTGGTAGAGGACCAAGTACATGGGCATTTTCACTCATAGATATCCAGGTCTCTCTCTCTCTCTCTCTCTCTCTCTCAATGTACAAGCTACCATGCTATTTAAAATTTTGAGTAACATGATAGTCTAAACACTTCTAGATTTAAAAAACAAAATCAAGAGATTGTGTCATTTAAAATAATGGTAGATACTAGATGATAAAGTGATACAAATGGTGGACCCAGATGAAAATTAGTAACAACTTTTTCTTGGCTTTCTTGTGAAATTGTATAGTATATATTAGAGACAAAATTCCCTAAATTATAAGGATTTACAATTTCAACAAAAGTAATGCTAGGGATATTGTAACTTTTACTACATGAAGTCAAAAAACTTATCTGTCACCAATTCCCAAAACATATTTCAAATATTCATTTGTTATTGAATTCTACCAATCATATACATTATCACATTAATTTGTAAATTTTAGATAGCAAAACTTGTAAAACCTTTATCGTTTTCCTACAAAAAAAAAAATAAAAATAAAAATAAATTGTAGGAATTTTTTACAATAATAACAAATCAACTAAACCTAAGGAATGTACAACTATTACAAGTTAAATTATTGATTTGGTGGCCTATTTTTAGCTGTATTTGAATTTGGATTGGACTCATTAATAGTTGTATTTGAATTTGAATTAGACTCATTAAACATCTTATTATCAAAATTGATCCATTTAAAATGAAGATCATTTTTCTTATCTAAAGAACCAAAAACAAACAAACAAACACTGTGCGTGTTGATTCAAAGCTGAAAAATTGAGATAACTATGAGAATTTCAGGAGTTTAACCGGATTTAAATCAAAGCACGTGGTATTAGGACCAAGCAAAATAGCTGCTTAATTCTCTGTACAAGTAGTGGCATAATAAAATTCTTTTTACTTCTTCCTGTTTTACATTGGCCTTGACTCTTTTTTCGTAATGAGCTCGGGGAGGCTAGAGTATACACTTTTACTTGATAGAGCGCTTTTTGTGTGTGTGTGTGTGTGTGGATAGGATTGATAGAGCTTCTGTATATTGTTAAAATTAAAAACGTATATTTAAATATTGTTAAAAATTTAACCATAAGTTATTTAGATTATAAGTTAAATAAATAAATAAGTATTAATAATGTTTATTTAAATATTAATGACCTAACAATATCTACAGATTCTACGCCTCTTATTTTATTAACAAGAGCTATGATGGAGTTTGAGAGCTTATCCCCAATTGACATTTTAAAAAGAAAAAGAAAAAAAGAAAGAAACAACAACAACAACGTAAACAGTAAACATTCACATTACTATCTTTAAGATATTTATTTTTCTTCATTTTCCCCCCTTCCTTCCTTTCTTCCATAACTGAACTCCAAACAAGAAATAAGTTTTGTATGTTCTGGTTGAGAGTCTTAAGTACTAGTTCCATTTTTCTAATGGCCCTAATTAGTAATTACTAACTCCTAAATAGTAAAAAGAAAAAAAAAAAATCCTTACAATGAAATTGCAGGTAAGATAAAGGATGGAAGCAACGGAGATGTAGCTGTCGATCAATATCATCGCTACAAGGTATATATGTTGTTCTGTGTTTATGATAAAAATTAGAAAGATAATCATTCATTAGCTCCTAATTACTAAAAGTCTTGTAATACAACTGCATAGTTTTGTTTTCTTTATAAGGAGAACCGGGGTTTTGATCATCCTGTCTCCACTTGTTTTATATATATATATATATATATATATCTATCTGTTGTGTTATCTCTTAATTTGCCTCTAATTAACTTTTGTGTTTTGATTATTAGTATTATTATTTTACATTTTCAGGGTCCAATTATGTTTGCCACATGCATTTTTCTAATTATTGAGCATATCTAACCAAATACAAGATAATCACAGTATAAGAACTCCTCATTTTAGGTTTTTCAAACAATTTTTATATGCATTGTAATTATACATTGCAGGGAGATGTTCGGATTATGAAAAAGATGGGCTTAGATGCATACAGATTCTCAATCTCATGGTCTCGAGTACTGCCAAGTAAGATTATCCTATTCATAGTTCCATAAAAGGTTAGAACCATCCAAAGACATGGACATAAAAATCGGTACATCAAGTACACACCTTAGGCTGCAATTGAATGACTATTGTTTTTTGACCAAATTATGTTCCTAACAATCTCCTTTTGGGACTAATTTCAGAAGGAAAACTATCCAGGGGTGTGAATAAGGAAGGAATCAAATACTACAACAAACTAATCAATAAGCTCCTAGCCAGAGGTCATGAAAAATTCTTAAATTCCATCACATGTGATCAACTTATCATGCATTATTAATTCACTGTTGTGGCCCTCTTATGAATGTAGGTCTACAGCCATTTGTGACCCTCTTCCACTGGGACCCTCCCCAGGCACTGGAAGATGAGTATGGTGCTTTTTTGAGTCCTCATATTGTGTAAGTGGTTAATTTACATTATGATCTACCATTTTATTCATACGAATTCTGATTAGCATACTTTTTACAAATTTCATCGCTATTATGATGTTTAAAATTTAAATTGCTAACCCATTTTGAAGATAAGCTGATAAGGAATCAAAGAGGGGCCCATTTTGATTATTATTATTGTCAATAAATGACTTATTTGTGAAGTTTCTTCCTCATTGTCTTACAGAATTATTGAGTTTGATATTATTTGTTAAGAATTTATCATTGAAATTTTTTTATGTGAGTTCATGATATGATACATTAGCGTAATATTAACGTACAATTTCAAATAAGACATTTAACTTCCTCTCGTTTTTAATAGTCCTATATATAATGAGTTATTTGAATTTTTTTTTCCAGTCTTACTGTATAACTCTGTGTCCAATATGCTCCACTAAAATGATGACTTTTTGAAAAATGAAAAATATTGAAAGTAACAGTGAGATTGGACAAAATTAGATAGAATAATTCAATTGAAAATATATTAGAGAGAGGATTGAAATAAGAAACGTGGAATTTACAAGATTGAATTGAAAATCCGTAAAAGTTAGAAAGTACAATTTCAGTAATTTGTAATTTAGTCATTATTTGTACCATAGTATTATTATTATTATTATCCATTTACAAATGTATTACACTAACAAAGAAAATTTTTATCTATGTAAAAGTTTTTTGTTGCTAAGAGATTTATAGTTCAACTAGTTTGTACCTCCTAGTATTTCCAATAGAGATTAAAAACATTCAAGCTCAAATTCACTTCCCCCAATTACTGAATTTTTTTTTCTTTTCTTTTTTTTTTTTTTTTAAAGAAGAAGAAAAGAAAAGAGAGCTTTTTGCTATTTGGATAGTTAGGCCTTCTAGATCAATAACTGAATCATGCTATAAATGACATGGTCAAATACAAATGCAGAATTAATTGGTGTAATGTCAGTTATTAGATAGTTTTGAGCTTTTTTCATTTGGATAGTTAGGCCTTCTAGATCAATAACTGAATCATGCTATAAATGACATGCTCAAATACAAATACAGAATTAATGTAGTAGAAATGACTCATTAATAGTTGTAAATGGTGTAATGTCAGTTATTAGATAGTTTTGATACTTTTAAATATATATGTTTAGGGATGATTTTCGGGATTATGCTGAGCTTTGCTTTGGAGAATTTGGTGATCGTGTCAAGTATTGGATCACTCTAAATGAACCATCGAGCTATGTCAAGTATGGTTATATTAATGGGAAATCACCACCGGGTCGATGTTCTAGTTGGCAACAGTTAAATTGCACCGGTGGAGATTCCGGGACAGAGCCGTATTTGGTGTCACATAATCAACTTCTTACTCATGCATCTGCTGTGAAAGTATACAAGCAAAAGTATCAGGTTCCATGCCTAAATTGTTTTATGTATTTTTTTTTTTAATTGAAAATTGTACTACATTCAATAATAACGTGGCACCCGTCCTGCCATTGTAGTAGAAAGAGTATAAGTTGGATTCCACTCAGGGCACACTTATTAGCTACAGTTCCCATGGTTGACATGCACTTGAAACAGGACAATCTTAGGCAGTTCATTTAAAATCTATTTTCAGAGAAAATAAATTTGCAAGTTAAACTTGTTTTTCAGTATTAGTAATTGAGTAAGTAGTATATATCTTTTTCCATTAGTGTGGGATTGGATTAACTGTTGGTTGAAAGCTTATCGATTAATTTGTTAAAAGTTGCCAAAAGTACAAACTCCATTAGCTTGAGTGTGTCCTTATAAATATGCAAGCTTTTGCTATGTGGAGAGAGTACAGAAAGGCTCTATTGGTATATCCCTAGTCTCAGACTGGTATGAGCCATTGAGTACAGAAAGGCTCTATTGGTATATCCCTAGTCTCAGACTGGTATGAGCCATTCTTTAATGCGAGGCATGACCGTGATGCTGCGCAAAGAGCCCTTGATTTCATATTTGGATGGTAAGTATACTAAAACTACATGACTCTTTGTTTTGGACATCTATTTCACTATTTGCTAGTTATTTTCAAAGAAAAGAAAAACCATTTGCTAGTTTAATATAATAGGTAAAATAAAAGCTTAAAATTTTGTGATTTGTGGCAGGTTTGTGGATCCCCTAACCAACGGTGACTATCCACATAGCATGCGATCTCTAGTTGTTGACCGATTACCTAAATTCACGAAAGAGCAATCCAAGCTAGTAAATGGGTCATTTGATTTTCTAGGGCTAAACTACTACACTGCTAATTATGCAGCCGATTCAGATCACTCGAAAGCTGAAAACAAAAGATACTTGACAGTATCAGAGTTTAAATACGAAGATGAAGATCAGTAGCAAGAGCAGAAGAGAAGCAAGCAACACAGAAGATCAAACTGTTGTTCACAGAGAGGTTGATCAAATAACAGAGCATAAACGGCAAGTAGCTATAAGTAAAGAATAGTGATCCAACGACTTGTAGTTTAGTATATTTAGAAGTGTTCTTAAGTGTCAGCACGTGTGATGGTTTGTTAGGACTGTAGCTTGCACGTATAGGAGTTTGTTAGTTCTGGTATTCTGTTATTTTCATGTTCACACCTGTATACACTTGTATATATACCTCTGATGTAATTTCTATTCATTCAACTAATTAGAATACAGTTTCCCAATTCTGTTTTCTGATAGACAGATTCGCAAACTAATACTACTAGTATGAACTCAAACATTTGGAGCCATGATTCTCTTTTTCTTATATGTGTAAGTCATATGTATTAACAAGTCCGTAAATTTTTCTTTTGTTGTGGCAGCTGAGCGCAATGGGATCCCCATCGGTCCAAAGGTGTGTATGAAATTGAACACACATAATATTGATACAGATCTTAAGATGGTTACAATTGTTTGATTCAAATTTTTTTTTTTTTCCTTTTATGCAATCTTAAATGGTTTAATTTTCACACAACTTGAAGATAAATATATACATAAATATATATATATATATATATATATATATATATGTATGTATATAATAAAATTTTACTTATTTATTAGCATCCTTCTCTAAGGTAGTATGATAATGAAAGAAGAGTAATTATGTGAGACAAATGTCATTTATCTATAATAAAAAAAATTCCTATTATAGTTCAGTTTTAAATATAAAAAATAAAATTAAAAAAAATTAAAAAAAAAAACAAAAAACAAAAAAACAAAAACAACCCAATGCCATAGAAATATGATTGGAGAACTCACCAGGAACGCCAACTACCACCAGAAATTCTCTAAATAGACACACAACGAAAAATGCAACGAAGTATATATGAAAAGCCTTTCAGGAATCTTAACCGGATTTCTCAGTCTCCTTTATTCTCGAAACTCAATGCCTTTGACTAAATTGAAAAGCTACAAATATCTTCTAACTAAACCCTTAAATTCCAAGAAAAAAAGAAAAAAAAGAGGTGGATGAAAAATATTTCGGTTGATGAATATAAGATACTAATTAAATTGATTAATAAAAACAAGTTCTTTGAAGGGATTGAAGTTGATGAATAAGTAGTATTCGATGAAAAACTTCTGAAGAAAAAGATTTCCATGACAAAATATGTAATCCCTAATGGTTAACCCTAGAGCTTTTGATAATCTCTGGCAGCTTATCGTACTGGTTGGCGTTTCCGGTGAGTTCTCTGATGGCTTCTATGGCATTGAGGTTTTAACGGGTTCTTTCTTGTGTTGTTTACTTTTATTTAAAAAAAAAAAAAAAAAAAAAAAAAACTGAATAACCAGGATGAATAGGATTTTATGTTGTTAAGTTGTTCTTGTGCGTGGTATTCCCTATTCTTCCATTTGAAAAAGAAAAAAAAAAAAAAAAAAAGGTGTGGCACCATTTCATTAGTGTGTAAAGAGATTTTAATACTGAATCCTTATTAAATTTAAATTCTTTTTCTAAAATGACATTTCAGGCTGCTTCAGATTGGCTCTATGTCTATCCAAGGGGAATTCGAGACATTCTATTATACACAAAGAAAAAGTACAATAATCCACTAATTTTTATTACCGAGAATGGTAATTTTCTTTTGAACTTTTCAATTATGCTCTCATAAAGTTACAGTGCTTGCCAAAGAAATATAAAATTTGAAAGGAATAGTAATTTGATTTCCATTTTTTTTTTTTTTTAATGAATTTAAAAATCTACCACTATATTATAGGAATTGATGAATTCAATGATGCTACATTATCGCTTAAGGAAGCCCTTGCAGATAACTATAGAATTGATTTCTACTATCAACATTTTCAGTATCTTCATAGGGCTATCAAGTAAGTAGAGAAGACCTCTCTCTTTCAAATCTAATACTAATATGACTTTTTTTTTTGGGGTTAAATAATGCTAATATGACTTTATTACTACTAATATCAATGTGCCGTATAAACAATTATGAAAATTGTTGTCTAAAGTCCAATTGACTCATTTTTTAATGTAGGGATGGTGTTAACGTGAAGGGATATTTTGCATGGTCATTATTGGACAACTTTGAATGGAGTAATGGTTACACTGTTCGGTTTGGCATTAACTACGTAGACTACAAAAATGGTTGAAAAGACATCCAAAATTGTCTGCCCGTTGGTTTAAGAAATTCCTCAAGCCATAAGATGACAAATTTATGACTGTACTCATGTTGAACTATATAGATACTATGGATATACTCATGTTTAAATAATGTTTGTAATCTGTATTCAATAAATTAAATTAAAATAAAATTAATGTCACTGTTTACAAACTCGAATGTTTCTTTTATATATAGACTTAAAGATCATTTCTTCTCTATTTTAAATAATGGTTGTAATCTGTATTCAATAAGAAAAAATTATTGTCACTGTTTACAAACCCAAATGTGTCTTAATAAAATTAATGTCACTGTTTACATGGAAAAATATTTTGACTGTTTGTCTTTTTGTATTAGGCACAACCATATTGCCAAACTAAATTTCATGTAATGGAAAAGTAAATTTCAAGACACAATGATTTGGATAAAATGAGGCAAACCCTAATGGAAAAAATCACACGAGTGGTTTAAGGTAACCACCAACTTTAAGAATTTGGTAAGAAAGATTGAGGTTATAAATATAAAGAATATACATGATCCCAAAGTACCTATTTACGATAAAACTTATTGAGCTATCCATCCCCACCCAACCTGGTTGGACTAATCTTTCTTAGTGAACTTCTTTGTTGTGCAAAAATGTGTCAAATTATGAATCATGACTTTTGATGTGTTTTAAAGTGGCAATTGAAGATCTAGTTGAAAACTCAAAGATTGCTTAAGAACAGCTCAAGAAAAATGGAGTTTCAATAGGCTCAACTCTAGCAGCTATTCCTCAATAGATCAAGCCTTGGAAGTGAAGTTTATTTTTCCTCGACTCCTACTCAATCGATCCTCGGAAGTTGCAGTAATTTTTTAGATAAGAAAAATAGATAATCATACAAATTTTGAGTTTGTATCAAGTGGATTCAAGATAATCATGCAAACTTAAGGTCATTTATTTATTTTGGATAACAATTTTGGGTCATTTTATTGATTCTAATACTCATTATGTGTTTGTTCTAATATAAAGTTTTTGGTGATAAAGCAAAAAATCATCATGACTTGCGATATTGGTTTTCATTATGTCAAGTTGGCAACATTATTGAGAGTTGAAGTAATATTTAAAGAAATGATTAAGTCTTTCTTCTCCTACACCTGGCCACCTTCACCATTACAAACTCTCCTTTAATGATGAACTATCTCCCCCGGTCTATAATCCTATGCTCTATAATCATAGTGACATTGCATTCAGCATCGATGACATATCCAACCTAAGAAATCTTAAGACAGAATAATCTCACAGAGTTACGACGAAGAAGAAGGAAAATTATCACTATGAACAACAAGAAGGGAGAGAGAGAGTTTGTGATAAACTGAATAGTTCTTCCATCTTTTTATTTATAAAACTTGTCACTAACTAGTGCAACGCACAGAAAAGCATTTAACAACGACCAAAATATTAAATAATGAATGAAGAATTTAAAATTATCACTTATGCAATGTTGTTGTCATGGTTTTCTTGCCCAGGCCGTTCAAAGAGCAATAGAAGGGAGAGTGTTAGGTTCTAAAGATTTAGGATTTTATGTATTTAGAACTCTAATGTGTAATGTTGGCAAACCATGATCAAAACAATATGTTTAGTCTTGTTTAGGCTTGCTCAAAGTTGGGTCTTTTATGTAAAGTTGGAATCGAGTGGCTGCAGATGCATTGGTGCATTTCGGCCTGGCTCGATCGATTGAATCTCGGGCAGAATGTTTTTCTGCAGGATATTCTAGCTTAGCCCTAACTCATTAAACGTTTTGGGTTTTCTGTTTTTATATAAAGGAAACTCTAAGCCACGTTTTTTAGAGCTTTTAGAGAGAGAGAGAGAGAGAGAAGAGAGTGCCTCTTTTGTATCTAGGGTTTTGTACCCAAACCTCTCTAAGCCTTTGTTGCTCATATTTGCGGTTTATGTAAATCTCTTGTGAGATCTAGAAGAGCTTTCATTCACATAAATTTAGGGTTTTCAAGGTAGAGATATTATCTACATCTTGATAATCAACAAGATTGCTGCTATTGGAGCTTAAAGAAAAACAAGCGGGGGTGCTTGTATCTTGATTGGAGAATCCAAGAAAGAAGGAATCCGTGGATTCGGAGCTTGCACGTAGTCGTGTCAGTAAGTTCTACTGGTGGATAGCATTAGGAAGTCAAGTGGGGAGCTTGTAAGTCCTTTTGTATGAACTTCGATTCTTTCAAGATAGTGAATTCAGGTTTACCTTGAGGATAACTAGGTCAAATCCTCCCCAGGTTTTTACCGTGTGGTTTACTGGGTCATCATATCATTGTATTCTTTATATTTCCGCTGCTTTGCATGATATGATATATTTGTGTTAACCTAGATTTGTTTAATTTTGACTAAGTAATCACTTGACTAATTAACTAAGTTAATCTAATTGTGTTTTAAGAGGTCTAAATTTCTATCAAGTGGTATCAGAGCGGGTAGCTCTTCTATTGTAGATCTTTTAATCTTTGAGCTGATCCTTGACCCCTATTGTCATGGATAATTTGAAGTGTCTTTCTGATCATGTTTTTGCTCATGCTTTGCTGATTTTATTGATGCCTGTGATGCTTTGAATAAAAAGGACATTATTGTTTTTGTTGATTTTTTTTTATGCTTTTAAAACTCTTCGTAAGGATTTATCTAAATCTTTGAAAATTTCTAAGAAATTCAAGGAAGAGTTAAAATTATCTAATCTTGAAAAAGAGGATTTGATTGTGAGATTAGATGAGTCTAATAAAAAGAATGAATTTTTGAGAAATCAAATTTTCTCTCAAGATGAGAAGATGAAAAACTTGGAACAAGAGTTAGTTGAGTCTCAAACTAAACTTGAAAATTTGACTAGTACCAAGCATGCTGTTGATAACAGAAGTGTTTCTATTTCTTTTAAGCCTAAAACTGAGAAAGTTTATATCCCTCATTTTAAGAGGAATAATAAAGAAAATGCTTATTTTGCTAGATTAGGTAAAGGTAAAAGTTTTGATGTAGACACTGAAGTTTCTACACCTAAGTCTAAACCTATTATTAGAGAGCATAATAAATCTGTTTTTGTGCCTACTTGTCACCTTTGTGGTGTTGTTGGTCATATTAAACCAAATTGTTCTTTGTTGAGGCAAAAACCAAAATCTAGGAATATGTTTGCTGTTAGGAATACTGATGTTCCTAAATTTGTTCATGTTTGTCACATTTGTTCATGTTTGTCACTTTTGTGGTGTTCGTAGTCACATTCGTCCTAATTGTCATAAATTGAAATTTAAGTATTCTGTGTTTTAATCTAGGATATGTGATGATATTTCTCCTGTCATAAGTCCAAATAAATTGTTTCATACGCTTTTGAAAAGTTTAACCTTGTTGGCTTGTGAAAGGAATTTGCAAGATTTCAGTCTTTCTCAGAAGATTGGTGTAATTCCTCAAATACACTCTGCTTTACCTGGATTTTCACCTGCAAAGCTGAATACTCATGCTAAATGGGTGAGAAAAGATTCTCCAAGGTGAGTGTTGCTAACCTGTTCCTGATTTAATTCTTTCAATTATTTGTAGACATGTTTTGTTTTTGTTTTTAGTTGTTTTATTTTTTAGGTTGTTTTTATTAAAAAAAAAAATCCAAAACATTGAAAAATTTCAAAAAGACAAAAATATTTTATTTTGTGTCTTGTTTTATTGTTCTTGAGGATTACATGGGTTATGATATCTCTCTCTTAATTTAGAACATGCTTGACATTGTGGAGCAACTTGAATAATATGCTAAGCTATTTCTGATTTTGTGTGAGTATGTACTAATTTGTACATGTACTTAAGAGTTAATTAAGAAATTGATATTTCTTGTTTGTGTACCCTCTATAGCTTAGTTAAGCACTGTCATACATTGCATTTGCATTGCTCATTTAGCACAATGTGTGTTTTTTGTTTTTGGTCATAAATTTTTTTTTTTAAATCTCAACAAGTGGTTATAAAGTTTGTTTTTAAACCAAAAAGATTTTTGTGTTTTGTATTAAATATCATGGATTTGAAATCAAGGTTGGCCACCTTATATTTACATAACAAGTTTATGTACCTTGTTTAACTTTGATGAGTTTATTTATTGCACTTTACTAGTTGAAACTTTGTAGTGCATGTTGTGTGGGAAAGATGTTTATGGTGTTTATCACTTTATTTTAATCTTGAAGTCACATATTGTTTGACTGTCGGACTTGATCCTTTGGAGAAATGCATAAATAACCATCTTATCATTGTTCACTAGCCAATCATGAACACCTTAGTGCATATCATAAGATTTTGTGCTCGAGAAAGTGTAGCACATGCACAAAAATAACATAAGGTGTAGCCTCAGCTTTAATTGCTTAATGCTTAAAATTGGTGTATACTATTAGGCTTAATGCCAAATCACATAATTAAAATTGGTGTGTACATTATGAGGCAAAAATACAAGAAACTTACATAATTGCAAACTTATGTTCTAGGAGATGTGGGAGTTATATGATGTAACTCTTTGGGTGGTAGTTTCTTTTAAATTATATGTGATGAATTTTGTAGACTTTTTGATTGATTGCTATTCACATATCACCTCACATGTATTTCAAGCTTTTGCTAGTTGCACACACTACACAAGTTACTCTTTGTTAAACTTGGAACATTATATTATGTGTGATTTTGTTGTGGCCATTCAAGATTAAAAGTTCCTTGATTTTAATGTAAAATGTGTTTAATGTTTGTGCTTTGAGGACAAATTGATTGAAAATCTTGGTTTTGGAAGATCTGGGTTGAATTCAAGTATTTTTGAAAAACTTTTTGTCTCATACTCATACTTTTTTTTTATAAAACAATGTGTTTTAAGGAGTTTCTGTATTAAAATGTTCTGTTTTCAAAAATCTGATTTTTCCAGACTTTCGATTGATCGAACCTGTTTTTCGATCAATTGAAATTGTGATTAAAATTTTTGGTTTGAGTTTGCCTAACTTGATTGATGTTCGATCGATTCTCAATCAATTAAAATTGAAAATTTTTCAATTTCCATGTTTTTGACCAAATTTTTTTTGCATCATTTGTGTTTAGGATTCACATGCATTGCATTGTTTTTGTATCCATCTTGTAGTTTTGCAGTCATATCTCTCATTGTTTTCACACATAACATGCATACACTTTGCTAAATTGGGTACTCAACTTGATTTAAAAATTGATTGATTAATTTTTGAGTTTTGTATATTCTAGTATATGCTATTTCTTATGTGTGAACTGTAGAAAATATTTTTCTTAAGAGATACGATGAATAATCAATGTGCAAATATTTTCTCTACTCATGTAACTGTTTATGGGTCACATAGTGCTATGTTTGCATTTTATTGAAAGAAAGAATATTTTTTCTTCATGTGTATCCTTACTTTATTTTTTAACTTTGGTTTGTGTGTCTTCCCCCCCCCCCCCCCTTTTATTTTTCCCCAAACTGCTTTTCCCAAAACTTGTTTTGTTTTTCCTATTTTTATAGGGGGGGAAGCTTTTTTTAACCTTTGTTGTTCATAGGGGGAGTTGTCTCTATTTTCTATAGAGTTATCTTGTTTTGTGTTCCGTTATTTCTCTATTTCCTCTTATTCTCTGTTGCGTTATTACTCTTTATTGAGTTGTCTTTGTCTATACGTGACAAAAAGGGGGAGATTTATTTGAAATGTGGGAATATGTGTCGAAAATACAAGAATGTTATGTTTAGGGGTAGTTAACCTTGTTTTTGATGTATCTAACTTAGGGAGAGAGTTAGTTTGCATATTTGTTGATTTACTTTTTTTCTGTCATACATGTGTTTATGCGTTTTGTTTAATGTTTCAAGAAATATACAGGTTAATTCAATTAAGCTGCTGTCTATACTTGCAACTGATGGATAGTAGTTAGGTTGGATTTGTTGTTATGAGCATTATTCTTGTAAAGGGCTTTTTAATTGTAAACTTTGAGTTTTTAGTTTGTGTTTTGTCACGGATTGCCAAATGGAGAGTTTGTTAGGTTTTAAAGATTTAGGATTTTACATATTTAGAACTCTAATGTGTAATGTTAGCAAACTATGATCAAAACAATATGTTTAGTCTTGTTTAGACTTGTTCAAAGTTGGGTCTTTTATGTAAAGTTGGAATCGAGTGGCTGCAGATGCATTGGTGCATTTCGGCTTGGCTCGATCGATCGAAGGAAAGACTCGATCGATCGAATCTCGGGCAGAATGTTTTTCTGCAGAATATTCCAGCTCAGCCCTAGCTCATTAAATGTTTTGGGTTTTCTGTTTTTACCCTAGGTATATAAAGGAAACCCTAAGCCACGTTTTTGAGAGCTTTTAGAGAGAGAGAAGAGAGTGCCTCTTTTGTATCTAGGGTTTTTTCCTTCACATAAACTTAGGATTTTCAAAGTAGAGATATTATCTACATCTTGATAATCAACAAGGTTGCTGCTATTGGAGCTTAAAGAAAAACAAGCGGGGGTGCTTGTATCTTGATTGGAGAATCCAAGAAAGAAGGAGTCCGTGGATTCAGAGCTTGCACGTGGTCGTGTCAGTAAGTTCTACTGGTGGGTAGCATTAGGAAGTCAAGCGGGGAGCTTGTAAGTCCTTTTGTATGAATTTCGATTCTTTCAAGATAGTGGATTCAGGTTTACCTTAAGGATAGCTAGGTCAAGTCCTCCCCAGGTTTTTACCGTGTGGTTTCCTGGGTTATCATATCATTGTGTTCTTTATATTTCCGCTGCTTTGCATGATATAATATATTTGTGTTAACCTAGATTTGTTTAATTTTGACTAAGTAATCACTTGGCTAATTAACTAGGTTAATCTAATTGTGTTTTAAAGGGTCTAAATTTCTATTAGAGAAATTCAAGGTTTTTAACGTCGGACTCTATTTAGCTATTTTACCACCTCAAGCACCAAAAAAAGTCCAATATCAATGGTGCCAAAGCCTTTTTTTTTTTTTTTTTTGTGGCAACTTAGCAATTTACCATAGCAAAAAGTAATAAAAAAAAATTATTTATGCTCTTTGTTGGATTTTGTGATAGAGAGGAACTGAGAAAGAAATTAATAAAAAAATAAATAGTATTTGGCTGATAGAAAGAAAAAAGAGAATTAATGCTGTTGTGAAATTAGAGACATTGGACAAAGGGAGTAAAAGGAGCATTATACAAATACTAATCTCATCACATGTGCTTCGTGCGTGCAATGAGATTTTTTTTTTTTTTTTAATTAAAAAAAAAACCTATGCTTTTATTTTATATATACAATTTTTATTTTGAGAATATAATTTATAAGTGGATAAAACAATTTGAAAATCAATAGAAGAGTGGTCATATTTTTTAGGCAATGTTTTGGAGTCAGAGTTGTATTTTTATCCAATTATCTTTTTTTTTTTTTTTTTTTTTTGTCTCTACTTAAATATAGAAGTGTAGGTGAATAAAAAAAAAAAAAAAGGGCCGGGGGGGGGGGGGGGGGGGGGTTCCAAACAGAAAAGGCTCCTTAAATAGTAGTAGAAAAAGTAAAACCTATTGTCTAGTGTCTCTAGTACTTTGCTACTCTACTAGTAGTGCCCTTGGGTTACAAAACCAATGAAAAAAAAGTAAACAAATTAAGGGTTTTACTAACATGTACCCTTAGGGCATACATTAGTAAATTATTTTAGAAAATTTTTATGGAAAAATAAAAAAGTTACCAAATTTTTTTTATAGTTTTTTCAATTCCCCATAAAATGTTTCCAAAAATAGATGATTAATGTGTGTCCTAAAAGCATACTTTAACCGGACCCAACAATTAAATACCATATTTCAAGTCTCCCAACAATCAAATTTTTAGATTCTTTTTCTCCTTATCTCAATTAGAACTTTCAAACTCTCAACCTTGTTTCGCAACATCAAAGAATCTCTATCTTAGTGATGGTGGGAATGTGGCTCTCTAATTTTTCTCTCTCTCATGATTTTTTTTTTCAATTCAAGATATTTATCGGTTGAAATCAGTTTTCCGACCAAAAGAAGTAACTTTTGGTTTTGGTTTGGGTTTGTGCACATGTGTACTATTTTGGTTGTGATGGACTTGTGATATAGAGGGAGATGGGGATGAAAGGAAAGGGAGAGTTGATGAGGTTTTTTGGGGGAGGGAGAAGGAGATCGGCAAGAGGTTTTTTTTTTTTTTTTTTTTTTTTTACATTGGGGTCTAGTTTTAGTTTTTAGAAGAAGTATTGGGTGGAGAAAGAGTGTGATTTTTTTTTTTAAATAGTATTAACATGGAAAATTGTGAGAGCTCCAAACTCGTGGCAAGCTTTACGAAGTAAAAAAAGAGTCAAAGACTTCAGTTTTATAGTTTCCATTTTATAGTATATGGAGTAATTATATATATATATATATAGACTAATCTTGGCAAAAAAATAAAAAATAAAAACTTCTCTTTATATAATAGAACTCACACTGGTTTGATAAAGTTACACACGCGTGTCAATCTTGGGATTAAGTGCTGTCACATGTAGATTGTAGAACGACATCGTTAGATGGCTTTTCTTTGAAAGGAGGACTTGCTGCTGCAATCTCTATTAACGACATTACTCTCTCAAGGACGACAATTCCACTTCCATGAGTCTCTATTCTGAACTTGTTACAGTGCTCTATCTCTCTCTCTCTCTCTCTCTCTCTCTCTCTCTCTCTCTCTCTCTCTCTCTCTTTTCTTTTTTTCTTTTTTTGAAAAGATTTTCTATTGCATTTTTAAACATAAGTTGGGTTTAAGTTACATCTAGTGTAACTCTAAGCGATATTACACCACTTAATATTAAATGCGAATTTTGACAAATCTATCGTTGGATTATATTATATTTATATATCCTCAATGCTTACAAAATTTAACGATGATTAAAGATCAATAATTATGTTATCATTCAATTATTTAAATTCAAGTTTTTGTAGTTTAAAATAATTCATAATAGATGAGTTTATAGATCACACGGTAAATTGTTATGTTACACATGTGAGTGAAGTCCCACATTGAATAAAGATGAGATGAATGAGTGGTTAATATAATATAATTGAGCACATACTCGAAGGGCTTAGGCCTTTTGGGTTAAAGTGTGTTTTTATATGTTATATTAATTACTCAAAGGAAGCTTCCCAAGGTGTTTATCTCCCTAATAAGTGGTATCAGAGCCCATGGTGGTGTGCGATAAAGGTGGTGAGGTGTTCATGGTCCCTACCTAGCGGAGACAGAGAAAGCCTAGACAGCCCACACACAAAAATCCTGGAGAAGAAAAAAGAAAAAGCCCAACAAATGAATATTGTTAATGGTGCTAAATAATGGTGTGGTACGAGATTCCCATGGACATGAACGTGTGGGGTTTCCATGGATGTGCGTGCGGGGTTGACACGTGATTCCCATGGATGGCGTACGAGAGACCCATAGATGACACACTGATGAAGTGAAAAGCCCATTAGGCAAAGGGGAGCGAGTAGGACTTATTCATGGCCCACAAAGAAGTCTTAAAGCCCACAGAGTGGTAGAGACTCACACGTGAGGGAGAAATTGTTGGGTTATACATGTGAGTGAAGTCTCACATTGAATAAAGATGAGAAGAATGAGTGGTTAATATAACATAATTGAGCACATACTCATTGGAGCTTAGGCCTTTTGGGTTAAAATATGTCTTTGTATGTTATATTAATTACTCAATGAAGCTCCCCAATGTGTTTATCTTCCCAATATAAATAACATCTGATTGGCATAAAAATTGATATGCATGTTAAGTATATATAGAACATGTGATTTAACAGTAAAATTCTTAAAATATGAATTTAATAACAAATAGAAAAGTTTTGGAGCATGCACAATATACATGAAAATGTTGTGAAAATAACATTTCTCTCCTCAAAGTCTTTTAACAGACTAATTAATCAATCAGTACAGGGAAGAATCTGTTTTGGTGGATATCTACCATTCTACTGACATCGTCAAACAATTTGTTGAAGGACAGCTATGATGACTAACATATTGCCTGGCCTTTTCTACGTTTTTTTTTCTTTCTTTCATCTCTATTTTTATCCTTCTGTCAATAGATAAGATTATGTAGTGCTCCTCTATAAAAACCACCAGATTTCACACACACACACACACAAACGCATAATCAATTATGGCATCTCAAGGCTATCCAGCCATAGGCCTCTTAGTTCTTCTTGGCTTATTGACTAATGGCATTGCTGTTTCACAAAGTCATGACACTGCTTCACTCAACCGAACCAGTTTTCCTAAAGGTTTTATTTTTGGGACAGCAACAGCGGCTTATCAGGTAACTAAGTCTCAATTTCTTCTATGTTAACTTGTATCATAGTTTTTACAGCAAATGTCCAGAGATATCAAGCATAAGATCAATAATAATATTTTGTGCACGTGTGTTCCTTCAAATTTCCAGTATGAAGGTGCAGCATTTGAAGATGGTAAAGGACCAAGTATATGGGACACTTACACTCATGAACATCCAGGTCTCTTTCTCTCTCTCCAACAATGTATAGAATGTCATGTTATTTAAAATTTGAATAACATGTAACATGATAGTAATCTATACACATTTAGATTTATGAATCATTATTATTAAATTTAAAGGAATATAAAATTAGGCAGTTTTGTCATATAAAATAATGATAAGTAATAAACTTATGTAAATGGTAGACCGAGATAAGAACTAATAACAACTTGCATCCTTAGCTTTATAATGAAATTGTAAATTAAAGATTAGAGACACAATTCCCTAAATAGTAGGGATTTACAAGTACAACAAAAGTAGTGCTAGGAATACTGCAACTTTTATTGCATAAAACTTACAAACCTATGTGTCACAAATTACCAAAACATTTTTCAAACATTTATTTATTAGGTGGTTGAAGTCCACTAATCACATATATTATCACATTCATTTATAAATTTTATGTAGTAATAAAATCTCTATCATTTTCCTACATCAAATCAGCTAAATTTGTAGGGATTTACAATTATAACAAATCAACTAAACTGAAGGGATGTATTGCTGTTTCAAATTAAATTATTGAATTATAACGATGGTTTGGAGAGATATTTGAATTTTTTTTGTATTTGAATTTGTTGGCCTATTTTCAGTTGTATTTTAATTTGAATTGCACTCATTAATCGCAGTATTTGAATTTGTCTTAGACTCATTAATCATCTTATTGTCAAAATTGATCCATTTGGACCAATTCAAATGAAAATCGTTTTTCTTACCTCAAGAAACCCCCCCCCCCCCCCCCCCCAAAAAAAAAAAAACTGTGCATGTTGATATAAGGCAGAAAAATTGAGATAATTATAAGGATTTCAGAAGTTTAACAAGATATAAATCAAAGCATGTGGTATTATTAGGACCAATTAAGTAAACTAGCTGCTCAATTCTCTGTACAAGCAGTAGCATTATAAAATTCTTTTTACTTCTTCCTGTTTTACTCTGCCCTTGACAATTTTTTGCCAAACCAGCTCTTGGAGGCTAGAAAATACGCTCTTGCTTGATAGAGTTTTTGTATATTGTGAAAACCTGTAGGCCAAATTAGTAATGTAAAGGTCCGTCTGGAGGACTATTGTATTTGAAAAAATAAAAAAAAAATAAAAAAATAAACTACATTAAACGACATACTAATGCTCTGTTTAAGCTATGTTTTCCAAAAAATAAATCATTTTCCAAAAAGCATTTAATATAAAACTATCTCATTTTTCTAGGTTTGATAGCAACTTTAAATGAGTTGAAAAACAATTTCCTAACTTTCTTTATTTAGTTTATTATGAGATAGAATTGTTTTCCAAAAAAATTTAGTAAAAAATAATCTCTAAAAATAAGCCATACATTTTATGTTAACTAAAAATAGTTTTTTTTTTTTACTCATTTTTTTTTATACTACCAAACACTAGAAAAAATAGCAAAATATCTTCCCACAAGGTTTTCCATCGAAAAAAATGAAAATAAGGCCAAACTATGAACATGTCATAATTAGTAATTAAATTAACCTTCTTTCCATTGAAAACTAGGAAAATAAGGCATTGAGTGTTGTAATTATTGACAAGCCATTATGTTTGGATGCTAGCCTCCTTCAAATGTGTAATATTTAAATTGAAACATAAAATATTCATTTTCAATTGCAAGGATCATAGTGTCATGTATTTAGTCAAGAATCTTGTAGTTCAATTGGTTGATATTTGCTAATATTTCCAAATGAAATATTCAAAATTTAAATTCTCTTTACCCCAAGTTCCCAACTATGAAATTATCAAATAAAAAAACTGTTTATGGTGGTTTGTGTAGTAACCGATGTTTCAATTTGTCTATATTAGCATACGTTAGTCAATGAATAGACTAATTTTTTATGGGAACTTATAATCTAATTTAGTAATGGAATACTTTTTTCTTTTGTTTTTTTGGATACATTATTAAGCCAAGAGGCCCAAGTCTAGCGTATGAGTTGTAAATGTGGAATTTTTGAATAGAGTAACTAGTATCGCATGAAATTGGACACTGTTGTTGGTGAAAAAAGCTCTCTCTCTCTCTCTCTCTCTCTCTCTCTCTCTCTCTCTCTCTCTCTCTCTCTCTCTCTCTCTCTCTCTCTCTCTCTCTCTCTCTCTCTCTCTCTATATATATATATATATAAAAGGGGACTCAGTTTCTTACTGTGGAATGGTAAATTTACCAAACTTTTTGTGGATTAATTTACTAGATTTTGCTACATTATTAGTATGTTAAATAAATATCAAAATAATATTAAAAATGTATAATTAAATATTGTTAAAAAAAAATTAATAATAAGTTATGGACAAAACTTATGTACAATATCTTATATGCTGTTCCGATCCTTAAGTTCGTTTTTTAAAATTTTGTTATGTGGCTACTTAACTTAAAAAATATACTTTCATTCATTAAAAAAAACCACATGACAGAATCTTAAGAGAAGGACATAAAGAACAACACTTAAATACTGTACCTAAGTTTTGCTTAATAGTTATATATATTTTACTACAATATTAAGAAGTTAAATAAATATCAAAAGTATAAATATTAGTGTTTACTTAAATATTAATGTCCTAATATTATCTACAGATTCTACACCCTTTATTTGGTTTTAACAAAATCTATGGCGGAGTTTGAAAATACTTCTCCCCAATTATATTTAAAAAGAACACAAAAAAAAAAAAAAAAAAAAAAAAAATCACAACAACAACAATGTAAATAGTAAACTTTCATTGGTATTTATTTTTCTTCAGTTTTTCCCCTGTTCCTTCCTTTCTTCCATAACTGAACTCCAAACTAGAAATAAGTCGTATATATGTTATGGTTGGGCGTTTTAAGTACCAGTTCAATTTTTATTATGCCTCCAATTACAAGTTCTTAAATGGTAAAAGGAAAAAAAAAATCCCTTCAATGAAATTGCAGAGAGGATAAAGAATAGAAGCAATGGAGACATAGCTGTCGATCAATATCATCGCTACAAGGTAGATATGTTGATTCCTGTTCATAAGAAAAGTTGGAAAGAAAACCACTCATATTAATTAGCTCAAAATTACCAAGAATCTTGTAGCATATTTTTGTTTTCTTTATGGGAAAAAACATTTAATAGGAGTTTTGCAGAAACTAGTACTTTGAAACTTTTTTAGGACTATGGAGGTAATATCTCCTTGTCATCGTCTCTCCACAAGTTTATATATTTATATTTAGGGTTAATTACATTCTCCTCTCTTGAGTTTTGGAAAAATGACACTACACTCCAAAGTTAAAGGATAAAAACACTTTCCCTCATTAACATCTGATTGACTAAAATTTATTAAATAAATAATAAAAACATTGTATACTAACCTGCCTTTTGCTTAAGAGAAGATTTCCAAAATTATCTTATTTCATAATTAAAATTTATTACTTTAAATTTTTAATTAAAATTTTTTTTTAAATATAAATTGAGAATTTAAAATTTTCCCCCTTTTTCAACAGGTTATGGATTAATGTTTTATTACTAGATAAATTTTACATTTTATTCTTATAAATTTATTAAGTTTTTTTTAACTAACCAAGGTTAAACTTTTGTAATGATATTTAAAAAAAAAAAAATTGAATATTTCATTACTAATATAAACAAAAGGGGTGAGTATTAATTTTTTCGAATCTCAAGAGAGGGAAGTGTTTTTTCCCTTCAAGTTTGGGATGAAATGTTACTCACGCAAACCTCAAGGGAGAGGAGTGTATGTGTACACACACACATGTTAGCTCCTAATTAGCTGTTATTTTGACTTCTTCTTTTTTCACATTTTTAGTGTTCAATTATGTTTTCCACATGATTTGTTCTAATTATCGAGTATATCTAATTATTTACAAGCCAATCAAAATATAAGAAATCCTTAGTTCAAATTTTTCCAATAATATTCTTTGTGGTTATACATTGTAGGGAGATGTTCGACTTATGAAAAAGATTGGCCTAGATGGATACAGATTCTCAATCTCATGGTCTCGAGTATTGCCAAGTAAGATTATGCTTTTCATAATCCCTTAAAAGGTTAGACCCATCCAATGACAAGGACATAAAAAATGGGTACATCAAGTACTCATCTTAGATGAAATAGAATGGCTATTTTTTTGTGACCAAATTATGTTCCTATTAATCTCATTTTTGGAATTAATTTCAGAAGGAAAACTGTCTGGAGGCGTGAATAGGGCAGGAATCAAATACTACAACAATCTAATCAACAAGCTCCTAGCCAATGGTCAAGAATAATTCTTAAATTCCATCCCTTGTCATGAACTTATCATGCACTATTAATTCACTGTTGTTTGCTACAATTGAATGCAGGCATACAACCCTTTGTGACCCTCTACCACTGGGATCTTCCCCAGGCATTGGAAGATGAGTATGGTGGTTTTTTGAGTCCTCATTTTGTGTAAGTGGTTAATTTACATCATGATTGACCATTTTATTCATCTAAATTCTAATTAGTATACTTTCACAAATTTCATTGTGATTATGATGTTTAAAATTTAAACTGATGACTCATTTTGAAGATAAGGAATCAAAGAGGGGACATTTTGATTATTATTATTTTTAATTAATGACTTATCTCTGAAGTTGCTAACTCGTTGCCTTACAGAATTATTTGGTTTGATATCATTTGTTAAGAATTTATCAATGATTTTTTTTTTTTTTTTTTTTAATGTAAGATCATGATGTAATACATTAACGTAATATTAACCTACAATTTCAATAAGACGTTTCACTGCCTCTTGTCTTTAATTAGTCCAATAATGAGTTATTTGACTTCTTTTTGTTCCCAATATAAGTATATAACCAATTCTGTCGAATTTGATCCACTAAAATGATATCTTTTTGGAAAATGAAGATTAGAAAAAATTAGATTGAATGACTAAATTGAGAGTATATTAAAGATGAACGATTGAAAATTGAAATGAGAAACATGAAATTTACAAGATTGAATTGAAAATTAGTAAAAGTTAGAAAGTGTTCCGTTAATTTCTAAGTTAGTCACTATATATATCAATCACTTAGTATTATTATTATTATCCCTTCACAAATGTATTAGACCAACAAAGAAAAATTTTAATCTATATAAAAGCTTTTTGCTGTCATGACCTTTATGGATCAACTGGCTGACACCTCCTAGTATTTTCATTAAAGATTGGAGACATTTAAGTTCAAATCTCCCTTTCCGCAGCTATTGAGTTTATTAAAAAAAAAAAAAAAAAAAAAAATAAAAAAAAAAAAAAGAGCTTTTTGCTATTTGGATAGATAGGCCTTCTAGATCTATAACTGAATCTTGCTATAAATAACGTGCTAACGTACAAAAGAAAAATTAATTACTGTAATGTCCATTATTAAAAGTTGGGAAAGTTTTGCATGTATATGTTTAGGGATGATTTTCGGGATTATGCTGAGCTTTGCTTTAAAGAATTTGGTGATCGTGTCAAGCATTGGATCACACTAAATGAACCATTGAGCCAAGCCTCTGGTGGTTATGCTGATGGGCTTTTACCACCGGCTCGGTGTTCTAGTTGGCAAAAGTTAAATTGCACCGGTGGAGATTCTGGGACAGAGCCGTATTTGGCGGCACATCATGAGATTCTTGCTCATGCATCCGCTGTTGAAGTTTATAGACAAAAGTATCAGGTTCGATGCACCAAATTGTTTTATGCTTATTTTGCTACCCTTTTTTTGCTTGAAAATTGCACTCAATTCAATAGATATAGTCGCCTTGCACTTGATACAAGACAATATACGGTACTTCATTTAAAATTTGCAGTGAAGATAAACTTAGATAAATTTGCAAGTTAAACTTGTTTTTTGCTATGTGCAGAAAGTACAAAAAGGCATTATGGGTATATCCCTAAATTCAAACTGGTATGTACCATTCTCTAACTCAACGCATGACCGTGAAGCTGCGCAAAGATCCCTTGATTTCAAGTTAGGATGGTAAGTATACTAAAACTACATGCCTCTTTCTTTTGGACATCTATTGCACAATTTGCTAGTTATTTACAAAGAATAGAAAGACCCTTTGCTAATTTAATATAATAGGAACAATAAAAGACTTAAATTTTCGTTGTTTGTGAAAGGTTTATGGATCCCCTAAGCACTGGTGACTATCCACATAGTATGCGAGCTCTTGTTGGCGACCGGTTACCCAAATTCACGAAAGAACAATCCGAGCTAGTAAAAGGGTCATTGGATTTTCTAGGGCTAAACTACTATAGTTCTAAATATGCTTCCAATTCACATCGCCGCCATCCTGGAAACGCAAGCAGTTATTTGACAGATTCTCATGCTGATACTTCTCGTATGAACTCAAACATTAGGAGCTGTGATTTTGATATTCTTATTTAACTCATTAGTACTAACAAGACCATGCTTTTTTCTTTTGTTGTGGCAGCTTTTCGCAATGGGGTCCCCATTGGTCCAAGGGTATGTACCAAATTGAACATACATAAGATTGATATAGATCTTAATTGTTTCATTAAGAGAGAGAAGGAACTTGGTAATGATATAGGATTACCAAGAAGAAAAAAAATGATATAGCATCATTTCATTAGAGGGTGTAAAAAGAGAGTTTTATACAGAATCTTTATTGAATTTAAACTCTCTCATTGTAATGACATTTCAGGCTGCTTCAGATTGGATCTATGTCTATCCAAGAGGACTTCGAGACATTCTATTATACATAAAGAAAAAGTACCATAACCCGCTAATTTTTATTACCGAGAATGGTAATTTTCTTTTGAACTTTTCACTTATGGTCGCATAATGTTCTGATGCTAGCCACAGAGATATACAATTTGAAAGGAAGGGTAGTTTGATTTACATTTGAATCTAAAAATCTGTCTCTATATTATAGGAACTAATGAGTTCAATAATGCTTCATTGCCGCTTAAGGAAGCCCTAGATGACAGCTATAGAATTGATTATCACTATCAACATTTTCAGTATCTACTTAGGTCTATCAAGTAAGTAGAGAAGACCTCCTCTCTTTCAGATTTGATATTAATATGACTTTATTACTACTAATATCAATATGCCATATTAACAACCATGAAAATTGTTGTGCTTAAAAGTCTAATTGATCCCTTTTTCAATGTAGGGATGGTGTTAACGTACAGGGATATTTTGCATGGTCATTTTTGGACAACTTTGAATGGGGTGCAGCTTTCACCGTTCGGTTTGGCATTGTCTATGTAGACTACGAACATGATTTGAAAAGATATCCGAAGTTGTCTGCACGTTGGTTTAAAAAATTCCTCAAGAAATAAGATGACAAATTTATGACTATGCTCATGTTGAACTATATGGTAGCAACATGCAATCTCAAAAGATAGACTTGAAGATCATTTCTTCTCTATTCTAAATATTGTATGCAATTAATATGTATTCAATAAATTAAATAAAATAAAATTAACGCCACTATTACAAACCCGAATGCTTCCTTTACATATATATATATATATATATACACATATATTATGTTTGATTTTTCCCTTGGGCGAATCCATGTACTTACCGAGTGCAGTCTAATTTGAGGCCCAAAAGCATAATTTAGAATCTTTGTGAATCATTCATCTGGCTACCTCAATAAAAATAGGCCGCCCAGCCGTAATTGTTGTCTAACTACAAAGAAGACCTAGTACCTGGCCAGTACTTGGTTAAGGTTTGGTTCACATGGGTCATATTTGTTGGGAGGTGCACGGCATCTTGAAGTCTAGCCCACATAGGACTTGTATTTGAGCATTGAAACCTATTTCAATTAGAAATAGGTGTATGTATTGCACAAGAAGTCCAAGACTTCTATTCTAATTGAATTAAGAGTGTCAGGCAGCAAAGCTTTTGTATAAAGTTGGAGAAAATGGGCAAATGCCCTTTTTACGCAAATTATGTAGCATTTTGCCTTCTTTCCCAAACTAATTAGGGAAATGTCTCTTTTATGAAACTCGATTTGAGATAAATCGAGTTAAGCTCTATAGTGGCGTTTTTAAGGAGTCTATAATGACGTTTTAAGGACTTATAGTAGCGTTTTGTAACTCGACCTCCATGAAGTTGAGTTATTGGTAAAAAAAATAAAATAAATTGCCTATAACTCGACTTCATGGAGGTTGAGTTACAAAACGCTACTATAGGTTCTTAAAACATCACTATAGGCTCCTTAAAATGCTGTTATAGGGCTCTAGAATTTTTTTTTTTTTTTTTTTAAACTTGATTTACCTCAAATTGAGTTACAAAAAATGGGCATTTCCCTAATTAGTTTGAGAAATGGGGCAAAACGCTGCAATTTTTGCTCAAAAAGGGCATTTGCCAATTTTTTTCGTATAAAGTTTGTGCATGGGTTTCATGAATAGTGAGAGAGATTCAGAGAGAGATTGAAGTGTGAAACACAAATTTGAAGCCGACTAAAGGAAAAAGAATAGTGCTTTGTACAGCACTGAGGGAAAAAAGAAAATATGATTTTTCTTTTACTCAAGACACACAAGATAAATTGGAGTTTTCTCTAGGATGTTTATTTGGGTGCTACAACCACAGATAGTTGAAGTATTCAGAGTGAAAGATCTTGCTACCGAGTTTTGTGGTAAGGTTGTATTTGTTCCTAGAGATATTATTGTATATTTCCAATTTATTGTGAACTCAAGTTTTGGGTACAACTTGAGTGTTGTAATCTTTATATTATTATAGTGGATTGATCGGATTTGCCCTGTGATGTTTCTCTCTACACTGGAAGGGTTTTCACATAATTTCTTGGTGTTCTTGTTGGTTGATTTTTTTATCGCTTCTTTAGATTTCTATTTTCTCTGTTGCTTGGGTTGTCTTTAATTTAATTCACACATAAATGAAAATTTATCCCATCAATATTTTGCAGAGAGCACTCGATCCCAAATAGAATCCTTTAGTGGTGAATACATCTATTGAGCTTAGTTGACATTACAATGTTTGTAGGTTGAAAAGCTTTAGGCCCAATCCCTCTCATATTTATAAGTGATAGTTTCGAATCCCTATTAAAATAATATAAATATTTTTCTACCAAAGTATTGCTAATACAATATATTAAATTTTCTAAATTAAGCTATCTATATTTTAAATTCTATAAGTTGTTTTTTTCTTTCAAGAAAACATAATGCAATTTATATTTAATTATTATATAAAGCTAGGGTATTTTGTAGATAATATAAAGTTTTGGTTGAAATTTGTTTCTGATACTCTTTACAAAAGATTCGTTAATTCTTTAAATTGTATTGAAGTAAACCAAAATATTACGCTAAAATAACTCAATAGGAGTGTACGTAGTAACAATAAATGGCAATGCTACACTCAAGGATGGAACTAGGATTCAAACTTAGGAGGGGGTCAAAGTTCTTTGTTCAAAGATTTTAAAAAATTGGAATATCAATACTAGAGGTTGACAACATTGCATTATTATCATTAATTTATTAATTATTATTTGTATTTTTTTTTCCATTGAAAAAAATCAATAATAAGATTTTATAATCAAGAGTTTTGTAAGTCAATAGGCACATCCTAATATTTTCAAGATCTAATTGATGTGTGGATGGTGTGGCATAGGAGTTGTCTCTATAGCTATAAGGGTGGAGTCATTTGAGAGGGGAATAGAGCTATCAAATGAGAGGGAGAAATTGGGTTTTCGTGATTTTTTTTGCTAGGATTTGTAATTGATTTGTTGTTATGGTTTTTGCTTATATCGGATTCATGATTTGTCCAAAGATTTTTCTTATTATCCGGATATGTACATTTTTTTAAAAATAAATTTTTCTTGTTTCTATTTGTTGGAATTCTTGTGTCAATTTATAAATTTTTTGGAGAGGGGGGCCAACTATATAAATTTCAAAGCCAGAATTAAAATTCTTTTTGTTATCTTACTAGTATATTTTTTTTCAAAGGTTGGGGGGGGGGGGGGGGGGGCATGGCCCCTCAGCCCTTGAGTAGTAGTTCTGTCATTGGCTACACATTTGCTATTAGATATTATATAGATATAGATTATTATTATTATTATTATTATTATTATTATTATTATTATTATTATTATTATATATGTCGTTGACATGGGTATAAAAAATTGGTAAAGCATTTGACTGGTCTACTTTGCATTTGGTTTCATGTATAAGAGACATTTATTGAAAGTTATTTAGAATCTAAAACAGCTAAATTTCACCCTAAGAAAGCATTTGTACTATTGAAAGCATCGTTATCTTTTCTCTACTTAGATGTTGGCTAGAAAAAATATTTGAACTATTGGAAAGCATTATTCTCTTATCTCTCATTAGATGTTGGCTAACAAAAACAGTTGTGGCACTTCACAAATTGTAAGTTTTTTGGAACATTTCTTTGATATTCTTATAACAAATTCCATTTTTCTTGAAAATGACATTTTCAAGAGGCTTCAGATTGGCTGTCTTTCATTTTCTTTTTCTTTTTTTTTTTTTTTTTTTGCTGAAAAAAAAAAAAAAGGAGGAATATGAGACCTTCTATTATACACAAAGAAAAAGTACCATAACCCACTAATTTATATTAGTGAGAATGTACTTTCTTTTGAACAATCCAATTATGGTCACATAAAGTTATGATACTAACTGTTGTGTTGAAAGTGTTGACCCCAATTAATTTTAATTAATTATCTATGTTGATTAAATTAGTTAAACTATGCAATTATATTGTATTAGGCACAATCATATCGCCAAACTCAATTTCATGCAATGGAAAAGTAAATTTCAAGACACAAAGATATGGTCACAGTGAGGAAAACCCTAAAGCAAAAAACCCCATGAGAGGTTTATGGCAACCATTAACTTTAAGAATCTACTAAGAAAGATTGAGGTTACAAATACAAGGAATATACCCAATCCTGAAGTACCTACCTATAGTAAAACTTACTGAGTTATCCAACTACAGCTCCAATAACTTTCTTGGACTGGTGTATTAGTGAACTTCTTTGCTATGCACAAATGTGTCAAATTATGAATCTAATCATGAGTTCTCATGTGTCTTAAAGTGACAATTTAAGATCCAGTTGAAGACCCAAAGATTGCAAAACAGCTCAAGAAAAATGGAGTTTCTATAGGATCTGTAGACATGGAAAAATTCCCGACCTATCACAAGCTGACACGTCACACTACTAAATCCACAAAATACAGCCAATTACAAAGTACCACATATTGCTGCTAGGTTTTGCTATCACTATTCAGAAACCAACAGAAATTTGTCAAGTGTCATGCAAGAACCAATCATGCATCAGCTCGTGCAAGCGATGACATAAGCAGCCTCACACGTATAAGCAATGACCTAAGCAACCTCGCACGTGTAAGCGATGACACAATCATTCCAGCACGTGTAAGCGATGACATAAGCGGACCAATCAAGCGCTGCCACGTGTCACCAATCAAGCTCCGCCACGTGTCGCTTACCTACTTCTAAACTCCTATAAATAGAAGCTTTCCTAAGGCATTTGAGAGATCGAAGAGAGATCTAGAAGAGGGCTAGAAATCTAGAGATCTAGAGATCTAAAGAGATCTAGAGATTTGGAGAGGGGACCAGGCCATTGGAAGCACTCAGAAGTCCAGAAGCTCTGCCGGAATCAAACTCTAAAGCCTCCAAGAACTTCAAGAACTTCAACTTCGAATACAAAGAACATTCGAAGGAAAATCATCCAAATTATCCGCCTAGATCCAAAAGTCTACGGGAATCAAGCCTAAAGTGTCCAAAAACATCAACAAATCACAAATCAGTGAAGCTCTACGGATCAAGCCTCTAAAGCCCCGAAGAACTTCAAGAACTTCAACTTCAAATACAAAGAACATTCGAAGGAAAATCATCCAAATTATCCGCCTAGATCCAAAAGTCTACGGGAATCAAGCCTAAAGTGTCCGAAAACATCAACAAATCACAAATCAGTGAAGCTCTACGGATCAAGCCTCTAAAGCCCCGAAGAACTTCAAGAACTTCAACTTCGAATACAAAGAACATTCGAAGAGGAATCATCCAAATCGTATTCCTAGATTTCAAAGTTCACTGGAATCAAGCTCAAAAGCCTACAGAAACATCACAAATCAGCGAAGCTCTACGGATTCAAGCCTCTAAAGCCCCGAAGAACTTCCACCATAAACCTTCGAAGACGAAGAACACATCAAGAACACGAAGAACACACGAAGAACACGAAGAACGTGAAGAACAAGGGATTTCTAACAAGCTCATGGCCAGAGATTCATTGTAATTCTGTTTCAACAATCTTCGATCTATCCTTCAACCAAATTGAAGGATATTTTGTGTTCAAATCAAAATTACATTATTACAATCCAAATCAACAAGTCTTTCAAGGAGATCGAATCAGAGGATAACTCTTTTGTAATTACAGAGAATTGTACCACACATTCATCAATACAAATTCACATTTGTGACACTATTTTACTTGTTTGACTTATTTCGAATCGAGAAATTTAGTCGTCCACATATTCTGGCACGCCCAGTGGGACCTCTCTGCCTCTCATCTCATTCTCCTTCAAAGAAAGAAATCTTCATCATCTTGCTACCAGCTCAAATGGCCACTAGCAAGAACATCCAAGCTTCAACAGCTTCTTCAACTAAACTTGGTACGGTTACCACCAACAACTACATTGGTGCAATCAATTGTAGCCAACCTAAAGCTCATAATCAACTTCAATCTCAATCAACCAAGGAAGCCAAGGTCCAAAAAATCATCTCCTTAGACCCTCTTGCAAGAAACAAGGTCATCAACAAGGACGTCTCCACCTTGGAACACCTCAAGTATGGGGGCAAATCCCCTCCTTCTTTCACAAAAAGTTGTTCGCGCGATTTCTCTCCCATCAAAGAGAATCCAAAAAATGAGATTTCACGTGCTCACTTCAATTCACTTCCTTCTCCATCATCTTGGAAAGTTGTGTCAGTCATGATGATTAACACATCTACCATGGAAGAAAAGATGGCTGAAATGGAGCAAAGGGTTGTCCTTCTCACAAAAGCACTTGAAGATAAGGACCTCCAAATTGCAACTTTAATGAACAAACTCGAAGTACAAGATTTTGGTGAATCAAGCCATGGTCATAAATTCACATCTGCGAAGGATGACGAAGGGAGAGAAATTGAAAACACTCCCCGACGAGAACAATCTACTTCGGTTGCTTCGTTGTCAGTCCAACAATTACAAGACATGATAACAAATACCATCCGAGCACAATATGGAGGTTCTTCTACAAGTTCTCTCACATATTCAAAACCTTACACAAAGTGCATCGACAACATGAGGATGCCAAATGGGTATTAACCCCCCAAGTTCTTGTAGTTTGATGGCCATGGAAATCCTAAGCAACACATTGCTCACTTTGTAGAAACTTGTGAGAATGCAGGGACTCAAGGAAGCCTCCTTGTAAAGCAATTTGCCCGTTCGCTCAAAGGAAATGCCTTTGATTGGTATACAGACTTAGAACCCGATTCAATCGACAGTTGGCAACAACTCAAAAGAAAGTTTCTTGACCGATTCTATAGCACGCGTCGTACAGTGAGCATGATAGAGCTTACTAATACCAAACAGTGGAAAGATGAGCCCGTCATTGATTACATCAATCGGTGGCGTTCTTTGAGCTTAGATTGTAAGGATAGACTTTCTGAAATTTCTGCTGTAGAGATGTGCATCCAAGGCATGCATTGGGGACTTCTTTACATCCTTCAAGGGATAAAACCTCGAACATTTGAAGAGTTAGCAACTCGTGCACATGACATGGAGTTGAGTATTGCTAGCCATGGAAGTACAAACCCTCTCATACCTGAGGAAAGCAAAAGGGAAGTAAGAAGGAACGATAAGAATGCAAAAGTCAGCCTCAAAGACTCAATGGTTGTTAACACTGTCGAAATCAAGACTCTAAGAAGAGGAGCGAAGGTAAATGAAAAACAGCTTGAAGGATGGCAAAAGAACGAAGTGCGTCGCCTGACCTTTAAGGAACGTGAGCAAAAAGCATATCCATTTCCTGATGAAGATGTGCCAAACATCTTAGAACAACTATTGCAATTGAAGCTAATTGAATTGCCAGAATGCAGGCGACCACAAGACATGGGGAAAGTTGATGACCCTAGCTACTGCAAATATCATCGCATCATTGGCCACCCAATCCAAAAATGCTTTGTCTTCAAAGAACAAGTCATGAAACTTGCCAAAGAAAACAAGATTGATCTAGACTTTGATGAAGTTGTCGAGTCAAACCATGTGACTGTTGCTTGTGATGTACTTCCAACTCTCAAGCAGGGGGCAAACACCAATCAAGCTTATAAGTTGATCAACAATGATGATGCAAGGATCGGCCCCATCAATGGAAAGTTCCTTAAACACTTCTACGCTTGAACATCGAGGATTGCTCCTCGGCAAGAGCTTAAACTGCCCACTGTAATGCTGCAAGGGTACATGATGTCTTCCCATTACCTTTGAAAGCATACCAATAAAGAGGAATTAATCCCACTCTATGTCACCGATTGCTAGTGTGGCGTAGTGGTTGGATGCCCAATTCGCCCTTGAGAGGTCTCGGGTTCGATTAGTGGTGATACCCACTATTACACACTGAGCCCTCCTTTTTTGCAAGAAAAAAAAAACAAAAAAACAAAAAACAAAGAAATCATCCAAAAGGAAAATATCAAAAAAAAAAAATCATCAAAAAAAAAAAAAATCTTTTGAACTACGTAATGACTTGATCCCTTTCCGGGGTACATAGGCAACTTGGTATCATTTACTAAATTCAGTCACATGAAAAAGAAAAAGGATTGCCAGTCTAGCTTAAGGAATTTTTCAAAGGTCATCCATATGCTTTTGAGATCCCTTTAATTGGCAGGCGTTGCTTAGGATCAGTCAATTGCTCACTACATGATGCTCAAAGATCATTGTGGTATAAAATGACAGCTGCAAAGAATTGGTGTTACTCGGCTTTCCTCGAACTAATGATAAACATAAGTTAGTTCTTGGCTGTAGAGTAAAATAAAATCTTCAATCTCTTTTGCAAAGAATGAAGTCTTCATAGCATTGCCCTTCTTCTGTGGATATCCTCCCATGTCTCTAAAGTATGTTTTACATCACTTATCTTCTGGGAGCATCCTCTTGTACCTTGCAAGTCTAAGCCACATCGTCTCTCTTCTAGGTTGTGCCATTTCACAACTCCAAAATTTGAACCGCATCATCTCCCTTCTGAGTGGTGCTGTTTCACATCATGTTTCTGAAATTTAGACAACGTCACCTTCTTCCAACATCTAAAGATGGTGTTACTTCATCTTGCCTCTAAGGGCATGTTCGTGCAAGGTCAAAGTCTTGGCGGCATTCTTCTCACATCTTCAAGGTTTTATTGGCATCTCTTTGCATCCTCAAAGTCTTTATGAGAACTTCTTGAAACTTAAAGGTTTTATTGACATCTCCTTGCATTTTCAAAATCTTAATAAGAGCTCCTTTCATCTTCAAAGTTTTGGTGGCAATCTTCTTGAAACTTCAAGGGTTCGTCGGCATCTTCAAAGTCTTGATGAGCTTCTTGCATCTTCAAAGTCTTGTTAGCATCCCTAAAATTTTGATGTCTGGCAATAGTACTATGTACCCTTGATGTTTGAACTTTGTTGCCTTTAAAAATTGGCGCTAATGCAACTTCAAAGGTCAATATTGGTGCGACTTTAGTGCAAATGAAGTGTTGACAAGATGTCTTGGCAAAGATGAACGTTGGCACAGCTTCGATGTGAAGTGTTGTCGTGGCTTCATGACAAAGATGAATGCTCGCATGGCTTTCGTATGAGTGAAGTGTTGACATGGCAAAAATGAATGTCGGCACGGCTTCAATGCAGCTTCATTGTGAAGGCAAGTGCAAGTATTGCTTCATGGCAAGGATGAATGTCACACAGCTTCGATGTAAATGAAGTATTGATGTGGTTTCATGGCAAGAACGAGTATTGGCACGACTTCGGTGTGAATGAAGTGTTGACATAGCTTCACGACAAAGATGAATGTTCGCACAAGTTCAATGCAAGTGAAGTGTTGATGTAGTTTCATGGTAAAGACGGACGTTGGTGCAACTTTAATGCGAATACAAGTGCTAATATGGAATGTTGACATGGCTTCATGACGAAGATGAACGTTGGCACAACTTCGATATGGAATGTTGTCGTGGCTTCATGACAAAGACGAATGGTCGCATGGCTTTGATACGAATGAAGTGTTGACATGACAAAGATGGATGTTGGCACGGCTTCAATGCGAATGAAGTGTTGACGTGGTTGCATGCCAAAAATGAAGGTTGGCACGGCTTTGGTGCGAATAAAGTGTTGACGTGACTTCATGGCAAAAATGAATGTCAGCATGGCTTCAATGCAAATGCAAGAGTTGGCCCAACTTCATGACAAAGACAAGTGTGGATCACCTTCATACAAAAACAAATGCTGGTATATCTTCATGGTAAAGACTCTTGATGTGGCTACGTTGCAAAGATTCTTGAGATGACTGCGTTGAAAAGACAAGTGTTGGTGCGGCTTAATTGCCAAAGAAAACTATGCTGCAAAACAAAAACAAGCAATAAAAAAATTTTGTCAAGAAAAGGTCTCAAAGCACGTAAAAAAAAAAAAAAAAAATCTTGAAAGCAGGAGAAGAAAGCTGAATGTTCAGCATGTGTCTCAGTGATGAAGGAAGGCAATAACATGCCTTTATATAGAAAACTTCTGAGATAGTAGGCAAGAAAAAAACGAAGAAAGTCAACAAACCAATAAATGGTTCCACCAACCAGCCAATGAAAAAAAAAAAAAAAAAAAAGCTATGTTCACGTTTCAAAAATGTGAAAATAACTGAAGCTCAAAATCAGATTTTGCAAACTCACAGCACTCAAAATCAAAGAAGTCTGCACCGAATTTTGAAAATAAAATTCAGCAAACAAAAGAGACATTTAGTAAGTTTCTTGGCACCGCCTTGTCAGAGCTGCAGAAAAGCCACATCAGTCCAATATAAGACAAATTCACACACGGCCTTCTCTTCCAAATTTGTGAAAATCCAAAGATCATTTCACGAAACTGACCCACAAGAGATCTTAAACGGACAAAGATCTCCAAAACCCAGAAAAGTCAGTCTTAACGGAGCCACCACGCGCCGCCAGAAACTCGCGATGACCAACGGTTTGATCCTTGAAATCTGTGCAAATCAGGCCACCAATTCAGAAAACAGACCATACCATGGTCTTCTACGGCCTTTACTCTGCAAAACCCAAAAATTTCAGGCGCAAACGATGAGCCACGCACCGCCACGCGCCGCCAGAAAGTCCGGCTCTCTTTCACGCGCCGCCACACGCCACTGCTGCCTTATACGCGCTCCCACGCGCCGGAAGTTTCTCACGCGCTTGCACGCGCCACGTGCTGACGCGCCCTCAGGCCTATGACGTCATGGATGACGTCACTATCCACCAACCTGACCCGTTTGACCAGACCGGACCGGTTTGACCCGTTGATCCTGACCCGGTCCAAACCAACTGAAAAAAAAAAAAGAAAAAAAGAAAAAAGAAAAAAGAAAAAAATAAGAATGACCAAGTGGACCTTTGACTTTGACCAAAAGTCAAAATTTTCAAGACGGACCTGTCCCACTCAGTTTTTCGAGTACATTCCGATTTTGGGATCCGTTTCTTCATTCGAAACTCGAAAATTGTGCAAACGTCCAATTTTCAAAAAGTTGACTTTTGCGTAAATGTTGACCGAAAGTCAAAATTTTTAGGATGGACCTATCTTGCTCAATTTTTCGCGTACATTCCAGTTTTGGAGTCCGTTCCATCATTTGAGACTCAGAAATTGTACAAATGACTCAATTCTAAATTAGTTGATTTTTGTGTTGAGGTCTACCCAAAGTCAAGATTTCCAAGCCAAACTTGTCTTGCTTAGTTTTTTGTGACTTGGAAATCACCAATCTGACTCACATCTCTGAAGTACTGACAATGTCCAAAACTAAAGCTCTCAATATCAAAATTTGAGATTCATCCACTTGGTCTGGATCCCCTCAAGGTTATTTTCCAAACTTCATCAAGGCTTTTCTTTCAAAGTATAGATGAACTCTCACAAGTGTGTCTTGAATTTGAAATTGCATCGGGTCACCCATCCAACTACCATTTCCCTTTCGGTGCCGGACATTCCAACCTACCATTCCCCTTTCGATGCCAAACATTCCCACCTACCATTCGGCATCTACCAGTCAAGAATCTACCATTCTCACCAAAAATTTCCATCTGCCATTCTTGACTACTCCATCTACCATTCTTCGTCTCTCTGCTATAAATAGAAGGGCCGGATTCACCAAAAACTCATCCAGAAAAAAACACTGAGCCATAAATGAAGATTTTCTTCTTTCAAATTTTCAAGTCCTCCTTCTCACAGCCATTTCTCACTATGGCTTCATCATTCTCAACACTCAGCAGCCAATATCACTTCATAATCAGTGTGAAATCAACCCTCCAATGGTTCGGCAGAAACCCTCTTCACAGCATCATTGTAGTTTTGAGATCCAAACAAATTTTGTTTCTCCACCTAACGACCACAGTCGTCCATAAAATTATTCATAACAAGGCCTGCATTGCGGTTCCATGCTTCTTCAGATTTGGTTGGCTAGGAAATTCAAGTCTAGCAGAGACACCTGTTCCTAACCTCAGGACTTTTGTAGTCTCTCTCCAATTGCTTGGTCTTCCAGCAGAAGCAGCGGTTCGAAACAAACAACAACTCGGTTGGTTTTTAGGACCAGAATCACAAGTTAGCTCCATCTTCCACTTTGTTGTGCTTTCCCAACAAGTGGCTAGAGGTGAAGGTGGTAAAAAGTGTTGGGGTATCCTACAAATTGTCTTTCATCCAACACTTGAAACGACCTCCGGGGCACCAGCTCATCAGAGTTCAGCCTTTGGGGCTGGTAAAGGGTTGCCAAAGCCATATTCCATGTTCCCATCGGCGTGCAATCCAGAGGTCATCGTTACTGGTACCTCAAAACACACTTTTTGGAATTACTCCAACTTAAATTCAGCTTGAAGTATTTCAGAATGAACTTTTCTGAAATTACTTCAACTTAATGTCTATCAGTATGGTCCCATTACGCGAGCACATTCAATGACCTATTGTCAGAACCCATGCAAACATACAGCCACCCCATTTTCAAAGGTGTATCTCGCAGAAACACCTACACCAGAGGGGCCCCAACATACAGGACCAGTACCATGGTGGCGTATGTTTCACCCATTCGCTTTGCTTCATCCTCGTCTTTTTCACCACCAACATCATCATCTCCAGAATCCTTAAACTTCTGAAATTACCTCAACTTAACCTGAGTAAAGTGATGACACGTGCGCATTCAATCACTTTCCCACATGGCCTCGCCGTAATCCGAAGTATACTCTTTTGAGATGACTTCACCAGCGGTTCTTAAAAGCACGAAGCTAGCCCCATGACTCTGTATGCTGTACCCATCCATCATCCTCACGTCTTCCCCATCTTCTACACCATGTGATTGCCGCCAACAATCCAAAAAAACTCTTCTGAAGTTACTTCAACTTAACCTCTGCTGAGAAAGCTCGGTCATGCAAGTACATTCAAATACAGGCAGACCCCTTTTCAGTCTTACCAGATCCTTTCATATGGGTCGGTCTACTCCTCGAAAATTATCTCATCCTGCTGAAAGCTCCGCCACCTTCAATTACTTCATTTAAAGAGCCAGGAGTAAAAGTCTGTTTTCGAAACTCGTTCTCACACCACACTCTGAAAATGTGTGTGTGAACGAGTCTCGAGGGGGCATTTGTAGACATGGAAAAATTCCCGACCTATCACAAGCTGACACGTCACACTACCAAATCCACAAAATACAGCCAATTACAAAGTACCACATATTGCTGCTAGGTTTTGCTATCACTATTCAGAAACCAACAGAAATTTGCCAAGTGTCATGCAAGAACCAATCATGCATCAGCTCGTGCAAGCGATGACATAAGCAGCCTCGCACGTGTAAGCAATGACCTAAGCAACCTCGCACGTGTAAGCGATGATACAATCATTCCAGCACGTGTAAGCGATGACATAAGCGGACCAATCAAGCGCTGCCACGTGTCACCAATCAAGCTCCGCCACGTGTCGCTTACCTACTCCTAAACTCCTATAAATAGAAGCCTTCCTAAGGCATTTGAGAGATCGAAGAGAGATCTAGAAGAGGGCTAGAAATCTAGAGATCTAGAGATCTAAAGAGATCTAGAGATTTGGAGAGGGGACCAGGCCATTGGAAGCACTCAGAAGTCCAGAAGTTCTGCCGGAATCAAGCTCTAAAGCCTCCAAGAACTTCAAGAACTTCAACTTCGAATACAAAGAACATTCGAAGGAAAATCATCCAAATTATCCGCCTAGATCCAAAAGTCTACGGGAATCAAGCCTAAAGTGTCCAAAAACATCAACAAATCACAAATCAGTGAAGCTCTACGGATCAAGCCTCTAAAGCCCCGAAGAACTTCAAGAACTTCAACTTCAAATACAAAGAACATTCGAAGGAAAATCATCCAAATTATCCGCCTAGATCCAAAAGTCTACGGGAATCAAGCCTAAAGTGTCCGAAAACATCAACAAATCACAAATCAGTGAAGCTCTACGGATCAAGCCTCTAAAGCCCCGAAGAACTTCAAGATCTTCAACTTCGAATACAAAGAACATTCGAAGAGGAATCATCCAAATCGTATTCCTAGATCTCAAAGTTCACTGGAATCAAGCTCAAAAGCCTCCAGAAACATCACAAATCAGCGAAGCTCTACGGATTCAAGCCTCTAAAGCCCCGAAGAACTTCCACCATAAACCTTCGAAGACGAAGAACACATCAAGAACACGAAGAACACACGAAGAACACGAAGAACGTGAAGAACAAGGGATTTCTAACAAGCTCATGGCCAGAGATTCATTGTAATTCTGTTTCAACAATCTTCGATCTATTCTTCAACCAAATTGAAGGATATTTTGTGTTCAAATCAAAATTACATTATTACAATCCAAATCAACAAGTCTTTCAAGGAGATCGAATCAGAGGATAACTCTTTTGTAATTACAGAGAATTGTACCACACATTCATCAATACAAATTCACATTTGTGACACTATTTTACTTGTTTGACTTATTTCGAACCGAGAAATTTAGTCGTCCACAGGATCTACTCTAGCCTCAATTCCTCAACCGATTGAGCCTCAGAAGTGAAGTTTAAGTTTCCTCGACTCCCTATAAAGTTGCAGAAATTTTTTAGATTGAAACAATAGATAATCATACAAAATTTGAGTGATTTGTAGCAATTGGATTCAACATAATCATGCAAATTTTGGATCATTTATGGATTCTATTAATACTCGTTATGTGTTTGTCCTAATCTAAAGTTTTCTGTGATATAGTAAAAATCATCATAACTTGCTTCTCTTATAATTGTTAAGCGGATTAAAAATTTTAAAATGATTATAATTTAAAATTCTTCATCTCCGCCAAAACAAGAACCTGGTTGTTTACAATATTGGTTTTCATTATGGCAAGTTGGCAACATTGAGCGTTGAAGTAATCTTTATAGAGATAATTAAGTCTTCTTCTCCTATACCTGGCCACCTTGACCATTACAAACTCTCCTTCAATGATAACTGTCTCCCCCAGTCTTTAATCCTATCACATGGTCCTCTTCTATGCACCATATCAGAGTGACATCGAATTCAGCATTGATGAAATATCCAGCCTATTTTTCTTTGTTGAGTGTTCGTCGAGTTTGCCTGCCTCGTACTCTCTGCAAGGACAACAGTTCCACTTCCATATGAGTCTCTCTATATTGAACTCTGCTTCCATTTTTTTTTTTAATGTCTACAAATTTGGATTATTTTAACTACTGAATTAGCTAGGATTTCAGTTTAAATTTGCTGTCAAATGTTTTTTGAATTTATACAAGTGATTGAGATCCAGAGGCGATTCCAGAAATAGGTTGGAAATAGCAATCTTGAAATAGATGAGTAAATAATGAACAAGGCTATGTTTGTCGAAGCTGTGTTTAAATTTGCTGTCAAATGTTTTTTCAAGAGAGAAAAAAGCTATGTTTGTCAAAGATTAACAAAGAAAGAAGATAGTGGTTAAACGAAAGCCGTTTAGTCTTTTTCTTACTTAAATTGTTAGTAGTTTTTGTTGGGTGCAAAGCACCGTGTGGGTCCAACCCACATGCCTTGTCAAGAGCTCATTTGATGAGCATGTCACTCTTGTCTTCCATGACTAGTGAGAATTCTGACTTTTCTTAATGAAAAGTGAAGCACAGCGTGTTGGACACGTTGAAGAAAAAAAAAAAAAAAACAAAGAAGCCAAAAAGAAAAGAGAGGCTATTCGGCCTTGTCGGAAGTTGAAACAAAACAGAGAACCATTTTGGCTACTTTGCGTGAGTTTCAGAGTGAGCAAGAAACACAGAGAAAGAAAGCTCTAGCTTGAGAGGTGCAGTTCGGAGAGATAGAGAGATACACAGTGGGAGTGTGAGAGAGTTAAAAAGAAAAATGAGACATTTTTTTTTTTTGCTCAAATTACACACAAGTAAAATAAATTGGTGGAGTTGTTCAGGAGTTTTTGAGGACTATAATTATGGAAAGTTGAAATATTCAGAAAGAGATTTTGCTACCGGACTTGTGGTGAGATTGTATTTAATTTTTTTTTTTCATAATATTGTTATTGCTTGGTAGTCTTTAACTTTAATTCACACAGGAGATTTAGGATTTTTTCCCCCCAACAGTTTTAGATCTATTATAATACCCGTGGTTCCAGGCTGTTAAGTTTTTTAGGATTACCTTTTAGAGAAGATAATCACAGTTTCCTCTGTTTTTACTGTATTATATAAATAAATAAAAATCTTTTTACAGAATAATTAATCAATCCAATCAGAGAAATTTTCTCAAGCTAATCAAAGTGACAATGTATTTTGGAGGATAGCTATAGTCCTATGTACAATGCCAAACAATCAGTTGAAGGACAGCTATGTTGACTAATATTGCCTTTCCCTATTTTTTTTTCTTTTTTTTTTTATTATTACTTTTTTATCTCTATTTTTATCTTTTCTAAATAGATAAGATATGTAATGCTCCTTTATAAATAAATAAAAAAAACCAGCGGATAATACCTAGCTCTACACACACAAAATCCAAAATCGATCATGGCATCACAAGGCTATCCAGTCTTGGGCCTCCTAGTTCTTCTTGGCTTATTGACTAATATCATTGCTGTTTCTTCAAGCCATGACGGTGCTTATGACACTGCTTCACTCAACCGGACCAGCTTTCCCGAAGGTTTTATTTTTGGGACAGCAGCAGCGGCTTATCAGGTAACAAAGTCACAATTTCCTCTATGTTAATTTGTATTATAGTTTTTACAGCAAATGTCCCGAGATGTCAAGCATAAGATCAATATTATTATTTGCAAATTCGTATTCTTTCAAATTTCCAGTATGAAGGTGCAGCATATGAAGATGGTAAAGGACCAAATATATGGGACACTTACACCCATGAACATCCAGGTCTCTTTCTCTCTCTCCAACGATGTACCAAATGTCATGTTATGTAAAATTTTGAGTAATATGATAGTCAATATACTTTTATATTTATAAAATTTATTATGAATAATTATTATCAAATTTGAAGGAATATAAAATTAGCTGTTTTTGTTGTTTAAAATAAAAGAAATACTATGTCCACAATACTTTCATAACAAGTCATAGGTAATAAATTGTTATTGCTTCTAATTTGAATCCACAACTTATATTACTTTTTTGCCATCTATAATAACCAATAACAATATACCACTTTAGGATTTGTTATCAAGATACTGTGAAAATATTATAGAGATAACATTTTGAATGCTCGAAAATGTGTTAAAAACACAAGAACTGTTTAGACCCCCAAATTAAAGTTACAGTTCGATAGATTTTACTCTAACTTAATACTAAATGCAGAATAAAGTAAATGCGAGCGGATAAACAAACAAGCTACTCTAACCTATAATCATTATAACACAACAGTAAAATGAAAGGTAAAAAAGTAGGAAAGAAGAATATAAACACAAGATAACACGCCAAGAACTTGGCGAAAAACCTCTCCGCCACCCTCCAAGCGGTAATCGATCCGCTAGACAATCAGTTGGGATACATAGGTTAGTAAGAGACTCTCTAAGTCTAATATACCTGATGTACTTAAGCCCTCCAAGCCCCTACTCCAACAAAACTTCTCAGAATCGTATCTTGTCTAACTTTCCGGATCCCACAATACGCCCGATTGCAACCGCCAAAGCCTGACTTCTTCCAATACTTCCTAGTAGCACCAAAACCTCACTTGACACTCTAAAAGGATATGGTAAGTATTTGAGCTATCAATCTCTCAATGGTATGAAAATGGAGAGGTAGGAGTTGAGAAAAATCCATAAGCAATTTTGTATAGAAATGTGGGTATAAAAATCTCTAACTCTCAAGATTTGTGTTTAGAGTTTTCTCTCAGAAGCACTCCTCAACATCTGTGGGTATAAATAATGTGGAGATAAATAATGTAGGCACAAAAAATGTGTATCAGAAATGACAATTTGGCAAAATAGAATGTTTCGCGAGTGTTTCACAGGAAGGTCTTACCCGCGAGCTACTCACAAAACACAATTGTCTCCATCCTGTCTTGACTCTTCGCATTCCAGTCATGTGCAGGGCACATGCATCATTTCGTGGGATGCTCAGTCGCGAGCTACCCGCGAAAACTCTTTAGTCTTCAATTTGCTTGAGTCTTTCTCTCTCTCTCTCTCTCACACACAACCCTTACAATTGAATCCCACAAATAATATAGGGTATAAAAGATTGAACATAATTACAATCAAATTTGACACGAAATAAAAGTCAACAAAACATATAGTTGTAAATTATAACTTTACACATTTCTCTTAAAATAATGGTAAGTAATAAATTAATATAATTGGTGAAACCAAATGAAAAGTAGTAACAACTTGCATCCTTGGCTTTGTTATGAAATTGTATGGTAAAGATTTGATACTAGTGTTTATTTAAACATTAATGACCTAACATTATCTACAGATTCTACACCATTTATTTGGTTTTAACAAGATCTATGATGGAGTTTGAGAATACTTATCCCCAATTGATATTTAAAAAGAACAAACAAAAATTCCCAAGAAAAGAAAGAAAGAAAGAAAGAAAGAAAGAACAAGAAGTCAACAACAATAATGTAATGGTTGTCTTTGGTATTTATTTTTCTTCATTTTTCTTCCTGTTCCTTCCTTTCTTCTGTAACTAAACTCCAAATTAGAAATAAGTTGTATATATGTTATGGTTGTCTTAAATACTAGTTCAATTTTTCTTATGCCTCTAATTACAAGTTCTTAAATAGTAAAAGGAAAAAAAATCCTTTCAATGAAATTGCAGAAAGGATAGTGAATGGAAGCAATGGAGACGTAGCTGTCGATCAATATCATCGCTACAAGGTATATATGTTGATCCGTGTTCATAATAAAAATTAGAAAGAAAAATACTCATATTAATTAGCTCATAATTACCAAGTCTTGCAGCATAATTGCATAGTTTTGTTTTCTTTATAAGAATAACCGGGGTTCTTGTAAAAGTGTTGAGAGTATAGCATTATACCTTTAAAGTTATATAAATGTCTTTTGCCTTGATTCCTTTAATATATATATATATATATATAGAATTCAACCATTTTGTTCTCTATATTTAAAGTATTTAAATTCAGGTTCATGGCAGAAACCCAGACCCAAAGTTTGAAATTGAAATATCAAGAGATGAATAAGAAAAAAAATAGTGGACATTAGTAAGTTTTTTATTATTATTACTATTTATTTGTAGTGTAACCTTTTCCCCTTTTTTGGGTATCAGAACTCCAAGCTATTTTAGGGACAGCATTTTGTTTTTCTCTTACAGTGGGGGCAAACTGGAAAAGCATTTAATAGGAGTTCAGCAAAAATTTGTACTTCGAAACCTTTTCAGGAGTCATTGGAAAAGCATTTTAGGTAATTCTGGAGTTTAGTTATATGGTGTTTACTATTGTGACATTTATAATGGATCGTGAGATTAATATAATGAATGGACCCCACAACGAATGTAATAGGAGGAAGCATCGTTCACCATACTCTGGAAGTATCTAAGAATAACTCAGAGTCATTGGGGGCAATTCCTCCTTGTCATCGTCTGTCCACTAGTTATATATGTGTGTGTATACACAAGCGTGTGCTGCTAATTAACTCATGTTTTGACTATTAAAAAAAAAAAAAACATTTTTAGGTTCCAATTATGTTTGCTACATGTACTTATTAAAAAAAAAATGATGTTTTCCACATGCTTTTTTTTTTTCCCCCTAATTATTCAACATATCCAACCAAATACAAGATAATCAAAATATAAGAAATCATCATTTCAAAATTTTCAAACAATATGATTTTATTTGATTATACATTGTAGGGAGATGTTCGGATTATGAAAAAGATGGGCTTAGATGCATATAGATTCTCAATCTCATGGTCTCGTGTACTGCCAAGTAAGATTATCCTTTTCATGATCCCATAAAAGGTTAGATCCATCTAATGACAATGACATAAAATGGGTACATCAAGTACACATCTTAAGCTGGAATAGAAAAACTATTGTTTTGTGACCATATTATGTTCCTAACAATCTCATTTTTGGGACTAATTTCAGAAGGAAAACTATCTGGAGGTGTGAATAGGGAAGGAATCAAATACTACAACAAACTAATCAACAAGCTCCTAGACAGAGGTCATGAATGATTCTTAAATTCCATCATATGTCATCAACTGATCATGCATTCACTATTAATTCACAGTTGTTTGCAATGACTGAATGCAGGTATACTCCCCTTTGTGACCCTCTTCCACTGGGATCTTCCCCAAGCATTGGAAGATGAGTATGGTGGTTTTTTGAGTCCTCATATTGTGTAAGTGGTTAATTTACATTATGATTGACCATTTTATTCATTTGAATTCTAATTAGTACACTTTTCATAAGTTTTATAGTGATTATGATGAGTAAAATTTAAAATGATGGCCCATTTTGAAGATAAGGAATCGGGGGGGAGGGGGGGGGGGGGGGGTGGTGTTGTTGTGATGATTGTGATTATTATTTTTTTTAGTTAATGACTTATTTTGTGAAGTTGCTAGATCATTGCCTTACGGAATTATTGGGTTTGATATCATTTGTCAAGAATATACAACTGGTTTTTTTTTTTTTTTTTGGGTGCGATTATGATATGATACATTAACGTAATATTAACATACTTTTTTCTGTTCCCAGTATAACCCTTCTGTCCAATTTGCTCCCCTAAAATGATATCTTTTTTAAAAATGAAAATATTAAAACAAAGAGTGAGATTGGACAAATTTTGATGGAATGACTGCATTGAAAACATAATAAAAATAAAGGATTGAAATGAGAACCGTGGAATTTACAAGTTGAATTCAAAAACTGTAAAGTTAGAAAGTGTTTCATTAATTTGTAACTTAGTCATTATTTGTAGCAATCACTTAGCATTATTATTATTATGGACAAAATTTAAATACAGTACCTTATTAGTTACTGTAGCTTGGGTTTCTCTTTTAAAATTCAGTTATATGACTACTTAACTAAAAAATACATTTTCATCTTATAAGAAAAAAGCTACATGACAAAATCTTAAGAAATGAACCTAAAGAATAGTACTTAAGTACTGTACCTTGGGTTTCTCTTTTAAATACAATACCTTAGGTACTTATGGACAAATTTTAAATACAGTACCTTATTAGGTACTGTACCTTGGGTTTCTTTTTTAAAATTCAGATATGTGACTACTTAACTAAAAAATACACTTTCATCTTATAAGAAAAAAATCACATGATAGAATATTAAAAAATGAACCTAAGGAATAGTACGTAAGTACTGTACTTAAATCTTGCCCTATTATTAATATTATTATTATCCCTTCTCAAATGCCAAGAGCTTTATAGCTCAATTAGTTGACACCTCTTGGTATTTTCATTAGAAATTGGAGATATTCAAGTTCAAATCTCCTTTTCCCAACTATTGGATTTAAATAATATTAAAATAGAGTTTTTTCCTATTTGGATAGATAGGCCTTCTAGATCTATAACTAAATCTTGCTATAAATGATGTGCTAATGTACAAATGCAAACATAGTGTAATGTCAGTCATTAAATAGTTTGGAGACTTTTGCATGTATATGTTTAGGGATGATTTTCGGGATTATGCTGAGCTTTGCTATAAAGAATTTGGTGATCGTGTCAAGCATTGGATCACACTAAATGAACCATTGAGCTACTCCAATGGTGGTTATGTTACGGGGGATTTAGCACCAGGTCGATGTTCTAGTTGGCAAGAGAAAAATTGCACTGGTGGAGATTCTGGAACAGAGCCGTATTTTGTATCACATAATCAACTTCTTGCTCATGCATCTGCCGTTGAAGTGTACAGGCAAAAGTATCAGGTTCTCTGTACCAACTATTTTATGCTTATTTTACTGCTTTTTTTTTCCTTGAAAATCGTGCTCCATTCAATAAATATGGTTGCATTGCACTTGATACAAGACAATCTAAGGTACTTCATTTAATATTATTTGCAGTATATAAACTTTGATAAATTTGCTAAGTTAAACTTGTTTTTCAGTATTAGTAATTGAGTAAGCATTTATCTTTTCCATTTGCGTGAGATTTGGATTAACTTTTTTGTTGAAAGCATATGAATTAATTTGTTAAAAGTTGATAAAAATACGATTCCACTAGCTTGACTTGAGTGTCTTTTTAAATAAGCAAGCTTTCACTATGTGCAGGAAGCACAGAAAGGCTTGATGGGTATATCCCTAGTTGGAGACTGGGTTGTGCCATACTCTAACGCGACGCAGGACCAAGATGCTGCGCAAAGAGCCCATGATTTCAGGTTTGGATGGTAAGTATACTAAAACTACATAACTCTTTGTTTTGGACATCTATTGCACCATTTGCTAGTTATTTACAAAGAATAGAAAAATCCTCTGCTTTTTTAATATAGTAGGTTCAATAAAGACTTGAAATTTCGTGGCTTGTGGCAGGTTTATGGATCCCCTAACCAATGGTGACTATCCACATAGCATGCGATCTCTAGTTGGCGACCGTTTACCCAAATTCACAAAAGAGCAATCCAAGCTATTAACAGGGTCACTTGATTTTCTAGGGCTAAACTACTATACTACTAATTATGCAGCTGATGCACCCAAAGCTGAAAAGCCAAGCTACTTAACAGATTTGCGAGCTAATCTTTCTTGTACGAACTCAATTATTTGGATCTATGATTTCGATTTTCTTATGTAACTCATAGGTACTAACAAGACCATGCTTTTTGCTTTTATTGTGGCAGCTGAGCGCAATGGGATCCTCATCGGTGCAGAGGTGCGTATGAATTGGATTTTAAGTTGTTAATTTGTTATTGTGAGTGGTATTCTCTATTCTCTCATTTGAAAAAGAAAAAGAAATATTGTGGCATCATTTCATTAGAGTGAGTATTGTATGGCTAGAACAACCTCTGCACAAAGTGTTCAAGCCCAAAGCTCCACAAAAAAGAACACCCTTCCTTGCCAAAAATCTCTCTATTTTTTCACCTCCACTCTTCACCTCCCCCTTGCGCACATATCTAGCCCAATATCTGAGTCAATACATTTTAGCCCATTAATCACCACAATTAAAAAGAATAAAATAGTCTCTCTTCTTTTCAATGTGGGATTAAACATTTTTCACTAACTCCTCATCTCTCACATCTTTATATTTATGTTATAATATTTATTCATTTTAATTATTTAATATTAAAATGCTCCAACATAAACTTTTTCTATAAAATGACATTTCAGGCTGCTTCAAGTTGGCTCCATGTCTATCCCAGGGGAATTCGAGATAGTCTATTATACGCCAAGACAAAGTACAATGATCCACTAATTTTTATTACCGAGAATGGTAATTTTCTTTTGAAGTTTTTAATTATGGTCATATAAAGTTATTGTGCAAGCCAGAAATATAAAATTTGAAAGGAATGGTAGTTTGATTTCCATTTGAATCTAATAATCTGCCACCATAATATAGGGATTTCTGAGTTCAATAATGACACATTGTCGCTTAAGGAAGCCCTTGCAGACAACTATAGAATTGACTATTACTATCGCCATTTTCAATATATACTTAAGGCTATCAAGTAAGTTGAGAAGACCGCTCTCTTTCAGATCTAATACAAATTTTGACTTTATATTATTACTAATAATATCAATATGGCGTATTAACAATTATGAAAGTTGTTATGTCTGAAGTCCAATTGATCTATTTTTTGATGTAGAGATGGCGTTAATGTGAAGGGATATTTTGCATGGTCATTATTGGACAACTTTGAATGGGGTGCAGGTTATTCCGTTCGGTTTGGCATCAACTATGTAGACTACAAAAATGGGTTGAAAAGATATCCAAAATTGTCTGCACGTTGGTTTAAGAAATTCCTCAAGCCATAAGATGACAAATTTAGGACTATACTCATGTTGAACTATATAGATACTACGGATATACTCATGTTTAAATAATGTCTCTAATCTGTATTCAATAAATTAAAATAAAATAAAATTAATGTCACTGTTTACAAACTCAAATGTTTCTTTTGTATATATAAAAGCATATATTGTTTGGTTTCTCCTTTGGGCGAAGCCATGTACGTCGTTTCCAAATGCAGTCTAATTTGAGTCCCAAAAGCATAAGCATAATTTAGAATAATTGTGAATCATCTTATCTGGCTGCTTGCCTGCTTTCACAAAAATAGGCCACCCAGCCTTAATGGCTGTCGAATTACTCAGAAGACCTAGTGGACTGGCCAGTACTTGGCTATGGTTTGGATCACATATATGGGTCACATTTAACAGATAGTACTCGATCCCAAATAGGCTCCTTTACTGGTGTATTGAGCTTAGTTGAAATTACAATGTTTCTAGGTCGAGAAGCTTTAGGCCCAACCCGTCTCTTCTCACATCTCACCCCAACATTTATCCCACTTAAGGAGTCACCATTCTTCTCAACAACAAAATAAAATAAAAAACTTGAAGTAATTAATATTAATTATAAGTCCCAGACCGCATGATACAGGGAAAATAAAAATAATAGATGAGATTAATTTATAAGTGTTAGTCTCAAACTCTTTTTAAAATAATGTGAATATTTTTTAACAAAGTATGGTTGATAATTTCAGTTAGTTAATATGTGTACGTACGTTTCTTTCAAAGTAATTCAAATGAGAAGTACAATTACCATTTTATTCGTATAAACGTAATATTCGCCTACGTACAAATACACAGCATATAAAAAGCAAGAAACCAATTCAATTGGTGTGAAAGATCTTAATGCATATATAAGATAAAATATGTATCATTTGTTTTAATGATAAGGATAAACTGGTCAAAAAAAGTTAAAACTTAAAACGTATGCTCCAAAAACTATATGACTATTTCCAATTTCCACCCTGCTATACTTATTAGAAGTCACAACCAATTTTTCTTGTGCCTCCCAGTTTCAACTTGCAATGCAACTATATAAGTGCTATCTATAATTTACTCTCTTTATTTCTTTTACTTTTGTTTTTTAATTTCTTTTTAATCTCTCCTCAAACCTAGTTATGATTTTTTTTTTCCTTCTTCTGAATATATCCGGATGATTTAATATTATATTCTATTGAATCTATTATATATATTTATTATAATATATATATATATATATATATATACACGCACTATCTATTATATATATTTATTATGATGTGTGTGTGTGTGAAGTCAATCAAGTGATATTGGAATGTGTGCTTGGTATATATGCAAGCCAGGAAAAACTGAATAGTACAAGTCTAGGATTGATTTAACAATGCTCCTCGGATTTAGTCCGAGGTGAAGGTTTATACTTGTTCTTGTACAACAATATTCTCACTCGTTCTCTCTATTTCTCTTCCTTGCAATTCTTGATCCCCTTCTTTGTAGGGATCTCTTTCTTTTATATAGTCATCCAGGTTGTATCTTAGCCTTCCACTTGGAGGGCCAAGGCTTATTTCTTCTGATACTTGTCCTATCAGGGCCTTATTAAAAGGTTTCTCTATTAGGTTGTGAGCTATGATAATATTGTTTAGGGGCCATTCCATCATTAATGTGGCCAGTAAAGTGGGTGCAAAGCATTAAATGTGGAGGTGATGGATGCTTTATTTGTACTTTTTCTTCATTTGCTTAATGACAAACCTTTCTTCCTTTCCTCGATTGCGTGTTTGGTGGTCGTCAGAACTAGACCTCGGCCCTTTCGGAGTCATATCAGTATCCTCGAGATCCTCGAGCACTCCAATCTTCTTGGGTTTGTGGTTGTGTTATCATATTTGCTCTGAAGACTCCTTGATAGAACTTCTCGAGGTGTGTCCCTTTGGTCTTAATCTCTTCTTGCCCATTCTTGTCCTCAGTTTCTCGTCCTCCCACAATATATATATATACACACACACTTGTAAGTTATTATTAACTTCTGGACAGGATTCTTAAAATAAAAAAAAATAAAAAAATAAAAAAACAAAACTTCTAGACAAATTGAATAGTAAGTCTTTTAAAAATTAGGATTGATATGTGATGTAATAAGTGAAGATCATTTATTTTTTATTATTATTTTTTGGATGAATATTATTTTTATTGTTGTTTGATAAATGATTATTAAAATAATTTTCTTTATTAATTAAAGGGTTAGACTTAGATACAATACTTAGATGACGTTCCTTAGGTTCCTTTTTTAAGATTCTGGCATGTGGATTTTCCCTCACGGATGAATGTGTATTTTTTAGTTAAGTAGTCATATAGCAAAATTTTATAAAGGGAACCTAAGGAACAACACCTAAGGTATTGTATTTATCTCAGAAAATATATAAGACAAATGTTTCTGCATTTGTTTTTAAATAAACATATTGTACACGTACTATGTACATAACATTCTTTCTCCGTTTCCGTTGTTTTCTACTGACTTTTTAAAATTTACATACTTATTTTATAATACCGAATTATAGATGTACGTACATTTACCGTATTATACATATATCATATATTATTAACTACTTGATATAATATATTAGATTTTCTAAATTAATCCATCTATATATTCAAAAGTGTTTTAAATTTTGAATTTTTTTTTCAAGGAAACATAATATGCATTTGACATTAAATTATTATATAAGGCAAGATAGTTTGTAAATAAATTAAACTATGGATGATGTTTTTAGTGCTCCTTTCAAACGGTTCATTCTCTAAAACAATTTAAACTTAACCAAATTGACAGAAATGTTATGCTAATGTGACTTATAAGGGGGTATAGGAACGATAAATGCTACACTTTAGGCTTTAGCTATTAGGTTTTTTTTTTTTGCTTCTAAATTTGCACAATATTGGTGATTAATTCATATAACCAGGGTCTAAAAAGTAAAAACCCTAACAAATTGGAAGATTGCTATATCAGACCATTAGAGCATTCTCATCAAAGGTAGGATAAATGTTAAAAGCTATTTTTAGCAACAAAACCACTAAAAAAGCCCCTACATCAATGGTGCTAATTTTTAAATTTTTTAGCACCTTACTACAGTAAGATGTTATTACTAACCCCTATTGTAGCAAGTTGCTACTCATTTTTTATTATTTTTTATTCTCCTTCTCTCTCTCACCCCTCAGATCTCACTCTCTGCTCTCTCTCAAAAAGAATAAAAAAAAAGATAAATAAATAATATTTTAATGAAGTGATAAAAAAAAAAAAAAGTTTTGATATTAGGTTTATTATAAAGTGATGTGTTAAATGCTATAAAGTTGGTTTTTTAGATGCTAAATGCTAAAATTTTAAAAACTCTTGATGAGAATGCTCTTACTGGCCCAAAAATAACATATGTAGTTCATATATAAGCTAAACCAATATATGGCTATCAAATGCTGGTTATAAATTTTTGCAGTACATCAAGAGTTGTCCCAGTCAGGGCATCTAGAAATAAATAAACTATACCATAGTCTCTAGGTCATCAACAGAGGCTGAATATTGAGGCATGGCAATAGCTGTTTGTGAGGTAACATGGATTTTAGCTCTCTTAAAAGATTTCTAGATTGATCACTCTAAACCAGCTTTGTCATTCCACGGCAATCAAGTAGCACTGGACATTGGAGAGAATCCAATTTTTCATGAGAACCAAGCATATAGAGGTGGACTGTGATGTAGTGAGAGACAAAGTCCAAGGTGTATTGATCAAATTGCTACATATTACCTCTCAATCACAATAACAAGACTTTTTAACAAAAGCTCTCAGTTCTCGGGCTTGCCATCCAAGATGAGCCTCATCAATATTCACAGATCTGAAGCTCATCTTAAGGGGGAGTGTCAAAGATCAACCCAAAAAAAAAAAAAAAAAAAAAAGAAGATGATAATGGCTTAACAACAACTGTTTTTTGTTTTTTGTTTTTTTGTTTTTTTTTTTTTATGAACAAAAAAGGGCTTATATGGCACGGTATCATTACCCGAGCCTATTTAAACCCGAATTCTATGGCGTAGGACTACCGAAGTTATTTGGGGCTATCCATGTGGACACAACATTTTAAACTGAAGCACAACTTAAACCGTTTAGTATTTTCCTTGCTTAAATTTTTTGTAGTTTTAGATTTATTTATCCTACAAGGTGAGAGGCACATGTACGTAGTATTAATAGTTTAATAGCCGCGGTTCCAAACTGTTAAGTTTGATAGGATTAGTTGTTTGTAACAATTTAGAGAGAGAAAAAGTAACTTAGAAAAGCTAATCACAGTTTGCTTTGTTTTCATTGTATATAAACGAAGTCTTTGTACAGTCTAATTAATCAATCCAATTAGAGGAATTTTCTCAATCTTGTAGATAACTATAGACTATAGACTATAATTTTACGTACAATGTCAAACAATCAGTTGGACAGCTATGATCACTAACATATTGCATGTCCTCAAATAAATTAGATTATGTAGTGCTCCACAAAAAAAAATAAAAATAAAAAAACAAAAAACAAAAAAATAAAAAAATAAAAAAAAAACAAAACAAAACAAAACAAAAAATAAAAAACAAAACAAAACAAAATCAATCATGGCATTTCAAGGTCATCCAGTCTTATGCCTCCGAATTCTTCTTGGCTTATTGACTAATGGCACTGCTATTTCATCAAGCTATGACACTGCTTCACTCAACCGGACCGGTTTTCCTAGTGGTTTCATTTTTGGGACAGCATCAGCATCTTATCAGGTAACTAAGTCATAGTTTTCTTTATGTAAATTTATATCATAGTTTTACTACAAATGTCCTCAGATGTCAAGCATATGATCAATATTATTATGTTCATGTGTGTTCTTTCAAATTTCCAATATGAAGGTGCAGCAAATGAAGGGGGTAGAGGACCAAGTATATGGGACACTTTCACTCATAGATATGCAGCTCTCTCTCTCTCTCTCTCTCTCTCTCTCTCTCTCTCCAACAATGTATAAATTGTCATGTCATTTAAAATTTTAAGTAACATCACTAACATGATAGTCTATATGCTTCGATTTATAAAATTTATTATGAATCATTATTATTAAATTTAAAGGAATAGAAAAGAAGGAGATTATGTCATTTAAAATAATGGTAGGTAATAAAGTGATGTAAGTGGTGAATCCACATGAAAACTAATTATTAGGTTCTAAGGAATTAAGATCTAATGTATTAAAACTTCAATATATTTGTAATGTTGGCAAACCATGATCAAAACGTTTGTCTTGTGTAGACTTGCTCAAAGTGTATTTATATGTAAAGTTGGAATCGAGTGTTCTCCAGGATTTCTTGTGTAAATCTGTCTGGCTTGATTGATCAAAAATTAGGCTCGATCGATTGAAAGTCGTGCAGATTGTTTATCTGTAAAAATTTTCAACTCAGCCCAAGCCCGTTTGACGTGTAGGGTTTTATGTTTTGCCCTAGATATAAAAGGGTAAAGTCTAACCATGTTTTGAGGTTGATCTTTATGATGTGTGTGTGAATCTTTTGTGAGATCTAGAGGTGTTTGCCTTCACACATACTTAGGGTTATCAAGAATCAAAACTATATCAAGAACTTGGTGATCAATTCAGTTGCAGATTTAAGAGCTTAAAGATACACAAGCGGAAGTGCTTGTACTTGCTGGGAATCCAAGAAAAAAGTAGTCCGTGAACTCGGAGCTGTCATATGATCGTGGTAGTAAGTTTCCTACTCAAAATAGCAATAGGATGTTAGTGGTCTAAGTTACTATTGTGTAAATTTCAATTCTTTCATTACGGATTTGGTTTACCTTGAGGATAGCTAGGTTAAATCCTTTTCAAGTTTTTTACTGCTTTGGTTTCTTAGGTCATCATATCTTTATATTCTTTATTTTCTACATTTTACATTAATATGGTATATTTGTGTGAACCTAGACCTGATAATTTGACTAAGTAATCATTTGGCTAATTAATTAGGTTAATCTGGTTGTATTTTAAGGGGTTTAAAAACATACACTGGTAACAATTTATTGTTGGGAAAAATTCTATATAATTGTGAATAAATTTTAGCAAGCACAGCAGAAGAACAACCACATAATAATACAAAGATTTACATGGAAACCCTTTCTCCTTAAAAGGGAAAACCACGGGATAAACTCCGAATAATTTCACTATATTAAATAGAGATTACAGTATTTAGAGATACAATTTAAGTAAAGAAAAATTCTCTTTTTCTTCTCACTCATTGCTCTCTTTCTCACTGTGTATTTTCTCTAACTTTCTCTATTTTTCTCTTCTCTTTTTGGCTTGCTCTTACTCACGTACTAGTCCTCACACTTTAGGACTTCGCTCTTTTTTCCCACTAGGACTTCACTTCTTCAGCCCTGCTCCTTCAAATGGCCAAAACTTCTCTCTTTTATTTCTTTCACCTTTTCTTCTTTTCTTCCTTTCACACTCTTCTCTTCAAATCACAATAAATGCAAGCCACTTACTTTGACTTTACTTCAACCAAATCTCTTTTCTTCTCTGCCATAGCCGAATGAGTACTTTGCCTTTTGCTTCTTTCTTTTCTTTTGTCTTCAACGTGCTCAACACACTTTGGCTCACTTCTCATTAAGGGAAGTCAGACTTTTCACAAGTCATGGAGTGTCGTGCTCATTAAATGAGCTCTTGAAAAAACAGCATGTGGGCTGGACCTACGGTGCAATGCACCCAACAATCTCCCCCTCCAGCCCACTACGGAGGAGATCTTCAATCCAACTCTTCAGTTAAAATTCATTCCAGCCAAGCAAACACCAGGCTCAACCTTCTTCATTATTTTCACCAATACTGAGAAAATATCATCAAAACTAATAGCTTTCATTTTCAAATAATTAATTTCACCTTGGATATCCTTAATCCAATTTCTTGGCTTCACCTGCTCAAGACCTTCATGATATTTCACTTCATCATTCTTCCTAGCATCATGATTTTTTTCATCAAATATTACTTTCTCATTTAAATCACTTTTAGGTAGAGAGAATTTTACTCTCTTGGCTACAACACCATTAGTATCAACTCTCAACTGTGGAGCTTTCTTAAAAACTTTGACTGCATTGGACTTTTTCTTACAAGCCCTCACATGATTTCTGTACATGCCACAACAAGCACGCCCTCTAGCAATAACTAATAATCCTTTACAAAGTTTCCATCTTCCATTGCCAAAATGGTTACTATAACCCGCTTGATCCAAAGCCAAAGTAGGCAACACATTCATCCTTAAATCTGGAACATGCCTCACATCCTTCAATATCAACGTGCAACCAACATTGGTCTTGATGCACAAATCACCAATTCCCACAATTTTGAATAACTAGAGTTACCCATCTTCACAACACCAAAATTGCCTGCTTTGTATGTGGTGAACAACCCTTTTGTGGGGATAACATGGTGGGAAGCTGCTGAATCAACAACCCACTCAACATCATTCTTAGCAACATGCTTACACTTTTGCACTTCAAGAGAGAGCATCAGAACATCCTCATGAAACACAACTGTTGCAGTATTCTTCTCATCATCATTCTTTTCATCTTTCTCTTCAACTTGTTCTTTATTCCAATGCCAGCAGTTTCTTTTTACGTGACCCTTTTTCCCACAATGGAAACATTCTCTCATCTCTTTAAATTAAGATCTACCTTTTGACTGTGACCTATCATTGGATTTAGCTCGATCATCAAGCCTTCTGCTTCTATTTCTGCCCCTGGTCTCCATAACAAGAGCTTAATCTTGTGCATTGTTTATACCAACATCTCTTCTGCGAACCTCCTCACTTAGAATCAAATCTCGAATATCATCATATTTGAGTTTGCTTTTTCCTGCAGAATTGCTCACTTCCATTCTTATGGCCTCCCAAGTGTTTGGCAAGGAAGCCAAAACAATTAATGCACGAATCTCATCGTCAAAATCAATCTCCACAAAGGACAATTGATTTGTGATGGTGTTAAACTCATTCAAATGCTGAGCCACAGGAGTACCTTCTGCCATCTTTAGATTAAACAACTTCTTCATTAGATGCACCTTATTGTTAGCCGAAGGCTTTTCATACATACTAGACAAAGCCTTCATTAGATCCACTGTGGTCTTTTCCTTCATAACGTTGTGTGCAACTGATCTTGTCAGAGTTAATCGTATAACTCCTAGCACTTGTCTATCAAGAAGACTCCATTCTTCTTCTTCCATACTATCTAGTTTTCTTCCCAAAAGAGGAAGATGTAATTTCTTCCCATACAAATAATCTTCGATCTGCATCCTCCAATAGCCAAAGTCTGTGCCATCAAACTTCTCGACTCTTGACGTCTTTCCTTATTCTCCGGCCATTGCTCCCAATCGAACCTACGCTTTGATACCATTTCTTGGGAAAAATTCTATATAAATGTGAATAAATTTTAGCAAGCACAGCAGAAGAACAATCACACAATAACACAAAGATTTACGTGAAAACCCTTTCTCCTTGAAGGGAAAAACCACAGGACAAACTCCGAATAATTTCACTATATTAAATAGAGATTACAGTATTTAGAGATACAACTTAAGTAAAGAAAAAATCTCTTTTTCTTCTCACTCACTGCTCTCTTCCTCACTGTGTATTTTCTCTAACTCTCTCTATTTTTCTCTTCTCTTTTTGGCTTGCTCTTACTCACGTACCAGTCCTCACACTTTTTCAGCCCTGCTCCTTCAAATGGCTAAAACTTCTCCCTTTTATTTCTTTCACTTTTTCTTCTTTTCTTCCTTTCACACTCTTCTCTTCAAATCACAATAAATGCAAGCCACTTACTTAGCATTCACAGCAGTGGAGCTAAAAATTTAGCTTTTTAGCTCCACTACAAGTTACTTTATCTATTTTACCTATATGCATGCTGCAGCAGTGAATCTATTTTAGCTTTTAACACAATAAAATAATATAAACATCACAATAAAATAATATATCTACTACAATAAAATAATATATCCTATACAATAAACAACAATCACAACCACCTTCAACTACCACCGTTATCGCCACTGCCGCCGCCGCTGCCATCGCCGCCGCCCCGCCACTGCCACCAAAAAATTCACTAATTCATTAAAAAAAAAAAAAGATGAAAAAATTCACTGACCCGACAACACACCATTTTTCACCACAAAATAATACCATAAATGATGACACAAACCCAGAAAAATTAAGCCAAAACAATGAACACCCAAATGAAAAAATTCACTAATTCATCCAAAAAAAAAAAAAAAGATGAAAAAATTCACTGACCAGACAACACACCATTTTTCACCACAAAATAACACCATAAATGATGACACAAATGCAGAAAAAATAAGCCAAAACAATGAACACCCAAATGAAAAAAATTCGCTAATTCATCAAAAAAAAAAAAAAATTCACTGACCTGAAGTGGATCGGCTGGGACGGCAAGGTCTGAGGCGGTCTGAGAGAGATGGGCGGCTGGGACGGCTCGGTCTGAGGCAATCGACGGCTGGGACGGCGGTGGGTTGAGCTTCGGCTGGGACGGCGTCGGTCAGCTTGAGAGATGGTGAGATGGTGAGAGTGAGCTTGAGAGATGGTGAGATGGTGAGGTGAACTTGAGAGTTTCAGAGAGGTGAGAGCTTGAGAGAAATTTCTTAGATGGGAGCTTGAGAGTGATGGGAGAGAGGACGGTGAGATGAAGAAGAAAAGAATGAAAAAAAATAAACAAGCAAGTATTATTTTAATCGGGAGTGTTGAATAAAAAAATATTTTTTTTTTAGATGACTGCTACAGTGCACATCTATAGATAGATGTGCACTGTAGCAATTCAGCTAAAAATTATTGCTATGCCTCCACTGCTGCGTGGCCCTTTTTGGTATTTTGGTGGAGCTAAAATAGCATTATAGCTATTTAGCTCCACTGCTGCAAATGCTCTTACTTTGACTTTACTTCAATCAAATCTCTTTTCTTCTCTGCCATAGCCGAGCGGGTACTTTGCCTTTTGCTTCCTTCTTTTCTTTTGTCTTCAATGTGTTCAACACACTTTGGCTCACTTCTCATTAAGAGAAGTCAGACTTCTCACAAGTCATGGAGTGCCATGCTCATTAAATGAGCTCTTGAAAAAACAACATAAGGGCTGGACCCACGGTGCAGTGCACCCAACATTTATCTCATCAACTTTGTTGTGAAATTGTATAATGAAACCAGATGAGAACTAGCAACACCTGACTTATCAACTTTTTTGTAAAATTGTATAGTAAACATTATAGACACGATTTCGGGATTTACAATTACAACAAAAATAATGTTAAGGATACAAAAATTTTTACTATACGAAACTATAATCATCCTACGCATGAAAATATTCTTTATTTGACAAATTAATTATAACTTAATAAAGATGATTCATTTTTCATGGCATTAAAATCATTTATAATTAATTTTGAACTAAATTCTTTAAAAATCACTTACTCAAAAACTCATTGTCCGTTTTGTTACGAAGCTTACAAGTCTAAAAACAATAATTTAATTTAATTATCCAAGCCTCTACTATTAATTAAACAAATAATTTAAAATTTTACTTTTATCAAATTAAATAATAAATTTAATTTAAGTGTTAACTAGGCTGCCGTACAAACAATATGAGGTTGCTTTAGGTTTTTTATTATTTAATTTTTTTGTTTGAATTAGATTGTTGCTTAGCTGGAAACCATTAATGTTGTGCAATGAAGTGTCATTGGTGGTGGACCGGTGGTGTCTTGCCTTTTCAAACTTAAAAGTACAAATATTTAGTGAATGGTAGACTTGTAGTGTATTAAGTCCAAAAAAGTGAAAAAACTACTTTACTTTAGAGATGCAGACAGCAGATAGAGAGAGGGAGAAACTCATACCAGACCAAAGATTGCAACGGAAGCGGAGCTCTGGAGGTGGCGTAAATGTTGAGTGCGGCTAATTTGTTGGTGGTTGTCATGGCCACTTGCTCGGTTGCAGCTGGCGGCGTAAAAGCAATTTTTATTTTTTATTTTTTATACAAATGGCAGTGAGCCTCCTGAAGTGTGGATCTTTGAGGTTAGAAAGTTTGGGTAAACAAAACAAAGTTCCTAATTTTGATCGAGGGTGTTCTTAATTTTTTTTTTTTTTTTTTAAGGGTAAACAAATAAAAAAATTTTAATTATTATATATAAATTTTTTTTTTTTTTTTCAGTTCTTCCCAGGAACACCCTGAGTTCAACGTGGCGTCGCCACTGTTGAGAGGTGCGTGTTGTATTAAAACCCGTGGTTCCAGGCTGTGAAGTTTCTTAGGATTAGCTTTTTGTAACAGTTAAGAGACATTTTCTAAATCTTATGGATTTTGATAGGGAAAAATGAAAATCTGTTTTGGAGGATATCTATAATTGGACGTACAATGTCAAACAATCAACTGGAGGACAGTTATGATCACTAAAATTAGCATGTCCTTTTCTATTTTTCTTTTTTCCTTTCGGCTTCTATTTTTTTTCTTTTCTAAATAAATTATATATGTAGTGCTCCTCTATTAAAAAAAAAAAAAAAAAAAAAAATCAATTATGGCTTTTCAAGGCTATCCAGTCTTGGGCCTTCTAGTCTATCTTGGCTTATTGACTAATGTCATTGCTGATTCACCAAAATTTGACGTTTCTTCACTCAACCGGTCCAGTTTTCCCGGTGATTTTATCTTTGGGACAGCATCATCGGCTTATCAGGTAATTAAGTCACAATCTCCTCTGTTAATTTGTATCATAGTTTTTCTTCAAATGTCCTGAGATGTCAAGAATATGATCAATATTATTATGTGCACATGTCTGTTCTTTCAAATTTCCAGTATGAAGGTGCGGCACATGAAGATGGTAGAGAACCAAGCGTATGGGACACTCTCACTCATGAACATCCAGGTCTCTTTCTTATAAACTTTTAGATTTACAAAATTTATTATGAATCATTAATATTAAACTTAAAGGAATACAAAATAAGGAGATTTTGTCATTTAAAATAATAGTAGGTAATAAAATAATGTAAATGGTGAACCCAAGTAACAACTAGTAATAGCTTGCATCCATGACATTGCTGTGAAATTATATAGAAAAGGTTACATACTCAATTCCCTAATTGCCTCTGCCTCTGCCGTCTTTTCTGAAGCGGCTTTCTCAATACGAAAGAAAGGCCTAGCATGCCTGAATACATGCATACATAGCATTACATTAGCTGTTTATAAGGATTTACAATTACAACAAAAGTAATGTTAGGGATATTACTTTTACTACATGAAGTTAACATACTTATATATCACCAAAACAAATTTTAAAGATTTATTTATTAGGTTGTTGAAGTTCACCAATTACATATATTGTCACATCTGTTTATAAATTTTATGTAAACTTTAGGGATTACAATTATAACAAAACAACTGAACTTAGGAACCTACAACTGTTACAAATTAATTTATTGATTTGTAAAGGATAGTTTGGAGAGAATTAATGGAGTGATATTTGGTGGCCTATTTTTACCTGTATTTGAATTTAAAATTTAAAATTGGACTCATTAATTGAAGCATTTGAATTTGAATTAGAGTCATTAATCATTTTATTGTCAAAATAGATTCATTTTCAAATTTAGAATATCATTTGTCTTACCTCAAGAACAAAAAAAAAAAAAAAAAAAAAAAAAAAAAAACCAAATAAACAAATACTATGCGTGTTAATATAAGGATGGAAAATTGAGATAACTACGAGGATTTCAGAAGTTTAGCAAGACTTAAATCAAAAGCATGTGGCATTAGGACCAAGCAAAATAATTGCTCAATTCTCTGTACAAGTAGTGGCAATATGAATTATTTTTACTTCTTGTTTTACACTCTGCCCTGACTCTTGCTTGACAAAGCTTCTGTATATTGTGATAACCTGGGGGCGAAATTAGTATTGTAAAAGTCATGCAAATCATAATCTAGCTTGTGAAAATTTTTGTGTAATTTTGTGCGTCTGAAGGCTTACTATGTTAAATGACATACTCGGTAAGGCCTAACGATGAACATATCAAAATTAGTAAAGAAAAATACCTTATTTGATAGAAAAACTAGGAAAGTAAAGGTATTGAATGTTGTAACTATTGACAAGCCATTCCGTATGGATGGTTGGCCATCTTTACATATATAATATTTAATTTAAACCATAAAATAATTTATCTCAAATTGGAGGATCTTAAAGTCATGTATTTAGTTAAAACTCTTGTAGATCAATTGATTGATATTTGTTGGCGTCTAAATGAGATATTCAAAATTCAAATGCTCTCTCTCCCAACAATCTTAGTATCAAATAAATTGTAGGTTCGAGTTAGCTCAGCTGATAAAATCTCTGATAATTGAATAAGAAATTCGGGGTTCAATCCTCGCCAACACTAAAAATTGATTGCTATCTTAGTCTGATGATAAAAAACTATAATCAGGAATGAGCATCATTGTTTATAAGTTTCTCAAAAAAAAAATTATCAAATAAATTATTTTAAAAAAAAAGTTTGTTTATGATTATTTATGTATCATAGACCCGCTGTTTCAATTTTGTCGTTATTAGTATTTGTTAGTGTTTGAAGTCTTTTTTTGAAGCAAGCACTTACGGTCTAATTTTCTGATGGGAAATTATAGTCTAAATTGTCTTCTTCTTTTTCTTTTTCGATACATTAGTAAGCCAAGGCTCATTCACGACTCACTACTCGTAAATGTGGAATTTCAGTATAGATAATTAATTAGTAAACTCATGAAATTGGACACTGTTGTTGGTAATAAAAAATTCTCTCTCTCTCTCTCTCTATATATATATATATATATTGCTTGATTTGAATATAAGGGGACTCGTTGTCGGTAAATTCAAAAATCTTACTGCGGAAAGGGAGCATCATTGCGATTGTTTAAAATTTTTAGGGTAATTTCATTATAAGATTCTTAAAAATTTTGACAATAAGTTACTAGATTTTTTTACATTATTAATATGTTAAATAAATAACAAAATAATATTTAAATATATATTTAAATTTTTTAACAATAATTTATTTATATTTTGCAACATTAATAATAAGTTTAATCAATATCGAAAGTATTAATAATGTTTATTTAAATATTAATGACCTAACATTATCTACAGTTTCTGCACCATTTATTTTGTTTTAACAAGATCTACGACGAAGATTGAGAATACTTATCCCCGATAGAAATTATAAATAAAATAAAATAAAAAGAAAGAAAGAAGAATGACAACGTATACAGTAAACCTTCACATTCCTATCTTTTGGTATTTATTTTTCTTCATTTTCCCCTCTAGAAATATGTTGTATATGTTATAGTTCTGACTTGTGAGGCTTAAGTACTAGTTCCATTTCTCTTAGGGCTCTAATTACTAGTTCTTAAATAGTGCTAAAAGAAAAAAAGAATCCTATGGTATTCTCTAAATACATTATAAACTTACAATGAAATTGCAGAAAAGATAACGGATGGAAGCACTGGAGATGTAGCTATCGATCAATATCATCGTTACAAGGTATATATGTAAATTGGAAAGAAAAACACTCATGTTAATTAGCTCCTAATTACCAAAATTCTTATAGAAAAATTGTATAATTTTGTTTTTATTATAAAGAGAATAAGGTTTAGCTACAAAATTGTTTGTTGCCTAGGCTACAATTTTATTCGATAAAATAAATATTATTACATATTTTGAAAATCTAACCATTAAATTACATATTCTTTTAGCTCTTAATACACATATCAAATTTTGTATCAATTGGATATTATTTGCTATATAATCTATAAACTTATATTTTATGCAAAATTTTAAACTACAAAAGCTTGCAATTTAAACAAATTATCGATGATATAAGTATTGATTTTTAATTTTTCAATAAATTTTGCAAGTTAGGAGGATATATGAAGAATATGTAATTTAACAGTAGATTTGTCAAAACTCACATCCAATAAAAGGATATTGAGAAAAGTTGTAACTTAAGGCTACAAACAATTTTGTAGCTAAACATTTTCAATTATGTTTTTCACATGTACTTATCAAAAAAAATAAAAAAAATTGCCACATGCTTTTTTCTAATTATTGAGCATATCTAACCAAATTCAAGATCATCACAATATTAGAAATCCTCATTTCATATTTTTCCAACAATTTGCTTTGTGATTATACATTGTAGGGAGATGTTCGGATTATGAAAAAGATGGGCTTAGATGGATATAGATTCTCAATCTCATGGTCTCGAGTACTGCCAAGTAAGATTTATCATTTTCACAATTGCATAAAGAGGTTAGATCCATCCAATGACAACAACATGAAATGAGTACATCAAGTACACATTGTAGGCTGGAATGAAATTGCTATTGTTTTGTGATCATATTATGTTCCTAACAATCTCATTTTTGGGACTCATTTCAGAAGGAAAACTATCTGGGGGTGTGAATAGGGAAGGAATCAAATACTACAACAAACTAATCAATAAGCTCCTAGACAGAGGTCATGAATGATTCTTATATTCCATCACATGTCACCAACTTACTATGCATGTGCTATTAATTCATTGTTGTCTGCTATGATTGAATGCAGGTATACATCCCTTTATTACCCTCTTCCATTGGGATCTTCCCCAGGCATTGGAAGATGAGTATGGTGGTTTTTTGAGTCCTCATATTGTGTAAGTGGTTAATTTACCTTATGTTCAGCCATTTTATTCATCCGAATTCTAATTAATATACTTTCCACAATTTTCATCGTGCTTATGATGTTTAAAATTTAAATTGCTGACCCATTTTGAAGATAAGGAATCAAAGGGGGCCCATTTTGATTATTATTATTATTTTTTAATTAATGACTTATTTGTGAAGTTGTTAGGTCATTGTCTTACAGAGAATTTCTAAGTTTGATATTATTTGTTAAGAATTTATCATTGATATTTTTTTTTTTTTTTTTTTTTTTATGTTATATCATGTTATGATACATTAACTTAATATTAATCTACAATTTCAATAAGACATTTAACTTCCACACGTTTTTAATATAGTCCCATAATGAGTCATTTGATTTCTTTTTGTTTCCAAAATAACCTTTCTGTCCAATTTGCTCCACTAAAATGAAATCTTTTTTAGAAATGAAAAATATTAAAACTAACTATGAGATTGGACAAAATTAGATAGAATGACTAAGTTATAAATTTATTAAAGATAAAGAATTGAAATGGAAAATGTGGAATTTACACGATTGAGTTGAAAATCAGCAAAAGTTAGAAAGTGTAATTTAACTAGTTTATAATTTAGTCATTATTTATATCAATAACATAATAATAATTATTACCATCCATTCACAAATGCATTACAATAATAGAGAAATTTTTTAATCTACATAAAAAGCTTTTCACTATCAAGATCTTTATAGCTCAATTGGTTGTCACTTTCTAAAGAATGGAGAGTGAAGACATCGAAATCCAAATCTCTCATCTCCCACCTATTAAATTAAAAAAGAAAAAGAAAATGAAATAGAAGTTTTTTTTTCCTATTTGGATAGGTCTTTTAGATTCGTAGCTAAATCATGCTATAAATGACATGCTCACAAACAATGCAGAGTTAATTAGTGTAATGTCAAGTATTAAATTGTTTTGATACTTTTGCATGTATATGTTTAGGGATGATTTTCGGGACTATGCTGAACTTTGCTTTAAAGAATTTGGTGATCGTGTCAAGCATTGGATCACATTAAATGAACCATGGAGTTACGTCAATGGTGGTTATGTTACGGGGCAATCACCACCAAATCGATGTTCTAGTTGCACAGTTGGAGACTCTGGAACAGAGCCATATTTGGTGTCACATTATCAGCTTCTTGCTCATGCATCCGCTGTCAAAGTGTACAAGCAAAAGTATCAGGTTCCACACATAAAATTCCTTTATATTTATTTTACTACATTTTTTTCCTTGAAAACTGTACACCATTCAATAAACAAGGTTGCATTGAACTTGATACAAGACAATCTAAGATACTTCATTTAATAACTATTTGCAGCGAAGATAAAATTAGATAAATCTACAAGTCAAAATTGTTTTTCAGTATTAGTAATTTAGTAAGCATTTCTCTTTTTCGTTAGTTTGGGATTGGACTAACTTTTTATTGAAAGTTTATATATTAATTTGTTAAAAGTTGACCAAAATATAATTACATTAGCTTGAGTGTGTCTTTAAAATTAAGCAAGCTTTCGCTATGTGCAGGAAGTACAGAAAGGCATTATCGGTATATCCCTAAATGCACCCTGGTTTGTGCCATTCTCTAACTCGAGGGCCGACCATGATGCTACACAAAGAGCCATTGATTTCGGTTATGGATGGTAAAACTACATGACACTTTGTTTTGAATATATCTATTGCACTATTTGCTAGTTATTTACAAAGGATAGAAAAAACCCTTTGCTAGTTTAATATAATAGGTACAATAAAGACATAAAATTTCATGGTTTGTTGTAGGTTTGTGGATCCCCTAACCAATGGTGACTATCCACATAGCATGCAATCTCTAGTTGGCAACAGATTACCCAAATTCACAGAAGAACAATCCAAGCTTGTAAAAGGATCATTTGATTTTCTTGGGTTAAACTACTATACTACTAATTATGCAGCTGATGCACCCAAAGCTGAAAACGCAAGCTACGCTACAGATATGCGAGCTAATGTTTCTGGTATGAACTCAAACAGTTGGAGCCATATGATTTTGATTTTGTTATGTAAATCATAAGTACTAAGAAAACCATGCTTTTTTACTTTTGATGTGGCAGCTGAGCGTAACGGGATCCTCATCGGTCCAGAGGTGCGTATGAAATTAAACATACATAAGATTGATATAAATCTCAAAATGGTTACAATAGTTTAATTCAATTTTTTTTTTCTTTTATGAAAATTCTGAAATGGTTTATTTTTCACACAACTAAAAGATTAAAAAAAAAATGACATCTAGAAACAATGCATTAAAAAAAAAATCAAATTTATATGGATCAAATGGTAAATATACTGGTTAGAAAAGCTTTACACACATATACTTAGATTAGGTTAGAGTAGAATTTCTATCTTGTATGTTAAAAAAAAAATTATTGAATTTTAAAATGTCAATTCTCATATTTTATTAAAATATTGAAAAAAAAAATTAAAGGATATAAAAAGTCAAAAACCTTGTAATTCAACTAATTGACATCTCTTGATTCAAATCATTTCACCCTCAACTATCAATGTATAAAAAAAATAAAATAATAATAATAATAATAAAAAAGGATATAGAAGGAAAGATGGCCAAAAGTCTTTGAATTAGAAAAATAAATAAATTAAATAAATTAAAATTAAAAAAAAAAAAAAAAAAAACCCTTTGTTGTCCAACTATGAAAATTTTTCCAAATAAAAACATTTCTATATAGATTATTAAAAAAAAATATTGTCTTGTAATGATTTCAGTTTGATCAGAAAAATCCATAAATAATCTGACAACAAAGAAGTAAATCATATTCTTAATAATACCAAAAATTATAAAAGTAACAAGAAATCATATTCTAAAGAATTCCAAAAATTATAGTTGTAGCACTTCACAAATTGTAGTATTTGTTTTTGTTTGGAACCCTTGTTGGATATTCTTATATAACAAACTTCATTTTCTTTAAGATGCCGCCAGAAATTCTCTAAAGCTCTAGATTTTGATATTTACATATATTAACGACTTTTCATTAATCCTAAAAATAGACACACACAGCACGAAAAATGCAATGAAATATGAAAAGCCTTTTCTATATCTCATCTCTTAATTCTCGAAACCCATTGCCTCAGACTAATTACCAAACCCTTGAATGCCAGGGAAAAAAAAAAGTTCATTTCCATGGCATAATATTTCAGGAAGATGAAAATTATTTGATTTTATGGACATAAAATACAAATTAAATTGATTAGTAAAAACAATTTCGTTGATGAACAAGTAACAACATTCCGTAGTATTTAATTGAAGAAAAAGATATCCATGAGAAAATATATGAATCCCTAATGGTTAATGAAAAGAGTTTTTTTTTTTTTCCTGATCTGAAAAGACATATTAATTTGAGATAACTCTGGAGCTTTAGAGAATCTCCAACAGCTTCTCCTACCGGTTGGTGATTCCGATGAGTTCTTCAATAACTTCTACTGCAATGGGGTTTTAACCGATTGTTTCTTGTTTATTTTTTTAAATGAAATTTCAGGCGGCTTCATCATGGCTCCATGTCTATCCAAGAGGAATTCGAGACTTTCTATTATACACAAAGACAAAGTACCATAACCCACTAATTTTTATTACTGAGAATGGTAATTATCTTTTAAACTTTTCAATTATGGTCACATAAAGTTAAGATACTAGCCTTAGAAATATAAAATTTGAAAGGAATGGTAGCTTAATTTCCATTTGAATCTAAATATTTGCCACTATATTATAGGCATTGATGAGTTCAATAATGCTACATTGTCGCTCAAGGAAGCCCTTGTGGACAACTTTAGAATTGATTATTATTATCGTCATCTTCAGTATCTTCATAGGGCTATCAAGTAAGTAGAAAATACCTCTTTCTTTCAGATTTAATACTAATATGACTTTATTACTACTAATAACAGTATGTCATATTAACAATTATGAAAATTGTTATGTCTAAAGCCCATTTGATCTTTTTTTTTTTTTTTTTTTTTTTTTTTTTTTTTTTTTTTTTTTTTTCACTCAGGGATGGTGTTAACGTGAAGGGATATTTTGCATGGTCACTATTGGACAACTTTGAATGGAATTCAGGTTACACTGTTCGATTTGGCATCAACTTTGTAGATTACAAAAATGGATTGAAAAGATATCCCAAACTTTCAGCCCGTTGGTTTAAGAGATTCCTCAAGCCATAAGATTACAAATTAATGACTATGCTCATGTTGAACTACATAGTAGAGAAGACTTTAAGATCATTTATTTTCTATTTTATGTTCTTTAAATAATGTATCTATTTTCTTCTAAAAAAAAAAGAAGTATGTATTCAAAAAAAGATAATGTCACTCTTTACAAACTCAAATTTTCTTAATCAAATTACTATATATATATATATATATATTTTTTTTTTTTTCTCCCTTGGGGAAAGCCATGTAGGGTTTTTTATTATTTATTTATTTATTTTTTTAATTTTATGAGAAACAAGCTATGTAGTTATCATTATGATTAATCACACTCTCTGTTGAGGCCCAGAAATAAGAAATTTAATTGGACCAGGTGTAGTCCAATTTGAGGCCCAAAAGCATAATTTAGAATCTTTGTGAATCACCCATCTGGATCCTTTCACAAAAATAGGCCACCCAGCCTTAATGATTGTCCAATTAGTTACAAGACCTAGTGGTCTGGCATATACTTGGCTATGGTTTGGATTACATGGGCCATATTTTGCATATAGCACTCGACACCAAATGGAATCCTTTCGTGGTGAATACATTGAGCTTAGCTGACATTACAATGTTTCTAGGTTGATAAGTTTTTGGCCCAACTCTTGTCTCTTCTCGATCACTCCAACATTCATCCCAACTAAGTAGGAGTTATCACTCCTCAAAAAAACCAAAAACTAGAAATTATTATATTGGTTGTCACTTGTCAACATGGGTGTAGAAAATTCTTAAATCACTTGATTCATCGATCAGCTTTATGCAGTCCTCTATCTCACACAAACGAATGGTAATTAAAAAAAAAAAAAAAAATCTAAGGAATGACCACTGGGTGTTGATTAGATAATTTGAATTCAAAATGTCAAGGACTTGCAAAAATAACTAAACCAATCCTTTGAGGTTCAGTTTCTTTCATTTGCGAGTGGAACAAAGATGACACATACAACATATCCTAGGAAAGGTACCAACCGCAGAAGAACATGTTACATCAACTTCATTTTTCTAAACTTATACCGTAATTAATAGTTCAAAGATCTTTTGTAGGCTAATCTAAGACTGTATTGTTTAAGGATTTTTGATAAATTATGTAAAAGCATAAATATATTTTGAAATTATATTTTTGGTGTAGACGAGAATCAAACTCTTGATCTCTCACTTGACTATAAAAGACTTTACGAATTCAGTTAACTGAAACTCACATACCAACTTTGACTTGAATGTTATAAAATCGAGTAATAAAAATGTAATTTCCCTCATATTTGAGAGAGACAAAAAATATATATACAATTTATCCCCCAAAAAAAAAAACCCAAGTTCACATATTTGGAAAAATGCATTAACCAAATGCTGAATATGTACTAGGCAAGGCAGAAAGACACCATAGGGATAACACTAGTGACATTTTGGATGGTGCCATTCTCTAACATGAGGCATCATCGTAATGCTGCGCTATGAGCACTTGATTTTATGCTTAGATGGTAAGTACAACTTGACCTTTGTGCTTTTGATTGAACTTCATAGCCTGTGAGTTTCAGTTAACTCGACTGATAAAGTCTCTAATAATTATATAAGAAATTTGGGATTTAATTCCCGCCTACATCAAAAACTGATTGATGTTTTAATTCGATGATAAAAAATTATTATCATGAGCGAACATTATAGATTGAAACTTCATAACCTCTTGTGCTTTATACTTAATTAAGAACTCTACAATCAAATATGTAATTCATGATTGCCATCTATGTAAATATTTCCTAGACTAATAGTAGGTACAAAATTTCAGGATTTGAATGAATTATGATGAATATATTATCGCAGGTTCATGGACCCCTTGATAAATGGTGACTATCCACATAGCATACGATCTCTCGTTGGAAATCGATTACTCAAGTTCTCGAAAGAGCAATCCAAGATTGTAAATGGGTCATTTGATTTTATTGGGTTAAACTATTATACCTCAAGATATGCAGCCTATGCACCTCAGCTTAAAGCCGGAAATGCAAGCTACCTAATTAACTGATTCACTAGTGAAACTTTTAAGTACGTACAAAATTACAAATTCTACAACTCTCTCTGTTATGATAATGATTTGCTTACATGGCTCATAATAAGTATACAATGATTTTCATTTTTTTTTTTTTTTTTTAAGCCGAGCGAAATGAGATCCCCATTGGTCCCCAGGTGTGTACCAGATAATTTTTTTTTTTGCTGGCTTATAGCTACAAGAGAATGAGCTTAAATTCGGTCCATTGTTGGCGTAAAAGGTGGGTTTTACGCCAGCCAACGAGGAGGCGCCATGTCATCACCTTAATAAATTCACAATTTCAAAAAAAAAAAAAAAAAAAAAAATCACATAACAGTTTTAGAAGAAAAGATATACTCATATACCCAAACATCGTCTGCCTCTTCTTAAAACCAAACCTCCATGCCTCCGCTGCATTCAGTGTTGTAACTTAGAAAATACGTTGGAGCTGTCATGATCGTGGTGTTGCGACCTTAAGGGCATTGGTGAAACGTGAAAGTGTTTCTTCATAGCGGTAAGAAGAAAAGTGAGACCGAGTATCTACCAGAAATCTTCCTAGTAAAATTATTGAAATATATGGGTTCCACTTCTGCTTCTATAATAACTAAAGTTATTTTCCATTCTAAGTCAAAGCGGCATATACATGTCTGTAAATAAAGTTGAAGTGGGTGTTCTTGCCCCTAACACCAAGGAAACATCATAGTAATGAAGTAAGAAGACTAGCTAGGAAGACCTGCAAACAAATTTCAGATTCCAGCACTGAATCCAAGTGAGGCGTGGAAGTCCGGTTCTAAGAAAAGGTGGATGATGTTTGGTTTTGGTGTTTGGGTATATTGTTTCCTCTGAAACTGATATGATGGTTATATATATATCTATATATATAAATTGCAAATTTGTTAAGATGATGACGTGGTGCCCCTTCGTTAACTGGTATAAAACTCACCTTTTACGCTAATTTCAACGAAAATTATATTATGTATCTGGTATATATGTTAGGTCTCTCACAGATTGGTGGGCTCTATAGTGTGTGGGATCCACCAGCCTGTGAGTGACCCAGCATATATGTTGGATACACAATATAACTGCTCCAGTTCCAAACCGAATTTAAGTTCCATGAAAATAGTTTGTACTGTTTTGCATAGCAGAAACTTTTGACCTTCTATGAAAATACCTTTAACCTCTGGTTTGCTAAGGTAGATTTATTGGAATTGTTTACTTGAAAAGGCTGAAATGATTGACACAAATATCAAAATAGTTGCTCTTTGTTGATAAACTTTTTTTTTTTTTTGATAAACCAAAATAGTTGCTCTTTGATTGATGTAATGTGCCTTGTTGGTTAAATACTTGTAAAATGTTTAGTATCATAGTGTAACTTTATATAATTATATTGTATTTTTCATATAAATTTAGGATCCGATTAATATGTATCTTATGATATACATTAATAATTTATTTTAAAAAATTTTTTATAAGAAATTGAAAAAACTATCAAGAAAGTCAATTACTTTTTCATTTTTTCATAAAAAAATTTTCTAAAATGATATTACTAATATATATACTAAAGGTATACATTAGTAAAACACATAATTTTATACTATAGATACAAAAAAAATGGTAAGTGTTATATATATTTGTAAAAAATGGTCAATATTGTATATTTTTTTGCAATTGTGAACAACATGTCACTTTTTGCAAGTCTACATTGTAAGTTTACATTACAAGTACAATGTAAACATAATTTTCCTATCAAAGAAATACTTATATTTTTCATAATTGTTGCATAATTGTTTATAATCGGAATACAAGCACTTTTGCAAGATTCATCATTGTCACCTTAATTATGCACCAATTACAATTGAACATGTTAAAAATTATGAAAAAATTGTAAAAACTATTGTCCACTTAAACTTATTAAGCATTAGTATTGGTGGTACTAAAAAGTCATATCGATATTTTTAGCACGTACCACCAATACTAAAAAGCAGGCTGCAATAGTGGAGGGAAAGTTAAAAAATTTGGTTGTTGAGCTACTGTACACAATCAAAGATGGTGTGCACTGTAGTTAAGAAGGTAAAAAAAATTATTAAAAATTATATTATTTTATAGTGTTGGTGGTAGTGGTCGTTTTTTTATTGTAATAGATATATTATTTTTTGTATTGTTTATTTTATTTTATTTTGTTGAAAGTTAAAATAAAATCACTGATATTGAGTGTTTTGTAGAATGAGATGGTAAAATAGATAAAATAGCTTTTAATAATGCCAAATTGCTAAATTTATGGCTCTATCTACGTGTATAAAATTTTTTGGTGTTTACATGACCAAGTGATTTGAATCTCAAAAGCTAAAATAGCCATTCCCACCGTATATACTAAGTACTTCGATCATACGTGGTATAAGTCGTTTGTAACATTTTAATTGGTTAGTTCAACTTTGAGTGAAAAGGATTGAGTAACTTCTCTTATACAACTCATAACTTCTCTTATACTTAAAATGATCAATGTTGCATGCCAGACTGGCTCTATATCTACCCGAGAGGTATTAGAGATCTTTTCTATACACAAAGTCAAAATACCATAATCCAGTAATTTACATCATGGAGAATGGTAATTTCTTTAAAATTTCTCAATTATTAGTCCATAAGGTCATGATACTAATCTTAGAAAATTGCTCAAATAGAATGATTGTTATATGTCATTATAAATTATTTTAAGCTAAATATCCCTCACTATGTCGCAGGAGTTGACGAATTCAATAATGCCACCTTGGCGCTTGAGGAAGCCTTTGTGGACAACCATAGAATTGATTATCATTGTCGCCATCTTTGGTATCTTCATCGTGCTATGAAGTAAGTGCTTGACATTCTCATAAAAAAAAAAAATAATCATAATAATAATAATAATAATAATAATAATTGCTTAATAAGATTTCCCTCTTCTCTGTAAAATACACATTGTTTGTACAAATATAAATGAATTTGACTTTCATTGTTGGTCTAGGGACAACCTTAATGTTAAGGGGTACTTTGCTTGGACGATGTTGGATGACTTCGAATGGATATTTTGTACAACTATGTAAATTTCAAGGATGCATTGAAAAGATATCCTAACCTCTCAGCCCACTGATTCAAGAATTTCCTTAAGAAATACTAGTCATGATGGTGCTCGAATTTTGAAGTAAAATCAATAACAGTGGACAGTCTAACATCAAAAGGCAAAAGATCATTTCCTCTGTCTATATGTTCCTTAAATATATAATACACTTTAGTTTATATATGTATGTAGACACATAAGCTTGTTCAGAACTGAATTGCTTATAGATGTTCTTCATGAGAAGTAGCAACATATGTGATTTTTTTACCATATAAATTACTCTTATTAAAAAAAAAAAAATATATATATATATATATATATATATATATATATATTTATAATTTACTCTTATTGGATATTTATCCATACCATAGAAAGCCTTAGATAGAAAAACCAACAATACTTCAAAACACAAGGGAGACAGAGCAATAAAAACGTATCACCTACAAGTTGAAAATGTTGAACGCTTGATAAAGAAAGAAATGCAACTCCTCATCATCTTGAACTCTTTCCACCTTGCTAGTTATTTCTTCACAATTTGAATGTGAACACAACAATCCACCAACATGCAAATAACACATGCAAAATTCTTTTAGACAAATCACCATCCTATATATTGCTGAAGTTGGCGATGAATCTTATAAAGTGTGTGTGGTCCAGTAAAAATCTGAACCTATCTGACCCTACCTGTTTGTCAATTTTAAAATTACAAATGCTAGGTTTTCATGCTAATTAAATTTCTCTTAAATGTTGGTAAATCTTAGTGACAAAGTTAAGGGGTGAAATTAGGATTGATTCTAAGCTTCATTCCTTGTCTAGAAACTCACGTTAATGAACCGTTGTTATTGAGACATTTGAACATTACAAGGTATCCCAAATTTTCTTGTTCAGGTTTTTCCATTAAGCACCACTGAGTTTGAACCTATAAAAAGCACATTTCAAATTCAAATAGAGATGCTATATGGGACTCCTTTTCCAGTCACACCAGGCTGAGAAAATGGCTTCAAAAGTTCATAGGGCACAATCCCAGCTCCGTTTCTATTCTTAAACCTACTGTTGGAATTTCTTTCATCAATAATCCTTTCAAGCTCCTTCAAACTCCCATGAAACTTTTCAAAAGCAGCTTTTATGACTGGATCTTCAGCCCAAGAAGGCTCAATCTTCTCTCCAAGATACTCCTCATCCGGTGAATGATTAGACAATATGTCTAAAACAGCCATTATTCTTGTTGCTTGAAGTTGTGAAGGGAAGCATTGTAATAATGCACGTTCAGGTTTCTTCAAAAAGGTTTCCCATTCTTTATCAGAAGGGTCTTCTGTGGGCATATTGGTTCTAGCAATAGTAGGTCGGTTTGGGAAGTAACCTCCATAAGCATATTGTCCAAAGTTCACGGCTGCATGGTGACCAGAGGTCACCCATACCATTGTTGTGAGGATGTTGATTAGGTCTTTTGGGGTTTTGAGGACTGGCCACCACGATTCATCTTTCTTGTCAGCGTGACCTAAAGTTCGAATCTCTGTCCACCATGCTTGGAGCTCTTGATCAGACTCTACAAGGCTAGGGTCTGGATAGTAGTGGTTGACATAGTCAGTGACCCATGTTTTGATAGCATCCCAAAGGATGAGACCGTCATTAGCAAAGGGATAGTCTTCAATTGCTAGTTTTAGGCCATGAGGAGCAGTTGGATCCTCAACAGCCATTCCCCTGCACATACAAATAATAGCATAATAATCAATTAAAGGTGAGCTTAAAAATTTTGCTAGACGAATCACCTTGTTTTAAACACAATTAAAAACCATCATGAACATAATCCTCTCCATCCAACTTGAAATGGAGAAAGTTGCTTTTATGGTTAAAATTTTATTACTTTTATCTAATAATATATAAAATGTCACGTTAAGTTGTCAAGAAACTGCAACAAAATAAGGAAGAAAAGTGGAGGAAATATTTAAAATTTTGTACCATTACCTACAAGTTATAATTAATGATAAGTCTTGTGAAACAAATATTTTCACAATAGTTGATGCAAATGTTGTAATTAATGTATAATAAATATAGTATTAGCTGACTCAATCACAATATACCTCATCTTAAAAGTTGTGAGAACATAAATGATTAATAATAGAGGTATGAATTTTTTCATGATTGTCTATAAATTACTATTTGCGAATAGAGTAATATTATTTTCACGTGAATCTACTACTTACACAATTTTTATTAAGTATCAATTATAATAGACTATATCAACCTTTATAAAAAATATTGTGTTTTTCAATTTATGGAAGGCTATGATGTTACCTGGTAGTTAGGTCAGCAGGGAGTGACTGTTGATCAAACCGCCACTGGAGTGCATAGGCGGCAGAGCAAATCTCCATGGAATATTTGCCTGGAGTGAATGCGGATTCAATGATGCCACCTGCATTGATAAGTGCTTCTCTAGCAAGAGCGTTGATCTCTACGGTGTAACGAAAATGAGGGTGCAATAATGCATAGATTGGATGCATCACACTAAGTTGCCTATTTGTCGCAATTACATAAGGTTCTGTTACACAATGAGTTCTTAACCTGTAAAAATAAATAAATAAATAAAGACAGCTTAAATTTTCCCTTCTCAAATATAGATACTTCAAATTAAAGTCCACTCAAAATATAAAACTTCTGATGATATAATAAAATTGGCTTCGAATTTAGCTTAAATAGAAATTTTACTCCTCTTTATTGGGTAATACTTGTTACACACAAGTTATATTGTTCAAAAAACAACTTCAAATCACAATTTCAATTAAAAAATGAGATGTGTATAAAACTATATAAGTGTAATAAACGTAAACCTTGTAATTTTGGTGAAATGAATTCAACAAAAATGAACCTAAAAATTGCAATAAAAATATGTTTTTGGAGTATGATAATGATATATACTACAATCTCTAGATATTATTTAGTAAGCTAAGTCAACATCGATCACGAAATCAATACATAAAAATCATAGCACATTATAATGTGGGACGTACCAGTGACTGACGAGTTGGTGATAGCCAGAATCATGAGCAAGGACATGAGCTTTAGCAATCCTCCAAAGCCAGACATCTGTTGAATTCCAAGAAGGTCTAAAAACTTGCTTCCACTGCGGCTTCCCATCCATAGGTGGCCGAGTCAGCTCAATAGCCAATGGTCTCAAAGTGCCATCTTTGTTTAAGAAGAACAATGCTCGTGAACCATAAAGTGTAGTGCCTTCAATCCGTCTTACTTTGCTGACGAATTGTAATAGTAAGTCATGGTAATCTAGTATGAACAACTTCTTTTGTTTTATGGCCTGCTTGCATTGAAATTATACAAATTTCTATGTGAGAAATTATACAAATTTCTATGTGAGAAATTAAATTGAATGATGGGAATGATTCTTGCATCAAATTTATATGATATTGTTGCTAACCTGGTCGACACTCATTATACCTCCAATTTCTTCCTCAATCATTTCCGTGGTGATGGCTGATTCTGGTGGGCCATAGATCTCTGGGTCAAGTTCACTCTTCAATGGCCATTCCTGTTCCAGCATAAATTTATTCCAGTGTTCTTCAGTTTCATGTGTATCGATCTCTCTTATATATACATTAATATGACCAAAGGAAAGGCATTTTACATCACATGATGGAGAGACTTCTTCATGCGTTTACTCAGTTAGTTAATTCAATATAATGGTCATGTTAACAGGTCTCCTTAGGACAATTAGTAATAAACTATATTAGGAAATTTTGACAACATTTATGTGGAAAATGTAAAAAATTGTTTAAAAAATAATTATTTTATTATTTTCCTATATATTTTTTTTAATTTCTAAATCAATGTCCTTAGAGCATTCATTAACATTTCTCATTTATTAATTGGTTGTTGTAGTTAACTAGTCAAGGTTACAGTATCAAATATTCCTAAAAATATTCAGTATGCAAATTAAAATATTTCAAAAAATTTCAATACCATTCTGTCTTATATATGCAGAAACAAAATCTTTGCTCATCCTTTATGATGATACAAGTCCCTATGTAAAAAAAAATAAAATAAAACATGTGTGCCTACTTAGCCTCTCGCATTTACAATAAACTCATCAGCAAAGCTAATAATAAAAGGAATTGACTCCACTTTATAAACTTTAGTTTGGTCTCCTTTACACTCTTGAACCTTGAGGGACTATGAAAATTCTTTTTTCTTGTCACCAAAAGATATAAATATTCTTTCTACTCTTACGGGTTGCATCCACACATCATATTGCTAAGGCATTCCCAATAAAATATGTCCATATCTACTACATGGAAAACTATATCATTCTTATATGATTTTATAATTAAAATAAGGATATATATAACATATCTCAATTACTTCTATAGATGGACCATTCTTTGAATCTTTATGATCCGGTCAATTTGGTAAGGACAAGGATGCAACTCAGTTAGCCATTGCAGGTGTTTGGCAAATGTCTTTGAGATGATATGATATTCTCATAGCTATTACTATCAATGATCAAGTGCTATAATGGTGTAGATGGAAGGACAAGATTCAAAGTGCTATATAAGGTCATAATGAAAACCAATTCCTAATATATAAGGTGAAAAAAATAAATGACCCCAAAGTTAAAAAGTATAATTTTTACTTCAGTAAAAATAAAAGTTGTGATTATAAATCATACCGTGACCAACCGTATGCTATATGGGTTGAGACCAGCAAGAGTTTGCCGAGCGAATTCCTCATCCCTAAACCAAAAGAATTTGTCCCCTACAAATCCAAAAAAACCATTTATTATGAGAGAGAGAGAGAGAGAGAGTCGCCTAATGCCCCAAGGTAAAAAAAAAAATTTTAAAATTAAAAAAAAAAAAAAAAGCCCCTAAATTTGAACCAATAGGTGTTTTTAATTAATCTAAAATATTAGTAAATAAATAAAATAATATTTTTTATCAAAAGAAAAAAAAATGCTATACCCATAACATTTTTCACAATATTTTTATAACAAATCATAAATTGCAAGTTGTTACTAATTATTATTGGTAAGCAAAAAAGTAATTTTAATGATGGATTTAGATTAGAACAAAAAAAAAAAAAATTAATACCTTGGATTTTTTGAGAAATGTTGTGAATGTAGAACTTATCCAAAAAAAAAAGAGTAATATGCAAAAATTTCACAACATTTTTAATAACAGTTGAGTTGACAAACTTATACTCGTTATTATCTAGGTCTATCACTAATATCATTTTTAACTTTTTGCTATCAATTTGTCACATGAACAATTGTGAATAATATTCTCAAATTATGTGTTTATAGACTTTAAAAAAAAAAAAAAAGATTCTTCATGGTCCATGTTAATTAGTAATTTTGTATCTAAAACAAAATAATAAAGTTTAATTAATTTTTAATTTTTAAAAAAATCATATTTAAATATATAAAATGTTTCAATTCAATTTTTGTCTTATGCGTCAAGCCATTGAGAGAGAGAGAGAGAGAGAGAGAGAGAGAGAGAGAGAGAGAGAGAGAGAGAGAGAGAGAGAGAGAGAGAGAGAGAGAGAGAGAGAGGGGTTTTCTCACTGCTCATTGTATCTGGGATCTCAAAGTGCAGCACAGCTCCTCCTTTGTCAGCAATGGATTTTACAAGTCTAGGCATGATGGCTTTGAGAAACCCTTGTTGGTTTTCTTCAGACACCAAGTCAACTCCTTGAGTGAAAAGCGAGTCTATGGCTGTGAAGTATGGGAATCCAACGCCCTCATCTATCGTTTTCCCTAAGGATGGGACCAATACTTTCAAAACTGAGTACAAGGTCTTCGCTGAAAAAGTTAGTTGCTTTATCTCTGAGAAGCATTCATCTCGAGGGACATAAAACCTGCTACTCTTTTTCTCTGACAGTTCATCTGCATTAGTGGTGTTTTTCCAATTACAATCAAAACAAATGAAAGCAGGCATTAATTAAGTCCATATGCATGCTTTCGTTTACATTATGCATCACAATATTGATATTCACCAAGCATCCCCGATACACGTCTTAACCCAATTTCATTTCATTCTCCTACTTTTTTGTGTAAGTAATCAATGTGAGTACATACTCTTGAGTTGAATAGGTGGATTTGAAATGAGAGGAATGATTAGGAGTATCATAAATTTTACTACATACTGTAGATTTAATATACAAACTTTACAAATTGTCATGTAAACATTAAACAAAAATTAAAAAAATATATATGGTTGATATAACAACAAAAACTAAAGGTAGTGCCAATTTTACTATAATAGACTTATAAATTAATATGCATGAAAATAAATGTGATGATATCACAATATAATATATTTTAATAAATTAAAATTTTTAATAATTATTTAATTAATTATCTTTAAAAGTTAACTTATCATTTTGTAAGGTTGGTGTAGTAAAAATTTGTACTACCCTTTACATCGCTCAAACAAAAAATGTAATTAAAAAACTTATTCATTAAATCACAATACCTGTATATGAATTACAAAAAAGTAATTAAAAATCTTATTTATTAAATCACAATACCTCTATATGAATATTCAGCCAAAAAAAAAAAAAAAACTCTATATGAATTATTGGGGAATCTGAAAAAGGTGAGGATTGGGTGCAAGAAACTGATTTGCATGTGCCACCGTATCATGTCATATATTATTGTCGGAGATGTGTATCAGAAAAAATTCCACCAACTCATCATATATGGGGTAACAATTATATGTCCAAAATCCTGTCCAAAATTAGGTGATGAGTCTAAAATCAGGCCCGTGATGGTGGCAGGTATGCCCCCCATCATGGGTCATCATGGCCATAATGATGGAAATGGCTAGAATTAAAGAAAATAACTACCATTCCCATCTATTGAGAAAGTGAGACTACAAACAGGTATTGATATTAATCTTAGGGATCGGAAGATATCCCACCGAGACACACTCTAGTGATTCCTTCGATCTCATCTCTCCTTTTTGTAAATATTCAAGCCAGATTGATTGTGCGAAATTCTTGCATCAACATTAATCGTTGGAATAAGTTGCATCATGCGAAAGATTCTAAATCGTTCACGTTGTTATGTTATGGTGATAATTAAGTTGTGATTAGTAAAAGATTATTTTTACACAACCACACTACTAATTCCAAGGGGCGGCACTGAGCCTATTTACGCGGTTCAAATGAATCTCCTAACTTCCAAAAATAATTATATATATATAATTTTTTTTATTAGTTTAATACTTTAATTTATTTTTAAAAATATATTTTTACACATCCTGACTTAAATTTTGCACACATTTTAATATAAGTATTTTCGACTCTAAAAGTAAAAAGTGTTTATAAGAAAGTGTATCTTTTTTTAATAAGTTTATATTATATATGTGTGAGTGTGTCTAATATTGATTGTGTATATTACATTTTGTTATAATATTATTTATATAAATTATGATGTGTGTGGATATTTGTGTGTACAATATAAATATAATATAACTTTATATAATTTAATAATTAAGAAATAAAGAGGATTTTTTTTTTTTTTTTTACATTTGTGTGTATTAATATCATGTTATACTAACTTTTTGCTATAAAGTTAGTAAAATTCAAGAAAAAATTTAAAAAATTAGTGATTATTCAAGCATTTGATTAGTTAAGTAGACACATAGTATATAATTTTATGTATAAATAAGTGTGATTGTGTACATCAATAATTAATACGAAACCAATGAGTTGAGATTAGTCATTTAGTCTAAAATATTTTTATAAAAACAAAGTCAAAAAGATAATAACTTTATAAAGATAAAAATGTTAAACAAACTTAACAAAATAAAATGGTCACATGCTCATAGCTACCCACATTAGCAATAAATACTTATAATGAACTATCATGTAATATTCAAAATTTGAAAACTTGTAGATTAAAATTGTAAAACTTCACATATTATTATTATATTTTTGTTGATAACTCGATACATTCAAGTTCTCTTTTTATTAAAATTTTTTAATGAATCCCCTAAATAAAATTTCTAGAGACGCCATTGTAATTTCAGCATTTATTATATATCAATCATAATATATCTTTTAAAAAAATTAATTATAAAAAAAATTTAGTGAATTTTTTTTTTCTTTGATCCTCATTTGATTTATTGATTATTCATAACAAAGAAAGTTGAACCTGCTTCACATCTAGGGCGCCCTGTCCTGCAACGCCTGGGATAGGGGTACTCTTCGCCACCAAATACTGGTCTTTGAAGTTCAAAGCTCTTATCAGGGTCTCCAATATCATTGTACACATCATAATCGTATATCCTCTCAAAGTGTTTGCGCTCTCCTTCCCCATTACCTCGCAAATTCCTTAGTTCTTCTTCTCTTAGCCTCCTCAATGCACTAGGTGTTTCGGATGGCAAGTATGGCTGCTCCACATAAACCAACGAATTGTCACAATCTAAAAGGGAAACCCATGATATGTACTGTGTCAAAGATATGTCACTATCACTTTCACGTGCATGCATGCATGAATAAAATGATAAATTATCTACCCAGTTTGGCAATATGTTCTGCCCACCTCCATCTCAAAAGAAATAAAGGAAAAAGGAAATCCCAATCGTGATGATGATGGATTAGACTTATCATAGCAACACAATATAAATCAATATTGGAATCGCCAATACGACTCAAATTCCAAGTTGGACCATGTCCTGTTGGAATTCTTGAATTTTTTTTTTATAAATATTTTTGGGTCAATACTCTGAGCATTATACAATATCAGATTTTTCCAATTGTGTGGATAATTTTAAAGGTGATGATCAAATCAAAATTTCAAGTGAATTTTCATTTAGGCAATATAATTGGAAATTTTGGATAATTAAACCCTATAGTCAACTATGATTTTCAATCATCAATATTAACGCAATATTAATAGATAGTCTATTTGGGGTTTGCCAATATATATTTGAACCCGAAAAAAAATAATACTTAATTACTTATAATAATCCATACTGCTACCTGATGTAAGTCAACTACTCAATCAATTATATCATTTACAGGTCAGTATTCTAATTTCTAACAATATACATAAATAAATGAATAAATAAAATATGTAGAGTTGTAAACGAGCCAAGCTTTGTCGAGTAGTGCATGTTCAAGCTTGGCTCGTCAGGAAAAATTAAAAGCTTGAACTTGTGACAAGTCTAAAAATAGTGTTTGAGTTTGAGCTTGTACGAAAGCCAAAATGCTTGAGCTTGGCTTGGTTTGCCTTGATTAATTAGTCAAGCCAAACTCGAGCTTAATGTCAAGCTTAAACTCGAGCCCAGATCAAATTTTTAAGCTTGAGAACTAAAAAAATTACATTATTAAATGCTTAAATCTCTAAAATTAAGAAAAAAGAAAAAGAAAATAGTATACTTATTTTATCATGCATCTAGTTTTACTTATGATTAGCTATTATTCAAACTAATAATTTACATAATTAAATTCTTTCATTCATCATTTTTTGTCTACAGTTTCAACAATTGTTTAAAATACAATTTTTACATTTACGGTAGGTGATGAATTATTAGAAAAATACATGTTTGTAACTATTATGAATAAGAAAATACTAACATGTTTCATAACTTTACTTTAGATGATTGATAGGAAAGGATCATATGTGACCTACTTAATTATTTATTTATTTTTAAATGTAACTATAGTCTAAAGTGGTTCTTGATTCGTTTAAAGAGAATAAAAAAAATTAAGGTAATATAGGTAGTGGTCTCATGTTGGCCATGTCATTATTAAAATATGTGTAATAAGTATATTTAACTAACATATATAAACTTATAAATGAGTCTATATTTGAATTGTTATGTATCAAGCCTAATAGCTCACGAGCTTGTTTGTGAATAAATTTTTTTTTTTTACTTGAGCTTGGCTTATTTATTAAATGAGCCTAAAACTAATGATCAAGCTTGACTTATTTATAAACAAACAAATATGGACAAGCTTTTTATCGAGCCGAGTCCAAGTTATTCATGATCGACTTGGTTCCTTTATAGCCATAAAAATAGGACTTATATGTGCTGCCTTATGTACGCTTGCCCTTCACATCTCCTAAATGCAAATACAAAATGCCAGTCTTCCAACCTAGACTCAAAAAAGTCTTCCAACCAAGATAATGAGATTTTTTTTTTTTTTTTATGAGAATCTATGATGACATTTATCACCAGTACTCCATGACATGAAATTTCATTGTTTTAGGTGAATATGTTGCTGTACACGAGGACCACAAGATAATTTAGCAGAGATGTATACTTCATGAGACAGCTAAAGGTCTATCTGAGGGCAATCTGTAAAGGAATCTAAGCGGGGCCAATATATCCTTGCCAGTTGAAATACCAAAGGAAATCTTAAAAAAAGAAAAATAGACCATTTTTTACGGTGAGGATATATAGTAAGGATCCAGTTAATAATTCATTTTAAAAAAATTAATTAATTTTTTTATTTTTTAATAAAAATATATGTTCTAAGAAACTCAATGAGCACACGTTAATAAAACTCATATAATAATAGTTCATACCTAAAACAATTTTTCAAAGCAATTGAAAACTGTTCAAAGACTTGGTCTAACCTGGTACAAGCTTCACATTAATCAAGTTTATATATGCGAAGGTGCATTTCTAGCTATGTATTTTTATGTATCATCTATGTGCACATGCATGAGTGCTAATATTCATGCTTTAAAATTACTAATATTTTCTTAGGAAAAAAACAAACACACACACAAACATCTATGCCTTAAATGAGAAAGTGACTGACCTTGTTGGTGAAAAATACCCTCTTCACTGGACTGTCGAACTTTGAGTGAACCCAAGAGCGACATGTCACACTTAGGGGGCCACAAGGCAACCCATCAATGACAATATCTTCAAGGAACATCTCTCTGTGGTGCTCATTTACAACCAAGACAGCACCAACCTCTCCAAAATCAATTGGAACTTCAAAAATTGTCTCATACTTAACCCCATTATCTCCACGCCCCACCTTGTGAGCATAACCTTCAATTGTATCCTTCTCTAATCCCGTCTCTTCAAAAACATGTTCACAAATATAATCCAACATCCATAGTGTTTATTATTGTGTAGAATTAAGATTCTAAACTTACATGTATGAACCTGTGAAATGCGAAAAAAAAAAAAAAAAAAAAAAAACAAACAAACAAACAAAGAAACACACAACTCAAAGTTTTACATGGTTTGATAACATGCTTAAGTCTTTGGAGTTGCAGTAATTTTCACTATGTCAAGCAGAAAAGTACAAAGATGGCTATAGTACAATGATACAGCTACCATAATTTTGAAGTAACAAACATATATATAACCCCAAAGAGCAGATCCAAAATGAGCTAAAAACAAGCCAAAATATATCCGTCCAAGCTTCCATTTTATGGAATAAATCTCACAAAATATCTCATTTAAAATCGTCACGAATCACAAACTAAATCGAATACATATGAGTACAATGATAAATTACTGTAGAAATTGTCCAATGGCACGTAATTCTAGAAAGCACATCCTAACTTGTCCTTCTTATGGTCATCCTTAACTGTTATAGCTTTTATAATTTGGATTAATTAATTTAATTTTTTTTGGCTTAGAGTCGGGACCATAGTCTGATAACGTACAGTTGCGCCTTTCTTTAAAGTTCAGTTTGTTGGGACCATTTATAGGTGGACTAGAATACTAGATGCTCTCTAATTCTGTCACCATGTTGCTTGTGGTTCTGACAATTAATGATCTTATGTTTCAACCTTTTCATTGTTATAAGTAATGACTGTAAATTTCTAAATAATTAGCTGATAAAAGAAAGGGAGGAAAATGTTGAATTACATTGCTTATATTGGCAATTACATATGACAAAACCTTCTTAACCTTTTTTATGATCTCAATGTTTAAATATGAAAACACTGAGTTGAAAGTTTCTATGAAACAAAAATAATGTCACATATTTAGGGTTCCACTTTATACTTTATCATTCTTGTTAGAAACATGCTTTATCAATTATAATATATCATATGTTTGATTTTTTTTATAAAAATAAAAATAAAAAAATAAATAAAGGTTACTTTATAAATAAGTAAAGACATGGGAAAGATTTATGCCTTCCAAAAGAACTTTTCTATAGCCGGTTTTCACAGGGAAAAATAAAATGTTAAACTAGGCCTAATCTGGTTACTGTAAGTAACTTGGCTAAATAAAAAAATAAAAATAAAAATTTTAAAAAAGACAAATTTGTATTCAGCTTATAGTTCGAAGTTTATCATTTTTTTAATGGGATTTTTGGTAGGAAATTCATTATGGCAAAACCAATTTTTATGGAATTGCTTATATTGGCAATTCCATATGGCAAAACCTTCTTAACCTTTTTTATGATCTCAATGATTAAATATGAAAACACTGAGTTGAAAGTTTCTATTAAACAAAAATAATGTCACATTTTTAGGGTTCTATTTTATACTTTTTCATTCTTGTTAAAAACATGCTTTATCAATTATAATATGTCATATATTAGATTTTTTTTTTTTTTTATAAAACAAATTGGTACTTTATAAATAAATAAGAAAAGAAGACATGGGAAAGATTTATGCCTTCCAAAGGAAGTTTTCTATAACTGGTTTTCACAGAGAAAAATAAAATGGTAAACTAGGCCTAAATTGGTTGCTGTAACTTGGCCCAAAAAAAAAGACAAATTTGTATTCAGCTTATAGCTCGAAGTTTATAATTTTTTTTTATGGGATTTTTGGTGCGAAATTCATTATCATACCAAAGCAAAGTTTCATTGTGTACCTCAGACAAGTATAAAAATTATAAATAATAATAATAATAATTTAGAAAAAAAAAAAAAAAAGACTTTTTAATTTGTATTGCAAAAGAGAATGTATATTTGAACCGAAACTTAATAAAACCAATATGTTCGAAACTACACACACACCCCAACACCAAGAACAACGTAACCATTAGGGTTGGTTGCTTATAGCTTAGAGCCCAAGACGAACACTTACCCGGATCAAGCTCAGCGCTAACTAGTTCCAGCATGAGTGTTTTGCCAAGTAAATCTTTTATATCATCCAGCCCTCGTTGTATCCCAAGGTTTGACAAAAATCCACCAACCGTGGGTTTTACAGTCACAACGGCTTTAACTTTAATGGACTTCTCGGTGGCAGTACTAGCTACAGCTTTTATGTTGCAAGGAATAAAGCCAGTGTGAATGTTTATGTGTTTTTTTATGAATGAAGGTTTTGACCAAATTGGAAGTGAAGCACTGCCATTATTGCCATGGATGAATGACTTGTGTAATAGGAAGAGGCAAGTTTTGGAACTGTACTGTGATTGCTGAATTCCAGGCTTCAACATTTTGGTGGGGGATTTTTGATAGAAAATGGTAATACTTCAGTGTAAGCTAGAGAAGAGTGTTTGAGGCTTCTTTTTCAGCTCTTGGATATATACTTGAGAGTTGTGGTGCCTAATAAGCAAGCAATTCTCTGTCAATACGTCTACTAGCAAAATGTGTTTCACGATAAATTTGGTAGCTATCTGAATAGTCGTCATGATAAAACAGTGCTAGTAATGGGATCATATAAAATTAAGGATAAAGTTTAGCTACAAAATTGATTATAACATTAGGCTACAAACTCACTCAATATCTTTTTATTGGAGGTGAATTTTGACAAATCCACCATTGGATTGCATGTTCTTCTTATATCCTCCATATTTGCAAAATTTCAAGAAAATTAAAGATCAATTGCTATGTCATCAATAAATTTTTAAATTGCAAATTTTTGTAATTTAAAATTATGCATAAAATATAAGATTATAGATTATGTAGTAAATGATATCCGATTGATATAAAAATTGACATGTGCATTAAGAGCGTAAAGAACATATTATTCAACGGTTAAATTTTCAAAATATACAGTACTATTTATTTTATTGAGTGAATTTATAATCTTAGGTTACAACCAATTTTGTAGCTAAAGTTTGTCCTAAAATTAATAATAACCCATCATCTAAATAATTGTGACTTTTCAAAAAAAAAAAAACTAAATAATTGTAAAATTTGTTATAAAAATTATAATTTTTGAAAAATTACTCGATTCTCGTGAGAGAGAGAAAAAGAGAGGAGACAATGATTTAGCTCTGATGTAATTTATGTCACGTGAAAAACAAGGGGAAGAAATGTTAATATTAGAAAAAGGAAAGGTCCAAGTGCCTTACGTCAATTCAATATGATGAGTTTTTGAGTACTAGCGAATCATATATCCGTAGATCCTATATAGCTATATTAGTGTAGTTTGGTCCCTTATAGTTTTTCGTTAATATAAAGAATGACTGGCTCAGAATTGAAAGACATGATCAACGTTGGGCATTTCTTTCGCAATGTATAGTATATGTCATTCCCTCATACGTTAACCTTTCTTTTTTCTTGGAAGTAATTATTACTTGAATCCTGAATTCCTCCAATGATTTTGATATTCCAATAGTATGATTCAAAAAAATAAAGTTAGGGCTTGTTTGAATTTGAGAGGGAGGGAAAGAGAGTAAAATTAGCTAGTAATTAAGCTAATTTCCAGAATCATGAGGGAACAGTGTATTTATATATGTTGCTACTCAATGACCATGAATATGCTAAAACTGGCTACTTTTTCTTTTTTTTCTTTTTTTCTTTTTTTTTTTTAATAATTTTAACTTATAGCATTCACTTTTAATAATAATTCTTTATTATTAAACCAAAACACTAGTCGATTTTTAATGTAGGCGATTATTTAACCCCAAATTTCTTTTTCAACTATCAGAGGTTTTACCAGTTGAACTCACTTTAATGGTCTTGAAGTTCTACTAGCTAACAATTAAAGAATTTACCAGTTGAACTAACTAATGGAACTATCACACAATTGAAAAATTTTGGACTATAATCCTATAGAATTATTATGATAGTTTTACTAGTTACTAAACTCTTGTATATTCATTTTGAAATGAGTGGATTTGATTTTGCCACATTAATAAATTATAGATACCAAAATCATGATGATCAACATTTAAATATTTATGAGCACAAGAACCCCGACTCTTATTCTCCCAGCCTATAAGAACTTTGTACTTAAGGAGTGACTATCTCGCCAAGGTTGCATGATGGTACTTGAGAGAACTTAAAATGCTTTAATTATAAGAACTACGAAATTTATATAAACAATATATATATATATATATATATATATACTTAGCCTTTTCTATCAGGGCATCTTTGATGATTTTAATCCAATAATTTTGGTCAAGAAAGAAAAACTGGAAAAGTACATATACTACTTAGCCAATAGCCATTTGGACTCAATGGTAAAACATGAACCTCCCTTAACCATTTTGTGTTAATTTCCCTCTTACGAAATGATAGAAAACAAAAGGCATTTTTTTTAAGGAAAAATACTACTTATTACAAAATGACTACCTTCCAAAAAATGAATTCAATTCGGTGCAAATAATTATAATAATAATAAAATAAAATAAAATAAAAACTAGTCTACAACACAATACTAACATGTCAATACTTTTTTCCCCCTGGAGAATAGATAGAGAATTATTCTAAATGAATAAATTGTGAAACAAACAAATCCAAAATCAAATAGGGAAAAAATATTCCTCTATAAAAATTTTAAATAACTAAAAAAATAAAAACAAACAAACCTGATTAACCCAACCCACCATTTTAATGGGTCAGGGTCGGATTGACTCTTTGCACAAGCCTAAAACCCTTGTTTTAATTCTCCCATTTGAATGGGTGAATAGGTCCGGTTCTAAGAGCATTCACAGCAGTGGAGCAAAAAATATAGCTATTTGGCACCTATGAAAATCATTTTATCTATTTTACCTCTTCACACCCCACAGCAATGGAGCTATACTTTTAGCTATTTGATTAAAATAATAAAAATAACTCATTAAAATAATAATAATAAAAAGATCCACCCAAAAAAAAAAAAAAAAAAAAAAAAAAAAAAAAAAAAAAAAACAACAACAACAACAACAACAACAACAACAACAAACAAACAAACAACCCAGCACAGCACAGCACAATCATGCACCACCACCACCACCAGTCCACAGCAGGAAGAAAAAACCTCCACCTAATCACCACCCCTTCGTGCTTGTCCCGTTCCTGACTCATCCGAGTCAACTCAGCCCACTCATCCTTCCTCAGATCATAAACCCACGCTGATTCCAACACGTTCTTGTTCTCACCTATCAAAACCAGCTTGCCTTCACACCTTGCCAACTGAGAGAACAACGGTAACCTATCTGGGTTCTTGGGAACCAAGTCGACTCGGTGATGGGGCTTAAGGAGATCGACGATGGGGCTTAGGTTAGGTCGGCTAAACAGATCGGCGATGAGGGAGCTGGCTAGTGAGCTGAGGGATGAGGGAGATGAGGGAGCTAGCCGACGAGCTAGAGAGAAAAAAAAAATTGAGGAAGAAAGAAGAAAGAAGAGAAGTTGGAGAGAGAGAAAGAAAATAAGAAATGTTTGTTTAATGAGAGAAGAGAGAGAAGTGTAATAAAAAAAATTACCTTTGAGCTATAGTGCACATCTAAAGATAGATGTGCACTATAGCTGAGAAGCCAAAAATTTTTAGCTTTAGCTCCACTGCTGCAACCCTTTTTTTGTGTTTTGGTGTAGCTAAAATAGTTATATAGTTATTGTAAGGTTGAAATTTATCAATCATCTTGTTGGCTTTATTCCGTGCCAATTTTCTTGTAATTTAAACACTTAGTAATCCTATATTTAGGTGGGATTATTGTAAGGGTAGTGTGTGAAGAGAGTGTGAAGAAAAACTCAAGTATGTGCAAGAAAGCAAGGTTTCACGGCTAGGACTCGCGACTGGTAAGCCACCAAATGCAGGTATGTGAGAAGCACACAGGGAAGCTAAAGGGTCGCGCCAGCTATTTGGCAATCAGCCGGTCAAGCTGCCAATTAACCCTGTTTGGCAAAAACCGACTCTTCGTATTCCAAACACACACCACTATATATAGACCCTTATACCCACTAAATTGTGAGAGCTTCCAGAGATAATTTTGTGAGAGAAACCCTAGAGAAAAATAAGATTGTCTTATCCCTAATATTTACCTTAGAGACTCTACAAATTCCTCTACTCTCTTCTTCTCCATTGTCATACCCTTGAGAGGCTATTGACCAAATTCTTTTCTCACCACACCCACGTCTGTGAGAAAGTTCATTTGATGCTAAGGGAAGCAATTTGGAAAGAACCAATATACATTGGTTGATGCTATGGACTAGTAGCGGAATCCAGGAAGCTAAAAAAGAAATAGGTTCGGCGTAACCTCGTTAGAGCAAGAAACTTGGAGGGCTTAGGTACTTGGGTAGATTAGGCTTGGAGGGTCTTCTGCTGTTCATGTATCCCAACTACATTCTTTAGTGGATTATTTGACCACTTGGAGGGTAGTGAAGAGGTTTTACGCTGAGAATTTTGGTTTCCTCTTCAATAACACATCGTGTGTTGTCCGTATGTTTGCATCTTCCTTCTCTTTATGTTTGCCTTATATTTACTATTGTGGATGTGTTTATATTTGGCATAGATTAGTTATCAATTATGTGATTAGTTTATGTTCATGTTCCGCACATTAATTGTTTGATTATAAGCTTGAATTGATATTGCATAATTTGGGGTCTAAACGTTCAAGAGTGTTTTAGACACATATTGAACATTCAATTGGTATCAGAGCGAGTATACTTGTTATGGTTTTAATACCTGAGTGTGATCCTTGACCCCTTGTTGAGATGGATAGGTCTCAATCTCTCAATGTTCTACCATTTTTTGATGGTAACAATTATACTTTCTGGAAAGTTAGAATGAGGGCATTTTTATACTCTATTGATGACACCATGTGGAATGTGGTTGAAATAGGTTGGACCAGGCCGAAGGCTGAAAAATCCTCCTGAGATAAGGCAGCTCTTGCGGCAGCCAATGCTAACAGTAAAGCTTTAAATGCTATTTTTTGTGGTGTGTCTCCTGATGAATTTCATAGGATCTCTCACATGACCGTAGCCAAAGAAGCTTAGGAGATTTTGGAGACTACATATAAAGGTACTAAGAAGGTGAAGGACACAAAACTCCAAATGCTTACCACCAAGTTTGAAGAGCTCAAGATGGGTGAAGATGAATCGTTTGATTCATTCTATAGGAAGCTCAACGAAATTGTCATTGCTAAGCTCAATCTTGATGAGAAGATTGAAGATACTAAGGTGGTGAGAAAAATCTTGAGGTCCTTGCCTGAAAGCTTTAAAGCAAAAGTCACAACCATAGAAGAGAGTAAAGACCTGGATGAGATCAAAATTCAGGAGCTAATTGGGTCTCTCCAAACATATGAGCTTAGACTGCCTTCCCACAAGACGAGTAAATCGCTTGCTCTTAAAACCATCACCGAAAGAATGGATGATCATTCTAAAAAAGATGGAGTGGAGAAAGAAATAGCATATTTGCAAAAAGCTTCTGCAAATTTCTGAAGATGAAGAACAGTGGGAAACCATTTAACAGAGGAAAATTTTCATCTTCAAGAGATGATAGGAAAGAGCTTATGAGGAAAGAAGGGAAGGATTTTCAATCTCCTTCAGACATTATGTGTTTTGAATGCTATGGCCATGAACATCTCAAGAAGGAGTATCCAAATTTCTTGAGAGGGAAAGGCAAGGCATATGCCACAACGCTAAGTGATATAGACTCTTCGAGTTCTGATTCTAAAGAGAGTTGTGACGGAGAAGGAAACTATTCCGCATTCATGACCATTGCACATGTGAAGTCATCAGATGATTTAGGTTCACTTGTGAAGGAGCTTGGGGAACACTCTAATTTGGAGTCTATTGGGATTGTTGAAGAATCGGAGGCTAAAGAAGATGAAGATACAACTAGTCTACAAAAGAATTACGCCTTACTTCTTAAGAAATCAGGTGAGTATACCAAGGTAGCAAATGCGGCTATGAAGAAGATGAAAAGAGCCAAGAAAGACTACAAAAGTCTGTTGGTAAGATACAAGGAGGCAAAGTGTGAGATTGAAGCACTTAATGGTGAGCTATTAGAAGCTTACACAAAAGTAAGGTTTCTTGAGCAAGAGGTAGTACAAGCTCATGCCAAGGTAGATAGAGTCTCCTCCAGGAAATCTCAGAAACATGCCTCAGACAAGTCCGGTTTAGGATACACCGGAGGAAGTAGCTCGTCAGCCAAGGTCACCAAAGAAATGAAGTTTGTGACGGCTAAGGAGACGATTGTGGATAGGTCCAGTCCTGAGAAAATTAAGGCTAAAAAGAATAAGAATGTGGCTAATCAACAGGTGATAAATAAATTCCATAAAAAATTAGAATCCAGATATGGAGCTAGAGGGAGATCAATTCCAAGATTACAACAGGGTCCAAGAACGGAATATGTTTGTCACTATTGCGGATTGAAAGGACATACCAGACCCAACTGTCAAAAGCTGAGAGCAAACAACAATGCAAGTGCACCTCGGTCATGAGGAAGAAGAAATGACATGAGGTATTGGGGTGGTGAGCAACCAAGAAGTCAAAACCGTGATCCAAGAATGATGGACGTGATGAAGATGATTGGTGCCTTCACAAATTGCCTGGAAAGCTTCACACGAAGGTTTGATAGTCCCAACTCTCATACCTGATCCGTCAAGGATATCACCCCAAACGCACGTGACGTGTGGGTGACAAAGGGTACTCATGTATAAGCATTACAACATGTCCATACATCAATACTTTCCATGTTCGCAAATATACTTGGTTGTGTGCTTCGTGCTAGTATTTAGGTTGTTATTTTGTGTGTGTGTTTGTCTTTGTTTCAAATATTTTTACATTTTTGTTATGTTTTTTATCAATCTTTTACTGCTTTTGTGTCAAAAATCCAAAAACACATAAAAAGTAGAAAATCCAAAAAGTTTGATCGGTTTTGTTGAGTTTTGTCTCAAAGTATGTTTTGCCTTATACATTTGTACTAATGGCTTTGTGCATTTAACGAGTTTAGCTTGTCTCTCATGCACTCATATCTTTGTAGAAGAAATTTTGAATTCTATGTGACTGTTGTAAATAGATTTTCAACCTTGTCATGAATAATTAGTGAATAGTTTTGTTGATCTTGAAACATGTATAGACTCATGCTTATATATCTTCCCACTTTTTATTTTTATTCTTAAAAGAGCTCTCTAAATGTAAATCTCCAAATGAAAAGAGACATAGAGCTGCAAAAGCTTGTCGCACATACTAGTATTCGACTAGGAAAAAGAAAAAGTTACCAAAATAAAATGTATGATGTCCAAAAAGCTAAAGGCTAACTCATCAATTGAAATATCAAAAATTTCAGGTATTTATCTCACAATGAGATTCTCTTTGCTCAAAAATGCAAATAATATGTTGAATATGGAGGCAAATGAAAAGTTTCAAAGTTTTGTTATCAAGTGTTTGTGAGAGGGAGGTCATATATGCATCTTTTTATAATTAAGATAGGTCACATTATCTAGTACTAGTTGTGTATGCTTTTATTGAATTGATCATTGAAGATCATTAAAGCTTCACATTGGACTAAGGACTATCTCATTTTTAATATCCACACACAACACACAAGTCTATGTTCAATGAATGTCATATTCATTTATGTGATTGTACTTGATTAAATGTGTTTTCACATACTCAATCTTTGTTGATCAAACACAAAAAGATTTTTGAGTGTTTTAGTTTATTTTTGAAAAGTATTTTGTTTTACAAAAATGTCAAAATTTTCAAAAACAGTGTTGCCCTGTTTTGGCGACTCAGTCGCGGGTAGGTCTAGTTGCATGCTCTAGTTGCGAAGCTCACTCCGAGAGTTTTCGCGGGTTACTGGCGGGTCAGCATCCCAGTCGCAATAAAAACTTAGAAATTTTTTCAAAATTTGTGTTTTTGCATATTTTGTGGCTTAATGTGGCGACTTGTTCGCGAATGGAAGGTCTAGTCGCGAGAGATACACAGAGATTTTCGCAGCTCATCTCATGACTCCCTCACGGGTATATCTTCCAGTCACGAAAAACACTTAAAATATTTTTCAAGAATCTTGTTTCATAGTGTTTTACGGCTTACCCTGGCGACTTACTTAAGTCGTGAAAAACGCGTGTTTTATGTTTTAAAGACAGTTTTTAAAATTGTTTTTCAGTTTTTCCCTCGAAAATTTGTGACTATTCATTATCTTTCCCAAATCACTCTTTCAAACACTCCGTGTTTCTTTGAAAAAGCTCTCATTTTTGCATCATATCTTCATCAAACACTAAGAAAAATGTATGGGTTTTCTTTCCCTTACTTCATTATTACTGTTTTGCTTTTTAGGTTATTGATTTGAATGTTGCATTTGGGATTCTGCGATATAAAATGTTCTAACATGGGTTTGCCTAAAATGTTGAGATTGATTTTGTGAGGGTATTTTTTGTTGTAGAGGTGTTTCAGAGTTTTTGTGTGTTCATCAGGTTGCTTTTATTTGGTTTGACATTGATATTTGATAGATTGTCTTTTGGGTATATGGATTTGGGGTTTTTATATTTTTCTCTGAATGTGGTGTTAGGATTTTCGAGCTATTTGAGTTTATGGTGTTTGTGGTTGGCATTGTTCTTATTTTAAAACACCTGATCTTGTATGTGCTGCTGTTTTCAATTTCCTTCTTGCACACTTCATACTCATTATGTCATGGTTCATTGACATATGCTCATATCTATCTGAATGTGTTTTCCAATGTCATTTTTTTTGCTCTTGTCTGCTCTTATACTGTTTACACCTGTTTGATTTGATATATCCATCCTTTGGTTATCAACTGTGCTGATTCTGTGTTCTGTCTGGTCACCCTGTTACTCTCTTTGTAACTAATTTGTTTCTAATGTGTGTGAATTTCCACATTGTGCTTTGTCTTGTTGTGGCCTTTCCTACTTGTTTACAGATGGCTGCATCTCCTACAAAGAAGAAGACAATTGCTAAGAAATCTAACAAAAGAATGAAAATGGATCCTAACCTATTTAGGTCTATTCAACACTTTGAGAGATATAAGGATTCTTTTTCAAAATGAACCATCATTCAGGAAAGATTTGTTGATTTCAGGGAGTTGAAGGACACCTTCATTCTAAAGTGTTTTGAGGATAGAGGTTGGGAAAACTGCTAAGTGACTTTCCACCTGTGTGTGACCCTCTAATAAGAGAATTCTATGCAAATGTTGTGATAAGGGAGGAGAAGTTGAATTGTTAGGTGAGAAAAAAGGAATTTACCTTAGATGCTCATAATATTTATAAGGTTCTAGGGCTTGAAGGATTGGAAGATTATGAATTCACTAACTACATGGACAGAATGCTTTCTCTAGAAACTGTCCAGAAAAAAATTGGTGGGGTTATAGAAAAGAGATGTCTCAACACTTCTGATTTTCCTAAAGATATAAGGTGTCTGACCACCATAATGATGTACAATCTGTACCCTATAAGGAAGATGACTACACTAACAAATGCCAAAGCCATCTTTCTCATGGAACTTAAGGAGAAATCTTTCATTGACATTAGTTCTCACATCTTTGATACTATAGTGGATGAGACTAGATCCACCTCAAGACCCAAGCTGATTTTTCCTAGTCTTCTCATGAGGATTTTCAGAGAAAAGGGTGTTGCAATCCTTCAAGATATCAGTCCTTTGCCTCCTCTATCAGCAATTAACAAATTTACTCTCACAAGGATACAAAGTTGTCTTCCAGGTGAAGAAGAGGAGGGTGTCCAAGAAGAAAGCGATCTGATGGAGACTGAAGCAGAGGCTACAGGACCATCTTCCACACCAAGAAGAAGAGTCAAGATGAGCAGGACCTCTACTTCATCTGCTGCACCTCCTGATGCACTTCAGATCATCCTGGAAAAGCTTGATGAACTTAGAGAGGTTCAAAACCAGCATACTGAAAGGATGACAGCAATGCAGGATCAGCTGGATGTACTTTCAGCCAAGTTTGACAGTATTCACATTAACCAGGAGCAGTGACCCTTTAGCCATTTCGATCAAAAAATGAGAGAATTTTTTGGGGCAGCTTTTAAGGGGGAGTGCTTGTTTTGAGGGGGAGATTTCTTTTTCACTTAATGTTTTGTTTGTAGCTTAGATATTGTGTTAGTTATCTGCTATTAGTATAAGTCTGTTACTTAATGGTTTATGTTTTTGGTTTGGCCTAAACTCTTATCTCTTGGATAGTTTTATTTTAGTAGTTTCACAATGTATAATATGATGATGTTATTTAGTTAAGTTAGCATATGTTCTGTTTTGTTTATGGTTTGTACCTATGTTACTCATGTAAGCTTTAAGGATTTGGTTTTATGCACATTTGTAGGCCTTTGTAGTTTCTACCATGCTTTATACAACCTTTGTGCTTTGTTAAATCAGTACTTCTAACTTAATGCTATGCATTCTTTTTTAAGTACTATTACTCTTGTGTCCGTGTAGGATTTTTCCTAGATGCACATACTTTATGTACTGTGCATTAGTTGAGTGTTGGTCATTCAAGTGATTTGCCTTGTGTTTGTCAGCTTGAATGTCCGGATGTTCATTCCAAGTGTGAATGAGCATTGTGATCACTTGGTTATAGTGATTGCATGTTTTGGTCTTGCCATGGTTTATTGCTTTACTACAGTGTGCTTGATCGCATTATGCTTGCTCCATTTGTATTACAAGTTTTCTACATACAATGAACTTATTGTGTTGTTGTGTTTCAGGAGTTACTTGTCTTATAGTTCTAAAGCTTCACAGATTCTAGAGTTAGGTGTGAGTGAGTTTTTCAACTGTTCCCAACTCACGCATTAAGTCTAGAGTTTATTTTAGGGTTTTGTCACGGAATAGCCAAAGAGGGAGATTGCAATGTTGAAATTTATCAACCATCTTATTGGCTTTATTCTGTGCCAATTTTCTTGTAATTTAATCACTTAGTAACCCTATATTTAGGTGAGATTATTGTAAGGGTAGTGTGTGAAGAGAGTGTGAAGAAAAACTTAAGTATGTGCAAGAAAGCAGAGTTTCGCGATTAGGACTCGCGGCTGACTCACGAATGGCAAGCCGCCAAATGCGGGCACGTGAGAAGCACACAAGGAAGCTGAAGGGTCACGCCAGCTGTCGCACTATAAGACAAAAGTCCTAGGCTGGCCAGGCCATTTCGTTGCGACTTGAACTCGCGACTTGGATGAGCCGCGAGGTCAAGCTGCCAATCAGCCCTATTTGGCAAAAACTGACTCTTCGTATTCCAAACACACACCACTATATATAGACCCTTGTACCCACTAAATTGTGAGAGCTTACAGAGAGAATTTTGTGAGAGAAACCCTAGAGAAAAACAAGATTGCCTCATCCCCAATCTTTACCTTAGAGACTCTACAAATTCTTCTACTCTCTTCCTCTCCATTGTCATACCCTTGAGAGGTTATTGACCAAATTCTTTTCTCACCACACCCACGTCTGTGAGAAGGTTTATTTGGTGCTAAAGGAAGCAGTTTAGAAGAAACCAATATACATTGGTCGATGCTATGGACTAGTAGCGAAATCCGGGAAGTTAAAGAAGAAATAGGTTTTAGGTACTTGGATAGATTAGGCTTGGAGGGTTTTCTGCTGTTCATGTATCCCAACTACATTCTTTAGTGAATTATTTGATCGCTTGGAGGGCGGCAGATAGGTTTTACGCCGAGGACTTTGGTTTCCTCTTCGATAACACATCGTGTGTTGTCCGTGTGTTTGCATCTTCCTTCCCTTTATCTTTGCCTTATATTTACTGCTGTGGATGTGTTTATATTTGGCATAGATTAGTTATCAATTCTGTGATTGACTTATGTTCATGTTCCGCACATTAATTGTTTGATTATAAGCTTGAATTGATATTGTATAATTTGGAGTCTAAACATTTAAAGATGTTTTAGATACATATTGAACTTTCAGTTATTTAACTACACTGCTGTGAGTGCTCTAATGTAATAATATTGTCAAAAAAAAAAAAAATTTATGAGAAATGCATATTTTATTAAGATGAAGATAAAAACATTACATCTTGAATCAATGCATATTTAATCATAATAGGATTTTCTTTTATCTAAGCTACAATTTAAAACATTATTAGTATATATAAGTACTTATGAGGTATGGGAGGGGCAAAAGCAGAATTTGCATCTTGTATAAAAATAAATAAAAATAAAAAGATTCTGATATTGCTTTCAGCTGATACACTGACAATCACAACTCATGGTGTGTCTGAAAAAATGTACACGTATACAGTAAACTACCACAACCACAACAAGCTCCAAATGATCGCAAATAACCTCAGTAATTTGGAAAGCATAGGTTTCTCCTAAACCATTTTCAGACAACAAACCGAAGTTTGTAATTTTGTTGAAAGATTCTTCAGTAAAGGAGTGCGTCACGTGGACGTGAAGACTAGTGCCGCATGAGTCCATTTTTGCATTGACACTTAACAGAAAGGACGACTTATATTATATTGACACTTTTAAGACATTGATATCGACCTCGCTTGCAATTATTGCAGCAATTACGTGCACTTGAAAACCAAACCAAAGTTAAGTGGCCACAAACGACAATCCAAACCAAACCCCAGTTTTAAAGGACAAATTAAACAGACACCACAATTTAGAGGCCAAATCCAAACTTTTAAATGTTAGAAAAATGAACAAGTTTAACCTTTTAAACTCTTTCTACCTCTTTTTATTGATTGTGAATTTTTAAAGTTTAAATATTAGATTGCATACTCTTTGTGTTCTTAATTAACATAAATGTTAAATTTTGTTTAAATTAGATATTATTTATTATTCGATCAATAAACCTAATTTTTATGCATATTTTTTACCAAAAAAAAAAAACTTAAAATTCAAACATGTCAAGGACGGACCTAGGCCAATTTTTTATTTTTTATTTTTTATTTTTTTGTTAGGTTCTCCCTCCCAAAACCTTAGCCCTCCTCCTCTCCAATGTCTAGTCAATCTAATTCAACTAACAACTATTCAACCCAAAAACTTAGCGAAAACAATAAAAGTATTCACAATGATGATTTTATTTTAGTAAAAAAGCTATTTTACCACAGTAAACAATAAAGTTAAATTTTTGCAACTACAGTAAACTGATATAAATATCAATTAACTATAGCAAGTTGTTAAAAATAAATACAATATTTTATTGAGATTATCTCTCTTCCTTCTATTAAAAAACTCAAATTTTCTCTCTTCCTTTATCATTTTAATGAGTTATTTATATTATTTTAAATGAAGTGGTAAAAAAAAAAAATAGAACATTAGATGTAGTGTATTGTAAAGGGGAGCAGTAAAATAGATAAAATAGTTTTTTGAGATGCTAAAAGCTAAATTTTTTAGCACCATTACTGTAAATACTCTAACTTCAAAAGCAATAAAAATTCTAGCCAGCCTAGTATTAAAATACAACTTTTTTTTTGTTGGTAAATAATTGCATCTTAATGTAATGAGTTTGTGTATTTATAATTTGTTAATATTACATGGATGCATATTTAGATTTTTTTTTTTTTTTTTTTTTTTTTTTTTTGCTTATACTCTAGCCCCCACTAGCTTAAAATCCTAGGTCCATCCCTGAAACGTGTCATAGATAACATAGTTATTAATATTTGATTTTCTTAAAATTTTGCAAGCATATAGTATATAATAAGAATATGCAATTCAATGGTTAAATTTTCAATACTCACATCCAAATCTAATAAAAAGATATAAAAAGAGTTTGGAACTTTTTTCTTGAAAAACCAAACTCGAACTTATGACAAATTTCATGGACCTAATGATTTCATTGCTTAATCACTTACATGTGAAGTAGAGTTTGTCTTAAGAAGGTCTCACATGTTCTGCAATTTTGTTAGATAGCTTTAAGAATAAGGATTCTTGTTGTGAAATTTTAAAATTCTCACAAGTGTACGAATCGTACCGAAGTATAGTTTGACAAGAACGATGTCAAATACACAGGGACTTGAATGAACGTAAGAAAATTAATTAAAGCTTAACCAAATTAATCCTAATCTAGTTTAATAAAAATTGGTTGTTTTAAAATTAAATAAACTAAGCAAATAATAAAATTAAGCAAATAGTTAAACTAAGCAAAAGATATAAAGCAATAAAAAGATGTAAATAATCAAGGAAAATGAATTAAGATTTTGGAATCTGCCTTGTAAGTTATATAAGCATATATTTATGATCATTAATTTTTCTCCAACCATTGCATGATAATCTAGAAATCAATCTTGTTATCATGGAAAATATCATCATTAAAACTTATGTTTAAAAATCTAAAGGATGTTCTTCTTCATTTTTTAAGTATAAAATCAAATCATCAATTATATCCGTAGTCAAACAAATCACAAGATATACCAAATTCTAAAAATCAAATCATAAATTGTATCCATTGATACACAAATCACAAACGATATCCAATTTTATAATTAAGAATTAATAAATCAAGCATTCAATTAATTAAGACAAATCCTAAATCATGAGAAAAACATGATTGAACTCATATCTAGAATTTCATCTTAGTCAATTGATATGAAGCAAAAACAATTTAAATCATAAAGAACAACTATTGTGGGAAAAATCAAATTACATAAACATTACTAATAATCCTTAACAAGGTTTCATCCTCAACCCTAGTTATAAATTTAGCTACTCATGGTAATTGAAATAAAAAAAAAGAAGAATAAAATACTAAATATTAAACTAGACAACTAAAATAGAGAAAGAAATAATCACAATGTTATCATGGAGAAAAGCTACAGATAAGCTACATGTGGCACTGCCTCTTGCTCCAATTTTTGTTTTGCATCTCAGCCCTAGCACTGGCCTCCCTAGATTTTGCCCTAAAAAGCCTTTAAATAGGTCAAGGAATCCTATTACAAGTTGAATTCCCGTTTGGAGAAAATCCCATATTTTTAGGCTTCACTTAACTGACTATTTTGGCCCATTTAATGTCAGAATTTGGGCTTTTGGTAAACTACAAAATTGTAGCCCTTTAAGTTAACTTTCCAGCCCAACTTGAATCATCTTAATTGGACATCTGAACTGAAAGTTATGCCAAAATACTAACTGATGTGCAGGCTGGAATCCTAATCCGAATTGGACTTGGATTTGGTGCAAATTTCCTTTGATTCCTTGCTCCAATTGGACTTAAATTTAATTGGGTTGGTCTTCTCTTGAATTCATGCTTGACTGGATGTAAGTTGGCTTGATTCAATTAACCTAGCCCCACTTTGCATGTAAAGCCCTTAATACCTACAATACAAAGATATTATATAATCAATCACAAAATAATATAAAAGGAATGCTAACTATGAAAATTTGATGGTACTTTATTGTATAAATTTCATGCACATCAACCCTCTTTAAGCTGAAATTTCAAACCTTAGTGACTGTTTGGATCCGACTGAAAAAGCCAGCACAGACACACTTTTCTTTTTTTTTTTTCTTTTTTTAATGCACGTGCTTTTGGGTAGGAGACAAAGTTACTATTCACGCACACAAAGTATTCATGGGACCCACAACCACTTTATTTAGGAAAAAAATATATTAAAAATGGATCCTACGGTACTATTCACATATTTAAAAATTATTTTGCTACAGTGTTTTCAGTTTTCAGTTTTTAGTTTTCAGCAAAACTCGTGCACTATTCTAAATTTCTAACTCTTAATCCACATAATGAATATTGATATGAAATCCCACTCTTATTTTTCAAAATAAAACTTAATGCCAACCCTTTTTTTTTCCTGATGAAGTCAACCCATTTTTAAGAGAGAATGGGAACTAATACTGTGGGGCCTGAGAACTTGGTAACCCCGGCCCACTTTACATCCGGTTCAGGACCCACGCCAAAGAAGAAGGGGTGCCCGAGGACGAAGTATGAAGGACTGAGTTGCTCGGAGCCCCGCCAAGGATAACCCTATCCTCGGAGGACTGAGACCAACATTAAGTAGGGGAGCAAGCCCAGGATAGGCTGTCACTTCCGCACTAAATGCGCTCACCTAACTCTCTAGCCGCACTAATGGAGATGTGACTTTTGGACAGGGCAGCCTTGGTTGCTGCAACTCACATGGGTTCTGGTAAAGCGGCTAATGGGACGGACGGTCAGAAGAGAGGGGCGTGGATGATCAACAAGTGGAAGAAAGAGATTATGAGAAAATGGGCTATAGAAGGAGCAGAAATGGATAAATGGGGGGAGGGGGGGGGGGGAGACCACTGTGAAGCTCCTCGGCTCGGTGCCGAGGAGAAACCTTGGAGGGTAACCCTAGTATGCCAGCCTTCAACGGAGAGGAATTCTACATTGGGCGTTGTCCGTTTGTTAGGGCCGAGTTCTTGAACCCGCTCTCTACAAATTCATTGTAATGGGCCAACCGGGTTTGAGTCCACTCTCTCAATAGTAGAAGTACTCAAATTCGGTTCTTACAAATACTAATAAAATGATGATGATAATATAAAGTTTGGTCAATATATAATTGAATTAATTAGGTTCAATTATGAAATACAAGACGCTTTTATTATTTCGTTTTCCATCATTTGGTTACCAAACAAAGGTAACAACTTCAAAAACTTAATCACTGTATTTTGCCAAACACTCTAAATGCTAAAACTATTACAACTAAGACTATATTTCCGAGAAATAAGAGTAACGTTTTTAATAATTTAGGAAAAAATTAAAAATATATATAAATTTAGGAATGAAAAATAAATAACTTTATAAAAACTTTAAGGATGAAAATAACTTTTTTTTTTTTTTTGCATAAATTATAATTTGGAGATATATAATTATATCTACTATATTTAGTCTCAAACAAATCTTAAATAAATTTTATCCAGTGATATTTTTCAAATCTCCTCCTGAATATATCCTTGCTTAATTAGAAGTGTTTTGTTTTATTTGTTTTAGCTTCCATCACATTACATTTTATATGGACATGATATTAATATGAAATTTTGGTTAATTGCTTATATATATTGTTACTTATTTTAATTAGTTAACAATTTGAAATTAATTTTGCTTTCATTTTTTTTAATCTTGTCCTCTAAAACTAAAATCTTGGCTCCCACACTTTATATATGTATTCATTCAACAAAATGAATTTAATGCAACAAAATCTAAAAAAGGTTTCTCTCCTTTTCATTTCTTTTTCTATTCAACCTTTTCTTTTTTAATTTGTGACCAATGATCATGTCTGTATTTGTTCAATGTAGGTGGCGGTGGTTGTTTTTGTTAAAAACCTTTTGTGATTTGATTATTGCTATATATTGAAAATGAAATAATCTAGTTCATGCCAGTGAAGATGAGGAAATCCAACTTATTTTTTGTCCAAATCTGCTATCTGACACAAAAGTTCTCAACCAACAATCTACATTCGCAAATACACTTTTCTAACTTCAAATAGAAATGCTATAAGGAACTCCTTTTCCAGTCACTCCAGGAGGTGAGAATGGCTTCAAGAGCTCATATGGCACAACCCCAGCTCCATTTCTGTTCTTCAAATCCCTATTTGCATTCCTCTCATCAATAGTCCCCTCAAGCTCCTTCAACCTCCCACTAAACTTTTCAAAGGCTCCCTTTATAAACTGGTCCTCAGACCATGCTGGCTCTATTTTCTCACCTAGATACTCCTCATCAGGTGAATGGTTTGATAGTACATCCAAAATAGCCATAATTCTTGTTGCTTGAATTTGTGAAGGGAAGCATTGTAAGAGGGCACCTTCAGGCTTTTTCAAGAAGTTCTCCAAAAACTCTTCAGAAGGCTCTTCAGTGGGCATATTGGTTCTAGCAATGGTAGGTCGGTTAGGGAAATATGCACCATAAGCATACTGTCCGAAGTTCACGGCTGCATGGTGACCAGATGCCACCCATACGATTGTTGTGATGATTTCGATTAGGTCTTTCGGGGTTTTGAGGACTGGCCACCATGGTTCGTCCTTCTTGTCAGCATGACCTTCAGTTCGAATCTCATTCCACCATGCTTGAAGCTCTTGATCAGATGTTATAAGGCTAGGGTTAGCGTAGTAGTGGTTGACATAGTCACTAACCCACTCTTTGATAGCATCCCAAAGGAGAAGGCCATCATTGGCAAAAGGGTAGTCCTCAATTGAGAGCTTTAGACCATGTGGAGCAGTTGGATCCTCAACAGCCATTCCCCTGTAAAGTAAAAATGTTAGGATATCAGTTAGTCCTCTAATGGAGAGTAAGCTATGAAATGGGTGTCAATTGTAATACAATTAAAATTGCTAATATTGCTCACTTTGATTGCCAAGAACTTGAAAGGGAAATTCATAAAAATGAAAATTTTTAAAATGTTATTATGAATATTACAAATTTTACTATATAAAAGTTTTAAAAAAAAATGGGCATGTATCACAAAATAGTTATTAAGATATTTAATATATGCGGAATTAGTACCTATCATAATTATTGTCATGCTGGTTTGTAATCATTTTGTAATAAATTTTTGAAAGCAATCACTACATGTAGTCTACTTTGAATAGTATGTTGAAAATTTATAACTAACTCCAAACTTTTGGGACAAGTTGTGGTAGGAAATTTATAATAAGCGTAAATTCACTTGGTGTCATAGACAATGACATAAGGTTTGACTCAATGAGTTATTTCTTGTTTAAGAATGTTTGTTTTCAAATTTACCTGCTAATTAAGTCAGCTGGTAATGCCTCTAGATTGAACTGCCATTGTTTGTCATAGGCGACCGAGCTAAACTCCAGGGAGTATTTGCCAGGTGAGAATGAGCTCTCAATGATCCCCTCGGCATTGATAAGTGCTTCTCGAGCAAGGGCATTAATCTCCATAGTGTACCGAAAATGAGGGTGCAACAGTCTATAAATTGGGTGCATCACACTAAGTTGCCTATTTGTTGCAATTATATAAGGTTCTGTAGCACAATGAGTCCTTAGCCTGCAAAAGAGATGAAGAAAATCCCTTCTTAATAGATTATTTCTCAAGGCCACTCAATAGAGATATATATATTTTTTCAATACATGCATGGACTTGTTTGTAGGTGTACATATTTCTCTTTTTTAACTACACTTCTTGTTGAATAAAATCTCACCCCAAAATTAGGGTCAAGTCCCATGAGATTGTTTGGAATAGAATCTTCTCTAAACTTGAAATAAAAGGAATTCATATTTCATGATTAAATTCATAGGTAGAATGGTAAGGCTCACATGACACTTTCAGAGAGAGAAATGTGCATGGCCCCAAACTTTTCTGAAGGCAATTAAGATTGGATTTCAAGTCTAGATGCTAGAAATTTTTTTAACTAACTAATACAGCTCCTTTCACATAAAGATGAACAAATGCAAAATCAAAATTTACAAGTGGAACATACCAATGACTAACAAGTTGGTGATAACCAGAATCATGGGCAAGCACATGAGCTTTGGCTAGCCTCCAAAGCCAGACACCAGTAGCATCCCAAGTAGGAAGGTAGACATCTTTCCATTGTGGCTTCCCATCCATTGGTGGCCGAGTCAACTCAATAGCCAGTGGCCTTAATGTGCCATTTGGGGTAAGGAAGAAGAGCGTCCGTGATCCATACAGAGTTGTGCCTTTAATTTCTCTTACTTTGCTCACATATGGCAATAATAGATCATGGTAATCTAGAATGAACAACTTCTTCCTTTTTATGGCCTACAGGAATTCAATTTATAAAAATTTGTGTGAGAGATAAAATCGATTATATATGTTCATGATGCGTTTAATTAATATGCTAACAATGATACTGTGTTACCTCATTGACTGTCATGAAACCTTTGATCTCTTGTTCAATCAATTCTGTAGTGATGGCTGATTCTGCTGGGCCATAGATCTTTGGGTCAAGTTGACTTTTCAATGGCCATTCCTGTTGGAAAATACAATTTGCGTCCAAATTAATTAAATAGTTAATATAACATAATTAAGTTAAACTAATTAACTAAAGATTTTGGATAAAGTGTTGTTTTTATATATTATATTAACCTTTCAATTAGAATCTCCCTAAGATCCCAACAATTCCTTGCAAGGAAATACTCAATCTTAGTTTTTGAATTTGTGTTAGTTTTTTTTTTTTTTTTCCCTCTATAATTTAATTGTTACAACAAGTAGAAGAAGGAGATTCAAAACCAACAAAATACTAAGACACAAGGCTTTTGGCTATTCAATGTGTTTGTTAACCTCTAATTAAAGCTAAACCACATATGTTGCCTATGATTATATTTTCCAATTATCACTTATATTTCATCCAATTTCTTTGATGCTTAATTATGCTCCATGCTATCACGGTATATGTCCACAAATCATACCGTGACCAACTTTATGCTATATGGGTTGAGACCAGCAAGAGTCTGCCTAGCGAACTCCTCATCCCTAAACCAAAAGAATTTGTCTCCTGCATATGTAAAAACCACCATTTAGAGAAAGTGTAATAGACAGGAAAAACTATTCAAAGATAAGTTTTATGTGTATGTTTTCTCACTCTCCATTGTTTCTGGTGTCTCAAATCGCAACAAATCATCTTCAGTTTCATGGATAAACTTGATAAGCCTAGGCAAGAGGGTACCGAAAAATCCTTTTTTTTGGTTTTTAAGAGGTGGCAAATTAATCCCTTCATTGAAAAGTGAATCAATGGCGGTGAAGTAGGGGAATCCAAGGTCAGCATCAACGATAGCAGTCTCTAAAGATGGCACCAATGCATGGATCACTGAGTACACCGTCTTTGCTGAGAATGTTAGTTGTTTTACTTCTGCGAAGCATTCATCTCTGGGAACATATACACTGCTGCTCCTTTCCTCCGACAATGGATCTACATACAAAGTAATTGTTCTTAGGATACAAAATGTAAAATAAATAGAGAGCTACATTTACATAGTAACGATCGATATTTTATTTTATATTTTCTTGAAACCCTAGCAAAATAGGAAACCCTAACAAAAGCCTATTTTTTTAAAACATATGAATGATGGGTTAAATTTACATGATCATGATATTTTATTTTGCTCTATTTATTCTTTCTTCTCCTAAAGCCCTAGCATATTGGAAAACCCTAGATGTATCTCAATGATTTTCAAAACCTGAGGGGCCATTGACCCCTGTTCAACCCTCCCATGTTAGATTTTTTTTTTTCTTCCCTTTTCTTTTTGTTTGGTAAATCTGTATTTCAAGAATCTCTTTTAGCTTCAGTTTCAAAGTTTCAAAGCTCAGTCAAGGAAAAATCTTTTTCTGGTCCATTGGAAGCCTATTAGTTCTTGGAATACACATTAACCAATAATTTTCTCACAAACTTCAGACCTCTTTACCATTTAAAAAAGAAAAATGTCCTGTTAGAGAATTATTGTAAGCAGTGTGATAACCATGTATTGTCGATTGGGATAATTCTTTTTGTAATTGCACCAATTATATAATTTTTGTGGGATTAATAGTATTTTTTAACAAAAATTAGATCCACTTACAACTTATAAGATAATATAATCAAACAAGAGATGACATGTATTGAGAGATACTCTTGATATCATCGACGTACGACAATCGATGAGGCAATCACACACAACACTGTAATGAATTATCGATTAAGACGGGAATTTTTATCAAATAGAATATAGAATTAATTAGAATATGAATTACAATAAAATAGGAATTATTTAAAACTTTTATTTTTGTTCGAATTCAGTCATTGAAGAAAAATGGACTCCACCACTGTAAAAGGAGGGCAATAATTTTATAATAAAAGGGGAAGAATGTTTGAGGAAACCCTTAAATTAGGGGTATGCATGAGTCGGGTTGGATCGGGTTGAGGGAATTTTTTGACCCGACCCACCATGGTGGGTCAAAAAAATTCGACCCAACCCAACTTATCACATAAATTCAACCCAACCCAACCCACATGGGTCAGGTTGGGTCGGGTTAAACCCATGGGTTTGAAATTTTTTTTATTATTATTAAAGTGAGTAAAAAAAAATATTAATATTAATATATTAAAAAAATCCAAAGATTAGTATCGATGTAATTCCTTAAGGACAAACAACACCAATAACTAAACAATAATAGTAATTTACTAGAGTTTGTGTGAACTAATTAGCTTTTATATAGGATAGGAAGAGTTAGTTATTTTAAAAATTTATTAATTATATAATACATATTATATATATAATTAGTATTAGTAGGAAGAATTGAGAAAGTACTGCTTTACAACTGGTTTTTTTTTTTAAATTATTAAATATAATATATATATATATATATATTTAAATATATATATATATATATATATATATATAAGTGCCCTAGTTTTAAAAAAAAAATTATTAAATATATAATATATTTTAAATATATATTAAATATGGCGGGTCGGTGGGTCAGGTCGAGTTTGGCGGGTTTGTAATTTTATAACCCAAACCCAACCTGACCTACTGTAAAAAAAAAATTTTGTAATCCAACCCAACCTACCAAGAACTAAAAACCGACCCAACCTAATGAGTCGAGTTAAATCGAGTCGAGTTGAATGGGTTAGTGAGTTTTCTACACGATCCTACCTTAAATTATGGTCCTTTTTTTTCACTTCATCTTTCTACCCACTTTCCGGGCAATGATATGAAAGCAACCCACTAGGAAGCGTAAGTCACCTCATTCCAGTTCAAATGATGACAAACTATACGATAGCTAACCCAGATTGATTGGTCATTCCATGTTCGTGTGATGGGGCTTTCAGAAAAAGAAATATTATTCCACACAAAAAAAATATATATATATTAGAGAAACACATTGAAATTCTCTTCTAAATGACAAGATTAGAAAAGGATCAATGCAGTAAAAACAAAATGCGATATTTTTCCTTACCCAAAAAAAGAGAGATATTTTTCAGTTACTATCAAGAAATCAAAATCAAAATCAAACTCAATTTACCATATATTAAACTTATTGATAAATAATACATATTTAATTAATAAATAAATATCCAGAATCTGTAGAAAAATACCAAATATAATTTAATAAAAATTCTTTAATATTAGGTTGTTTTAGTCCAATAAAACTAGATATATATCATACCAATAATTAATTTGTATTTTTTTTAGAATAATTAATTTGTATTTGATTCTCAAAAAATATAATAATGGTTTGTCTTTAATATATGTAACAATGTAAAAGTAATTACATTACTAAATGCAGAAAAGTCAAGACTGTAAAAGAAAAAATCCAATATTTTGGTTTTACAATTAGATACTACGTCGGATAACGTACAAACCAAGAAAGCTACAAGACAAAGAGCATGATAGGTTTACATGTCCCGGGCGATATAAGTGTCATGTTTTTAACCAAGACAAAATAAGTGTCATGCATGTCTAAACTAGTCACAAAGGTTATCCGAATTCTATTATTATTATTATTATCTTCTTTCTTTTAAGAAAAAATTATTTTATATTTTTGTTCTTATGGATCTGTTTAAATACAGCTAAAAATTAAAAATATTGTAGTAAAATAATTTAAAATTTTTAAATATGTGAATAATACCATAGGATCCATTTTTAATGAAAGATTTGTTAAAAAGTAAAGTTTATGAATCCTATAAACAGTACACAGAATCACTAGTGTGCACTGTTCACACAAAAAAATCCACAATAACGGTTAAAAAAAAGAATAATAAGTAAACACAAGACATGAGAAGCACAAATCGCACTTCCAAAAGCTGACATAAAATGCACCACTTCTAAGTATGCGAGCTCTAAGATGGGAGTAGAAAATACCATCTCTTTTCCACACCTTAACTAGATCCTTATTGTTATTACTGTTATCTCTCTTTTAAGGAAAAAATTATTTTATATTTTGCCTTGTGAAATGCGCCTTTTATAAGCATGCGAGCACTAGATGGTTGTAGAAGATACCATCTCTTTTTAAACCACACCTTAAAAATGAAAGAAGAAGAAAAAAAATGCATAGTAATTTGGCACCTGTTTTACACCTAGGGCGCCCAGTCCTGCAACGTCTAGGATAGGGGCGCTCTTTGCCACCGAGTACTGGTCTTTTAAGATCCACACTACTATCAGGATTTCCAAGATCGTTGTACACATCGTAGTCGTATATTCTCTCAAAGCTCTTACGTTCTCCTTGGCCATTGCCTCGCAAAATCTCAAGTTCTGTTTCTCTTAACCTGCACAGCCCACTTGGTGTCTGTGATGGCAAGTATGACTGTTCCACATTGAAGATATGTGTGAGTGTCACAATCCAAAAAAAATATATCAACAAGGAAGTGTTAAAAAGAGACAACATTTACATTAATTGCTTTGTTACATTATGAAATATGCATGAAATATTTATTATATTTGGTATCAAAAACTCAAATGATTTGTATGGAATTATATTGACATCCCTTAGGTTTTATATATTCATAATCAAGCCTCATGTGGTATCCATTATAGCATCATCCCATTGTTTTAATAGACTGCTTCTGTCCACCCTCTGTTAAAAATTATTAGGGAAATCAGTAACATGAGATGTACATACATGCACTCGCTCATCCATATCTCTATATCTGATCATACTTGCTTATTCTCAAATATATGACTAACTTTCATCAATGGTTTTATATAATGGAAAGTAATTTATTTGACTAATTCTCATATGACTATCTTTCATTAATGATGTAACAGAAGTGGTTATTATAAATAATTTATTTGAATAATTAGGTATCTTATGGCAGTGATTAAATTAATTTAAAGAGAGAGTATCAATTAAATTATGTATAATAATAATAAAAACATAAATAAGCGATATTTTACTCCTTTTATTTGGGTAAAATACAAAAATTATCCTTAATGTTTAGGCTAATGTCAAGTACGTACTACTCAAAATTTTCAAAAATATCCAATTTGTCCCCTAAACACAAACTGCACTTAGTATTATTTATGTTCATTTTTCATAAAGCTAATTTATGGTTAACTTAATTGTAACAGTACAATCCCACGGAGATGGGCATCAACCAAAAATGAAGAAGGAGGTAGAAGAATGTTTCAAGGAACTAAAGAACTTTGAAACGATGTTTAGAATTATTGAACTTAGGGTTAAATTGGATATTTATGAAATTTTGTATAATGTCTCACATTAGTCAAAACATTAGCTAGGGATCAAATTTTTTTTTTTTTATCCTTTTTTTTTTTTATGCCAGTATTTTACCGTTATTTCTTTTTTTAATCTTTTTTTCTTTTAAATCTGATTAAAAGGATTCGCTTTAATGAAGTAAATCATAAAAAAAATTTATAAGAAAATAAATCATAAAAAAGATGGGTCATAAACTCAGTACAATAAGTAAGGGTCTGTTTGGATACCACTGATATTGCTGAAAACTAAAAACACTGTAGTAAATAATTTTAAATGCCAGCTAATTATTTTTGGGGCCGACTACTATGGGTTCGTTTAGCTTGAACTTATTGTTACTGAAACTGAAAACTGAAAATACTGTAGGAAAATAATTTTTAAATGTGTGAATAGTGTTGTGGGGTCATTTTTAATATTTTTAAATACGTGAACAGTGCATGCACAGTACGTAAACAGTATATGCACTGTTCACAATAGTAAATTTTGCCACTGAAAGTCAACATAAGCAGCTTAAAAAAAAAAAAAAAAGAAACAAAACGCCAACACCAGACGCAGACGCCAAACCCAAACGCCCTTTATATCTCAGCTGAAAGAATTTAAGCTATGCGTTTTTGCTTCTTCTTTTTTTTTTTTTTTTTTTATTCACTCCTCTCCCACCCTAACGCCTGTCTTCGAGAAGAGAAGTCCACGCCCACCAGAGAAATCCATGAGGAAGACAACCTAGTCTGACGTCGACGAAGATCCGGTTCCCTCTGGTGTACTCTTCCTTCCATAAACCCATTTCACCCTCTTCCAATTTCACTCCTCTCCCACCCTAACACCTTTCTTGGTTCACTTTGTTTTGTTTTTGTTTACTGGTTACAATGGCGAAGTGGGTTTTGTTTGGTTTGGTTTTGTGGGTTTTATTAGATTGAGTTTTGGCTAGGGTTTTGGTCTTATAAAGATCTAATGTTTTAGTTTCTTGATTTGGGAACTCAGTCGTGGTGGATGGGTTGATCGGCAGTGGGTTTGATGGGTTGATATGGGAACTCGATGGTCTAGGTTAAGTTAAGATTGGTGATGGGTTTGATTTGCGTTTGACGGGTCGATTTGTTTGATGGGTTTGATTTGGTTTTGGTTTCATATGGATTTGATGGGTTTGATTTGGTTTTGGTTTCATATGGGTTTGATGGGTTGATCGGTTTTTATTTTTTATTTTATTATTATTTTTTTTCATATGGGTTTGATAGGTTTAATCACAGATTGGTGGCTTTTATCTTGGTTTTGGTTTCACTGTTTTTGATCTTCTGTTTTGATGGGTTTTCTAGGTTTCAAGAACATGAATAGTCATGTTCTTCCAAAACGGATACTTCCAAAACGATTTTGGTTTCACTGTTTTGCTGGGTTTGCTAGGTTTTAGATTGTTGGGTTTGTTGGGAAGAACATGAAGAACACAAAAAACAAGTTCTTCCAAAAAAAAATAATGAAAAGAAAAGGAACCGTACACGCATGCCAGTACACGGATTGAAGAATTATTGAAAAGATGCATTGAGGAAAAAACAGCTATGCGATTTGGGCGTTTTAGTTCCAGGTACTGTAGTCGCAGGTCCCACATGCTAAAAACGCTGAACATCCCAAAATGCTGAAAATGCTATATCCAAAAGGATATTAAGGATGTGTTTGGATACCGCTTATTGCTGAAAACTAAAATACTGTAGCAAAATAATTTTTAAATGTGTGAACAATGTCATGAGAGCCAGTTTTGAAATTATTTTTGCTGAAAAAAGTATTTGCAGATCTCATAAATAATGCACAAGACCCACTGAAAAATGTGAGACGCAGCTAAAAAGTGCTTTTCAGCATTATCCAAACATATACTTATTTTGAAAACAGTTTATTTTACTGAAAACTGAAAATACTGTAGCAAAATAATTTTTAAATGTGTGAATAATACCATGAGACTCATTTTTAATATTTTTTTTAAATAAAGTAGTTATGAGTCCCACGAATGGTACATGAACAATGTATAAACAGTACACTTTATCTCCTTGAAATTGAAATGTGTGCATAAAAAATAAAAAAACAAAACAAAAAACAAAAAATAAAATAAAAAAACAAAAACAAAAGGCAAAACGCAAAACGCCATATGCAAGAAAGTAATTCCTATCAAAACTTATACTAAATCAAACACAAATGGTGGACCCCTGATTATCACTAAAGTTATGGCACAAAGTCCTTGACAGTTGATTTTTCTATCCTAATTGATAGGATGGAGATAAGATTTCTTATTCTTCGTACCATCCAAGTGGTCCAATAAACTCAGTGATTTTGATGGGTGATGCATTGAAAAATCTAATCATAATTCTGTGACTTGTGGCTGAATGCCTGGTTCATAATTTTGAAAAAAAACTTGTGGTCCAATTGATTTTTATTCCCTAAGAATGTAATATCTTTTAACAATTGTTAAATATAATTTATTATAATTGATATATGATAAAAAAAAAAAAAAATGATGTCAACACTAAACTCAATTAAAAATAGTGTTACTTCAATTATGACATGTAATATAAATAGTTGTGAAAAAAAGGTTAGAAAAATGGTATTCCTAATATTACTTTTTCTCCTTTAAAACAACTAGGTTTTGAATATAAGGTTTATGACAAAAATAAACCATGCATAGCAATTTAATTAGCTTTAACAATGAAAAATATTAATGAATGTCTTAAGGACACACATTAATCATTTATTTTGAAAAAAAAAATTATGAAAAATTAAAAAAAAAAAACTGTTAAAAAAGTTAATTAATTTTTTATTTTACATAAAAAAATTTTTAAAATAATTTACTAATATATGTTTTAAAGACACACATTAACTAATCCCAAAATTTTACTAATATATGCCTGAGGACCAACTTCACAAATAATCACTTGTATGAGTTTAACGTAGGCAACAAAACATAAGCAAATAGGCTTTAACAGTGTACTTTACAAAAAAAATAAAATAAAATAAAAATAAAAATAAAAATCCTTTAACAGACCACAGAGTACTGGTAGTACCATATAAATCTCAAAAGATGTGAACACTATTCATGAACTGGGATTCATTTAATGATTTTTGTTAAGTATAAAGGGTGTATGAAATTGACAAGCCATGCATAGCCAATGAACTTGAATACCAACGATACGTCGCCGTCAAGTGGCTGTCAGAAACATTTTTTCTTGTCCTGGGGTTTACAAAATCGTACAGTTTTACGTTAATTAAGTGGCCAATTAAATGCGTTAATTTTAGGGTTATGACTTTCTGATGATGTTAGAGTTATGATCTAATGATGAAATTCCATTTTCTTTTTTCTTTTTATGGAGAATTCGGTTGCTCCGAGCAAGAGGAATTAATTAATCAATGTAAAGTTTTCCATTGTAGAATAAAAAAAATTGGGATTCAAATCTTGTTTTACACAAAAAAATTAATTGGTATATTAACTTAATAAAAAGCAATCATAATAAAATTAACATTATAAATTAAAATTCCATCTAAAAAAAATGTTAAAAGAAATTTATTGAGAGGAAAAAAATAGAGAGGGTAGGAAATTGTTACTCTATTTTTTATTTTATTACTCACAAAATTATCTTAATCTCATACCAATCCATTACTTCAAGTATTTAGTGTGCGTTTGAATTGCACTAATTACACGTTTTGCATTTGCATTTGTCGTTTTAAATGAAGACAAACACGCAAGTAGCATTATAGATAGAATATTTAATAGTATTAATTAATATTATATTATTATATATTCACAACACAAATACATTAAACACCAACTATTCATTTAAATATAATTTTTTAATCATTATCAAAAATATATATATAATATTTTAATCAAAGTAAATTTCAGCCATTCATTCTAGTAACCTTTTGGCTCAACACCCAACCATTCACTATAAGTGATAGCTCCATGTCATGAAGTAATACTTCAAAAATATTTTTGGTGCAATTTGTCCTGACAACTTTTTCAATTTTCAATAAAAATTTTTCAAGAACAGATTTGTTAATATATGTCTTAAGGGCATATGTTATCCGGATCTTTTGATTTTTTGAGAGATTGTTTTGATATGAGTATTATTGGGTTTGCTTATGCAATTTCTTATTTGATGAAAATTATGACCAAAAATTTAATGAGAATTGTGCTGGATTATAGAGGAGAAAATAAATGTATATAAAACAAATTCTCCGGGTCCACATTTTTTACTTTTCATGGCTTGAATTTTCACTTTTGCCCTTATCTTTTATATATTTCTCTCCCCATATTTCTCTCATTAATTTACGTGGGCAAAAATAATATATTTTTTTCTTTTTTCTTTTTCCTTTGCAAGTCAAACAAAGGATTACTTCTTCCTTGTTTTCTCCTTTTCTCCCCATTTCCAAACATATAAAAGGAAGTGTTTTCTTTTCCTTTTCTCCACTCTTACTTTTCCTTTCACTTTTATTTCTTTTCCTTTCTCTTCTCTCAATTGCAACCAAAGAGAGTGGAGTCTAATTTGACATAATATTTATTGTTCTTGAAACCAAGAGACTTCTGTTTATCTCTCATGTCTTAAATAAGAGTACATTTGCTTCTCCCTTGAGAAACAAACAAAATGCACACTGTAGGTGATTGACTAAAGCTGTTCTTGTTACTTTTTTTTTTTTTTTTTTTGAATAAAAAAATTACTATGTTAAGGAAAGAATCAATGAATATAATGTATTCCTTATTTGTAATATTTCCATAATTGTATCTCTTCATTTATATAATGTTATTGTGATGAAATTATAAAATTTCAAAATTTCTTTTAATAATATTTTTCTTTAACCGAATTATGTTTACTTTTACTTGTTTTGACCTTTTATCTTTTGATTATATATTTTTTTTGATAAGTTAAACTTAATATTTTTTTTAAAATTTTTCATCGAGATATTTGTTTGAATATTGATCTATCTATTTATAAAATGTAATTTAAGGGTTAGATCCTTAAAAAAAAAAATTGTTGAGCACATTATGTTTATCCTATACAAGAGTGCTCAATAATTAGTATTGTTTTAAGTATGCCACTAAATGCTTATCTATTTTATTGGTGAATATTTTAAATAATTTTTTTTGTAATTTTTCAAAAACTGGTTATTGATTGTTAATTTATTTTAGAGTTTTGTAACATATTCTTAATTTTTTTATTGTATTTTAATTGAGCGTACAATTTAACCAATGATCTATTAGTTGAATTAATTAAAATAGTTTATAACGGGTTAAGTTCCAGCCAAAAAAAAAAAAAAGTTTCAGAGGTCCAGATATAATTTATATTGTTGAAAACTAAAAGTACTATAACAAAATAATTTTTAAATATATAAATAATATCATGAGATTTATTTTTAATTTTTTTTAATAAAGTAATTATAGGTTACGTAAACCGTACATAATCAAGACATGAACATTAATAAACAATGATATTTGTCTAAAAAAGACAAAAAACACGTGAATTATATAAATAAAATAAATAAATAAATAAATAAAACGCAAAATGCCAGACAGCTCAGACGCAATCATTCCTATCTAAACATCCACTAAATAGCCATTGGTATAAAAAGGTGTTTGTCTTTTACCTCCTGCATTGGATTCTTATTCCTAATAATGTGTTGACTCATAAATGATAATTATATGAATCAAATCCTTAATTTAAAATATCAATATTCTACTACACTGATGTACAACTAGAAGCAAGGCAATTTTTTTTTTCTGCAAGTGGGCAAGCACGTTTATATAATTATATGTACTTGTGTATGCAAAGCATTTATATTTGTTTGAAGGTGATGTACAAGCATAGTAATGTTTTTCTGCATAAAGATCAAGTCTATATGTACTTGTGTAAGCAATTCATTTATATTTGTTTGAAAGTATGGACTATATATATATATATATATATATATATTTATTTATTTATTTAAATTTTATAGGGTCTGGCTAATGTAAACTCTTAGGGCATATATTAATTATCTATTTTAGAAAAAATTTAAAACCAATAAATGCTTAAAAGAGGCTGACCTTGTTTGAAAAGAAGACCCTCTTCTGAGGATTGTCATACTTTGAATGAACCCATGAATTACAGGTCACATAAACAGGACCATTAGAGAAGCCATCAAGGATAATATCTTGAAGATACATCTCATTGTGGTGCTCATTCTCCACATAAACAGCCCCAATCTCTCCAAAATCTACTGGAACTTCAAAACTGGACTCATACTTCACCACACCGTTCTCTTCGCCCTTCGTCCTGTGTGCGTAACCCTTGATTGTCTCCTTCTCTAATCCCGTCTCTTCAAGAATAAAACGTATTAGATAGTTTACATAAATAGTCACATCAACATACACTTCAATGGATGTAGCCTTGAAAGCATACTCAAATACATACATAAATTAATTTTTTGCTGAATCATACATAAATTAATTGTACATTTATTTTATGTCCTCTTTCATTGACACTGAAACCCAACCTAATCTCTGTATTTCGTACGTTTTTTCCTTTTTTATTTGGGACCGTAATTATATATAGTCGTTTTCAGCTTTGCCTTTCTATGTCTCAGTTTATTGGGACCATTTGTTAAGGACAACTAGATTCTTTTTTTCTTTTCTCTTTTTTTCATTTTAATGGCAAAGTCATAATGCACTTGAAAATTCACAAGTTGATTATTTCTGTCTTTCTCTCTCTCGCTAATCGCTATCTCTCTCCTACATATATAAACAAGTGCCAATACATATTGACTTTTCTGAGAGTAAAGATATTGGAAGAATAATCTATCTATTTGGTGGTGAATATCATATTTTGAACAAAAATCTTCTACTGTCCATAACGATTGTTTGGTAGGTGTATTTGAAATATGTTTTCAGGACTTAATACAAAATTCTGAGAGACTCATTAAAAGTATTTGTTTTTGGTTACTGTTTTTTGAAATTTTATCTTGAAAATCATGTCCAAAAATATTGAGCAAACAACCTTTTAGAGAACATATTTTTGGTGTTTTTAGTATCAGTTTTCTGTTTTGTAAATAAAACGGTGGCAAACTTGTAATAAAATAAATAAATAAATAAATAAAACTTTAAAAAAAAAATACCTCATTGCCAAACAAGGTTTTTAGGAAGCGACTATAAAACAATTTGAGAATAAGTTCTTAAACCACAATTTTCAGTCTTTTTTTTTTTTTTTTTTTAAATCTTGCTACAGTATAAAATTTATATTTTTCATTTTATACTTCACCAATTATAAAATATTGTGTTTATAATTTTTTCTATTTCAAACTTAGTTTATTTAAAAAAAAAAAAGTGGTTGTGTGACATACTGACATGTTGCCATAGATGGAGCATAAATTAAAACATTCAAAAGTAGGATTTTTTTTTTTTTTTTTTTTTTAAATGAGGTAGATAGTGAAGGAAGGATGACGTAGATCTGAACTATAAATATAAGGTTCTATAAAATATATCATTATTTTAAGGCTATCACGTGAAAATAGTATGACAAAAATATTTATTTAGTACGTTTCTATCATTTACTAGTCATAGTTGGACTTTTCTCAACAACAAAAAAAAAAGTATTCATTGTTGGACATGTATCTATCAATTAGCAAAGGCAAATCCAGAATTTTAGAATTAAAAAGGGGCTAGATTAGGGATAAAATTGTATGCACTTAAGATTTGAGGGTTCATGCCAAAATTATGTGAACTTTTGAGGAAATATCTAAATATTTTTCTAGAATTTGTCCTAGAATATAGAGGAATTTGGAGCATTTACAAAACCTTGGGGGATTAATTAACATGATTTGGAATAACTATCAACAAAGCTAGTGGGAATATATTTTACATTTCTAAATACTTACGTTAGGACTCAACTCAAAAATATATCTCACAAAATTAAATTTATTTTAGCCATTTCATGAAAGCATCTATTAAGTTCTTGTATAAGTTGTTCAGAGAAAAGATTAAATTTCAATTCCTTCAACCTTGAGCGGATTTATAAATTGTTTGTTGTGAATAAAAACCCTCAACATGGGTGCTCTATCTATGGTCCATCAAATAAAACATATCACATATTTTTTTTTTAATTATTAAAAAAAAAAAAAAACCATAACATACTGTGGAATATAAAATAGAACATTCACCGTAAGATAGAGAATCTTTTTTTTTTGATTGTAAGATAGAGAATCTTCGTTCTTGTGCTTTACAAACTCTTGAACTTTACTTTTTTTTATATGTTATTAAAATGAAGAAAATTAAAAAGTGATACCCGAAACTACAGCAAAAAGTTTTTCCTTTTAGTTTAAAAGGGCCCCTTTTCCCTAAAAAAAAGAAAAGAAAAAAAAAGGACCCCTTTTAGTTTGATCCATATGAATATTTAGAGCTCAAAAGTTATAGATATCTTTCTGCTTGCAGTATATATTCTTAAAATGAGGGCATGGAATTGGTACCCACTTAACTCTAGTCTTCACACATAATATGTAGAATTTGTAAAATAACTAGAGGAAAAAAACAAAGAAATTCATTGCAAAGAAGAAGGAGAAGGAGAGGAAGAAATTCACAGCAAACAGAACAAAAAGTAAATAAATAACGAGGAAATTAAAGAATCAAACCAAAACTAAGAGACAATTTTTTTTTTTTAATAAATCAAAATGGAGAAGAAAAACCACAAACTCTTCCTTCAAACTAACGTTCTATATATAATAACTAAAATATTGCCTTATATATGCTTATTTTAATTTCTTGGACCAATACTTACTAGGATCAAGCTCTGCTTGAACGAGCTCCAAGAGAAGGGTTTTACCAAGTACGTCCTGTATATCATCTAGCCCTCGGTCTATTCCAAGGTTTGTAAGGAACCCACCAACAGTAGGTTTCACAGTTACAATGGCTTTCACAGAAACACTCTTCTCTGTAGAACTTGCCACAGCTTGAGCCTTTATGTTGTTAGGATTGAACCCAACTCGAACACTATGTTTGTGTTTTCTGCAGAATGAGTGCATTGAAATGGGAAGTGAAGCATTCAAATTGCCATGGATGAATGGCTTGTGTAACAGGAAGGGAACTTTGGCGGAATTTGAGAGGTGAAACTGTGGTTTCAGCATTTTTGGTAGAGAATCTATGGTTAAACTTTAATTTGCGTAAGAGTTTGGTACCTAAGCACTTATTTATATAGACATATTAGATATATGGCACTTTAAGAAATAGAACCACGAGATTCATACGCGCTATTGTTTTTCTTTCCACGTGAAATATTACGTTAGAGCTGTCAAACCAATATCTATCCTTGTTCAGTGAGATTGCCACAGACTCAGTCTACATTATCCGGACCGAGGTAGGAAGAAAATTAAAAAAAAAAACATTTTCAATAGAATATATAGTTAGGTATAAGCCTCCAAAAAATAAAAAAATAAAAAGTTAGGTATAAGCAATTAAAATGAGGTTATTTTGAATTTTCTTTTTTCTCATTCATTTCTATGTTAATAAAATTAATATAGTGGTAGAATTATATAATATTTTTTTCATATATATAATTCAATAATTACAATGAGAAAAATGAAGGGAATTGAATTCTAAATATCTACACTAAAAACACCAAAATGTGTGAACCAGTTTTTATTTTATTATTATTTTTTATTTTTAACTTTTTGAGAATCAAATGTGTGAACTAATTGAAATACAAGACCTTTAATTTGCTAAAGATAATATTGTTCTAATCTCAACTTGACACATAAATTATTGGAAAAAATTTTGTGTCTTTATTATTTCTTTTTATTCCTCTAAATTTTGTGTCTTTATTATTTCTTTTTATTCCTCTAAATTTTGGGTTTTTTCCAGAAAAGAACTAAAATTCCATTCCCAATCTCCATCCAAGAATAAATCACATTCCCAATCCACAACGTCATCCGTTGATTGGCTTGAATAGGCCAGAAGGATTTGGATCTTTCGACCAAATATGTGGTCCTAGCCCCTACGTCACTTGTGTTTAAATTATTTAACGACCTTTTATGAAATTAAAAAGAAAAATAAGGGTCAAAATGTGTGAAAACGTGATTTTAAAAATACCAAGTGGTGGCTTCAAAAAAAATAATAATGTCAAATGGTGGAAGAGACAAAGGAAGATGCGTTAGCATATTATCCTCGTAAATTTTCTAAATAAATACCGCACTAGTATGCAACCAGATATATATAAAAGTAAAATTATATGTGATTCAATTTTTTTTTTTTTTAATTTCATGTGAAAAATTTTATTTAAATGTGATTTGCATTGCCCGTGGAGAAATACCAAATACCCTTGAATCCTTGATATTGATAATGTAAAAAGTTTGAAAATGAAGAAGAGGAAGGAAAAATTATTATTGAGGACAAATTTTTCACATCACATGGCTTCATTTCACTGACGACCCACACCACATCAACACTATCATGAATTTTGAGAAAATCTCTTCTAAAGCCCAAAAGAGCCCATATTTACACAAAAAAGGTGTCAAAACCCATGATTCAAGCTCATAGCACATTATCTCATTTTTGGCTCATGATCCAAGCTCATGAATCTCATCGGAGGAATTTTGGGAGTCGTGGTTTGGAGGGCTAAAAAGTATATTCAGTAAAACTCTAGTGGTTCAAAGTTGATAAAGGAAAGCATGTTGCTTGGTATGTCTTCCCCAATTCCCTGAACTCTGACAAGTCAGTGTACAATAAGTAACATTTGGTAAGCCTCTCATATCACCTAACACTTAAAATGATAAAACTTTCCATACTCTTTACATAAAAATTAATGTCCACCATATGATATAAGTTTTAAAATATAATTATATCATATTATTATTTTCATATAAATCAATGTCAAGCACATGGCTAATATATACATTAGTATCTCATATCTAGCATTAAATACTCTCTTTACTATCCAAGATTTGGTTAAAATACAAAAATGTCATTTTTACATCTCTAAGACTTCATTAAACATCAACCAACTAGCCTATTACTTACCAAAATTATATATGAACTAAACATATAATTTTTCAAGAGAGGAAACTTAGCCAAAAATACCAATAACAGCTCCAAAAGAAGCTGCAACAGCTCCAATAGAAGCTACAACAATTTCTGCAAAAGCTGAAACAGCTTCAGCAAAAGCTGCAAAGAGTTCCTGCAGAAGCTGTAGAAACTCCAATAAGTTGACATATGTCCTAAAATGATGTCATTTGCTGATCAATGCTCAATCCCAGCAATTGGCTATCAAAAACAAGAGGATCCCACAAAGTTTATCTTGCCATTTTTAGCCAAACCATGACTTTAATGCCAATTTTTTTTGTCTCCAAGCAAGGTGTCATTTGGATGACATCTTTTAGCTGTAACAGCTGTGATTGACAGCTGTTACAGCTATAACATCAGCCTTAATGTCTCTAGCTTTCTTCTTTTGGCTAAAAAACAAAGTCCTACCAATGAAACCACTTACTTTGCCAAGGATTTTTCTTTATTTGCCAATTTTCCCTTCAACTAAGTTCTGATCTAGTTATATACTTGGCTCTATATAAAGAGGACTAAGCTACACATTGCAGGGAGACCAATCCATCCCTCTCTCGCCCTCTTATGCAAAAACTTCACTCATTTTGCTGTAAAATACACATTTTCACACTTCCCTATCTCTCTTACAAAGTCTCTCTTCATAGATAACAACACAACACACATATTACAACATACTATTATCCATTACATATCTTTCCCACACTCTATTACTCTGAAACTTCATCATTTTTGTTGCCCAAAACACATCTTTATCTCATTCTTTATTTCTCATACAAAATCTCCATTCTTAGAAAGCAACATAACCCATAACACAAACAATCTCATGTATTCACTATATTTAACCTTGATATTATCTATCTCACACTTCCATATATTTTACAAATACATTCCTCACAAAATACCCATACATACTTCTCATATATCTTTAAACTTCATATCTCACAAAGTATACATATACAAGATCCATGTCCAACAAAGTATCTACATATAATTCCTATACATATTACAAACACCATATCTCACAATATATATATATATATATCTCACCATCTCTACACATCTCAAAACATATCAAAATACTCTTCCAAGAACACATTATAAAAGCCCTTCCTCATGGAAGGCATATGGACATCAATACTAAGGCCTTTCTCTTAAAAGGTACAAAGACTTCATATTAAAATCATTCTCATTGAAGACATACATTGCTAATACTTAAAGCTATTCTTATGAAAGACACGAACTCACTCACGTTTGAATTAAAACTAAAAGGGCATTACATGGAGAAAATCATTTAAGTGCATGATTAAGGGGACAAACTTAACCAACCAATGCACACGGCTGGGCATGCTCTCTCTCCCTTCATTCCATCATATTTTTCCTCTTTTATTTGTAACTATGAAGCCTTTAATCCTTGTTTAGTATTATTATGATGAAGGCCATAATGTTTTGAAAGTTATGGAAGTTTTCTCTTATGTTGCCTTAATAATAATAAGGAAAAAAATATGATTTTTATTATGTAAACACACTTACTAACCTGAAATTACCCTATCACTGGAGATAATATCATAACACTAGAGGACTGATTTGAACTATCGGACCAAGACCATTAATGTATTAATTAAGTATTGTAACGTGTTTTTCATTGGGCTTTTGTTACTGTTTTGTCATGTGCAGCATTTGTTTCTTGTTTGGATAGGTTTTGTCATCACACCAAAAGCCTTTGGGTACCATCTCAAGAGCCCATAGTCGAGTTTTGGCTTGGCTTCCCAACATCTTAGATAGAGGCATCAATTTTCCCCTTGACAATCATAATAAGCCCAAAAAAAAATTAAAAAAAAAAAAAAAAAAAAAAAACCTCTGTTATAATTGGACACCGTCCAAGGACATTTCCAAGCATGCCTAGGACGTTGTCATGCATGCCTAGGACGTTGCAAAAACCGTCCAAGGACGGCCTAGGTGGTTGCATGCATGTCTACGACGTTCCAAGCATGCCTAGGTACCCACAATAAAAGGCCCTTTTATTGTGGGTACCTAGGCAAGCTCGGAACGTCCTAGGCATGCATGCACCCCCCTAGCCCTTCCTTAGACGGTTTTTTGCACCGTCCTACGCATGCATGGCAACGTCCTAGACATACTTGGAAACGTTCTCGGACGGTGTCCTAGGAGTCCCACATTGAAGAAACCCCCCCCCCCCCCACTTGCTGCCTTATAAACTTTGAAGCGAAGGAAGTAGTGTACCATTAGTTTATAGTTATTCAAATAACTAAACTAATGATACACTATTTCCTTCGCGTCAAAGCTTATAAGACAGCAAGTGGGGGGGTTTTCCTTTCGATGTGGGACTCTTAAGACATCGTCTGAGGACATTTCCAAGCATGCTTGGGACGTTGCCATACATGCCTAGGACGTTGCAAAAAACCATCCGAGGACGGCCTAGGTGGTTGCATGCATGCCTAGGACGTTTCGAGCATGCCTAGGTACCCACATATAACTTATCAAATAAAAAAATGTGTATATATATTTATATGTGTGTGTATATATAATAAAAAAACGTGTGTGTGTATATATATAGATATGTATGTATGTATGTGGAGGTTGTCTTAATAAATATATTAGTGCCGCAATTTGGCCTCCCAAACAAAAATTCCTGGCTTCACCCCTGATTCCTATGCATTAGGTCTGCCATTGAGGTGAATCCCTCGTAACTTGTACCCAACGCCAAGTTCTATTGCTTGGCAGGCAAACTTTCCGAAAGCACTCTTATTCTCGGTAAGCAGACTCTCTCGAAGCATTATCTCTTATTTTGGGCACACCCCAAGCAGCTCCCTAACTGCTAGGGCATGTGGGCCCATGTTGAGTTGAGATCATCCCAGCAGACATGGGCCCAACATAGTTCGATAAATGGGCTTGTTATTCTTGGTTCACATACAACCAATCTCAATATACTTTATGGGTTCATAGAAGATATCATTATAAATAATCTAAAAATATTGCTCTGATTATAAAATAAATAGAAGTTAGCAGCAAAATAGATCTTAAAAACTTATGGTGTTTCAAATAAGGTTAATTTGAAATTGGATTTCATCATGCATCCAAAAATATTTATAAAAAGGAAAAAAGAAAAAAAAAAGAAAAAAAGAGTTTTATGGTGTGCGGCAACAATTGAATGCTTTTGAATAAGCCAAAATTAAGAGTAACACATCCTCTGAGGTGAACAATTGAGTGCTAGCTTTTGAATGCACTAATTTCATTTTTTTTTTTTTTTTTTATACAAGATAAAAATTCTACTCTAAATAATTTAAGTATATATATGTGTGAAGTTCTTTCTTATAAATTTAAACTTGGCCCTTACCTCCTCTACCCCACAAAAAATTTATACTTGTAGAATGACTATTATGTCAAGGGTGTGCAATGGTACTAATTTCATTTTTATTGGTGAACTACAGGTTGGAAGAACATTAATTAGTAATTTGGAGTAGACCTATCACAATTTTTGGGAATTAATGTCTCTACTGCTGTTGTACTGTTACGTTTTTATGGTATTTTCAATGGAGACTGCAGTGTATTTTCAATGGAGACTGCTCTGCATCTTCAATTTGATGAAACAGTTAGATGATTAATTGATCAAATGAACCCCTCGTCTCCTATCAAAAATAAAAAAGCTAGTACATATATATGTGCTACCGGTGTGATGTGTAAGTCAAAAAAATAAAGTCATTGGTTAGGGTTTTCCTCTGTATAGGTTTGTTTGTTTGCTTTTTTTTTTTATTTTTTTATTTTAATCTTTCCTTATTTTACGTATACCTAAATTCTCAGGTCAATTAAGTCTAACACATGCGATAATGATATGCGATAATGTGTAGCATTTCATGTCTTCATTTAACTCGTGTTTCAAGTAATTTATGAATTTATTCCCCCCCCCCCCCCCCCCCCAAACACACACACACACAAATTACTTTCTGAATTTCCCTAAAAAAATAAAGTACCTTCAGTTCTGATAGCTCCAGTTATGAGACTTGAAATTTTTAGAAGCAATATAACTTTTGTCGATCCAGATTTGGATATTCTTCTTTGTCAACTAAAAATATTTTACATTTGTAAAACATTTTACATATGGCGAAGCACAGCTTAAGACACTTTCTCTTAAAGTAACAATTCCCAAATGAATGTTCCTTGAGATTGGTGGACATATATATTCAGAGAAGAGATGACATCGCTTGTATCAAGTGAAAATTTTTACTGAACACAGCAAAATTTGGATATATATCCAAAAGTAGACATATATTTAAGATCTAACTGTCCACCCCAGTGAAAATTTTTACCCGACACAAACTCAACGGAGAAGAAAAACTAAAATAAAAAAGAAAATCCTAATTAATCATGCAAGGTGTCAGGCATCGAACAAGAATGGTCCAATAAATGGGAGACACTTTGCACCAATAATTAACTTCATCGGTGCGGATTAATTTGTGGACCACCTTCTGTAGATCTAGGTCTGCTTTAATTCTACACCAATAAACATGCATGAAATGACACACTGCGCGCACCTTTATGTTTTTATTCACATGTTTTGAGACAATCCAAAAATGAAATATCTGATGATCTGTTTTTAGAGTGTCAAATTCACATTTTATAAAGTAAAATTTTATATAACTTGCATATTAACTCCCATTGGAATCAAAAAGCATAAAACGTCTGCTCGAAGGGTTTAACTGTTGAAAAATATTGAAAAGAATTTTAAAAGGAAAATAAACTGGGAGAAAAAGGAAAATGATTGAGTTCTATACACACCTGTGGTATCTTCCCAACGTTGTAAATGAGCCAAACCAATTATTAATGGTTCGGATTCAATTGGAGAAGAAATTTATTTATGTTCATTTAGCAAATAATGTTGATAATATAAACAGTTCAGTTTTTAGTAAAAGATTATATATGATTTCTAATAATACAAGGTTGGTGAAAATATTTTTTTTTATATATTTATCAATGAAAATTATTCTATTTAATTAACTCAAAAATAATAATTTTAACTATAATTTAATCATTACTTATTAGAATAAATTTGTGAAGAGGTAAAAATTTTAGTCATAGTATATACCATATATATGAGGAAATAGTAAATTAATCAAGTAGTTTAAGCTCGAATTTATTTGACAAGAAAATGAACTAAATTTGAACATATAGTCTAATTACATATAAACTTGAGCTCAACTTGTATGAACCAATGTTAAACTTTTAATGCTCAATTTGGTACAACTTCTTTACGGTACTTCATTTTTTTTGTCATCTGATAAAAAGTAAAACTATATAGACAAAAAAAATCATAATTATTAACTAACTTAGTTTACTTCTTTTAAATGAAAATTCATTTTCTTAATTAATTATAGTACACTCACTAATGTACACTTTTGGCGCATATCATTATCGCATGTGTTAAATGAAGACATGAAATGCAAATATAGTATGGGATTGGATAGAGGGGTTAGTTTTTTTTTTTTTTTTTTCCCACTTGTTGACTTTGGGGGATAAAATTTACTGTGTGTATTATGCATATACTGTTTACGTAATATTTAATATTAAAAGTGGGTCCCACAACACTATTCACACATTTAAAAATTATTTTGCTACAGTGTTTTCAGCAATAATTAATTTTTATCAACTTTTAGCAACAATAAATGCTATTCACACACACATAAAAACATTACGTGTATTACCTTTATTTGAATAAAATTATTGGTCTTTTCATTAAAAAAGAAAAAGTAAGTTTATTGTTCATCAGTCAGCAAGTAAAAAAAATGTGCCTGGCCAGATGTACGGATCAAACTTGTGTGGTCAGGCAAAGATGACTTTCGGAGCTGAGACATATCACATGTTCACATGCATGTCCACAATTATTGAGAAGAAAATTGCTATGTTCATTATGGAAGCTCATCAAACCAATAGTACACGAATCAAATATTATCTTTCTTTTTCAAAAACAAGAGGCCCACAGGCCACAGGGTTGCAGCGAGAGAAGGATACGGTTACTGCAATTTCCTAAAGTAGTTGACAATCTATCTATATGCATTATAAAAGTGTAATTATATTAGAGAGGATGAAAGTACAAAATACGAGAATTATAGCGGCGCTTGCAAAACGTCGTTGTAGATCCTAAAAACGCCGCTATAAATCCACCTGGTCAGTACCGGCACATTTTAACGTTGCTGTTGAACTGTTGCTATGGGACCAGTTGGTTTGCCTTTTATGATTATAATCAGGTCTGGTGTTACAATGGTTAAGTGATTCAAGCTGTCATTTCTTGTTAACAAGTTTTCAGACATATATGTGTATATATATATAGGAAAATACAAGTTTTCAAAAGCTCACATGGGCCACATGGCAGCATTAGAGTCAAAATTTGTCAAATATTTCCATTTAACTATTATACTACTGGTAGTTTACTAGCGTAATGCGAAGAAAATATTGCGCAAAATATTTATATTTGATAAACATCAAACTAAACAATGTTAATATATTTAAAATTAAAAAAAAAAAAAAAAAAAAAAAAAAAAAAAAAAAAAACTTCTATCAGAGCTAGAATTATGTTGAGATTATCTTAATAAGTTAACAGTACAAGTCAGAGTTTGTTTGATATTGAGTTACGTTAAACAAATTAATTAATTTATGATAGGTGAGTTTTAGCATGTTTCAACCATTTTTTTTTTTTTTACTTTTGAGAAATAGCATGTTTTAACCTAGATGTATGACTGCTTCCATTTTATTATTATATTGGTCTCCTATAAGTCAATTCACATTCTGTTTTATCTTGATTTCAAACTATACTCAAATTCTTAATTCATTTACTAAGTTTTTTGATGGAAAAGAAGACTTTATTGAAAAGAGAAACAAAATATGATTAATGGCTAGCTTCCTTCCTAATGGTAGAAGCAAAATAAGGAGGACAACTACCCCAATCAAAAGAAACAAAAAAATTACAAGTTAGAGACCACTTAGCTAGGAAGTGAGCTACCATATTAGCTAGCCTAGGAACCCAAGAGATAGACACATTAGAATAAGTTACAAGAAAAGACTGCATGTCAGCTAAGATTGAAACAATTCTACAAGGTGGGGGCCAAATCAGCTCATGAATAGCATCATGACAAATCTTAGAATCTGTCTTAATAATAACGTTCTTAGCCTCCAAATTTGCTGCCAGAGAGAGTGCCCATCAAATAGCTTTAGCCTTTGCTTGGAGAGGGAAGGTGGTTTTTGCTTTTTGAGAGCAATCGAAAACCAAATCCCGTCTCCAGTCTTTAGCCACCAAGGCTAAGGATGAATAATTTGGACCAATGACTTCATCAACATTAATCTTGATAGACAAATGCCTTGGAGGGGACCAAGTCTGCAATGGATGATTGATATTTACAGATGAATTAGCAACCGGTCTAGAAATTTTAAATTCCATAAATAACTTCCAAACTCTAGATATTAGTGCATCACATCTCAAGGGAAGGTCTTCAAAAATCACTTGGTTTCTCAGCTTCCAAATTCCATCACAAAGAATGGCTCCAAATAACGAGAGATAATTCTTCTAACTAAGCTGGTTGGTAAATGGGGGAGAACACAAAAATTGAATGAAATCCACTACTAAAGAGAATCCAAATGAATCCATTCTCAGCCCTCATTTACTATTGAACCACATTGCCTTAACTATTGGGCAAAGAGCAAAAAAATGAAGGGAGGATTCAATTTCCAACCTACAGAGAGGACAACAAACATTACCAATATCAACTAACCTACTTAGGTTATCTTTGGTGGGCAAGTAACCTACAGCAATCCTCCAAATCATCATTTTGCGCCTCTCATGGAATTTAGCTTTCCAATTACAATTCCAAAAGGGGTCAATATTATGTTGCAAAGATTCCCTGCAGCTCCAGTAAGCCGACTTAACTAACAATTCCCCAGAGCTCGTGTAAGTCCATGCTCACTGATCTTTGTTATTGGTTGGAAAAATAGGAATTTTCAAAATTAGTTCAACTATGGGGTTTTCAAACCACCAATTTAATTTATGAACATCCCAACCAGAAAATCAGATTTAAAAAGTTGAGAAACTAGAAGAATACCATTTAGGTCAACTCCATTCTTTGGAGTAGGAATGAATCATTGAAGATCTGGTACCCAAGGATCCTCCCAAATCCTTATGGAATTACCATCCCCCACCACCATGCAAGCTGCCTTGGAGATGAGATGATTAACACCTAACAAACTTTTCTAGGCCAAAGAAGCCTTACCCAAGGAGCAGTGATTTAACCAATTGGGTATTACCTTATACTTTGCCTTTAGAACATTGACACATAAACAATTCTTACCCGACAAAATCCACCAAACTAATTTGGAAAGAATGGTTTGATTGAAATTCCAAAAGTTCCTAAAACCCAAACCACCTTCCTTCTGAGATCTACATAAAGTAGACCAAGCAATATAAGTCCAAAAATGGCCTGACTCCGTAATGGGGTTCCACCAGAACCTACGGACCACTGAATCTAGTTGATCGCATATATTCTTGGGGAATTGCAAGGCATGCATAGTGTATGTCGTAATAGATTGCGCCATAGATTTAATTAGAGTTGCTTTCCCTACCTATGACAGATTCCTACCTTTCCAGCTACTTAGCTTGCTCTCTAGTCTTTCTTTCACCAACTTGAGATCATAGGACCTGTTCTTGGATAAAAACAGGGGAACTCCGAGATAAGACACTAGCAGCATTTTACTTGGTGCAGAAATTTAATACTAACTCCTTTTTATGGGAAAACACCAGATTTTTCTATGCTTATAAGCTGGCCAGACCAAGAACAATACTTTTCCAAACATTTTTTTAGACTAACTAGTTCAAAGTGCTTTGCTTTGCAAAAAATAATCACATCATCAGCATAACAAAGTTTCAAAATGGGGGAGCTCTGCTGGCCACTTTAATTGCTGAGATATTTTTTTGATCAACTTCTCTATTAATAAGTCTTACAAGAATCTTGCTTCCAAGAATGAAAATATATGGAAATAGTGGATCTCCTTGCTTAGGCCACGGCTAGGATTAAAGCTTTGACAAATTCCACCATTTAGTATGTTAGAAATACTGAATGAATAGTATTGTATTTCACAAAGAGTAAAATATACATGAGTGCCTTTATATAAGAGGCAGAGTGTGTAGTACAAGTATGTGTGCTATACAAGCAAACAATGTGGGTCTAAGGCCTACAATCCTATTATACATTAACAGCCCCTCTAAAACTCAAGGTGGGTGTAGGACCAACTTGAGGTTGTCAACTAAAAAACGAAGGCGTCCCTTAGGATGTGACTTGGTGAAGATATTTGCAAGTTGATCTTTAGAGGAGACTGAGAACAACTTGAGAGCACCATGGACAAGATAATAATGGATAAAATGACCATCGATCTCTATGTGTTTAGTCTGTTTATGGAAGACATCATTGTGAGTAATATGAATGGCATTCTGGTTGCCACAATAAAGAGTAGCAAAGGCTGTGGACACATCTAAGTCTTTAAGAAGCCATGTAGCTAAAGAATCAGATGTGGTATTAACAAGGGCATGATATTCTGCTTCAGTATTAGAGCAGGCCACAAGGGTTTGTTTCTTACTTTGCCAAGAAATCAAATAAGAACCAAGAAGAAAGAAATAACTTGTGGTGGGCTTGCAATCAATGGGATCTCCTGCCAATCAGCATTAGAGAATGCATGGAGAATAAGGAGAGACTGAGCAGAGTAGAAAATGCCATAAAAGAGAGTGCGCTTCAGTCATTGAAGAATGCATAGAACAACAACATAGTGAGTTGATCGTGAAGCAAATAGATACTAGCTCACCTGGTGAACAGTATAGGAAATGTCTAAACGAGTGATAATGAGATATATTAGGTTGCTAACCAATCGTCTATAAAGAGAGGGATTAGACAATGGTTTCCCCTCTAAGGGAGTTAGATGTGCATTAAGTTTAACTGGAGTGTTAACAGTTCTACTATCAGTAAGTCCAGCTTAAGACAAAAGCTCAAAAACATACTTGGCCTGAGTGATATAAAGACCATCTGTGGAATAAGTGATTTCAAGACCTAAGAAGTAGCTGAGATGTCCAAGATATTTCATCTAATTGTTGACTACGAAAATCCTTGAGTTCTTGAATGCCATTGAAGTCATCACCAGTTATGATTATATCATCCATATGAAGGAGAAGCAAAATGGTGCCTTTGTCGGTGTGATGAAGAAATAAGGCAAAATCATAATAACTGGCAATGTAACCTAAGCGAGAGATGGTAGTTGAACTTGGCAAACCAAGCTCGTGGAGCTTGTTTAAGGCCATAAAGTGCATGTTGAAGGTGACAAATCTTATTTAGTTCAATGGAGAGGCTAGAAGGAGGTTGCATATAAACTTCTTCACTTAAATTTCCATTAAGGAAGACATTTTTGACATCCATCTGAACAATGTCACATTTATTGACAGTAGTAACAATTAAGAGGGCATGAACAAATGAGATTCAAGCAACTAGAGTAAAGGTCTCTTCATAATTAATTCCATACTCCTGTGTAAAACCTTTTGCAACAAGACAAGCTTTATATCACTCAATGGACCTATTAAAGCGAGTCTTGATCTTGTAGATTCACTTACAACCAACCACAGATTTCCCGGGGGGAGAGTCACCAAATCTCAAGTATGGTTTTTAGATAATGCATTAAATTCCTTTTTCATTGCAATCTATCATAAAGGGTCAGTGGAGGCCTCATAATAGGTGTGAGGCTTGTGTAGTGTAGCAAAGGTAGTGTAACAATGATAGTAAAGTAAATGTGCAGGAATGGATCTTACTCGAGTTGAATGACGAGGTGGAATGTCCTGTGCAAGATTTTTAGGTGGGGCAAGAGCAGGGGACCCAAGCTCAAGGTTAGGTGGCTTGTCTTCGACCTGTTCATCTTCCACCTGTTTATTAGAAGGTGATCTAGGAGGGGCATAAAAAATATCTGGTAGTTAGACAGAGAAGTTTATAGGAGGATCAGCAGTAACTATAGAAGGAATATGTGACTCATTTGAAAAAAGATCTAAGACAGAAGAGGTAGATAGGGAGGCACGGAAGTGAAAGAGTTTGACAAAGGAGTGATGTTCCCAAAAGACAACATTGCAAGAGATACGAAGAGGATGTGAGATAGGATCATAACACTGATACCCCTTTTGAGTTTCGCCATAGCCAAGAAAACAACAAAATCTAGACCGAGGCTTAAGTTTGTTAAAAAGAACGAAACAGGCAGAATTAAAGGAGCGAAGGTGGGAATAGTCTGGAGGTGACCCAAAACGGCACTCATATAGAGTTTGGTTTTGGATGACAAGACTTGGAATACAATTAATAGCATGAAGAGCAATTTCGCCCTAAAAAGGAGCATGAACTTTGGCAAAGAGAAGGAGAGCACGAACAGTGTCAAGAACATGACAAAATTTTCATTTGGCTCTACCATTTTGCTAAGAGGTACTTGGACAATTTAGTTGATGAACAATGCCATAGGAATGCAAAACAGCTTGGAAAGCATATTGAGTGTATTCAAGAGCATTATCAGATCGAAAAATTTTGTTACGTTTGGAAAATTGAGTACCATTTTTGCAAAGTTAGAATATACTTGCAATAATTTAGTACAATGTTTCATATGAAAAATTCCAGCTATAGCGGGAACAATCATCAACAAAGACAACAAAATATTGAGATTAACCAATACTAGAGACAGAGAAAAGCCCCCAGACATCAAAATGAATTAGGTCAAAGATATCAGTGGACATTGATTCACTAGTATTGAAAAGCAAAGCTAGTTGTTTTCCTGACATGAAACATAATCAAAATTTACTATGGATACTAAACCTAACAAACCTCTAGAATCCAAGTGTTGCACCCGAGAGAAAGATGTGTGACCAAGTCAGGCATGCCAAAGTGCAAGGAAAGGAATAAAAGAAACTGCAATAGCTGTAGCAGTAACAGAAATAAGAGCAATAAGTGGAAGACGAAGATTGTCCATGGGAAACATACACCCAACTTTGGGACTGGTCTCAAGCTCCTGTCCCGTCCTTGGATCCTGCACAATATACCTAGAATAATCAAAGGTAATGCGATAAAACCTAACTCAACTAATTGTCCCATAAAAAATAAATGGTAATAAAAGTTAGGAACATTAAAGAGACCAGGAATCGAGAGGTGGGAAGTCAAGATAGAGCCTATATTATGACCAAAGATTGTGGAACCTGAAAGCTCAAAATGTGTTGAAAACACAAGAGCTGTTTAGACCCCTAATTAAAAGATTACGGCTCGGTTGATTTTACTCTAACTTATCTAAGTGCAGAAACAAAAGTAAATGAAGCGCAAACAACTGACACTACTCTAGTGCATAAACATGAACAACCAACAATAAAAGTAAAGCACAAGAGTAAAGGAAGGGAGAATGCAAACACAAGATAACACGCCAATGCGTTATCAAAGAGGAAACCGAAAATCTCGACAAAAAACCACTCCGCCACCCTCCAAGCGATAATCGATCCACAAGACAATTAGTTAGGATACATGAGTTAGCAAGAGACCTTCAAAACCTAATATACCTGATGTACCTAAACTTTCCAAACTCCTACTTCAACAAGGCTTCTCGGAACTGTGTCTTGTCTAGCTTTCCGAATCCCGCAATACGCCCAATTGCATCTACCAAGCCTTACCAGCTTCTTTTGGCAAATCCTCAAAGTTTCTTAAGCTCCAAAACACTCTCTACACTCTGAATAGGTGTGGGTTGTGTTTGGATACAAATCTTCTCTCAATGTATGACAATGGGAGAGGGATGGAGAAAAGGTTACAATAATTTCTCACTAACGATGAGTAACTCTCTCTCAAAAAGATAAGTGTGTGTGTTGTAGAAAACCTATCTAGGGTTTTTCTCTTTGAATGGTCTCACATACATTTATGGGTAATAAGGGTATATATAGTATGGGTAAAGGGTAAGAAAGTTACACTTAAAAATCATCTAGGCAGAATATTTTGCAAGTATCTCGCGGGAAGGGCTTACCCGCGAGACACTCGCGAAAACAACAGCTTGGCACGACTCTTCAGTTTCCAGTCATGTGCTTCTCACATGGCTCTTTTGCGGGTTATCTTCCAGTGAGACACTTGCGAGATCCACTGATTCTTCATTTAAACTTAAGTTTTTACCAACTTGATACTAAACCCAATACAATAAAATCCCACAAAATACAAGGAAATAAATTAAAGCAATTACAACACTTTTTATAATGGAATAAAGCCAACATAAAACATAGTTGTAAAACACAACTTTACAGAACCATTAGCTGTGCGAATATTAAGAGGGTGTGGTGCAGGTTCAAGTTGAGAAGAGGAATAAGACGCATTACCAACCATACAATTGGTATTAGAATCATGTTTTGAAGGTCAACTGTGAAAATGATGATAGTGGATCTAGAAGACTTAGAATTTACGGAGACGAGAGCCATTGGTTGGCTACTCTCAGTGTTAGCAACAGTAGCAGTAGAGATGAAAACAAATGATTTGTTGTGTTGATAGCAAGTCTTAATATTATGGCCAAAACGTTTGCAAAAATTGCAAAAACGTTTGTTGGATTGTTGGCGACGATTGTTGCAAAAAAAAGAAGACCTGTCCTTATTCTTCATTTAGAAGCAAAATATGTAAAAATGGACTTAAAAAATGAAATCTATGCAAAAAATTAGGTAGGGAGCACCTGGACTACAAAAAGTCAACAGTCAATGGTTAACGGTTAAACTGTCAAAGGTCAACAGTGGCTGAAGTCAACAATGACGTAGGCAATGACATTAGCAAACAACTAGGGCTGGCGTAAGCAGATGACGTAAGCGCTGATGTGGCAGATGATGTAACTGGATGATGTGGCAGTTGACATAAGCGCTGACGTGGAAGATGACGTCAATTAGGGCTTACATTGCGGGTGACTTGGCAGTGATGACGTCACAAATGAAGTCAGCAGGTACTTATTGGCATGATAGGCATGTGGCAAAACCTATTTGGCGTGTGCAGTGCTTGGACAACTCATCGAATCTTTGGGTGGGGTGTGGGAACTCAGTAGGTGGTGATTCTGGCGCTGTTGAGTAGATCGGTTAATGATCTATATGATTATACCTCTGGTGTCGTAATCGAAGCTTCAGAACTGATGGATTCGAGGAAGGTAGTGATCTTAGCAGCGGAGGGAGATCTTCTGGCAGTGATGATTCAACCCGGAGTGCCTCTAATGGTGGTGGAGCAGTAAGAAAAAGGGCACAGATGGGCTTACTGACTGAAGAAGGTTGATGCAATGAAGAATGTCAAAGAAGATAAGACTGCGAGACACCAAAAAGGATAGAGCAGTGGCTCTGATACCATGTTAGAAATACTGAATGATAGTATTGTATTTCACAAAGAATAAAATATACATGAGTGCCTTTATATAAGAGGTAGAGTGTGTAGTACAAGTATGTGTGCTATACAAGCAAACAAGGTGAGCATAAGGCCTACATCCCTATTACACGTTAACATAGTAAAAGAGAGTATTGGACCGTGGAGATGCATTGAAATATGAGGTTGGAGAACTTTTCATTGAAGCCTAAAGCCTTGTTGAACTCGATTTGTTGTGCATGCATACTCTCTCACACACACATATAAAAATATACAATATAATACCAGTCCTTAAAAAACATATAAATTAATTAGTATGTTAAATATAATTATTTATACATAAAATTTAATGAAGAATAAATTATTTCCTATAGAATTTTTTTAGCATTTTTTAATTAAGAACAATTTTTTCCTAAGCTTCTTTATTTTCTTCGTTCTTCATTTTTTTTACCTATGCTTTCCTTTTACATATTGTGAACCTCTCTTCTTCTTCTTCTTTTTTTTTTTTTTTTTTTTTTTTTTTTTACGAGAACATTTTGAACTATAGACATTGACAAAGTTGGACAGATATTTTTTTATTTAATTAATTTTCACACATATATTGGATATTGAATTGAATTAGTTTGGCACATAGAAGAAATTAAAAATGATTAGTTATGTTGTAAAATATATCATCAAAAAAAAAAAGAAAAAAGAAAAAAAGAGAATCCAGAAAAGGGGATTTTTTTTTTTTTTTTTTTTTTTTTATAATCAAAACCATAAAAGAAGACTCATAATTTCACAAAAGGGATTGAGATTCGGTGCAATTGCATTGTGTAATTAACCCTCCCTCCCACTCATAACGATTTTTTACTATTTTTTTTTTATTTAATGGTTGAAATTTAAAGTTTCTTTTTGCTAAGTTATAGAAATCAAATCAGCTGATCAACTGATTAGTAATGTCCAAGAATATGTAGCTAGTCATAGGAATAATATAAAAGCACTCTTGAGGAACAAAAAGTTGATTAATGGAAGACACTATTTGTATTGAATAATTTTAGGACCCACACATTTATACAACCCTTGCCACAATTGTTATAATTGACTAATTGTAAGTGGTAATAACAAATAATGAATTTACGTGAAAGTCATGAGCAATTGAATCTCACCATAGTAAAGTTACCTCGTGAGGAATCAGTCTCTGAAACGGCAAGGAATTGTTGCTCTTGTCCCATCGAACTAAATTATAAAATTTATAAGGTTTTACTAATGTATGCCCATCGCATATATAGTAAACTATTTTAAGAAATTTTTTTATGAGAAAGTGAAAAAGTAATTAATTTTTTTAATATTTTTTTAAATTTTTCATAAAATTTTTTTCTAAAATATATTATTAATATATGTCTAACAGGATTATAAAGTCTATCTCTACTGAAAAGGGTACAAAATTTTCACATACTACCTCTTTCTCCGACTCTCAAAGGGATTGAGATCTATTGCACTATACGATGATAGGTAATCAATGGTTGAGATTCAAAGTTGCAAAAGCAACTTTTAATCTCAACCCTTATATAAATTTTTTTTAACCTTCAACTTTTTACAATTTCACTTTTTCATTTGATTTTTTCACTTAATTGCACGGTGCACTAGCATCTAGACCTTAATCCCTCTCATAGTGGGCCTCTTGAGGCGGGAAAATTCTTAAGTAATACCAGAGTACAGGAAAATGTTAAAATGATGATTCTTCCTCTCACATTCATGGTGAACCTAATCATGAATTTAATGAGTGGACCCCACTATAAATGTGAGAAGAATGAATATTATTCTCCATACTCCTGTAGTATTTAAAAATTGGGTAAGATTTAGATACAATACTTAGGTGTTGTTTCTTAAATTCTATTTTTAAAATGTTGCCATGTGGATTCTTCCTAATGGGATCGATGAAAGTATATTTTTTACTTAATTAGTTACATAACTGAATCTTAAGAAATTTTTTTAAAAAATAACACTTAAAATTCTATATCTAAGTTTTGTCTTTAAAAATTACTCCCTGACAATTCGAATATTTTAAAGTAAAATTTATACTTTTTAAATTAAAGAAAGACATGTCAAATTAATTAAGAACCGTGTCACTTTGAGCACCAATTTGAATTTTGAACACAATAATAATGTAACGATTTGATTCGCACTATTAGACCAGACACCAAGCCACCAACATGGTTGGTGCAACCGCACGATCAGCATGTGTATTGTGTAGAGTGTAGAGTGTAGAGCTAGAACACCATATCAACTGTCAACTGGTGCCGGTGTACCTAGAAGATTTTATTTTTATTTTTTTAGAACAATAATTAAGAGTTCATGTGATTATGTGTAGGTTTTGGTATACCTTATTTGAATTTTATTTTGTTTGAAAAATAATGTTAATAAAAATAGTTTTCAAAAAAAAAAAAATGTTGATAAAAACATAGGGTTCTAGAAAACAGTATGTTCTATTATATATGGAATAAAATAGGCACTAAGAGCAATTATATCTGATCTGGATTTTGTTTATTTATTTATTTGCTGACATTTGACTTTTTTGTAATGCTAATTAATAATTTATGATTCTGTAAAACATACATTAATCATCAATTTTTAAAAATATTTTATGAAAAATTTAAAAGGTTATCAAAAAAATTACTAATTTTTTCATTTTTCTATAAAAATTTTCCTAAATTGATTTAGTAAGATATGCCCTAAGAGCATATGTTTTTAAAACACATTTTATTATTATTATTATTATTGTAAGGATGCAATTTGAGTTTCAAGCCCAAAGGATAAATGGACTGAAGACCAAAAAGCCAAATATAATGAATTTGTAAAAAGTTGGTTGGAAATTAGGCTTTAATGAATCAGAGAACAAGTAAAGTGAATTCAGAATGACAAGAAAATGAAGATTGACCGGTTTGTTCTAAATAAAATTGTCCTTGGCACAGTCCGAGGAGATTAGTTTATATATATCTTTTTCAAGTCAGATTATAGATTCAATTCTTGATTGCTATAGTGTTTTTCTCTTAGTTTCTCAACCCCTTTCTCTTTGGGTATCTCTTCTATTTTATACTATTTTCACCTTCCATCTCTACCCTTCACGTGTAGATCAAGTTGTTGGTGTGGATCCTTGTCCCATTAACACATTCCTGAAATCTTTAGGCAATAGCTGTAACGGCTGGAAGTTACTGTTCATATATCACTTCCTCATTAATACAGTCAAAAAGTTAGCTACAGAGCATTTAATATGGTGGTAGTAGTTTTTCCTTTAGATATTTTAGGGTCTCTCTTTGTCTTGTTCCTTCTCGATACTTATCCTCATTAATGGAATCGTCCGAAATGTTGCTTTTGATGTCAGACTGCTTCATCTGAACTTGGCTTTGCCCAGGCAAGGAAGCATTCATCCTTGGATCATTTCCTTGGAACATAACGCATAAATACCTTCCTTTATTTATTAGTATTGACCTCCATCACATGTTTATCCATCCTCAGACCTATGAGGTTTCCTCGGACTGGGCTTCTGGCCCAATACATTCTACTGGGCCTAATATCCCTACAATTATCATTTTATTTGTCATATCATCTTTATTTGTGTCAACTATGCAATCTATCAATCATGTAAGTTTTTTCCGTTACTAGATGACGGTAAGGAAGAAAGTGATAATAAGCTCAAAAACTCTAGGATCAAAATAGAAAGAGCCTTAAAATATAGGAATCAAAAATATGTTTTTGTATAATTAATTACATATACAATGTTTTTTACAACAAATCTCACATTTGTTAAGTTGGAAATTTCATTCTTATATAAGCTTATCATTGACAACACTTTATTATCCAGTATTAATAAGTTGTTATATCAACATTGGTAAAATTTGTTGTGAATAAGTTATGACTCACTAGACTTGTTGTATGAGAAAAAAAAAAAAAAAAAAAAAAAAAAAAAACATCGTGCTAAAAGAAGCCTCTTACTAGGAGCAAAGCCTTTAATTCTCTGACAGTACCAATGTATCTATGATGTAAAGCTCTAGTTTGTCACCAACATATGTGAAATTATTGTAGTTACACAAAAAATTATTTGGCCCTCTTATTCTTATAATTTTCAGTCTGAAATGTGTTGGAATTTGAGGTAATCTATGACAATACAATATTTCAACTTCAAATGGAAATGCTATATGGAACTCCCTTTCCAGTCACTCCAGGAGGTGAGAATGGCTTCAAGAGCTCATATGGCACAACCCCAGCTCCATTTCTATTCTTCAAATCCTTGTTTGCATTCCTCTCATCAATAGTCCCCTCAAGCTCCATCAATCTCCCATTAAACCGTTCAAAAGCCGCCTTTATAACCGAGTTCTCAGCCCATGTTGGCTCTATTTTCTCCCCTATATACTCCTCCTCCGGTGAATGACTTGATAGTATGTCCATAACAGCCATCATTCTTGTGGCTTGCATTTGTGAAGGGAAGCATTGTAAAAGTGCACCTTCAGGTTTTTTCAAGAAGGTTGTCCAAGTTTCTTCTGAAGGATCTTCAGTGGGCATGTTAGTTCTAGCAATAGTAGGTCGGTTAGGGAAATAGCCTGTGTAAGTGTATTGTCCGAAGTTCACTGCTGCATGGTGTCCTGATGTCACCCAAACTATTGTTGTGATGATCTCTATGAGGTCTTTTGGGGTTTTGAGGACTGGCCACCATGGTTCATCCTTTTTGTCACCATGGCCAACTGTTCTAATCTCTGTCCACCATGCTTGGAGCTCTTGATCTGATTCTATGAGACTTGGGTTAGGGTAATAGTGATTGACATAGTCACTCACCCACTCTTTCATGGAGTCCCAAAGGAGGAGGCCATCATTGGCATAAGGGTAGTCCTCAATTGTGAGCTTCAGGCCATGTGGAGCTGTTGGATCCTCAACAGCCATTCCCCTGCATTCAATCAATGAAAAAAAAGAAAATTATTATATAATTAGGGAGCAATGTCTACTCTTTTCACATGAGAATTGGGCTCCACATGTGGGTCCCACCATAGGACCTGCTCCTAATGTAAGAGGAGGAGGGAGTATGTACATATTACCAAATAAAAAAAATGATAAAGTACAATTATATTTAGAAAAAGTGAAATTTTAAAATTTGTGTTTAATTTAGTCAAATAAGTTGAAAATGATTAAGTTATACTAGTCCTAACCAATCAAATAGAAGAATTATTTTGAGTTCACTATTTGGTAGTATTAGGATTTAGGACTTGTACAAGAAACCTTAGATGGACAACATCATAAGAAATCATCACTTAAATTGTTGCTTGTTTATGAAAGGTTAGTTATCAAAGTACCTGCTAATTAAGTCAGCTGGTAGTGCCTGTAGGTTGAACTGCCACTCTTGGTCATAGGCCAAGGAGCTAAGCTCCATGGAGTATTTTCCAGGGGTGAATGACTTCTCAAAGATGCCTCCTCCATTGATAAGTATTTCTCGAGCAAGAGCATTGATATCCATAGTGTATCGGAAATGTGGGTGCAACAATCTATAGATTGGGTGCATCTCACTGAGTTGCCTATTCGTGGCTATGATATAAGGTTCTGTAGCACAATGAGTTCTTAGCCTGCAAAAGAATTTCTAGTCCTTTCAGTATAGATGGTATGATAATATGAAGAATGAAGACGCCAAAGTCCTAAATTTAGGGAAAAAGATTCTTTCTATTTGAAGATTAGATTAGATGTTGAAATGGTTTTTTGTGATTGATGCATAATAAAAATTATTCAATAGTGAATTCAAGTGAATGTAATGTTGCTCAAATCATGATAGATGATATTAACAATAATGAACCACCACACTTTTTTGGTGCGGTGATCACTTCACAATAATAAGTGCTTATGGGGTGTGAGTGGGAGGGCAAAAAGGCTAGAGTTCAAGTTTCTAGAAGGAAGCTTCATATACGTATACACTTAAATTAGGCTAGAGTAAAATTTCTATCTTGTATCAAAAAAATAATAATAACAAAAACAATGATGAAAAAGTAAAAAAATAGTGTCCATAACAAATGGTAAACAGAATTTAGAAGTGGAACATACCAGTGACTAACTAGTTGGTGATAACTAGACTCATGAGCAAGCACATGAGCTTTGGCAAGTCTCCAAAGCCAAACACTTGTAGAATCCCAACAAGGTGTGAAAACTTGCTTCCATTGTGGCTTCCCATCCATTGGTGGCCGAGTCAACTCAATGGCTAGGGGCCATAATGTGCCATCTGGGGTAAGGAAGAGTAATGTCCGTGACCCATACAGAGTTGTGCCTTCAATTTGTCTTACTTTACTCACATATGGTAAAAATAGATCATGGTAATCTATAATGAACAACTTCTTCTGACTTATGGCCTAGCATGTATGCAAATTTATGTGAGAAAGAAATCAATATATAAATGGTCATAGTGTGTATCAGTTATATATGCTACCTCCTTGACGGTCATTAAGCCTCTCATTTCTCGTTCAACTAATTCTGTAGTGATTGCTGAATCTTGAGGTCCATAGATCTTAGGATCAAGTTTACTCTTCAATGGCCATTCCTGCATGATATTCATGTGTTGCTTTACATATGTTTGATCATCATCCTAGCATAAAAAATACTTCATTATAATAATAGTTTTTTCTTTTTTTTCCTAATCTCAATTGTTATTTAAAATTTTATGCAAATATATGTGCTTTCATGATTATATATATATATATATATATATATATATATATATATATATATTTTCATTTAGGGGCAATTGACTTTGATTTTTTTTTTTTTCCCCTTTACAAGCAATGTTAAAGACACAATTTTTCTCATATCCAATTTGGTAAGGTAACAAGTTATCGTTAGAGTAAACATCAATTTTATATGAACACATCACTAACACCATTTTATTATGTATTGATCACAAAATATCATTTTAACACTATAATGGGACACTTCGATCTTTTGTTTTGATTGTATATATTGTTTTTTTTTTTTTAAAGTTTATATGTGCACACCATATCATAGGAGTATGGACACTTATGCTCAATGCTTTGTTAATGTCAATTTATCATACCGTGACCAACTTTATGCTATGTGGGTTGACACCAGCAAGAGTCTGCCTCGCAAATTCCTCATCCTTAAACCAAAAGAATTTGTCTCCTACATGCTCAAAAACCATTTAATTAATTAGACAAAGTGTAACAGAAATATAAATTGCAATGCCAAAGATAGCATATGAGTTTGTTTTCTCACTATCCATTGTTTCTGGGGCCTCAAAGCGTAACACATCGTTTGCTGTGTTAGTTATAGCCTTGACTAGTCGGGGCAAAAGGGTTTTGAGAAACCCTTTGTTATCGTTTTTGAGACTAGGCAACTTAATTCCTTCGTTGAAAAGTGAATCCACAGCCGCAAAGTTGGGGAATCTGAGGTCTTCGTCAGTGATTGCAGCCTCTAGGGTTGGTATTACCATATGCAATGCTGAGCGTACAGTCTTCGCTGAGAATGCTACTTGCTTTGCTTCTGAGAAGGCTTCATCTCTAGGAATGTAAATTTTGCTCCCCCTTTTCTCAGACAATGGATCTTTGTATGTATAACACAATTGTTCATAGGTTAGGATCAAATATATGAATGAAAGGGCTATATTTACACTTTTATGCTAATTTATTTTGTTTTATTATATTTAATTTTTGTTTCTTGAACCCTCAAAAAAAAATAAAATGAAAAAACCCTATAAACATCTCAAAGAGACTTTTAGAAAATAAAGAGTTGGTCTATTATGTAAATTTTAGCACAACTTGTTGAAGTAAATAGTTTATTGTGAGTGTTGACTCTATATAAAAGTAATTGTCTACCACCCACTCAATTATTTCGATAAGTTAATTGGAAAATGGTTAAATTTATAGGGTAACAATATTTTATTTCATTCCATTTTTTAAAAATTTATAATGTTTTGAAACCCTTGGATATAAGAAAATCCAAAATCCTACTGATATTTCATTATTATAAATGGGATTTACTAATGTGTATCTTTAAGACATACATATGTAAACTATTTTTGGAAATTTTTTATAGAAAAACGAAAAGGTAATTAACTATTTTGAACAATTTTTTCAATTCCACATAAAAATTTTCTTAATATAGATAGTTAATGTGTGCTCTTAATTGAACCCATTATAGATTTATAATGTTTTTCAAACGTGGGGCCACCAAGGCAACAAAGAAGGCTGGCCTTCATTATTTTTGTTTTTATGAATCTTTTTAGAAATATGTTGCCAGAGGCAGAGAGGAACATATTACATGACAGGTTACCTACCATATGTCACATGCATACTTTGAGAAGTCATTGATCGAAAAGAAACATAGAAGATAATGATCTTGATCATTTTTTCATTGATTGGAGGTGACATTCACAATATCCAAGTGTCATATTTCCAACACTTTTGTCTATTTTGCTTTTAGGGTTTCTGTTTTCCCTAGCTCTTATTCAATGGCCATTAATCCTACAAATTAAAGAAGTAAAAATTGAATGTATATATAGTAATTTGGTACCTGTGTCACACCGAGGGCGTCCAGTCCTACAACGTCTAGGATAAGGGTGCTCTTTGCTACCAAGTACTGGTCTTTTAAGATCTACACTGGTATCAGGATCTCCAAGATCATTGTACGTATCATAATCATACACCCTCTCAAAACTCTTGCGCTCTCCTTGGCCATTACCTTGTAAAATCCCAAGCTCTTCTTCTCTTAGATTCCTCAGTCCTCTTGGTGTTTGTGATGGCAAGTATGACTACTCCACGAATCCACAGCCAAACATATACGACGCCACAATCCAAAAGAAAAATCAATAGGAAAGTCTTAATATAAGAACACAATATAGGGTTGTTTAGTTAGGCATTTTGGGAGACTAAAATAGTATTTTTAAAATTCAAAATTCTATTTTGCAACCACAACTTTTTATAGTTTTTTTTTTACAAGCGCTCATTCGCTACAACAAAATATATTTTGGTGATGAATATTAGTGAGGAAAATATTTTAAACTTAGAACACCGTTTTCCAATAATTTATACAAATGCGCACATATATGTTAAGTTACCATTGACATTCATGAAATTTTATTTTACTTTTCCCCTACAAGCCTTGGATCAAAGTCTATGTTGGACCAAATCTCGCTAGAATAATGCAAATGGTTATAATTAGAACTATGCTTGGCATTCATCTTTTTTTCTTTGGTTGACCCTATGCATGATATTCAATCATGGTGTTTCAAGTGCGTGGATATTTTTGAAGATGATACGCTGAAAAGTCGGATCATAAATTTGTGACTATTAGCAGGAAAAGAGATATGGGAAATCTTAAATTTTGTACTCTATCCTTATAACTCACATATCCCAGGAAAAGACACATTTGGCTGTGACTTTTTTCTTTATTACACAAATAAGAAAGATATGGAATGCAAAATTTAAGGGAAAAAAAATTATGGTTGTTTAATTGGCTTTTTACTATTCTATGACTTGGTTAATTTTAAAGTCTGAATTCAGAAAATAGTCCAATCATGAAGGCATATTAGGAAATGGACCATTCAATATTAATGACGGCAAAGAAAATAAATAGACCACTTTTTAAAAAAAAAAACAAAATTCTGTGAAATAAAAGGATCACCTTTTTTATAAAAAAATAAAAATAAAAATAAAAATAAAAAATTTGTGTGAAATGAAAGGATCACTTGCACTTACATAGTGTATGGATTCTTCTCTCTCTCTTCTTTTATTTTTTTTAATTTTTTTAAGAATCTAGTATATGGGAAATTGATAATCCACAAACTTTGTTATAGGGTTACATGCTGTAGGGTTACTTATAATTTAAAAAAACAATATATATATATATATATATAACAAATTATAAATTCTATTATATATATCAAAACAATTATTTTATATTTAAAACATTTACTAGAATAGTCATGTCAAAATTTCTTTAAATAATAAAAATAGTTAAGTCGATATACTAATACAACCATAAAAATTCCTATTAATAATTACCATTATTATTAAATATTAAATTTAGCAAACAAATAATATATATAAAGGCCTATTTATAACCCATTCGTATTCAATGTAATAAAAATAATAAAAATAAAATTATTTATTCTCATTTATTTAATCAACAAACCAATGTCAAGCTAAAATTTAAACTCAATTATTAAATGAAGCAAATTCAAATATAATAGTATATTTGTGAATAAAATTGTAAATATGATGCTTAGTTCGAGTTTATATCCTATTTATATGTTTGTATACATGTACGTATAAAATATGCTTATGAGAGAGAGAGAGGTGGACCTTGTTTGCAAAGAAGACCCTTTTTTGAGGATTGTCATATTTTGAATGAACCCATGAATTACAGTTCACGCGAACGGGACCATTAGGGAAGCCATTGAGGATAATATCCTGAAGATACATCTCCTTGTGGTGCTCATTCTCTACAAAAACAGCCCCAATTGGCCCGAAATCTATCGGAACTTCAAAACTGGTCTCATATTTCACCTCTGCCTCCTCTTGGCTAGTCCTGTGTGCATATCCTCTAATTGTATCCTTCTCTAATCCAGTATCTTCAAAACAGTCAAACATATTACATATAGTTTACGGAAATATCACTAAATCCATATTATATCATTATGCAAAGAATGAGTTACATAAATATCACAATATGAGTGTGTGTTTGGTTTAAGTTACAACATGTCTTTCTAATATTACACGATCCTTTAATAATTTTATATTAAGCTTTTATATAAATTCATTGTTGGATTAATTACCTTATCTTCTTATACTCTTCATAAGCCACGTTTGCAAAATATCTAATGTCTAATTTTCAAGTTGTTGATCAATGATCAATACTTATACTATATATAAAAATTTTAATTTTCAAGTTGTTTTATTTTAAAATTATACATAAATATCAATTTACATATTATTATATATAATAAATAACATTCTATTTACATACAATTTGGTGTGCATGTCAAGAATAAATAAAATGTGTAACTTTAATTATGGTATGACTATAAGAGTTTCAAAATGTTTATTAAAAAAAAATATATATATATATATATATATATTAAGTGGTTTAACGTCAACAGAAGTTGCACTAAAAGTCTGTTTGGGAACAACATATTTTAATTAAAATTGAAAACTTTTTTGCTAAAAGTGTAGAAAAAAAAAAATAAAAGCTAGCTGAATAGTACAATGAGACTTATAAATAATATCAAAAAGTGCAATGAGACTTATGACTAGTACCAAGAAAAAAAAGCTAAAAAATCAAATGAGTTGAACTTTTCATTTGATCTCAAACAAACTCTAAGTATACTTTGTGTTTATGTCGAAAATTGCCTCAAGTTTTTATTTTAATAGTTCTTTTGAGGTTAAATAATACCTACGTTTGTGAATTAAGTAGGGACTAGCCACTTTTAGTGTCCTTTTTCGTGTTTTTGACCAAATAAAGATGAAGCCTATTTGGACTATATATTTGAATATGATTGTTATATGTGGGAAGGTTTTTTTTTTTTTTTTGTGGGGGTGGGGGGGGGGGGACAAAAAGATTTAGTAAGACACACTCATGACTCATTCAATAAAATTTGAACTCACAATCACCTTACCTTCTACTTATTCTTATTGAAAAAAGAAATATCATTTGAATTAAAGTTATGGTCTTCATCAAAAGAAAAAATATCTCATAAGATGGTTTCATCTTTCATGTAGCACTTGTCTTATATTTGAAGGAGCCATGGGCTCTAAATACCTTTTAATTTTAAATATAGATGTTCCATAAACAATCTCATGAGATAATATTTTTCCAAAAAAAAAAAAGAGAGAGAGAACTATGCAAGAATAACGGCAAATTCTTTCTATAAGATCGTTGAATCAGCACTTACTAGGATCAAGCTCTGTACTAACAAGCTCCAAGATGAGTGTTTCACTAAGCAAATCTTTTATATCATCTAGCCCTCGGTCTATCCCAAGGTTTGAAAGTAACCCACCAATAGGATGTTTCACAGTAACAATGGCTTTCACAGAACTGGCCTCTTCACCAGCAGTGCTTGCTACAGCTTTTATGTTACTAGCCATGGAGCGAACTCCAACATATTTGGCCTTTTTGTGAAATGAGTGGTGCACTGAGATTATACGTGAAGCATTCCCATTCCCTTTCCCATTGCTATTGCCCTCAATGAATGTCTTGTGCAAGTGCAATAGGAATGGATTTTGAGAGGAATGTGATTGGTGAAGTTGTGTTATGAACATTTTTACTAAGGAACTTTGTGTGTGTGAGTATATGTCTATATGATGGTGAAGGAAAGTACACAATTGTTGCACAAGAATTGGGAAGGGCTAAGGACTTATATATATAGAGAAATGGGACGTTGAAAAATCTCATGGCCATGATAACACGCTATTGTTAACTAGTTTGCCTATGAGAACCAAATTTGTTCTCATTTAGTAGGAACTCTGAGACTGCATTATCTTGATTGGGGTAGAAAGCAAATTCAAAAGACGTTTATCCATATTCAAGAGAGTTTTGAGACATAAAAAAATGAAAAAATGGGAATATTATGGTCCTTTACTCCTTTCTATTTTTGGGAGTTCCCAATCCACAATAAGGACCACACAATCAGACTATGATTGGATTTTAATGCAACTTTGAACTTTCAGTTGTCCACATTTTGTAGCTGTTTCTTCTTTTCTTTTCTTTTGGTCATACACATTTTTAGTCCTAGATTACATGTCTAAATTTCATTTTTTGAAGGAAAACTATATATATATATATATATATATATATATATATCTTTAATCCCTTTTAGAGACTTTATTACTTAATTCGCAGTTTTCTCTAATAATAATCAAGGGTGTGAAAATGTATGAAAGATCAAAGCATAATAGTATAGCACACCATCCACATAATTTTTCCTACATGACCTAGTGCATATAAAAAGAAAATCAAATCAAAACACCAAATATGGTTTAATTGACAAGACATGTAATGTGAGTACAAGAAAGTTATATACGATGCCGTGCACTTTTCAAATAAGTAATGAAAATTCGAAAATGGTCGGTAGAGATTGCAGTGTTGCGCTAGATTATGTCTAAGTAGCACTTACTGATAAACTCTATATAAGCTTTGTTCTGACGTGAACGACTTGGAAACATATATTGGTAGTCTATCGAGCACCGATTTTTAGGCAGAATATCAAAGAATGATTAGAGATAATACAGAATCGATCCAAGTCGAAGTCTTAGCTGCAATTTTTTTTTCTTGGAGAAAAGAAAATAGCTAAGACTTTGGCAAAGCACCTATAAAAATAAAATAAAGACCTGGGCAAACCTTGGGATATTTAGAACCAGCCTTTAACACAATTAAAGAGCTAGCTTGAGAATACTCCTTAAAGATTAAAACCTAAACTTAGATACCAGATTGTCACCACCTAAGATATGAGCACTATGTGGGTGTTTGGGAGTGGCGTTTGCGTTTTGCGTTTGGTGTGTTCTACATTTTCTGTTTTTTTTTTTTTTTTTTTTTTTTTTTTTTTTTTTTTTTGTGTGGTTTTCAAGAGTATCAGCTGTAGTGGCCGCATTATTTGACTTTCAGCCCGTGAACAGTGCACCGAGCACTGTTTATGGGTCCCACAGTTCTCAATTTTTATCAACTTTTTCATTAAAAATGGGTCTCACGGTACTATTTACATATTTAAATATTATTTTGCTACAGTGTTTTCAGTTTTCAGTTTCAGCAACAATAAGTTCAATCCAAACGGACCCATATATCAAAATGACTAGTTAAATTATAATCAAAGTTGCAACACACGCTTGCACTATACACTTATACAATCTTAATCCAATTCAAACGATCCGGAGAATATCACACTCATGCACCATATATATAGCTTATTCAGGAAACATCAACGCAATATCTAGCATCGATGTTGTTCTTATTTAGTTTTAGAATGCTAATGTGAAGATCAAATCCAATATAACATTCCCACTAAGCAAGTGAATCGCGATTAGTGCAAAAGTTCTTTATTAGGTCTTTCATTTGGTTAGCAATATGAACCTTTAAATAAGTCAAATCTACCTATCCATCATAACCAGTAACCAACTTCAATTATTGGAAGTATACTTCACGATATCTAAAAAGATAAGCATGCATTTGAGTCATAACTCATAACCAACTTATATACATTTATATTGCAAGAATCAATATAGAATACGTTGTCTTAACGTGATGTGTTTGTCCTATGCCCATCACACAAAAAGAAAAAACGTGTTGTGTTTGTCTTATGAAATAACACATGCAGCTGTGAAGATCAATATATTTTAGTGTGCCTATTTTAGATGTGTTGGATGCCTATTTTAGACGCACACTCTCTAAAGTTGAAAGAAATTAACAATTCTAGGTGGTCGATGAATTATGTACGTATATTATATTGATGCAACTAGAAATGGTAAGGGGTAATCAACTATGAAGCACGGACATGGCTGAGAGGGTGCCGTACCGAAGTTTGATGCGGCCTGACGCAGGGTGCGGTGTCCGATGTGGCTGCCCGCATGTTGATGCCGTGTCTAAGATGTTGTTGTTGTTGTTGTTGTTGTTGTTTTTTTTTTTTTTTTTTTTTTTAATGGATTCACACCGACTCAACTTCAAATCACGCCAAACTGGGCCGATTTTGCCAGAATTGGGCCATATCGAACGAATCGGGTTGTATCGACCGGTGGTCGAAACGAACCGAAATCGCTAATGTGAAGATCAAATCCAATATAACATTCCCACTAAGCAAGTGAATCGCGATTAGTGCAAAAGTTCTTTATTAGGTCTTTCATTTGGTTAGCAATATGAACCTTTAAATAAGTCAAATCTACCTATCCATCATAACCAGTAACCAACTTCAATTATTGGAAGTATACTTCACGATATCTAAAAAGATAAGCATGCATTTGAGTCATAACTCATAACCAACTTATATACATTTATATTGCAAGAATCAATATAGAATACGTTGTCTTAACGTGATGTGTTTGTCCTATGCCCATCACACAAAAAGAAAAAACGTGTTGTGTTTGTCTTATGAAATAACACATGCAGCTGTGAAGATCAATATATTTTAGTGTGCCTATTTTAGATGTGTTGGATGCCTATTTTAGACGCACACTCTCTAAAGTTGAAAGAAATTAACAATTCTGGGTGGTCGATGAATTATGTACGTATATTATATTGATGCAACTAGAAATGGTAAGGGGTAATCAACTATGAAGCACGAACGTGGCTGAGAGGGTGCCGTACCGAAGTTTGATGCGGCCTGACGCAGGGTGCGGTGTCCGATGTGGCTGCCCGCACGTTGATGCCGTGTCTAAGATGTTGTTGTTGTTGTTGTTGTTGTTGTTGTTGTTGTTGTTGTTTTTTTTTTTTTTTTTTTTTTTTTTTAATGGATTCACACCGACTCAACTTCGAATTGCGCCAAACTGGGCCGATTTTGCCAGAATTGGGCCATGTCGAACGAATCGGGTCGTATCGACCGGTGGTCGAAACGAACCGAAATCGGCCTTGAATCATGCTGGAACAACCGAAATTGGTTTTGAATGAGGCCCAAACATTCTAAATCTATCATTCCTTAATCTTATTCCGAATATTTGTTGTTTCTTTTGTGTTTCTTGCCTTCTTCTTTCTTTGTTTTGTGAATTAAGGCATAATAATGTGTTTTTTTAAGAATATTTTAATAGTAAAAATATATAGAAAATATAAATAAAAATATTTTCAATAATTTTTTAATCGCCGCACCCGCATGCACCCTACTTTTTCAAAAATTGCCGAGTCCCACACCCACACTCGCATCCGAACTGAAAACACACCTGTGCTTCATAGGTAATCAACCCTATTAGGTTCTAAATGTTTAGAACAATTGGTAAATTGTGAACACAAACTTGTCTAGATATAGATTTTAGAGTCTATAGGTATTATTAGACAATGCTCAAGGTGATTCAAGTCAAGATTCAAGACCATACAAGCTGCAGGAAGAAGATTTCATAATCTGCTTAGTTCGATCGATCGAAGAATAGACTTGATTGATCGAGATTCATATCTACAAAATTTTAATTAAGCCCAAACAGCAGTTCAAGCCTATTAAGGATTAGGGTTTCATGTCTACTTCTTCTAGTATATAGAGGAAACCCTAAGTATGTTTTTAAAAGGCTTTTCAGAGAGAGAAAAGAGTGTCTCTTTTGTAGATCTAGGGTTTTGTACCTAAAAACTCTCTAGAGTCTTTGTTGAATCTTTTGTGAGATCTAGAAGTATTTACCTTCATACACATACATTAAATTATCAAGATCAAGATTCACATCAAGAACTTGATGGTTGTTTCAGTTGCTACATAAAGAACATTCAAGAAGATCAAGATTCACAAGTAGGAGAACTTGTGGTTGCTGCAAATCAAGGAAAAAAGTAGTCCATAGACTCGGAGCTATCATGGGGTCGTGGTAATAAGTTTTCTACTCGAGATAGTAATAGAATGTTAGTGGTTTAACTTCTATTGTACAAACTTCAATTCTTTCATAGTGGATTTGTTTTTTACCTTGAGGATAGCTAGGTTAAAAACTTCCTAGGTTTTTACCGGTTTAGTTTTTCTGAGTTATCATATCGTTGTGTTATTTATTTTCATTTTACAATGATATAATATATTTGTATTAACCTAGATCTGATAATTTGACTAAGTAATCACTTGACTAATTAATTAGGTTAAACAATCTAGTTTTATAGGAGTCTAAAAATGTGCAAGTGATATCAGAGCAGGTTAGCTCTTGTATTAGATCTTTTGATCTAAGAGTTGATTCTCGATCCCTGTTATCATAGATAATTTTAAGTGTCTTACTGTTTTTAATTGTGATGATTTGAATAAAAAAGATACTTTTGTTTTTGTTGATCTTATTGATGCCTGTAAAACTCTCCATAAGGAATTATTGAAATCCATGAAAATTGCTAAAAAATTCAAGAAATAGTTAAAATTGGCTAATCTTGAAAAAGAGGAATTGGTTGTTAGATTAGATGAATGTAATAAAAAAAAATGAATTTTTAAGAAATCAAATTTCCCCTCAAGATGAGAAGATGAAAAGTTTGGAACAAGAATTAGTTGAATCTAAAGCTAAAATTGAAAATTTGACTAGTACCAAGCCTGTTATTGGTAAGAAAAGTGTTTCTATTTTTCTAAAGCCTAAAACTGAGAAAGTTTATATCCTTCCTTTCAAGAGGAATAATAAAGAAAATGCTTATTTTGCTAGGTTAGACAAAGGTAAAAGTTCTGATATAAACGCTGAAGTTTCTAAACCTATGTCTAAACCTATTGCTAGAGAGCATAATAAATCTGTTTTTGTACTTACTTGTCACTTTTGTGGTGTTGTTGGTCATATTAGACAAAATTGTTCTTTGTTGAGGAAAAAACCAAAATCTGAGACTAGATTTGTTATTAGCATTACTGATATTCCTAAGTTTGTTTTTGTTTGTCACTTTTGTGGTGTTTCTGGTCACATTCATCCTAATTGTCATAAATTGAAATTTAAAAATTCTGTATTTCAATTTAGGATATGTGATAATATTTCTCCTGCCATAAGTCCATATAAATTGTTTTATATTCTTTTGAAAAATTTAAACTTGTTGGCTTGTGAAAGGAATTTGCAGGATTTCAGTTTTTCTTAAAAAATTAGTGTAATCCCTCAAATACACTCTGTTTTTCATGGATTTTCATCTACAAAGCCTAAGACTCGTGCTATATGGGTGAAAAAAGATTCTCTAAGGTAAGTGTTGTTTACTTGTCCTTGATTTAATTCTTTCATTTTTTTTGTAAACATGTTTTGTTTCTATTTTTGGTTGTTTTATTTTTTAGGTTGTTTTTTATTAAAAAAAAAATCCAAAAACATTGAAAAATTTCAAAAAGACAAAAATATTTTATTTTGTGTTTAGTTTTTTTTTTTTTTTCTTGAGGATTATATTAGTTATGATATCTCTCTTTTGATTTAAAACATGCTTGACATTGTGAAGAAACTTGAATAGTATGTGTTATATAAGTACTAAGCTATTTATGATTTTGTGTGAGTATGCATTAGTTTGTACATGTATTCATGGGTTAATTAAGAAATTGTTATTTCTTGTTTGTGTACCCTCTATAGCTTAGTTAAGCACTATCATGCATAACTTTGTATTGTTCACTTAGTATAATGTGTGCTTTTTGATTTTGGTCATAAAATTTTTTTTAAACCAAAAAGATTTTTGTGTTTTGTATTATATATCATGGATTTGACTAAGTAATCACTTGGCTAATTAATTAGGTTAAACAATCTAGTTTTATAAGGGTCTAAAAATGTACAAACCTAATCAACATGAATGGTCCAATATTGGAGTTTTGTTTTGTTTTGTTTCTACTTGCAGCTTTTTAGACATGTCAAACAACTTGAAGATTTTATAATTTTCTTGAAGACTATATCACAGGGATTGCACCAATAAAATATCGACCACGTACGTTTAGAACGACAAAAAGAAAAGGGGAAAAAAAAAACTCAATAGTGTCCTTATTTTCCACATGCACTCAATCCTAACCATTCATGAATTCTTACAAATATCGTCCAAATTTCATTACAGGATTTAGGGGTTAATGGCACTTTCCCCTCGTAACTGTAGGGTACTCCCCTCTAAACTTTGAAACCGAGAAATAATTAATCTCTTTGAAATATTGAAAATTAACAAGTTATTTATTGTCGCTACAAAACTCCTTTAAATTTAACTCCTTTTTAATGGATGTATTTTTCAAAAAAAATATTGTACACTATTCATATTAAAATTCCCATTAAACACTAAAATAACAATTTTTTTTTATATAGATCAAACAGCACTAGTTTGCCGCCAACCAAAATAGGTCAAATTAATGACAAAGAATCCTATTCATATTCCTTGTTGAATCGCTCAATTTTACTATGCTGTGGGTGGGTTGGCGATCGAAGGAGGGAGGTCGAGAATCCTCTTTGAATTTGGCCCAAATTTGGCTCGTTTTTGCACCAAAGTGGTGAGCAATGTTGATAAAGCCAAATCTAAAGATGTGTGACATCGGCAAGGGTGTGGTGAGTGAGGTAACAAAGAAACAAGGTGAGCGATGATGTTTTAATATCAATAAAAGATGTAAATGTTGATATGTTTTCCTATGTTAACCAAAAAAAAAAAAAATCATGCAACATACAAGAAGAAATTTTTTTAATTTTTATTTAAAAAGAGTATATGATATATGGGAAAAATATACGTGTGTATAACATCTTTTATAGATGTAGGGTCAAGATTTGTGGCCCAAGTCCAAAAGATCTGGAGTCTGAGCCCAATGAACCTAAGACAATGAATTTGTAGAGAGTAGGTGAAAAAGTTGGGCTTGATAGGAATTAAACAACGGCTAGCATGGGATTAAAAAATAATAAACATAAAAACACTCATAAAGCCTAATTGAATAAACATCCGAGGAGATAATTTATAAATTAGAATCTTGTTTTTGAACTCTAACAATCTTTTATCCTATAGTTTCTATTCTTCTCCCCCTCCCCCCTTTTTCCCCTTCTTTCTTATGGAGAATCTTTTACATTATATAGTGTCTTTCGGGTCATCTTGATTATACACTTGTTAGTTATCTGAGCATCTACTTGAGTATATATCCCATCAGACCTCTTTTTTGGTTCTCTGGGAGTGGTGGTGGTTGAGAGTGCATTGTTCAGGGGTCTTCTCCACATTAATGCGGCCAGAAAAGTTGATGCAGTGCATTTAATGTGGTGGTAGTAGCTTTTTCTCTAGATATTTATCCGTTCTTATCATCTCCATACATGCCTGAAATTTATCCTTATTATTAGAACTGTCAGGAAGGCCACTTAAACCTCCCAAGCGCTTGCTTGACTGAGACTCTCCATATCCGAGGAGATCACACTCTTTGGACTACTGATGCTCTCTTCGGATTGTACTCATCGTTCATTTCCATGTATATTTTTTCCAGCTAGGTTCCTTCTCAATCATTTTTTTCTCTTCGGACATGCCTTAGTCGTCCAATAGGGCCTTAGGCCCAATACATAATTCTGGGCTTTTACCCCCACAATAGCCCCTCAAAATTTTAGTTTTTCCCTCACATCCGAGGAGAAAAAATAAGATTTTGATTTGTTACAAAAAATAAAAGATAAAAACACAAAGAATACCTAAGTTTACACATGTGTGAGTATAAACCTGGGCGATTCATTATTGCCGCTGCTGTTGCAATATTTACGAAGTGGTATTAATTACTCCAAGTGGCGTTCTGTCTCTCACATCCAACGGTGGATCATCTATCCTACGGATGATGTTTTTCCTTAGAATCTGGGAGGGATAACTCCCACCCACTTTCTGGCCCCTATATAAAGCCTCAAAGAAGACTTTCTCTCTTTTACTCTGTGATTTCTTACTCTCCAGCGAACCCAAACGTTCAAGCTCATCTTCTTCAAATCACACATCTTATTTCTGCAAAAATTCGCGCAAATCCTTCCAAGGATTTAGGGATCACTGCACAATCTTGTTTGTGTAAGTTTTAATCTCCTCAAACCCTTCATTTTCTCTTCGACTAGCTTCTTCAGCCTTCAAATATTCACTCCCCAGTCACCGCATTTAGTGTTTCTCCTTTTTTATTTAACTAAGATAGGTAGATTCAAGTATATGGTGGATAGCCCCGCCCAGATGGAGGAATTTATGGCTACATATCACATACCTCAAGATGTGGGTTTGAGATATTGTCCTCCAGAAGGACTACTAACAGATCGAAGAGTAGGCGAAGTTATAATCCCCATCATCACCTTCCTAGAAGGGGGAATGACTATCCCTATAGGTCCCATTACCAGAGACTATCTCCAAAATCATAGGCTTAGTCCTGACCAGTGTGCGCCCAACGTCTTTAGGATCTTAGGAGCAATTGAGGATTTGAACTGTCACTTAGGCTTGGGACTCACCTGGCTTGATGTGGTACACATGTACGAGTGTTCAGCCAAAAGATAGCGGGATATTATTTAAATCCCAATCCGATATTGTTAGGCCCCTCTCCTACCTTCCCAAATCTAACAAGGGATGAAAGACGATTATCTGATCGTCTCGAGCGTGTGGCATGACGATCTTCATTGCCCAACCCAACTAGGAGAGTTAGGTGGGACATCTTAGATTTAGGTCTCCTAACAACAGATTTAGGATCTTATTTTTTTAACAATTTTTATTTTCTTTGTATCAATATTTTCAAGTTTTTGAATATACTTAATTTTGTTGTGATGTAACAGATAGAGAACACATTACTCCTCGGCTTAGCCTCATAAATGTTGCCGCGCTCAATTGCCTATTAATATCAGAAATTTTTGTAAGTAAGGACGGACAACTTCGGGTTGTTCCTCTTATTCTCGACTACGATCAGAAGTTGAAAGATTTCCAACAGGTCGGCAACGCTATAAGGTAGGGAGATTATCGGTTAAATCGAATAGATATCTCTCGGCCAAAATTTTTATCACCATTCGATCTTCCTCTAACACCACATCCAAACCCACAGGGTATACCATAGCTCATTCAACCAGTTTAACAAGTTCCTCTGGAAGCAGCTGCAGAAAGAGAAAGAGTTGCTTCTTCGACCTCTTCGCTTGAGGAACAGATCTATCAGTTCAAGTTTGAAGAAGAAGCTTTAGTAGGGGTTCGGGTCGTTCAGGTTTTGGATGCCTATGAGGAGATTGACAGGCAATCCAGTGCTCTCCCTCCTAATCTAATAACTGCTTTTCCCGACGATTCTTCAGAAAAGGAAGACATGGCAAGTCTTAAGGACTTGATGAAGAATAGAAATAAAAAAGCCGGTGCCAAAGAGACTAGTACATCTTAACCAGTTGTCAGTCTTCCTCCACCACCCCCTCAGGTTCCTTTTGATCTCGGCTTAAAGCAACTGCCAAATAAGAAGAAGAAAAGGCCCCTCGCAGATAATGAAGAATGAGAGGTGGCGCCTCAAAAAGGAGCCAAACAAATGAAAGTAATAAAGGACCAACGAAGCAAGAGGGCTTCGTCTACCGATAGCCGAGATGACCCTCTTGTTGCTAAGGTGCGCCGAGGACCGCGCACCTGGTCCCCTAAGCTAGAACTGGACGGTGCCCCTATCCCCTAGGATACATCCCTCAGAAATTATCATGAGGGGAGGGTAGGTTTAGTTGCTGAAGCCCTAGAGCAACCACTTCTGCTTCTGAAGGACATGGAGTCTTACAGGCGTTTCAGCCAATACGAACTCTTCTTATCCCTCAAAAGCGATTTAGCAATGGTAAGTGAATCAATCCACTTCTTCAGTTAAAATATTGATCTTTTTTATTCGCTCCTTTTTCTTTGCTTTATATTGAAATTCTTCATTCTACTATGTAGATTACCCAGCAGGTTTATGTGACCAAAGAGTGGAATAAGAGGACTTACAATGAAGCCCAGTTCAAGGCCCACACTTGGTCTGAGGTTGAAAAGTCTCTAGGTAATCTGAAGGAAGATTACTCTCAGCTATCTGAGCAGTTAAAAGAGGTGACAAAGGACAGGATTAGCCTTAATGCTAGCCTGAAGAATGTTACAAAGTAGGCCGAAGACCAGCGCAGCCAGATACGCATGCTTGAGACCAATCTGGAGACAGAGAGGGAGCTGGTGCAAGGTCTTGGAGTTGAGCCTCAGAAGGCCAAGGAAGCTGCTCAATTGGCCGAAAAGAATGCCCTGTTGGCCAAGGAAGCAGTGGAGGCTGAGAGACAGGCAGCATATAAGCTTGGGGTGGAGGAGACCCAGATTAAACTTACTGAGGAGTTTGCAAAGGTCTGCAGAGAGTACTGTGAAGTAACTTGGGATAAAGCCCTCGATGTTGCTGGGGTCCCTCCAGAGTCCAACTTGAGGCTGCCTGGGGGTGTTTACTATCACCCTGACATTTGCGAACTCCTAGAAGATTCGGAGCAGCCTATAGTCGACCAGACCCTTCCTGATCCTATTGAAGCACCCAAGGAGTCTGGTTAGGCTGGTGGGATGGGTAAACAATTCGAGGAGGTTCAAGAAGAAAGTAAAGATCAAGCCCCAGATGCTGCCGCTGCTCAGCCTAACCAGACAGTTGACTCTTTGGCTCCTCAGATGAAGACTTAGATGTCTAAAAAAAAAAATTTATTTCGTACTTGAATCAGTTTTATTTATTTTATTTTATTTTATTATGTAAGGGATTGTAATGTATTTTCTTTGTAATCAATGGAATTGTTCTTTCATTTTCTGTTTTCGTTGTACATGTTATGAAATTTACTATTATTGCAAATGATTGACTTGTAGTTAATATAACATAGGCAAACTTTTGATATCATATTAATGACACAGACAATTTACTCAAATACTGGAAGAAACTGATATACTTAAGTTTAAATACTTAGGAGAATTGTAATGGAGTGTTAGCTAACCCAAATCATCTGATCTGAGGACTTCAGGCATGATTGGATTTAAGTTTAAATACTTAGGAGAATTGTAACGAAGTGTTAACTAACCTAAAACATTTGGTCTGAGGACTTCAGACATGATTGGATTTAAGTTTAAATACTTAGGAGAATTGTAACGGAGTGTTAACTAACCCAAAACATCTGATCCGAGGACTTTAGACATGATTGGATTTAAGTTTAAATACTTAGAAAAATTGTAACAGAGTGTTAACTAACCCATATCATCTGGTCCAAGGACTTCAGGCATGATTGGATTTAAGTTTAAACATATAAGAAAATTATAACGGAGTTTTAACTAACCCACATCATCTGGTCTGAGGACTTCAGGCATGATTGGATTTAAATTTAAACACTTAAAAGAGTTGTAACGAAGTGTTAACTAACCCATATTATCTGGTTTGAAGACTTCAGGCATGATTGAATTTAAGTTTAAACACATAGAAAAATTGTAACGAAGTATTAACTAACCCACATCATCTGGTCTGAGGACTTCAGGCATGATTGGATTTAAGTTTAAACACTTGTCCAAAAACTTTATATAACAAATTGGCATATTGATTTAAGAAAAGGTTTGATTAATAATAGTATCTTTTGAGGTTGTTTATATTCCAAGGGCTTGGTATTACATGACTATCTAAGTCTTCCAAAAAATACGCCCCAATGCCAACCCCTAAGGTAATACGATATGGCCCTTCTCAATTGGGTCCTAACTTTCCCCAAGTTGGGTTCTTCATAGTGTCTACAACCTTTCTGAGTACCAAATCACCAGGTTCTAGAGGCCTTAGTTTTACATTGGCATCATAGCCTTACCTGAGCTTTTGTTGGTAATGTGCTAATCGGACCATTGCATTTTTCCTCTTTTCATCAATTAGATCCAGACTCCTCTCTAGCAGCTCACTATTGCCGGTCAGACTAAATAAGCTGGTTTTCAATGTTGGGAATTCAATCTCTAGAGGTATGACAGCTTCAGCCCCATAAGTCATTGAAAAGGGAGTCTCTCCAGTAGACCTACGAGGCGTAGTTCTGTATGTCCAAAGTACGTGTGGCAGCTCTTCTACCTATTTGCCCTTTACGTTATCTAGTCTCTTCTTTAGTCTATTTACTATGACTTTATTAACAACTTTTGCTTGCCCATTCCTTTGGGGATAAGTAGGGGTGGAGTATTTATTCGTAATCCCTAACTCACCACAATAATTCCTAAATGCTTTACTATCGAACTGAAGGCCATTGTCTGAGATAAGGGTATGGGGAATCCCAAACTGAGTGACAATATTTTTCCAGATGAATTTCTTTGCATCTATGTCCTTGATGTTGGCTAAAGGCTTAGCTTCAACCCATTTGATGAAATAGTCTGTGCCGACTAGAAGGTACTTCTTATTTCCTACAGCCTTAGGAAATAGACCCACAATATCTAAGCCCCATTGAGTAAATGGCCATGGGCTAGACAGTGGATTAAGGACTCCTCCTGGTTGAGGTATGTTCGGTGCAAACTTTTGACATTGATCACATTTCTTAACATATTCATAGGCCTCCTTCTGCATGTTTGGCCACCAATAGCCTTGAGTAATGGCTCTATGAGCCAAAGATCTACCTCCAGTATGGCTACCACAGATTCCTTCATGCAGCTCTTCGAGAAGTGATTCAGTTACTTCAGAATGCATGCACAGCAAGTATGGTCCTGAGTAGGAGCGTTTGTACAATTTATGGTCCTCAGATAACCAGAATCTAGTTGCCTTCCTCCGAACTTTGTCGGTTTCCAACTTCTCTTCAAGAAAAATATCATCCTTTAGGAACTTAACTATAGGATCTATCCAACTGAACTCGGCTCTGATTTGATGAACTTGAACAACCTCACTCCTTGTTCCTGTAGGCTTATGCAGGTCTTCAACGAGGATAACTCTAGGCAAATCCTGCACCGAGGATGTGGCGAGCATGGCCAAAGAATTAACATGTGCGTTTCCATTTCTGGGATGTGCAGTAAATTAAAAGATTCAAACTCTACCTGTAGGCATTTAACTCGGCTTAAGTACTCCTGCATTTTTTTATCTTTCGCCTCAAATTCCCTTTGCACTTATCCGACGACTAACCTTGAGTTCGAGAACACCTCCATTAACTTTCCTCCCATTCTTTGAACCATAGTCATTCCCATCAATAGAGTTTCGTATTCAACCTCATTATTTGTGGCCGTGAAGCTTAGTCTTATTGATTTTTCGATAACAATCCTTTCTGGAGATATTAGCACCAACCCCACTCTGGAACCCTTCTGATTTGCTGCACCGTTTACATATACATCCCAGGATGAAGGGCCTTTCTGAGAAATTACACCAACCGATTTTCCATCCATGTCCTGTGTTGATATCAATTCTTCTAACGAGGGCTCAGTAAACTCTGCTACTAAATCTGTAAGGGCTTGCCCCTTTACGAAGGTGTGGGGCATATACTTGATGTTAAAAGCCCCTAAAATAGTGCCCCATTTGGCTATTCTCCCTGTGTAGTCAGCACTTCTAAGTATGGTTTTGAGTGAAAGTTGGGTAAGAACAACCACTGTATGTGCTTGGAATTAATGAGACAACTTCCAAGTGCCGAGCACTACTACCAGGATGGCTTTCTCTAGTGGCAAATATCAAATCTCGGCCTCATGCAATGATTTACTTACGTAGTAAACTGGCCTTTGCACACCTTGGTCCACTCATATCAATACCAAACTCACAACATAAGGAGCCACAGCAATGTAGGCAAACAAGACTTCATTTGGCTCAGGACTGGACATGATTGGCGGTCGAGCTAAATAGTCTTTGAGTTGTTGGAAAGCCAAAGCACACTCTTCAGTCCACTCGAATCCTTTCCATTTTTTGATCAACGAAAAGAAAAGTTTACGCCTATCTGCTGATCGAGAGATTAATCGATTCAGAGTAGCGGTCATTCCCGTTAGTTTCTGAACTTTTCTGGGATTCCGAGGAGCTTGTAAATTATTAATGGCCTTTATCTGATCGGGGTTAACTTCAATTCCCCTGTGAGTCACCATGTACCCCAAGAACTTGCCTGATCCCACACCAAATGAGCATTTCGAAGCGTTTAAATGCAGCATGTACCTTCTTAGAACTTTAAAGATGTTTTCAAGATCCTTTAAATGTTTAGAGACGATTTTGCTTTTCACCACCATGTCATCTATGTAAATCTCAATAGTTCTACCCAGCTGTGGCTCAAACATCTTTGTCATCATTCTTTGGTAGGTGGATCCTGCGTTTTTCAAACAAAATGGCATCACTTTGTAGTGATAGTTCCCAATAGGGGTGACAAAAGCAGTCTTTTCTTGATCATCCAGGACTAATGGTATTTGGTGATAACCTTGGAAGGCATCCAGGAAACTCATCCGAGGATGGCCGACAGTTGCATCTACTAGCTGATCAATTTTAGGCATAGGAAAAGGATCCTTGGGGCAAACCTTATTTAGGTCAGTGAAGTCTACACATACTCGCCATTTCTCATTCTTTTTCTTTACCACCACAATGTTTGCTAGCCACTCAGGATAAAAAAAAAAACTTCTTTGATAGCTCCAGCTTATTTGAGCTTTGTTATCTCCTCCCGTACTACATCAGCATGTTCCCTAGATGAGGGCCAAGGAGGCTGTTTCTTAGGGTTGACTAAAGGGTTAACATTTAGGTGATGACATATGAATTCTGGATCTACCCCCGGAGCTTCATAAGCATTCCAAGCAAATATGTCGATATTTCTCATAAGGAATTCTACAAGCGCATCCTTCTCCTGGAGAGGTAATTGAGATCCGACCTGAAAGAACTTCTCTAGATCACCTCCGATGGCAACCTTTGTCAACTCTTCACATGTCACACCCTTGGCTGAGTCATTGGTGTGAAATGCAAGATGTTTTGATTGCTATAAATCCCTTCCTGCATGGGCTGAGGACTCAATCTTGGATTTATGTTAGATGGCAGCCACCAAGCATTATCTCGCCATAGATTGATCTCCCAGGATCTCGTTAACTTGACCCTCTGACGGATACATAACTTTCTGATGTAGAGTAGAGGAAACAACCCATAGGGTATGAAGCCAAGGTCTAGCCACAATTGCAGTATAGGGCAAATATACATCTATAATGATAAAATCCACCTCTACTACCTCTGCACCAGTCTGCACTGGCAATCGTATTTGGCCCTTCGGGGTAACAACTCTTCCTTCAAAACTCACCAAGGGAGAATTGTACGGTGCTAAGTCATCGAATTTTAAGTTCAACCCCTTGTAGAGATCAGGATATATTATCTCTACCACGCTACTCTAGTCCACCATTACCCTCTTTACGTCATATCCTCCAATTCTGAGGGTGATTACCAAAGCATCGTCATGGGGTTGGATGGTTCCAACCTTGTCTTTGTCCAAGAACCGCAACACCGGTTTAGTATTCGATTTAGCTCTCTTCGAACCATGACTAAGGTCTCCTACGGGTAACCAGACTATCGACATAACCTTGGATGGCCAAGATCCTGTTCTCCCTGGTGCTGCGAAGATGACATTGATAGTTCCCAAAGGAGGCTTTAAAGAATCATCCCTTCGGAGCTCCAAGTTCGCCTGACTTCCTCGGCCACTTAAGTAATGTAAGAATTGTCTCAACTTACCAGTTGGTTCAAATGATCCCACAGGCTCCTACAATCTTCTGTGGTATGCTCATGGTCTTGATGGTACTGGTAATAGAGATTATGATTACGCCTCTCAAGGTTTCCCATTATCTTATTCAGCCACTTGAAGAATGATTCATTTTTAATCTTTTCCAAGACTTGGTGCACTGGCTCTTTGAATACAGCGCTGACTGCTTGAGAATTTGATGATCCTGATTGTCCAGGAAAATCTCTCCGCGATTTACTGTTGTTGTAACGGTCCGGCCTGAAATCCCTCCTTTCTTGGGGGATAACCCTATCCTTTCCTTTTCCTTGTTGTTGATCTTCCTCAACTCTTTTATACTTATCAATATAGTCCATGAGCTGACGCACGTTAGTAACTGGCTTATCAGTTAAGGACTTCCTTAAACCATGGTCAGTGGGGAGGCCAAGTTTAAATGTATTAAGGGCCACTCCATCACAATCGTCTTCCATCTCATTGAACATCTCCCATTACCTATCCGAGTATGTTTTCAAGGTCTCACATTCTTACATACTCAAGGATAACAAAGAAGCTAAGGGCCTGACCACTCTTCGGCAGGTGACAAAACGAGAACCAAATGCTTGAGTGAGTTCTCTAAAGGAGTTAATGGAATCTGCTTTTAGGCTGTCAAACCATCTCTTAGCAACTGGTCCAAAATTGGAGGGGAAGACTTTGCATTTCAAAGCTTCATCTTTAGAATGAATTGCCATCCTCTAGTTGAAGTGGCTCACATGTTCTACAAGGTCTGTCTTCCCATTGTAAATAGTGAATGTTGGCTGATAAAAATAGTGAGGAAGTTTTACCTGTTTGATCCTGCGCGTGAAAGGCAATTTGGAGATTTGATTCAAAGTTTTGCTCATAGCATCATTCCCTATACCCCCATGTAATGGACTTGGAGGTTGGCGCTCGTGATAGTACTCTTCTTCGTAAGAGAATGACTCACTAACTAGTGTTCTGGTCCTACTTCTATAAGAGACATCCTGCTCATCGTCAGAGTCATCCTCGGAGTAAGAAGATGTTCACCCTCTCTTTGCATGGCGTAACTCTCTTTTTAGCTTGTCAATCTCTAGTTGCATGTTCTTGTTCTTCTCTGCATGAGACAAGTGACTTCCACCACGTGACTGGCTTCGATCAGTATGTGTAGTGTGTACACTACCTTCACGATCCTGTTTCTGCTCCAAGTTAAGAAAAGGATCAACATGCTGGGATGCTCTAGATTCTGCTGGTTGTTGCCCTGGTTCTGCCATCATCAATTGTTGCTTCCACTCTTGCACAAGCTTGCCCCTCGGTAGGCGCCAATTGTAGGGTCAAGATTTGTAACTCAAGCCCAAAAGATCTGAAGTCTGAGCCCAATGAACCCAAGACAATGAATTTGTAGAGAGCGGGTGAAAGAGCTGGGCTAAATAGGAATTAAACAACGGCTAGCATGAGATTTAAAAATAAATAAATATAAAAACACTCATAAAGCCTGATTGAATAGACATCCGAGGAGATAATTTATAAATTAGAATCTTATTTTTAAACTCTAACAATCTTTTATCCTACAGTTTCTATTCTTCTCCCTCTCCCCCCTTTTTCCCCTTCTTTCTTATGGAGAATCTTTTATATTATATAGTGTCTTTCAGGTCATCTTGATTGTACACTTGTTAGTCATCTGAGCATCTACTTGAGTATATATCCCATCAAGCCTCTTTTTTGGTTCTCTAGGAGTGGTGGTGGTTGAGAGTGCTCTGTTCAGGGGTCTTCTCCACATTAATGCGGCCAGAAAAGTTACTGCAGTGTATTTAATGTGGTGGTAGCAGCTTTTCCTAATATTTATCCGTATTTATCATCTCTATACATGCCTGAAGTTTATCCTTATTATTGGAACCGTCAGGAAGGCCACTTAAACCTCCTAGGTGCTTGCTTGACCGAGACTCTCCATATCTGAGGAGATCACACTCTTCGGACTACTAACGCTCTCTTCAAACTGTACTCTTCATTCATTTCCAGGTATATTTTTTCCACCTGGATTCCTTCTCAATCATTTTCTTCTCTTCGAACATGCCCTAGTCCTCCAATAGGGTCTTAGGCCCAGTACATAATTCTGAGCTTTACCGCCACAATAGAAATTAAGAAAAAAAAAAAAGTATGCAAAATTTTGCATCAATAACTTTTTTTTTTTTTTTTTTCCTTTTTCTTTTTCTCTCTTTGGAAGTTATTTGATAGAGACAAGAATATTAAAGTATTGATCTTAATTAGTTTATATGTTATAACAATAATATAACTCTCATGTTGACCCAATAGATCAACCAGAGGGCATTGAGATTTCGGAGTGGCCTCATTAGCATGTAGTGGCAATAGGCAGTTGTCTATTGAGTATTGAGTGAAACGTTTGGGACTTTAGCGATTCCTTGGCAAACAAAAATTGTGTAAACATCAAACACGTGGATATTAATATTATTGTATTGTTTCGTTAGTATGGCCAAGATTTAAGAAAAGTGGAAACTGACTAGTAATCCCTGTGGCATGCATTCTCATTCGTGAATTCTTCCTTTCATGGTGAAAATTAAACAATTGTCACTATCAGTTCTGAAATTCATAACGTGAAGCATAATCCTTTACTCTAAAATTCAAAATTCAATGCCTTGTGAGAGTGAGGTTTGAAAAACTACCACTTTTTATAAATGACTTAGTAAAGGGATTATATAGAAAATCTTGAGGCGTATAATTTTGTCAAAGGACTAACTAATGACTCGTTTTTTATAAAACAATATATGTGAACCCATTAATAATAATAATGTTGCATACGTTGATGCATGAGTTTCGAGGGCAAGGTTTGGGTGCTGGTGCACAGGAATACTAGGCTCAAACCGTTTCCGTGTTTTGATTTTGATGACTCGCCCAATTCATCTTGTTAATCTGGTGGGGCTTAGCCAAATCTCTTGTTATCCTGCTGTGTGCTAAGTGCTAATGGCTTAATTAATGCTTGCTAATTGTACGTATCCTATCTCCTAGAAATTGTTTTGGGGGAAAAAAAAAAGGACCTTGCTGAAAGAATTGACATATACATATAGTAGTCAAGAAGCCTTAAGAAACTTAGCATGAACTCTAAACTATATATGTATTCACTGCAATGATTAATTGTGCAATTACAAATTATTTTGGAAGTTGCATCTGCCAACAAGCAATTTATGTAAGGGGGTTTTATAAAAAATTTCGAATGATAAGATCATATATAAGAACATAGAGACATCGCAATACAAGCTGTTATTTGTTGTCACTTTGGCTCCCTTTATTTATCTTGTAAGGTTACAAAAGTCACAACTCACAATCACCACTGCCATCGCCTATAAATGTCACAATCACCATTTTCTTCAGCACCCCCATGTGCCTTTGGTCTTTCTTTTCTCCTAACTCTAGACATATATAAGGATTATTTTAAGGGCTGTCAAAGTGTTCACAAGTTGTACAAGTGTTGAGCAAAGTTTGTTCAAGCAAATTGTGATTGGAGACAGAGTTTTGCCCTAGTTCATCTCTTTTGAAGAAGTTGTTGTGTTTGTATACCATAGGGTTTTGTGACCAAGCATCTTCTTGATCTTCATCATGTGGATGAACTGAAGAATTTTGCAACTAACAACCTTCTCTAGTTGGTGATTGAAGTTGCGTACTGGGATCTATGCAATTGGTTAGTCACGTACTAGGAACCGTGCATCAAAAGGAGAAATTTTCACTACAGAACAAGTCCAATTGGGTATTGGGGTAAGGGTTCAACTCTAAGTTGGTATAAGGTACTGTGATTCATTTACTTGTAACCGTTTGTTATGATAATAGTAGAATTTCGGGAGTAATGACTTTAAAATCATTCGGTAGGGTTTTTGTTGTGTAGGTTTTCCCCATTCATAAACAAATCACCGTGTCAATTTATTTTTCGCTGCATAATTAGTTTAATTGGTGATTTGTTTGTGCTACCATGCGTTTGCATGTTAATTTGATTAATTAATTAAACTTGGCTAATTAATTAATTAATTAATCAAAATGGATCAATACGTTTTTGGCCTCTCTCTCTCTCTCTCTCTCTTGAATTGCCAACCACAACTTCCCATTCCATTCCCCTATTTATAGCCTAAAATGGGTGGAAGGGTTATGATTGCTTTCTGATCTCACTCGTGTAGACAAGGTCCAATCTCACCATTTTTTACAAGAATATGCTCCGTTGGGAATGGTGGTAATGGCATTAGAACTGGTCCCAGCCTCCGAAAGACCTCTTGGCAGTTATACTTCCCAAGGCAATACTGGACTGTCAAGAAATAGGCTGGTCTAAGCAAGCACACTCTCGATCAAGTTATATTTGTTCGGCATGTGCTTGCTTTTGACATGTTCAAGACATGATGGACCTATTATGGTATTTGGGCTCAGATTGGACCTTAAAGGGTGTCCAGACCAAGGCCCAAGTTTTGGTAAGTGTGGGATCATGCATTGTACCATAGGGCTGGGTCAAGGTTCAATGGGCCTGAGATCATTCTCCGTACAATACCTAAAAAGAAAATTAAATCAAAATACCAAATATGGCTTGACAATACATGTAATATGAGTACAGGTAAGTTATATGCGATGCCGTGCATTTTTCAAATAAGTATTGAAAATGAATATGGTCGGTAGAGATTGCAGTATTGCACTAGATTTTGTCAAAGTAGCACTTATTGACTGATAAACTCTAAGCTTTGTGCTTTCTCAAAAAAAAAAAAAAAACTCTAAGCTTTGTGAAGACGTGAACGACTTGGAAACATTGGTAGTCAACTCATATACATTTATATTGCAAGAATCAATATATAATTCGTTTGTCTTAACGTATTTTGTTTGTCGCATGCCCATTACACAAACCAAAAAAAAAAAAAAAAAAAAACGTGTTGTCATTGACGTAACCACTCTTGGACTAGGGCAATGCCCCCCTAGATTTTTTTTTTTTTTTTAATATTATTATATATGTGTTTTAATTTTAGCAATTTTGTTTTATAAAATTATATTTTATTTCTCTTTAACAATATCATTGATTCTTTTAAGAGTAATATTATATTTACAAACCTTTTTATAACATATTTACAAACTATTTTGGTAGCAAATTTTTATTGGTTCGCATATGCATACACCACTCACATTATTTTTTTAACTTACCAATAACCACTTATCACATTTTCATTTAAAAAAAAAAAAAACACTTATCACAACAGTAATTTATAAAAAAAACTTATAACTCTAGCATTTTCCTCATTTTAGTGACCATAAAAAAATTTAAAGATCTAAAATCTAAAACAAAATATACAAGCCAAAAAAAAAAAAAAAAAAAAAAGCTCAACAACAAAAATTACCAGTAAAGCTAAAAACAAAATTAAGTTTAATTAACTAATATTATCCAAAACAAATAACTCTACCCTTTAAAAAATTCTAAACAAAATAATTTTTTTCTTATCCAAAAAAAAAAAAAAAAAAAAAAAAAAAAAAATCTTAGTAGCTAAGTAACAAAATCAGAGATTAAAACCGCCGCATACAACCAACTATAAATCTACCCCCTCTAATTCAAAGTTCTACCTCTGTCCTGCATGTTGTGTTTGTCTTCTGGAGTAACACATGTAGTTGCATGTGAAGATCGATATATTTTAGTCGAAGAGGTAAAAAAATAATAAACTTTGTTCGAAAGTTGGATGCCTAATTTAGACGCACAGTCTCTGAAGTTGAAAGAAAATAACAATTCTGGGTGGTCGATGAATTATGTATGTATATTATATTGATGCAACTAGAAATGAAAAGGGGTAATGAACCCGCCAATCGACATGAATGGTCCAATATTGGAGTTTTGTTTTGTTTTGTTTCTACTTGCAGCTTTTTAGACATGTCAAACAACTAAAAGATTTTGTAATTTTCTTGAAGTCTATATCACAAGGATAGCACCAATAAACATCAACCACCGCACGTTTAGAACAACCAAAAAAAAAACTAATAGTTTCCAAGTGCTATCGTATCTTATTGTCCACATGCAACCAATCCTAACCATTCATGAATTCTTACAAATATCATCCAAATTTCATTATAAGATTTTGGGATTAATAGCACTTTTCCCTCTTAACTGTAGGTTACCCAACTGAGAAATAATTAATCTCCTTGAAATATTGAAAATTAACAAGTTATTTCTTTTGGCTAGCTACAAAATTCCGTCAAATTTGTTTTTTTTTTTTTTTTTTTTTTTTTTTTTTACAATGGATATATTTTTCAAAAAAACATTGTACACTATTCATATTAAAATGCCCATTAAACCTCTCATAAACACTAAAATACCAATTTTTCTATATAGATCAAATAGCACTAGTTTGCCGCCAACCGAAATAGGTCAAACTAACGACGAAGAATCCTAGCTATCCATATTCATTGTTGGATTGCTTAATTTCACTATGTTGTGGGTTGGTTGCCAATTGAAGGAGGGAGATCAAGAATCCTCTTTGAGTCTGGCCCAAATTTGGCTCGTTTTTGC